>JAJTUV010000480.1:417500-1015607 GCA_021653895.1 Mastomys natalensis
CCGGCTCTGTCCCCGGGTGACTATAGATCCCTGTGCCTGCTTGAATCTTGTTCCCTCCCTAGCCCGATGGGCAGTAGACATACGACTTTTGCTTTGCTTCGGTGTCAGCAAGCACCTTCAGATCCACTGTGTCCTAGCTCCCATGGTGCTCTCTGAGCCTGTTCTTCTCTTGAGTAAGCAGATGGGTCTAGGGTTCCTCCTGGCCCTGCCTGGCTTCTAGAGTTCCTTGGCTCCTGCACATGAGAGCCTGGTATGTGGAGGGCCTCTGTCTACTCTGACAGAGGCCTTGGCAGGCCCAGGCTGGGACCTGGGAGTCAGGGCTCCAGACTTCCCGGAGCCAGGAAGGGAGTGGCTGGGGCTGGGTTCAGCCTGGAGCCCCACAGAGGTCCATCTTGTTGTCTACCAATCCATGCTAGAGTGGGAGCAATTGACATCCCCCAAAACAAGACAAGCCTGACCAAAGGGTCTTAGATATAGGTCCCTGCCAAGGGGCTGTGGGCAAGCCCTGCTATTCTTCTGGAGGATGCTGGCCCCCTGACTTTTCTCCAAATGCTCCTTGCCATTGGGAGATAAAGAGAAGTACCCCTGCCCTGACCGTGCCCAGCGCAGGCCGCATGCCTCTCACTGGACTCCTGACTTACCATACACTTTGTGTCAGTGCGGCTGAGGATAAATGAATGTGGCCTGGCTTGAGGTGGCCAGAATAGGGAGCAAGGGTCACACCATCAACAAAGAAGGCATTCCATCAGTCCCAGAACTATGCTCAGGGGCCAGCACCTAGTGGTGGAGGAAGCCATGTCACTTGCTGACTAGTCCCTGCTCCACTCCCCTGTCTTCCGGCTCAGAGAGAGGCAGGGCAGAGGTGTGGCTGGGCAGTAGACAGGGTACTGATGATCTCGGTAGGTCACACTTCCTGACATGTGATGAGTATAGGTTGGGGGAGGCCTGTAGTCATGGGATGTCTGTCATCAAGGCAACCAGTAGTGGGGAAGACAGACTTACTGTCACACAGCGTGCTCAAGGTTCTGGTCAAGTGTGGGTCAAAGCGCAGGGGGCCTGACCCTTGGGAGAGGATCCGTGAAGGCTTCCTGGAGGGTCCATGTGGGATGATGCTAAGTCCTAAATGAATGCTGGGAGCCATGTGTGCTCTTGGAACACAGATTCTAATCAAAGAAAGATGGCTCCCTGCCTTACTTTGCCCTGTTCTAACCCCACTCTTAGGTACTACTAGACTTTTGCCACCCGCTGCCTTTTACCATCCTTCCTGCAGTGTCACCCCTTCCAGTTTCTCCTTGATTCCCCCTAAGGATGGCCTTTCTGAAGCTCACACGAAGGTCTTGTTCTACTCGGCTATCCATGACTTCTCAGGGCCTCTGGGTTAAACCCAGACTTCCGTGAGAGAGGAACGTGTGTAATCTGAACCCTGTGGATCTCTTCTGCTTCCAAGAGGCAAAGAAAGGTGAGGCCAGGGCTGTGGGGGCCTAGCTGCCTCTTCCGGATGTGGCAGGCAGAACTTCCCGAGATAACGGCAGCCAACAATGGTGCTGTGTGGCTCAGCCTGTCTCCAGGCCAGAGGAAATGGGTAACCTTCGCACCAGTGATCCGCTGCCTCCTTGGACATCCGCTGGTAGGGTGGCCCAGATGGGGGGAGAGATTCCCACCAGGGGGCTGAACTTCCCACCTCTGCTTTCCTCCTTTAAGACCAAGCATATCATTAAGGGGCTTAGGGGAGGGATTTGGAAGGGCACACATAAGATGTGGGAAATGGGCCTGTGCTAGACACATGCTGTACCCAAAGGTGAGGGTTCTATTGGTGGGATTCAGGCATCAGGCATGGGTGTTAGGGAGACACCTGGATGTCGTGGGCTGCTCAGCCAGTGGTCCAGAACAGACTATTGCCTTAAGAGTAGCCCATGACACCCAAGAGGGTTGGAACCCATGATTGTCCCATGAGGACCAGGCTGTGACACCAAAGGCGTGAATGAAGCTGTGAGGTGCCTTGGGTTCCACCTTAGCTTCAACTGGGTGTATGAATCTGGCAGGCCTTGGGGCCTGGTCATCCTGTTGGTGAAACAGAGCCCTGCCCGCCAGCCAGCCAGTGGGACATGCCCAGGTCATGGGTGCTGTTGGGTAGCAGGCTGGGGACACACTGCCTTCTACCTTCCCAGCTTGTCCTAGCTCCTGGATAGCAACCTGGATATGGCCTCAGTGGGAGGGCTGGTATTCCCAATTCAGTGACAGTCTAAACAAAGAACAAAACCCATAGAAACCCTTAGATAACCCTAGAAGGCCAGCCCCTACTGTTCAGAGGAAACCTAGTTTTCTCATTGAGGACACCTAAGTTGAGAATCTCCATGTGGCTGGAATATGCGTCTCCTGTACCCCCATCTTCAACTCTGGAGGGTTCGCTGGGCTGGGAAAGCTGGAAGGAAGCGCTCCAGCCCCTCTACCCTGGAGAAGAGCACCCTCTCCATCCCATGCTAGCTCCACCTCCTAGTTTGAGGGGTGGCTGGAGAAAAGCAAGTCCTTCCGGAGTCAGGAATTCCTTGGTGTGAAGGCTATACCCAATCCTTCAAGAGATGCAGGATGAAGTGGCACATACCAAGAGAGTCTTGAGTGTAGGTCTGAGTGTCCCAGGTTTCCAGCCACACCCACCAGCCAAACTGGGTGTGTAGACCACAAGACAGCTGGCCTGGCTGCTGGTGCTACTGGGGGAAGGAGATTCGAGAGCAGCCATGGGTGGAGTGAGTGGCCATTCTGGTGGAAGAACTAGCTGATGACCCAAGAGTATGGAGGAACTCAGGAGGGAGTCTGAGAGTAGCTGCAAGTTGAGCACCAGGGCCCTAGAGGGAGAGACTGGAGAGCTGGACCTAAGGCTCCACTGGAGGGGCAGCAGACTGGCTGATACTATGTTCTCCAATGATGCAATCATACATGTTAAAATACTCAAGGATAAAAATTCCAAATTATAAAATTCTGAGAGATCAAATCTCCAAGATATAATTTCGTGGGGGCGGGGGGAGCATGATTTTAAAGCTTTCTGTACAAGATTTCTTCACTTGGAGCAATGGAGGATGAGATTGTGTGTTTCAGATTGTAGGATGAGCAGAGGCAGCAGCATGCAGAGGAGAGAGAGGAAGCCATTTGAATTTGACTCCTGGAGAAAAGAGAGAAGCCCAAAGTCCCCAGGACTTGGGTGGGGAGGGGCAGAGGAGAGGGAGGAGCTGCTGGGTCAGGGTCAGGGATGGCCAGGAGGAAGTCTTTCTGGGACAGATCTGGGAAAGGCTGAAGGGAGGATGGGAAGCTGGTTAATATGGGGGTCCCGTCCTATGGTAGTGATTATGAGGGCCTGAAAACACTGAGGGAGGGAGCAAGGCTGACCTGATTCCATAGAGCTAACCTCTGAGTGGCCCACAGTGCTAACCATCCTAGTACTTAGATGGAGGAGGCAGGGACCAGTCAAGATCCAGACAGCTGACTGGAGTCTTAGCCCTTGGCCATCACCTCTCCTCCTCTATAATGGCTTGGATTCCTCCTAGAGGCCTTCCTGAGCAGCAGGCCCTGTACTGACTGTCTACAGGGACACCACAGAACAACCCCACAAGGCAAGTGACATTCACAGACATCCCAGCATGCCAGGACACTGTATTGCTTTCTGTTGCTGTGATAAAACACTGAGACCGTAGCAATTCATGGAAGGAAGAGTTTACTTTAGCAGATAGCTCTAGAGGAGCTAAGAGTCCCTCACCATCACAACAGGAAGCATGGCAGCAGGCCGGCATGGAGCAGGTAGGAGGCAGCTGGAGCCAAGAACTGAAAGGTGCCTGTTGGGGAGAGGGAATCACATCTCAAACCACCAACAGGAAACAGACAGCACGAACTTGAAATGACAAGAGTCCTTAAACTCTTAATGCCTACTCATAGTGATGTACTTCCTCTGCATAGCCACACCTAAGCGTCCCCAAACAGTGTCACTAATTGGGGACCAAGGAGTCAAATGCCAGACCCTATGAGGAACATTTCACTCAATCACGTCACATGTCACACACAAAGCTGCAGAGCACTGGGTTCACACTGGCCCCAGAGAAGGAGCTTGTGGCAGGGATGGGGCAGGTGCTCCCCTGACTGAGAGGCCAGGTTCACCTTTACTTCATCTAATCAATGCCACTTCCCATCTCGGTGACGTGATCATTCGACGCAATGAGATAACTGATTGCAATATTTTTGAAGTTGTCTCGGATAATCAGTTTCCTATAGACTTTCTTTTCTCTATTTTCATTTCCTTTTTAATGTCGTATGTTGTGTGTGCTGGGCTTGTGGCAGTCAGAAGACAACTTATAGGAGTTCATTCTCTCCTTCTGCCGCATGAGTCTCTCATGGTCATCAGACTTAGCAAGGAGTGCCTTTATCTGATGAGTTATTTACCCCCTCCCTACCCCCTGTTTTCATTTCAAGACATGGTCTCTCACTATAGCCCAGGCTGGAACTCGTGGGACTTTCCAGGCTGTTGGCATGGAGGGTCTTCAGTTGCCAAGCCCCTCTCTAAGCCATTCTCCCTCGGCACAATCCTCCAGCCCTCCACAGAGGTGCTCAGACTATCTAGCTTTAGTCCCTGAGAATTATGGACTCCTGTTCTGCCTTACAAAGTCCCAGATCCTTGGCTGAGTTTGTTAGCACCCACCACCTGTCCTAAGTCAGTTCCTCATGACTGTTCGCCACCTACCTAAGACCCACAAGGCTTAAAGCCCACAGACACCTCAGCTCTCAGTTCTAGTAGTCACCTGTAGCCATGACACGTGGTTAACTATAGTTGCTATGGCTACCGCGATAGGAGATAAGTTCTCATTAGTAGAAACATAAGCCCCAGCTGACGCTGTAGTGAAGCACTTACTATGGGGCAGACCAGTGAGTGCCAGATGGCAAGTTTCCTAGGCTGTAGGCTCATTTCGTCCAAACTGTCCTGTCAAAGCTAGAAACTGAGGCTATAGAGGACCAAGGACTTGCCCCTGGCCACCCAGCACAGAGGTGATCAAGGCACACAATCGTGGTATATACAGGGCTCCACAGTCCTTCCCAGTGGCTGTCTGAGGCATTTCCAGATGGACAAGTGGGATCTCCAAGGGAAGATCATACTGCTATGACAAAAGCACAGGACTGAGACAGGTCTGCCCGAAACTGGAGGCTTAGGCTGAGCCTTAGTCATTGTTCCACTGTTGTGAGGAGACATCCTAAAGGTTTCCCCTCTTGAGCTGGGCTGTTAGAGTTTACATCACTCTCAGCTGTCTTGTATGGTCTCAGTCACGGCTCCAGCACCAGGTCCGCTTGCACGCTGCCGTGCTCCCCACCATCATTGTCAGGGACTAACCTCTAGAACTGTAAGCCACCCTCCAGTTAGATGCTTTCCTTTATACGATTTTCCTTGGTCATAGTGTTTCTTCACAGCAATAGGACAGTGACTAAAACAGGCTATTACTGCACAATATTATGAATGCAGCCACTGGTATTGAATTCTGCACCTGACACTGACTTGACGATACAGGCACTTGCCACCAAGCCTGACAACCGAGTTCCATGCCTGGAACCCATGTGGTAGAAAGGAGAACCCACTCTTGAAATTTGTCCCCTAATACACTGTGGCACACACACACACACAAAAGAATAACTCTAAAACATGGTTAAAACTGGCATGGTAAAATTTTTTATTCCATATAATTTACATGTGCTAATAAATAAATGTAAAACATGATTAAAATGCTAAATTTTATATGGTAGATAATTTACTGTAATTAAAACCCAATAAAAACACAGTATAGTAAGAGCTATTGATTGGAACTCTAAATGGGAAAATGACATGGAATATAAGTTATCTCTTTAAAAAGCTGTTCTTAGAATTGTCTTGCCTTCTTGAGCTAGACTTTGTAGGTTCCTGTCTCAAGCGTTAGAACAGTAGTGGCATCAGAGATACAGAGGAAGAAGGTACTCTGATGTGGCCCAGGCAAGGGAGCCTTTAGCCAGGGGACTGCCGCAAGGCCACAGGCCAGACTCACTTTATACTTTCCAATGCAAAGCCTGCTGCAGCCAACACGGGGCTCAGTGCCAGCTCCATGGCAGAGGTGACATTGTTTGGGTTTTGAAAGATAAATAGGAGCTACAGCTTGGAGAAATTTCAGGAGAAGAGTCCAGCTAGAGGAAACGGTGCGTGCAGAGGCCTCGAGGTGTGAGCTGGGGCTGAGGCTGTGCCATCAAACCCTGAACCCGTCTGAGAACAGCGTCAGCATCTGCCCAGGGGCCAAAACCAACACACCTTCCGGCATCCTCCCTGCCACCTTCTACTCCTGACGCTGGAGCCTTCTCAGCCTGTCAGTCAGCAGCCTGAGTTTACTGGGCGAGCAAGAGTGGGTTCTGAGCTAGCAGTGTCATCCGCTCCTTCACACCTACCAAGGAAAAGGCAGCATCGCTGGCAGAAGACGCCAGGTTTCACCACAAAGGGGGAACTGGCTCAGGAGGAGACCAGAGACAAGTGGCTCTATGGAGCCTGGCTGATGTGTGTGTGTGTGTGTGTTCGAGAGTGCGTGCATGTGGTGTATGCATGGTACATGTACCTGTATTCTCCAATGGTGGTAGGTTCTATGCTCCCTTACCTATGTTAGATCATTAAGAAGCTGGGGTGAGGGCTGGGGGTGTAGCTCACAGGGAGAGTGCTTTGCTAGCATGGATGAAGCCCTGGGTTTGATCCTCAGCACCATATAAAATGAATGTGGTGGCACAAGCCTGTAATCCCAGCCCTTGGGAGGCAGAGGCAGGAGGATCAAAAGTTCAAGGTCGTCTCTGACTACTTGGTGAATGTGAGACCAACCCAGGATACAAAGACCTTGTCTTAAAAAACATGCTAGCCAGGTGTGGTGGTGCACACATTTAATCCCAGAAGTTGGGAGGCAAGACAGGTGGATTTCTAAGTTTGAGGCCAGCCTGGTCTACAGAATGAGTTCCAGGACAGCCAGGGCTATATAGTAAGACCTTGTCTCCAAAACCCAAAACAAAAAAATGCTGGGGGCACCCAGCATGCTGGTACAGGTTTATTATACCAACAGTATTTAAGAACTAGTGAGACAGGAAGAACGTGAGTTTGAGGCCAGCCTGGGTGTTATAGTGAGACCCTGTCTCCTAACTAACCAAAGGAATGAATGAATGAGTGAGTGAGTGAGTGAATGAATGAATGAGTGAGTGAGTGGATGAGTAGATAAAAACAGAGGAAAAGAAAATTGAACCAGAGTGAAATTCCTCAACTTGAAAGGACATCTAAAGTGAATTTTTATTAACAAGCTAAGTTAAGCTTGGTGACATATGCATGTGCTTCCAGCAGAGGCAGGATTGTGATCTGGAGGCCAACAAGATGGAGATTACTATATGCATAATAGGAAGGGGATTTCCTTCTGAGGGAGATAAAAATGTTCTAGAACCAGATAATGGTGAGCAACATTACCAATGTCACTCATGGTAAGCTTTGTGTATCTTAACGCAATTTTTAAATGAATGAATGGATGGATTAAAAGCAATTATAATTGCAACAGGGCGCCAGTCCTTAGCACGACTGACTCCATGATGGAAGTACCATTCAGGCTGTAAAACTCAGCATGTAGACAGCACCACCTGGCAAAACTAAGACAAGCTCAACCCATCAAAGTCCTCTCAGTTCTAGGAAAGTGCCTAAATGCCCTAACCTTGCTTTTTAGCTTCTGTAGTTCTGCTTCTGGCTAACTGTTCTTATTAACTGAAGTGGTCAACCCGGAATACCTTGAGAAAGGCTCAGTGCTACATTGGGATCCGAAACCCAGTATAGTCACTGTCTGGCTAATAAAGACTTTCTGTTGGGCTAAACCAATGTCCAAGCAGTCTTCTCTGGTGAATACCCCACAACAATAATCACTGTAATAGAAAATGAGAATGGCCACAGCGGTCACCCATCAAAACTTGCTGCCAAATGAGGACCTAGAAGAGAGGTAATAGTGGTCTTGGAGCCATGAACCTCCAGCCTAGTTGGCAGGCCCAGGGGATTTCCTTGGACAAGCATGCAGAAGAAACACTGAAGAGAGCTGCTTAGAGAACAGGCAACACTCAGCCTTTCAAGGGACATGGGGACATCGGCTATTTAGTGAATACACCCCCCCCCCCAGTGAAAGAGTCTTGGTAGGAACCAGGGGACAGGTCTGCCACAGAGGGGGAAGGGCTGTCCAACCCCCACCCCCACCCTCACATGTACACCTTGCTGTGTATAAAATGTGGGTTGCCATGGGACCCAGCTCAGCAGACTGGATGCCCCAGCTAAGTGCTTTGCATCTTGCAGGAGTGTCATACCATACTGGCAGGAGATATTCTTATGAGATACAGTGGAAGGAAGGGAGAAATGAGCAAACTTAGTCATTCAAGGTTTTACTGAGTGCTTACTATACGTGACTTGCAGAAGAAATGAAAGAATGAGTGTGTGCGAAGTGTGAATGTGGTCTGTGCTCTTGGGGAGTGAGGTGGCTGCCTGGTGAGGTGAGGGCCTGGCAGGGGACCCCAGGCTTACCCATCTGCCAGTGCTCTCAGACCAGATGACAAGGATATCCACTGGCATCCTCTTTCAGAGACCAGGTGGGGGGTCTGGTCTCTGACAGGCTACCAATCCCATAAAAGCAATGATTTATGCTCTAGCTGCCTGTGGACCATGGTGTCGTCTGTGCTTTGTTTATTTATTTGTGAGGGCCAATTAGGTTCTGGCTAGCCCGTCCTCCTGTCTGCATGTGTTCTCACCCCACACAGCGAGGAGATGGATGCCTTGGAATTATTTTGCATGAAATTGCCGTGGAGAACTATTTGGCCGGCGTTTGATTTCACCTCCTGTTACAGTATAATTTGTTCTCCTGAAACATGTGGCAGCCGAGGCCGGGAGAAGCAGATGTTCTGGGAGAGGTGGGGGCTCTGCAGACAGAGTGGGCAACATCATGGGCCAGTGCGGCGCACAGCCTCTAGTCCTGACCCACTGGGGAAAAAAAGCTCTTGGCACCCCATCTGCCTCAATTTCCCTTCCTTTAAAGTGGGGATGGGGCTGCTGTGGTTCACGTTTTTCATCTCTTTGGTAGAAGCAACTGAAGACAGGGAGGATTTATTTCAGCTCCTGGTTTCTGAGGTTTCGGCTCAGAGTCCCTTGGTTCTTTTATTTCTGGACCTGTGGTGAGGCAGACTATCATGGCAGCCAGAGCATGTGGCTAAAGCCTTCTCACTTCAAGGAGGAGAGAAAGGTCAGGGGAGATTGATATCCTGGGCATAATACAGTCCAAAGGACAACCCCGCCCGAACCCTGGGACCCAGCTTTTTCACTCGGGACTCACCTCCTAATGTTAAACAGCGCCAGCAGCTGAGGAACCAAGCCTTTAAGCACCATAAAGTTCAATCTTTGACCCCTTTGAGGGTTACTTCATATCCAAATCTTAAAAGCTACCTACTTCCCAGAGGTGAGAGATAAATGGCGTATAGAAAGCTTGGTGCCTGGCCTACAGAAAGTCTAAAAAAAGTTGGCTATTATTTCTAGAAGAAACCATGTCGCAGACGGGCTTTAGGGAATCAAGGCCATGGCCTGGGTAGAGATGTTTCTAGTGCAGCATCAAGAGAGCCATGGAGGGGAGGGCTGGACTGTCTCCTCCTATGATCAAATTGAAAGGAGGCAGTGGGAGAGTGATTGACAGTTGGGTTAAGAGTCCTCTGGGAGGAGCCTTGGAGATGGTTCATCTTTGCCAGAAGACTTGGGTCCAACTCCCAGTACTCACATGGTGGTTCACAATCATCTGTAACCCTAGTTCCAGGGGATCTGACATTGTCCTCTGACATGCAAATGGTTTACAGATGTACATACAGGCAAAAATGCATCCAATAAAAAGATTTTAATCAGAAGAAGAAGAGGAGGAGGAGGAGGAGGAGGAAGAAGAGGAGGAGGAAGAAGAGGAAGAGGAGGAGAAGAGGAAGAGGAAGAAGAAGAAGCAGCAGAAGCAGAAGCAAAAGAAGCAGCAGCAGAAGCTGCACCACCACCTGGGAGATTAGTGAGGGTAAACTCTGAGTGTGCATGTGAAGTATTTCCAAAGAGTATGGACTGGTGGGGGAGACCCTCCTGGATGTGGATGGCATCGTCCCATGGTCAGGTGACCCAGATAGAATAAAGAGTGGAAGAAGATAGACAATAAGTTGGGAGGATAAAGGCACTTGCTCCGTAGCCTGACAACCTAAGTTTGATCCTTGCGACCCACATGGAAGGAGAAAACCAACTCCTGAAAGTCACCCTCTGGTTTCCATATGTGTTCACAGCGCCCATGCACACACACAAATAAAGTGTAACTGAAAAATATTTTAAACTAGAAGTCAGGCCAAGTGGTGGTGCACGCCTTTAATCCCAGCACTTGGGGGCAGAGGCAGGTGGATTTCTGAGTTCGAGGCCAGCCTGGTCTACAGAGTGAGTTCCAGGACAGCCGGGGCTACACAGAGAAACCCTGTCTCAAAAAAAAAAAAAAAAAGAAGAAAAAAGAAAGAAAGAAAGAAAGAAAGAAAGAAAAAAGAAAAAGAAAAAAGAAGAGAAATCAGGTGGCTCACTGACAAAAGTTACCCTTTCTCTGGTCCTTGGCCGCCATGTTGTGGACTGAGCTGATCTGTCATGCCTTCCTTGACTACCATGCCCTGAATCCTCAGAAGCAGAATCAACAGAATCTTCCCTAGATGTAACTTGTTCTGTCAGGTCTTTTGGTCACAATGACACAAAAGATAACTAATACAGAGAGGAAGCCATTTTAGTCTGTGAGCAGCTGAGGGGCCTGCACTGCTTTGCTAGGGCTTTTATAACAACAGATTACAGACTGGGGGCTTCAAACCATGGCAGCTGGTTCTTATACTTCTTTTTGTTACACCCCCTGTGTGTGTGTGTGTGTGTGTGTGTGTGTGTGTGTGTGTGTGTTTCCACAAACTTTGTACAGAGGTCAGAATACAGCCTGTGAGCATTGGTTCTCCGTGTCCACTATGTGGGTACCAGGGATAGAACACAGGGAATCAGGCTTGGTGGCAGGTGCCTTTACTTACTGAGTCACCTCACAGGCCTTCTTAGACTTCTTGAAGCCAAAAGTCCAAAATCAAAGGGCTAGCTTAGCCATGCTCCCCTGAGGATCATAGGCAGTAAGTGTTGTCATTTCTCAGGCTTGGTCTGCCTTTGAGGTGGCCTCTCTCATTAGCCTAGGCCTCTCCAGTGCTGGCACTGCAAACGGGCACCACG
Source organism: Mastomys natalensis (assembly GCA_021653895.1). Taxonomy (NCBI): domain Eukaryota; kingdom Metazoa; phylum Chordata; class Mammalia; order Rodentia; family Muridae; genus Mastomys; species Mastomys natalensis. Next base: position 428,791 of record JAJTUV010000480.1, read on the forward strand.
GCACCCAGTTTTTAACTTGGACTCTGGGGATCTGACTCGGGTCCTCATACGTACAAGGCAGACATTCTATAGGCTGAGTCATTTCCCCAGTGAGTTTTCTGCTTCTTTCCAGTTTCTGTTGGCTACCAGCAAGCCTTGGCATTCTGTACCTTGTAGCTTACAGCTCTCCAGTCTCAGCCATCGGTGTGACACATTTCTTTTGTCTTTGTGACAAGGATATCAGTGGTATTGAAGGCTCACTGGAACCCAAGCAAACTGCACTCATTATCTATCTGAAAAGTTGTATTTCCAAATGAGGACATTTCTGACCCAGGGTAAGAAAATCAGTACGTGTTGGGGAGTGAAACGTAATTCATCCTATAACAGGCTCTATGACCCTATGCTCTCAGTCCTCAGCTCTCAGAAGCCAACACTCTGGATCTCAGGACCCACTCACTGAGGTCTATCCTTGCTTTGGGGGTCGTGTGGGGAAAACACAGAACTGGGAAGGACATAGCAAGCCTCCCAGAATGCAGACAGCATAAAGCAAAGCTGTAACCAGAAAAGGAGACGAGCAATGGCTGAGGCCACAGCCCACGGTAGAGATGAGGCCAGAGCTGGGGCCAGCCTGGGATGCATGGGAGGGGTGCTTTCAAAACTTTAGCAGGGAATGATGTCATACTCATCCCTCTGGGTGCAACTCAGAGAGGCAGAGGCATGAAGGCTGCCTGCCAGAGAGCTTACCAGAGCAGCAGCAGCTCTGGGAGTGACAACGAGACAGATCAGAGCAACCCAGTGTTCCCTAAGGATATTTGGTTAGGGGTCAAGCACTGTTGAGAATGTTAATTCCATGGTAAGTCTTTGTTGTACACACACACAGACACACACACACAACACACACACACACACGTATTCCTTGTTATTTCTGTTTCATTTCTGTAAATGAGCAAAACTGTAGCAAGTAAGCCTTTCAGTTCCTTCATGACACTGACACACCCTTCCCCAGTGTCTGTCTGCCAGGGAGCCATGAAGCAAGAGGCCCCATCTTTGACAACTATCTGAACTGTCAGCATGGCAGTCTGGCTGCTTTGAACATGACATGGTCACTCCAAGGAGGGTCCCCTCCAGCTGGAAAGACCACTGCAGCTACAGCTGCTGCTGAAACCCAGCTGCTGCTTCGATAGCCTCTCCCCAGTCGAAGCAGCTCCAGACAGTGTGCACCTGCTTTGGAAGACACATCTTTTGAGCTCTAGAGAACCCAGCTTTCCCTCCAGCCAACTCACAGGACAGGAGATGGCAACCTCCTCAGTGACTCAACAGAAGCCTGTGATTGGTGCCCTGCAAAGCTTGTGAATGGTGGAACAGTGCCTGTGGGCGGGCTGAGTGGAGGAATTGCAGTCTCTGCACAAGAAGATGCTTCCACCTTTCTGGCCACATAAGAAGGGCGGCTCCAATGTTTCAGAGCAGTGTGGGAGGTTTCCTCAGGCTACACCCAGTATTTGCAACATTAGACCCCCTTAAAGGCTTCTTCTGGGTAGTTTTTTGCTTTCTTGTGGTCTTTAGGAGTAGTAGAGTAGGCTGAGTGGTTGAACAAACAGCATATAGTGGAAATAGTAGCATTTGTAAGATCCCATGATTTTCTGAAGAATGATACCCTGGACCCAACTAGTATATAAAAGCAAAGGGGGGGGGGATTGTATTTGTTTGTTTGTTTGATGTTTATTTTCATAAGTCCAACATGCTGGGGTCTCCCATTACCAAGATAGAGAGACAACCAAGTGAGCTCACAGGCCTGATTAAAAGCACATTAGGGGACTCCAGAGGTAGGTGACCTTTATTTTATAGGAACATTCCATTATCAGGGCATGGAGGCTGGAAACTGTTGCTGAGGAAGTCTGGAAACTGCTGCTGATCCTTGGCTCAGGCCAGGTGGCAGGACAGGTCTGGACTTGCCTGGACTTTTCCAGTTCTTAGAAACAGAGATTTAGGCCTTGTCTCCCTGAACTGTCCATTTGAAGCCTGTCATGGAGTCAGCCTAGCTTTCTTAGCATGTGTACACATAGAGGTGACACAGGACCCAGAAGGGACAAAGACATCAAGAAGAGGAGAAGAGTTTCCTTGGAGAAGGAGATGAATCAATTGAGATGCCTTAATTAGGCCCAAGATGGGTCTTGGCTGCTGGCTGGCCTCACAGGAGGCAGTGGGGATACACCACATTTTAATTGAATCAAGTATTAGGACTAGAAAGCAAGCTAGTCGAGGGCCACCCTCTGTCTTTTGGGAGCTAGAAATGCACCCAGGAATGGAGGTGGCCAGGCCCATGTGCCTTGTAACTGAAGCTATCAGTAGTTGGTTTCCTGGATTGGTGGGAGAAGACAGAAGCTCCATAGACCTCCACTTAGCTCCTTAAGAGCAGCCACAGAGCAGCAGAGCATGTGATCCGTCCAGCAACAGTAACGTGTCCACCCTTGGGGAAACAGCTCTCAGCTTGACCTTCAGGAGAGGTTGAGACACTTAGTCACCCTAGGCAGTATCTACCTACCAGTGTACATCAAAGATGGATCATATAATAGAAAACACTCATAAAAGACAAAGGAGCACAAAAGACATGTGGGAAAAAACAAGGAGGGAACATAAGCCAGGATTAGAAAGTGTGTGTGTGTGGGGGGAGTGGCAGGCACATTCCAAAGCAAACCCCACCGCAACAGGCCACGGAGGCCCTTAGGTCTCCCCAGAGTTGGCGTTCATTCAGGCTCTGTGCTGAAGTGGAAAGAAAGCAGGGAGCAGATGCCTAGGCTGCCTGGAAAGGCAGGGGGACCAGCCGTCCCCTCCCTATTCCCATCGGACTCATTGCTCTGAGCACCTGTCTGCACCTCCCTGATCCATACACCAAGAGAGGACCCAGTCTGCACCACTGTTGAGGCAGGAAGAGCAAAGAGAGGGACTGTCTCTAGACCTATCTAACAGAAAGAACTGTGTTTAGCCAATCTCTGTTACCTTCCTCCTTCACACAAATCTCTCTGTCAAAGACCAAGCCGAGGTGATTCTCAGCTCCTCAGGAGTACCAGGGCCCATTTACCTTGTGCTGCTGTTGCTCATGGAAGCCAGCCAGGGCTCCCCTGAGCAGGACTCTGGTCTACACCAGTGTCCTAGGAGAGGCTAAGGCTGGCTCACATTACTTTAATGTACCCACACCTTTCAAGTAGCTAACTGAGACACAGTGGTGTTGGCTTTTACTCTCCTCAGCCACCTCGGGGCTCTGTGGATGTTTGTGAGACAGATGTAAACAGAAGTTGAGCTCCCTACCCCCTATGGCAGGCTGCTGGCTCTCAGGATAGAATTCCATCTGCCAGGGTCTCCCAGGGAGGAGCAGGCTTGCTGGTTTCCATAGGCCTGGGAACCACAGAGGCCCTGGGAGCCCAGAGCCCTGAGTTCATTGCTTGCCCTCTCCTGTCCCAGCCTAGCCTGGAGCGGCTTGGGACACCCAATTCCTCCTGGAATCTCTATTTGGGTTTGGTTTGGGGTTGGAGTTTGTTTCCACTCAGGGCAACTTGATCCCATCCCAGCCTGCACTCTCCTCTGCCCTCAGCATGCCTGCCCCTGTGGAGGGAACTTGACTTTGCCACATGCTGACTGGGTAGGGGCTCAGACCTCCCACAGAGGGTGAGGGAGGCTTGGTGGCCTTTGATGTCCCTGAAAGGAGGCCTCCAGCCTCAACCCCCTCTCCCTCAATACTTAAACAACTCCACTTGAGAAGACCAAACAGCACCCTGTAGGGAGAAATGAGCACAGGGAGAGGGAGGAGCTGGGGTACAGACACACCCTGGTCAGTTCCTTACCTTGTGACTCTAACTCTGTGGAGAATTGACTAAGATGGCCACCCCAACACATGGGCCATGTGGCTGTTGAGGTCTCATCTAGAGAAATGAACTGTATACCTTGCTGTGGGCTGTTTGCTCTAGATTACAAAGTCAGTAGTGTTTGGTTTCTTCCCCCTACTTCAAAGAACTCGTATAGATGGGGGCTAAGTTCTAGATAAATTACTTGAGCCTGAGGAGCAGCCACACCCAGGAGCAAAGCAGATTGAACTGAGCCAAGGATGCTACTCTCTACCCTCGACACAAGGAAACGGAACAACATGAATGGCTGGTTGTCAGGGAAAGAATGTGGGGAGGAGGTGGATGCCCCCCAAAAAGGCTTAACTCAACTGTGTCCTTCCTGCTGGGACGGGAGTCGGTATTCTCAGACCTAACTCTAAGCCCAGACCCTTGTGTTTCCTGATGTCCACCTCTGAATCGCATTGGGTCCCCAGAGCCTTCCAGAGAAAAGATGTTGTTCAGGACCTTGCTCATGCCATCTCAAAAGAGAACTTAGAAAGTGACTGGAGGCAAGCTGGCCATGGAGGGATGTCCTTATGTCTTTGCTTATAGAGAAGGCCAGGACTGTGATTGTTATCAAGGCAAGGATGTTGGGTGCTGCAGGGCTGGGATCAGACTCGGTCTGTGTGTCTTACCAGTCTCTCTGCCATCACTGAGAACATTAGGCTCTTCCCTTTCGGATGCAGCCACAGCCTCCTTGCCTCACTTGCTCTGTGACCCCAGACAAGGATCATGCATGTCATGGGAGATGGGACTGTGGAGTGCAGTTTGACATTTTGACAGAGACAAGCTGGCTGAGATGCTAAGATTCCAAATGCAAAGATTCTGAGTATGGAACCTCTGGTTTTAACATAATCAAGTCTTAGCTTATCATTGTGGCTTCCTATGATTCCATGATTGGAAGAACCTGGGATTACATCAGTCTAAACTTCCATTATCCTATGATTCTAGAGTCTTAGAATTCTAATTCTTCTGAGAGCTTGGGCTCTGAAGAATAGGAAAATCCAGCTGAGATGAGGCTGAGGTGGTGAAGGCAGCTTTTCCATAGTAGGCTTTTCTAATGGTGAAGGATAACACATGGCCTGATTTTCATTGTGTTTAGAGGAAAATACTCAGTTAAGTGTGGCCAAGCCACATCAGAGTGTGAGTTCATATGCCCAGGGCAGAACATCCTCTGCAGTCTGCAGAGGCAGAGGAAGAGACTACATGTCTCTCTCACCCATCTTTCGTGATACATTGGAGGTGTCCTGCCCTTGTTCAGTTTCCCGATGCAGAGGAAAGTTGGGCTGGCAATGCTGCCATGTACAGCTACTATGGCCTCCTGAGTCCTTTCCAGCCCTAGCCTTCCAGGGGCAAGGTCCTGAACTGGACAGAACTAGTTCCCCGAATAACAGAGAGCTGCAGCTTAGACTCCCTCCAGCTCTAGCTCCTCACTTCTGTGGTCCCCATCTTTCTGGACACCTGCTGTCCCTCATGGTCTCAGGTTCCTGTCATCCAGCCTGGCTACCTACTAGACTCATGGAAACAGTGGCTCCCTATCCTGGCTTGAGACTCCCTTAACCAGATACCAAATGTGCTTCAAATCACAGAAGTGCCTGTTGAAGCCTCCGTAAGTCAGGATAAAAGCAAAGCTGGGTTCTTTAGCATGTCCTATTTGCAAGGAGTACTTTCTTTAGCATGCTCTATTTGCAGGAAATTCTAGCTTCTCCAGCACTCAGTCTCCAGCCAAGTTCTTAGGACTGAAGGACACCATCCTTTTCCAACTCCTTGGCTTCCTGGGAGCCCTTGGATTAAGTGAGTGAGTCACATTAGTGGTTTACAGTCTGCAAACATCTGCTCACCGCTGCATGTGATAGACTGTGGTGGCGTTGTTGTGTGTGGTGTGTGTGTGTGTGTGTGTGTTGTGTGTGTGTGCATGTGTATATGTGTGTGTACATATATACTGACTACTACTGGACTTTTTACTGGATTACTTCTATATATATATATATATATATATCATATGTATATATATATATATGATATGTATAATATATATTATATATATTCATCTCAAGGTCACAATGCAAGGCTAACAAGTGTGTTCTATTCCTTTCTGAATCACAGACATGAACAATAAAGAGCATACATTTGTACTTCTCAAAAGCCACAGTTCAGGGCTCCTGGAGAGGCGTTTGACAGAGCTTTCTTGCCTCTCATTCCTCAGGATCTTTCGCTGGCCTAGGACTCAGTGAAGTAAGCTAGGCTAGCTGACATGCAGATTTTGATTTGGGGGCTGAATCAAGACAAAGGATTAGAACCAATTCCCAACAACTCCACACCAGTACAAGCTGTTGTTAACTGCTAAGCTATCACTCCAGCCCCCATGAGGCCTTGCTGGCAGTCTTCAGCCCATCAGGGAGGAATTGCAGGAACAAGGTTGCCTATGCTTCCAGCCAGAACTCTGCCTTCTCATCCTCTGAGATGTAACAAAGGCCCAGCTACCTGTCAGCTGCAATGAACTCCACCAGGCCATGACAGATTGTCCCCTCTCAAATGGGAGCTGAGGTAGAGCCTTTCTCCCTTGAGCTTCTCCTGCCAAGCATGAGTTCACAGACAAGAGAAGTAACTAATAAAACACCAGGAAATAAACTTCTAAAATTAGTATCACTCTTGCCTAAGCACTTAAGCCTTAAAGTTTCCTATCTTGTCTCCATGTAATAAGAGCTAGAGGCCTGACAGAAGACATACACTCCTAGGACCCATTAATCATGGACTGTCCCATGGGGCAGACAGATGCTCGTCTGATAGGGGCCTGTTTAGATCAAACCCTGACAGATGTAGCTTCAACCTCTCTGGGTCTGGGTGCTGTAACAGAGGCACAATCCACAGGTTCAAATTCCCCAAAATGGGTTTACCCAAACATGGAAGTCACATAGATTTGAGAGAGCATTCACAGGAAGGCCACACTTCCAATACAGCACTGCCTTGACCTAGGGCTCACCCTGAGATGAATAGTCTCCGGCAACATCACTCCAGTCTGAGACTGTTGAAGATGACCTCGCTCCTAGCACCAGAGACAATTGCATCCCAAACACTCAGTCATTCTGTAAATTAAAATCCTAGAGTAATATGCCAATCATTCTGCTATGAGCTGAGGTTCCCAGAAGGAAAGGGGAGGAGAATGCACCCCATGTTAAGATTTTACAAGGCCACATAACTAAACTTTGAGATTGTGGAGAGGAGCCAAGTTATCTTGGGCTATTTTTAGTCCCTTTGAAAGCCATCCATTGCTCACCCCCGCGTCTGACCTAACATCCTCATGACTATCAAAACCTTACAATGTACTCTTAGCAGACCACTAGGTCTTGCCAATATAAGGCCTCAAGATGTCATTAAACAGCATCTGAAAGCTAGAGCAAGACTTTCTGCTGTGCTGTAACTGACCTATCAGTGGCCTCCATCAGTGTATTTACTAAGTATTGTGATTTATTATTTTCTTTGTTCTGTAATTAATACATGTCTCATGTAACCCCCTTCCACAGCGCATGTGGTATTTGGAGAAACCTGAATCTTTGTTCCCTGGCCATGCTACTCATAGTAGTTTCTAGAATAGTGTTATTCTTTTGTGGAAAGAACTTTTGTGTGTTGACATCACTACTCCTGAGTTTCCTTAGACTCCATTCTGCCTGTTCTGGTCTGACATGTGTACAGGCCACGCTCACCCTGGACGCTTCCCCAAATGTCTCCTGTCCCCAGATTCCACAAAACATGGCTTCCCAGAGGCTACCTTTTGCTTTCTAGACCTAGATCAGCAGACATGCTGGATGCAGGTGATCATAGCCACAGAATTTTTATACGCTTATTTGTGCCCATTAAGGATATGGTGCATCTATCTGTAAGATGAGGCTGAGCATAGCAGCAAGGACTTTGCCAGGAAGGGAGGATCCTGCTGTCTTGGACCTTCTGCCTTGCTGGTCTCATTACCAAATGAACTTGACCCATCCATGACAATGGGGAAGCTCTAGGAGAGATGTACATATCCTGAAACAACCTGTCATCTACAAATGAGTCACAGCCATAGAACGCATCTGGTCTGTGGTTGGATGTTCCTGTGTCTGGGAATAATGGCCAATTTTGCCCTAAGCAGGCTGCTATTCTTGGGGACTTACTGGGGATAAAGGGTGAACCCAGGGAGCAGCTCTAATGGAACTTGAGGCACTGGGTGAGCCAGAGGAGGTGATACCTACAAGCTAAAGAATAATCTGAGTTCCCTGAAATCCCATAGCTAAGTGTCTCTCATGAGCAGAACTTCAAAGTACATCTACACTTTTGTGGGTTTGTCTGACGCTTGTATTATGTTAATTGGGTTCCAAAATAGCACAAGAATCTTCATGTAAGATGCGGAGGGTCCCTGCCCCCAGTTGGTTTTGATTGGTAAATAAAGTTGCCGTTGGCCAATGGCTAGGCAGGATGACAGTGGTGGGACTTTAGGATTCCCAGGCAAGGGATCAGAAAAGAGAGGGAAGGAGAGCTGCCATGCCCAAGAGCTACAGAAGAGAGAGCATGCAGTCATGTAGACGCTGAGGAAGAGCAGCCCCAGGGAGCCTCCTGACTGGGTCCAGGTCAACAAAGATGGAATATAGATTTCAATGAGTAATAACTCAGGAATATCGGAGGGAAGGTGTTGGCCATGTGAAGGTTTGGGAGGCCCAACCATTGAGCTGTTTAAGGCATACTAAAATTTTAAGGCTGCGTGTGTGTCTTTCATGTGGACACCCAGAACATTGGGGCAGGTAGCAAGAGCACACACTGCTGCAGGGACGATCTGAGTAGGATTAATCCGTTTTGGCAACACTACGCTAAAGAGCTCACTGAGCGCTTCCAATACCTTAGCAATGGCAGGAAGGCCTTTCCTCACTCCACAGAGGTCAAGGCCCGGGGGGGGGGGGTGACTCCCATAATGTCCTACAGCAAGTATGAGCGTATGCTGGAGACAGTGAGAAGAGGGCCCGGGGTCAAACTTGTAGTCCATCACTTGTCTCTGGCCTTCAGTCTCCTGAAAGGAATGTAAGAATCTCCATAAGACTGCACATAGGATCAAATCCACAGCCATGGATTTGAGCCATACCTGCTCCATTCTCAGAAGCCTGCTCCCTCCTGTCATCCAGCTATTCCATGCAGCCCATGGCTAGTGACATCATGGCGGCTTCAGAGTGGTCCACCAGAACTTCATCCTGTAGCCAGCACGCTGTCTCCTGCCCCTCTCTACAGGAAGTATACTAGCTACTTTCCTTATTGCTGTGACAAAGTAGCTGATAACCTAAGGAAGGGTAACTTGGGGATCACAGTTTGAGAGTACAGAAGGCATGGGGGCAGGGTCATGAGGCAGCTGGTGACATTACAGCTGTAGTCAGGAAGCAGAGAGATAGACAACTGTGCTCAGCTCTCTTCCTTTTGACTCAGTCTGAAGCCCTGGTCCATGGCATGGCACTGCCTATATAGTCCCCTAACCTCAGTTAGCCCAGGTTAGAAACTCCCTCATAGACATGCCTAGAGGTTTGTCGCCTGGATGAGCCTAACTCTTGTAGCAGTAGTAGCAGTAGCAGCAGCAGCAGCAGCAGCAGCAGCAGCAGCAGCAGACACCAGCAGCAGAAGTAGTAGCAGCTGCTGTTATTATTGTCCTGATAATAAATGTGAACGCTGACACATGGTTGCTAACGTGTGTGTGTGTGTGTGTGTGTGTGTGTGTGTGTGTGTGTGTGTGTTACTCAAAGGGCACCTCTCAGGAGTCAGTTCTCACCTTCCATCCTGTTGAGGCAGGGTCTCTCCTGGCTTTCTTCTGATGCATGCTCCAAGCTAGGTGATGTGCATGCTTCTGGGAGATTCTCCTGTTTTCACCCGCCCATCTCAGAGTAGGAGTCCTGAGATCACAGAAGCATGTCCCTGCATCATGTGGGTTCACAGATGGAACTTGGGTTGGTGGGTTTGTACGGAAAGCACTTGGCCTGCCAAGCCAGCTTACCTCTTGCTCAGTGGTTTTTAACCTGTGGGGTGTGACCCCTTTGAGGTTGAACGACCCTTTCACAGGGGTCACCTGAGACCATCAGAAAACACAGATACACAGATACTTTACTATTCGTAACAGCAGCAAAATTACAGTTATGAGGCAGCAGCGAAAATAATGTTATGGTTGGGGTCACCACAACATGAGGAACTGTATTAAAGGGTCGCAGCATAGGAAGGCTGAGAACCCCTGCTGTAGCTGATTCTGTATCCTATTAACCATTACAGTTAGATGGTGGTGTTTACCTTTGATCTCAGCACTTGTTGGATCTCTGTGAGTTCAAGGCCAACCTGGTTTATAAATCAAGTTCCAAGCTACAGAAAAACCTTGTCTTCAAAAACCAAAAATTTAAAAAAAAGATTCCATTTTTTTAAAAAAATTGTTTATTTGAGTACACTGTAGCTGTCTTCAGACACATCAGAAGAAGGCATCAGATCCCATTACAGATGGTTGTGAGCTACCATGTAGCTGCTGGGAATTGAACTCAGCACCTCTGGAAGAGCAGTCAATGCTGCCATCTCTCCAGCCCCTAAAAAAAGATACTTGTGCCAGGGCATGTTACTCTCCTGTCTGAAGGGCCTACAGAATGTGCCCCATTGCCTCCTGGGTGTGAACACTGGGTCTGCCGTGAGGGTCTTGGACAAGTCCTTTTTTTTCTGAGCCTTGGTTGCCATAGCCCCATAGTTCCTAGGTTGAAACTATGAAATCTAGCCTTAAACTTATAGTGAGAATCAAAGGAAGGCATGCCTGCAGAGTGGCTCAGCTCAGCGCCCTGACATCAAAAGTACAGAAATGTTAGCTTTGACGGCCGTGCACTCGGCAGAGTTTTCCTTGATGGAGGAGCATTCCTATGCCCATTTTATAGAATAGGAAAACTGAGAACTGAGGCCATATTCCTAGGGAAAGAACTGATTCACACCAACTACAGGATTTTAAGTGCTCAGAATTTAAAGCCTGGCTTTGATTTGAGGCCCTTTCTGATTGAGTTTTAAAGAAATCTTTGGGGCCTCTGTCCTTTTGGCAAAGCCTAGATGATGTCTGGATCCACCCACACAGCTGCAAGTGAACAGCCTGGCTTAAGGGAGACAGGACACAACCCTGGACCCCAATGCGGATATTCCGGAAGCCACACTCCCTGTCCCCAGCCCCTCTAGAAGTTTTGGCAGCCTTATCTGCCAGGGGAGGGAAGAGGACTGTCAGATGAGACAAAGCAAGTGAGGGAAAATGGAGATGCCGTATGGGACCCCGGTACGTGAGCTTGTATACTGCTGTCCTCAAGCACCGACTTCCAACCTGGACTCCATCCTCTCCCCAGAACTCCGGGTGACCATGAATAAATCTATCTGGCCTCAGTTTCCCTGTCTCTGGGATAGGCCATAGATAGAGGCCTGTGACCTCCCTACCCCACACCCACCTGGAGAGCCCAAGAGTCTGTGGTATTTCATTTATCACCCCTGTGGTTCGTAGGTACCAAGGCCGGCAGGCTGATTACTCAACAAGCTTATTACCCTCCTTGGTGACTAATAGATTCTTCTTCTGTTTGTGTTTCAAAGCCATAGCAATAGCATTGGCTCTCAGTAACGGCATTGAAATCACCATTATTTAGCCTGACCCTACCTACAATGATAAACAGGCCGCCAAATCATAGCTCCTCAGAAAAGGAGGGGAGGGTGTCCACATCTCTTCTCTGGACCACTGGCTGGTGTCCTGAAGCTGGTGTGTTGGGGGAGGGCTGGTCTGATGAAGTACTGAGACTCTGGGATTAGGTCATTTATCCAGTCCTTTCCAGCTCTGACCTACACGTTGAGACTCCTGAGAGGGAGGGTTGAATAGATACCATCTTGACTTTGAAAGTTCAAGAGTGTAGGGTTAAGTGCCCACCTAGGAGTCAGACAGCCTGGCTGTGGGTCCTGGCTCTATCTGATGGTTAGGTGACCTTGGGCAAGTCATAGCTTCTTGGGGAGCTTGTACTGTCTGAAAAGAGACAGAAATAAGATGACCTCAGGCTGAGCATGGTGCACACCTGCAATCCCAGCAATAGTGAAGCTGGGGGAGGAAGATTACTGAGCCTTTGAGGCCAGCCATGAGGAAGTACTGAGGAGAAGCACTCAGCACACAGTAGGCCTAGCACACAGCAGGCCTAGCACACAGTAGGCCTAGCAGGCATTCAGCAGCTTGAGCTGTGCCTTGAACTGGAAGCTCAGCGGGATGCAGAGGCTCGGAACTGACATCAAAAGAGACTTGACACTGTTGTTCTTCCTATGGGGTTGCAGTCCCCTTCAGCTCCTTCAGTCCTTCCCCTAACTCTTCCACAGGGGGTCTCCGGGCTCAGTCCAGTGGTTGGCTGTGAGTATCTGTATCTGTCTTACTCAGGTGCTGGCAGAGCCTCTCAGAGGACAGACATACCAAGCTCCTGTCTGTAAGCACATCTTGGCATCAGCAATAGTGTCAGGTTGGACTGTGGATGGAATGGATCCCAGGTGGGGCTGTCTCTGGATGGCCTTTCCTTCAGCCTCTGCTCCATTTTTGTCACTGCATTTCCAGTCCCGTAGGAAGAAAAACAGTATCAATTAACAGGACCCCTCAGAGCTCCCAGAGACCAACCAAAGAATATACATGGGCCAGTCCATGGCTCCTGCTACATATGTAGCAGAGGACTGCCTCATCATTAGTGGAAGGGGAGGTACTTGGTCCTGTGAAGGCTCTATGCCCCAGAGAAGGGGGATGCTAGAGGGATGAGGCAGGAGTGGGTGGGTGGATGGGGGAACACCCTCTTAGAGGCAAAGTGGAGGGGTATGGGTGGGAGGTTCATGGAGAGGAGACTGGGAAAGGGAACAACATTTGAAATGTAAACAAATAAAATGATTAGAGAGAGAGAGGAGAGAAGAGAGAGAGAGAGAAGAGAGAGAGAGAGAGAGAGAGAGAGAGAGAGAGACTTGACACACAAGGAAAAAGCCAAAGCTGGTCACTGTTAAAATCTCTTTTTCTCTGTTTAATGGTCAAAGCCCCAAAGAACAAAATAGCAGCAGTCCTGGGGGACCCCAATGTCTGTATGTTATACAGAACTGCTAGTTGCTAGATTCTTCAGGAGCAGGGACTACTTTCCATAACTCTTTTCCCAGGAATTGTGAATTCAAAGCTTCCTGGCTTGTCTTGGAGCCTTCCTGTCATAAGCAATGCGTCCCAGTCCTCTCATCAGCCCCAAGTCCATTTCCTTCCATCTGCATCAGCCTGCGGCCCCACGCGCCACCGTTACATAGAGATGATCGTGGATGATAACATTGCCTGCTTCCACTCACAGTGACAAAAGCCAGGGCAGCCAGTGAGCTAGAAAATATTTAACAGTCGCCTCCCTGAAGGAAAAGGGAAACTTGATTTATATCATTTGCCAATTTCCGTGGTGTAAATACTTCCTTCCTGACTGATTCCAACCTCCTGATCTAACAACAGGGAGCAGAGTTAGGAAGGCACATGGACACGCTCACACTCTGTGTTTGCTCACATGACCTGCTTGGCTCCAGCACAGCATTCACAGAGTGAAGCTGAGGTAAAGTGAATGGGAAAGAACTGCTAACACATACATATTCACTGCTCACTCGTCATGCTGAGGCTGACAGCCATGAGGATGGACCAGACGGGTGAATACGTAAGCTCACTGTCGTGGCAATTTGTGTACACGCAGACTTGGGGCCAGGCACCACTGGATACACCACCGGAAGGAAGCACTTCTGTCTATACCATGATTACTGTGAAATGGCAAAACAGTCTCAGAAATGAACACAGGAAAATCTGGCCCCTGGGTAAAAGGTGATTGTATTCTTCAAGGCATTAAGGTGTATTAGAATCCTGAAAAAAAAAAAAAGTGCTTATATGTAAAAGTTCAAGTTATAGGTAGTATCTTTTCAATCATCCATGCATGCTAAAAGATTGTCAAGTGCCCCCTTTTACAAAATGTCAGTAGAAACTTCCACTCATTGTGATCCCCAAAACTCAATCCCACAAATTTCTGATAGAAAGAAATCTCCATGACAGTCCCTCAGTTTAGTTCTTGGCACCTGTTAAGATCTAAATGTGCATCCCTCCATCCTGCCACCCACTCCCTGAGAGCCCACCATGCTGGGGGCTTTACTTCATGCATGCCTTCCTTCCAAAGTCTGACATAAGTTTACCATCAGTCCACTCCAGGTCCACCCACCATCCACCCACCATCTATCTATCCACCCATTAGTCCATCCGTCCACCATCTACCTCCCCATCCATCCATTCATCCATTGTCCGTCCATCTATCATGTCTATTCATCCATACATCCACCATTCATACACCCTCCATTCATCAACTACCTACCTGCCCCTTCATCTACTATCCAAAATCCACCATTCATCTATAAGTCCATTGATCCATTCACCCATTCATCTATCATCTATCCTTTCATCCTTTTACTCTCCATCCACCTATCCATCCATCCACCTGTCTACCTGTCCACCCATCTCCTCTATTCCAGGCCAGCTACTGGCACCTCGGGACTCATGATGTTGTCAGTCTGATTCCCGTCCTCAGGAAGCTCTCAGACAAAGAGGACTCATATATCTGAGTATACATCACAGAGCAGGCCAGTGTGGAGTGCCAAGCGTGACAATGAAGCAGGTGTCTTTGGCCAGTATAAAGATGAAGGGTCCCGGTGTTGGTCTTGAAGATCTGGACTTGATTACTCCCTGAATCAGCATTTGCTGTATAACCTTGGGAGTATGGTGCCAGTCTCTGAGCTTTACTTTTCTCAGTTATAATACAAGGAAGTGTAACAGCCTGGTCTCACAGAGCTGCTATACTCAGACATTAGAATAAAACTCATGATGGCCACACGCGTCCAGGCAGGGGTCTGATTCCAGGCAGCCGTCTCTGGCTCCTGGTGGTCCCTGTAGCCAGCTTCTGACCCTGAGGGTGAGGAGGCTTCTGTATCCATGGTGGAAATGTTTCCACAGATAGATTGATTCAGAGATGGACTCAAGAGTTTTGAACTTTGTGTGATGACCCAGAGCTCTGGCTGTGCCCTTGTTAACTGGAGTGACTTGACCTGGCCATGCCAGATGGCTTAGTAAAACGGGTCACTAAGCATGCTCTGGGACAGTCTTCCATGTCAGGTGAAGCTAGGCTATCTAAAGATAAGTACAGACCTGACTCGGGAAGCTGCAGTCTGGCAGCGAAGGCAAGCCTGCCCCTGTCCCTCACCATCCTTGGCTAGTCACATCACTCACTATTGGCTTCCACATGACTGGCTAATGGTCCCCTGCACCCTCTGGCACCTCCCTTCTAGGCCCATGGCAGACCCATCGCTTCTTCAGGGGATGCTCCTGAGGCAGGCTTCAGAGCTCTTGGCTGCATCGCGCCCCCTTGGGGAGGAGGAAATCACCCTACTTCCCTGTCTTCCCTCAGCTCCAATATGATCAGAGCCCCATGGCCTACAAAATAGCAAACAGCTGCTGTGACCATGGGCTGCCCAGACCCCAGGGGCCAGAGGGAAGCGAGCCAAGGGGAACTTGGAGAAAGAGCTCTTAATAACATACCTTCCCCGAGCTGCTTCCAAAGAAACTTCTCCTCACAAATCATTCCATAAACACTTAGCAGGCTCTCAGGAAAGCGCGCGCAGCTCTCACCCGGCTATTAGGGGGCTCCTCACAAGTAAATTGAGACCAGGCAGCAGAGGCCTGTGCCAAATCCCCCTTCCTGCCCTCTTCCCAGGCGGCCTCTTCCTCCCCCACCCTGAACCCTTCAGCTTCAAGGGCCAGGGTCCAGGGTCTCCCACTGTACCTTGGGCCTCTCCTCAGCCTGTCAAGCGGAGGGCAACCTTCTGTTTCCTTGGAAACCAGTCCAAACCCCTGTATCCCAGCTGTTAGATTTTGAGAGGGCTCTCCTGCTTGTACATAGGCCTAAATTCTACAGAGACTTCTGGGGACCACAGCACCAAGTCAGGCATCAATAGATTGAGTGACCCACATCCCTGTTCTGTCCCCACTGCCCCTCCGCTAAGGCTGCTGGTGCCTCTCAGGCTGGGGCTGCTCAGTGGGGAAATAGCTCTAGGTTCATCCAAGTCACGCTGGAAAATCCCTCCCATCCAGCAAGCCCCCTCCAGGGAGAGCGTTGAGCAACTCATTGGGCTGGCTGATATCCAATCCTTGGCTAATATCCAGCCAGGACTGGGGAATGACCGGATTGTTCAGAAGTTGACACGTTTGCTCAGAGGTTCACAGCTTGTTGTGGGGAATGGCCTTTATACAATGTCTGAGAACAATGGAGTGGGCTGGCACCCCAGGAAGTTCATAATTGGCTTTGGGAAACACTTCAAGAACAACTCCTCCCTTTTCTTCTCTAGGCCAGTATCATTTTGAAAGTCAGAACTCTCTGGTGCAAATAGAAATCCTGGTTGAAGTAAATAAAGCATTTGGATGAAAAGAAACGTGTGGATTCATGGAGCTTGAAATTAGTAGATGGGTCTTGGCTGTGGATCTTGGGTCAAATCCCAGCTTAACGCTTACTGGAAGGTTGGTCCTGAGCAAACCTGAGCTCCTCAACTGGGCCATGCGGACAGGCCTGCCGGTCTCACAGAGCTACAGAACAGCAGCTCTTCTTGCCCCACCAGCTTTACACACACCCACGGGAGGCCTCCTAAAGGCCCCCAAACATCACACTAGGAGCTGCCATCTGCTCCACGAGAAAAGTGAGCAGAGGACGGGAACAGACAGACAAAGAATGACTTACACTTTTGGTAAGAGTCACAGTGTCCCAGAAGTCAAAGGATGGACTACTTCCTTCAGAGAGACAGAGCTCAGGCTGTAGGCTTGAAGCTGCCAGGAAACAGAAATGTATGTCCAAAAGGCCTCAGTGAGAACCAGCCTTCTAGTATGTTGGCTTCAAAGGAAGAAAGGATGGATGGGAGGAGGGAGGAGGAAGGAAAAAGCTTTGCTCCTGTCATTGCAACCCAACCTCAGCTCCAGCATCCTGACATCCTCTAAGGCTCAGACAGCTACTGGACATTACCCCATGACACATATCATGGGAACTGAAGAGTCCCATGTAAGCCTGGGACCCTAGCCCATCTGTGCATATGTCTGACTTCAAGATAAGATACTAGCAGACCTCTTCTCTGGGTCTGAGACAGACAGAGCATCATCCCAGGATGCTAAGCACGGTGTGCACTACTCCTTAGAGTGGCAGGAATACTCGGAACAGACCAACCTACAGCCTCATTCAAAGATTTTATCTTCTCAGAGTACAAGGCCTGGAGTGCTCATGGCTACGTAAGGACTTAGCAGAGCCCTCTCCAGACACCTCTATGTCATTCCTTCTTGTCAGCCAGGGGACTCTTTTTTTTTTTCCAGTACAAATTATTCAACATGGCACATAATGCCTGTCCAAGCATAAGTATGTCCACACTCGGCATTGTTGAGTAGGCCGAACCTCCATTCCCATCTCTTGGCTTTCGCTCACATTGTTCCTTCGGCTAAGATGCCCTTCTGCCTTCCTCCACTAGCGCACCCTTCATGCCTGCATCCCATTTCTTCTCAGTGCTGTTTCTGAATCCTTATCTTCCCAGAAGGCTACTCAAGAAGAAAGAGAAAACATGTTCTGGCCAGAGCACTAGTGAGCATGTGACCAAGAACCAATCGCATCTCCTCTCCAGGCTCGCTGTTTCTCACCTATAAACCAGTGCTAAGGTTCCTTATCTCCTGCACTTTGGCTGATGATTAAGTGCAGGGGATGGAGGGAGATGGGGACTGTAAAAGGTCTCTATAGATTTCAGACTCTTTCAGAACATTATTTGTGGCCACGATCCCATTGTGATAGAGTGACAAAATTTGCTTACATGTCTGGGTGTGGCAGCAAATGCCTGTGATCCTGGGAGATGGAGACAGGAGGACCAAGAATTCAAGATCATCATGATTACATGACAGAAAGAACCTTTCTCAATAGTCTTTATGGATATTCAAATATTTAATCTCACTGCTTCTGGTGGGTCACATGTTTTTTCCTGAACAAGTCCCTATGGCCAGGAAGATATGGCGCTGACAGCCAGGCTCAGATCTTACTGCTGGCTGTGGCCCTGAGGTTCAGAGACCACCCTACATGAAATAAATGAACCAATGTGTGGGAATGAGCAGAGCAAGATCAGAGTGTAGCCCTTCGCTGGGCTAACAGTCAAACACATACTTTCATTTACATGCAAAATAATGCCTTCCCATCTCTTCTCCTCCCCAAACAAACAAGCAAAACTGGTGATTACCTAGATATGAATATCTGCATAATTTATATCTCTTTCTTCAAAGTTAGTTGTAGTCTTTAGTTTCTGTCTATGATGAGCCATGATTCCACACTGACAGAGAGAGAATTGAGTCACTGTAACAACTGAAACTTGAAGGAACCAGGAAAGGAAGACAACACCCGCACTATACCAATATAATGTTAACCAGCTCTTCTGATGAGCAGGGATCAGAGTCCCCCAGCCCTGGTCAAGGAAGGAATTATTTGGATGGCATGACAGGCTCCAAAGATGTCCACATGCGAATCCCTAGACTGTGACTATATTAGAGTAAAAGACAAAGAGGAATTCAGATCAAAGATGGAACAAAGCTTCAGTTACTCCCTGTTTTCAGTTACTGTCATGAACTACCTGTGACTGGGTAACCAAACAAGAGAAGAGATTCTTGCCGGGCGGTGGTGGCGCACGGCTTTAATCCCAGCACTTGGGAGGCAGAGGCAGGCGGATTTCTGAGTTCGAGGCCAGCCTGGTCTACAGAGTGAGTTCCAGGACAGCCAAGGCTACACAGAGAAACCCTGACTCGAAAAACCAAAAACAACAACAAAAAAAAAAAAACAAAAAAACAAAAAAAAAAGAGAAGAGATTCTTTAGCTCACAGTTTTGAAGGGCAGACATGCAGTCAGCTCTCTGGATGCATCACCTCCTTCTGGTGGCTGATGCCATGCTGTGGGACACTTGTGAAAAGGCATGATCACTGGTCAGACAGGAAGCCAGGAAGAAGAAAGCCAGTAACAACTTCGTGATGGCTAATCTTCACTGTGAGCTTGACTGAATACAAGGTTATTGTGTAAATACACCGCAGGTCCATCTGTTACGTGTTTCCAGAAAGGATGGAATAGGGATGACTTCATCCAATGAGCTAGAGAGCTGGACTGGGTGTCGGCATTTGTCTAGGCTTCTCCCCACAGTTACCTGGCAACAACCAAGTGTGCCTGACTCACTATAAAAGGGCCTGCTTGCCCCCTCCTCTCCCTCTTGCTTTCTTGCTCTGTCCCCTTGCTCCTGCTCCTTCCTCTCCCCATTCCTTTACCCCTTCTCTCCACGTGCTCATGGCCAGCCTCTACTCCTCCACTCTCTCTCTCTCTCTGCCTTTCTCTGTCTCTACTACCCTCTCAACTTCCCTCCCCATGCCCTGAATAAACTCTATTCTATACTATACTGTCGTGTGGCTGGCCTTTCAGGGAGAAGGGATGCCTCAGCATGGGCCCACAGAGGCACCCTTCTCCCATACCTGACCACACCTCCATCAAACATATCCCTTCTCTCTCTATCTTTTTATAAAACACAGCATTGGGTAAAAATGATAAAACTAGCTAAGCACAATCACTCATGGTTCTTGGCTTCTGCTGCTATGCCTTCTCCTTTAGGACGGACTATACCTCCAAACCATGAGCCAAAATAAACCACTTTAGTCAAGTATTTTGTCATAGTATCTAATATAAACCTCTTATAGGCTCCATATCTTAGAGGTTTATCTGTAGCCAGTAACTACTTTATGGGTTCTTATTTCTTCTGTACTTCCCCATCCTTTTTCTACCCCTTCAATCCCCTAACACTGCATAGGAGAGAGAAAAGGAGAGTGGGAGTTGGGGGGGAAGAGGGTGACATTATTGTTAGACTACTTCCTGCTGATTAGAGGCATTGAGTTCCTTGGGCAAGTTTGATCTTTGCTGTCAGGATATCTAATTTCTTCTTTTTCTTTCTTCTTTGAGCATGACTACTGAACAAACTGCAGTCAATAGCAACCAACCAACCACCACCACCACCACCCAGTGACCCACCCTCTCGGGGACTTAGCATTTAAATACCCTCTCAAAAGTCCCAGAAGTTCCAAATGTCACACAATTGCAGAAACTATCTGCAGCTGGCAAAGTCATGCCCCTGCTAGAGCACAGGGCAAGTTATAGTCAGCTGCTGTGGCCAGTCCGAAGCAGCCCCGTACCACACATTGGGGTTAAAATGAAAGCACATTCCATAATACTTCCGTGTTTTTCAAAGAAACCAAAATTCTCACCACGTTTATTTTTTTAATTTATATTTGTTAATTATTTGTATGTGCACCTGCATATGTGTGCATACAGACGCACATGTCACAATACATGTGTGGAAGTTGAGTGATAGCTTATGGTAGTCTGTTCTCCTCTTTCTACAATGTTGGACCCACTGAGCCATCTAAACAGCCCTCAAGCTCTTCTAACATGGTGAAATCTGGTAGCAGGTTCCTATAGATAAACTTTTGGGGGTTCATGTCTAGAAGGTGCTGGAGAAATGGCTCAAATGGTAAAGGCCTGCCACACAAGCAGAGGAACCAAGCCTGAATCCCAGCACCCATATAAAAGCAAAGCACTCTAATTCAGATCTGTAACCTCAGGGCAGACAGAGACAGCTGAATTCTTGGAACTCGCTGGCCAGCGCCCCTAGCCTAGTCAGTGAGCTCCAATGTTCAATGTCTCAAAAATAAAATAAAGATAAGGAAAGGCATTGTAACCTGTGACCTCCACACCCACAAACTCACATACAAAGAATCCAGTAGCTGCCAATTTGCCCAAAATCAACCAACTAGAGGAAGAGGAGGCCAAGATGACAACCTTCATCTGCTGTCTCCAGGCAGTTTTATTCTCAGGGCATATACTTGCCCAGCAGGGGGCACTCCTGCCCACACACCAACAAGGCTGCAGGCTTCCTGGTGGGACCGCTCAGAAGACAGCAGCTGGAATGTGGGGCCCTAGATGTGCTGGGCCTTCCTGGGACGAGGTCTTCCTCTCCCTCTCAAGACCTAGACTCTCTCCTTCCATTTCTAGCTGGCTCAAGGCTGTACGGCTCTCAGCTGCATCAGTCTGCACTGGTGGAGGGACGGAGGGGCTTTGTCTCAGGATTTATTCTTCTCTCTGTTGTCACCTCTACTCTCATCTGATCTGAGGGTGTCCCTGGAGTGTTCCAGGAAGGAAAGGCCATGGCCTCCAATTCCTTCCTGACAGATATGAAATGGGTCAGGGGCCATCGGAGAGGTAAAGGATCTCTAAAAATGCTTGTGCAGTTTGGGTGGAATACGTTCACTAGACGTAGGGTTCTGAGTGTGCACCCCAGGGGCTATCCCAGCTAGCTGACAGGCAAAACCAGATGCCTCCCTCTTTCCCAGTGTACGCAACGCACTCAGAGGTCCAGGCCACACCGCTGGTGAATGGGAACAACCAAGGATCCCAGACCACAACGTTTAAACACAGAGCCTAGGATGCCCCAGGGAAACATCTAGTCTGATCTCTTCATTGGTCCAAAGAAGGGAGTTGGCTTTTCTTGGGCCGCAGAGTCAAGCCAGGAATACTGCCTGATTATGCCTTAGTTTTCTGGGGTAAAATACAGGCTTGTGGAGAAACAAGAATGAGTGGAACTTGCTAAGTGAACTTGAGTGGGAACTAACAGCCCTCATGGAGCAGGCACACTATGTGCAGGACACGGGACCCACTGTGTGACAGGCCTCATGGAGAAACTGAATTCCCACAAGGGAACTTTTAGAGAGATGTGTGTAGCTGTATACATATTAGTACTTGAGCTATGTGTGTAAGATTGGTGAACTTTACTCTGCCAGTTTTATACCTTAATTTGTTTAAATGCTGGGAAACAGGCCCAGAGAAGTTAATGGACTCTCTCAATAGCACCCAGCTGAGGAATGGCTAAGTTCAGCCTTTAACTATCTGGCTGCAAAGTCCCCCGATAGACCTCTCCACGCAAGGCTGTTGCATATCAGCATCCCAGCGACTTTGCCACATACACTGTTGCAATTTGCTGCATCCAGGCCCAAGGGTGTGAGTGGCTGAGAGGTCTAGGAGGTTCCAGAGGGAGGCTGAGGGGGTCTCGATGTAGGACATTCCCGGGCCTTCCAGCCCATTCCTGTGTAGTATTCAGTCTGAAGACCCACAGGCATTCCCACAGTCCAGGGCTGTAGGGCGAATCAAACTCAACCTCTGTTTCCAGAGCTGTGCCTTCTCTACCCTCCCTGCAGCCCCCAGCCTCTCTACTCTGCAGTTTTATAGGCTGGGCAGACAGGTCCTCAGGGGCCACCTGCCTGGGGCTGTCTGAGCTCCCTGTGTGGGATGTGTACAGAGCCAGCTTTCGAGGGGGCAATGGTCCTTGAAAAACCCGAAAGCATTCCTTGTCAATGTGACGTGACGGCAAGGATCAGTGGGAAAGGGTGGGAAGGAGGAATGGGTCATGGGAGAGAGCAAGTCTAGCAGAAGCCCCTCCCATTGCCCGGCACCTAGTTAGGTAAAGCCTATCTGCACAGCTTGACGCCTGAACCTGCGGAAGGTCAGGTGAAGCCAGGAGTATCAGAAAGCCCTAGTAACTTGCCCAGGGCACACAGCCACACTGAAGGTCTGCTGAGCATGAAAGCCAGCCTGTGACTCCATCTGAGGCCTCCTTCACCATCCTACACAGCCCTTTCTGGCTCATACTGGGGCACGGGAGGTTTTTTTTTTTTTTTTTTTTTGCGGGGGTGGGGGACAGGGGAGAAGGCTCAGAGAAGCAGGCAGCCCATCTGCCAAGTGCACTGAGGCATGTTGGCAGGGATGTTGGCAGGGCTGACTGAGATGCCTTCTGCTGGGAGGGCTCATGGTCTGCAGATACTATAGCCTATTGGCTCTGTGAACAGAATGACGTGAGGATACCCACCTGGGCCAGACAGGCCTGAGTTGAGGCCCATGCCCTGGATGCAAGGGGATCTCAGCAGAGCTAGAGAGACAGCAAAGGGCTGGATTCTCCTGCCTCTCACTGCTGATGAAATGGGAGTGTTGTAAAATGCAGTTCTCTGTCTTCATCAGATCAGCTGTGCTGCCTTGCAATCAGCCACAAGGGGCCAACTTGGTGACTGTTGACATTCCCTCAGAGGGGGTAGAGAGTCACTGGATCTTTGCCTGACAATCCAGCCTCTCCTCTCCGCCACTTATATGCCCTTCTGCCCTAATTGGTCATGGTCTCAGGGTCTTGAGAGGGGCAAGAATACACAGGCTGGGATGTCTGATGGAGAGCGCTCCATCTATGGAGCCTTAGAGGACCCGTCATCCATGCTGGGTGTGGACATTCCAGGGTGGTTGCTTTGGGGTCACCGATGCTTTACAAGTAAGCCCAATAAACATTTTGGTTTGGGTGAGCTTTAGTAGAATCGTATGGTTGTTCATCTGGTTGTTGGGACCTTATAAGGAGGAAGCAGACATAGCTGCCATCTCCCCAAGGAAGAATTCTTGAGCCAGGGGCACATAGTCTGTCTAAACCTCCTTTGTGCCTGGAGAGGACTGAGGGACTCCACATCAAGGAGAGCCTTCCCCAGGCCATTTGCAAGTCAGAGAGCAATCAAGAGGGGAGATAAACATGGTAACTCTGGAGTCACCTTCCTGGGTTCAAATTTTAGCTACGTAAGCATGGCCATGGACGCAAGCCCATGTTACAGATGTTGACCGAATGATCACTGCAGTGAGTGGGTATGATGCTCCAGTGTGAGCGTCTCTAGCATGTCAGGGCCAGGCTGGGACAACGACTAATTATCTTCCCATAGAGCTTAGTGCTTAGAGAAGGACACTTGCCTGAAACTGCTCCTGACAGCCCCACCCAGCCCTGGCCTCAGTCTTCCATCAGAAGTGAGTGGCTCAGTGTTCGAATTCACCCTGCGGAGAGTCCCTGCAGAGTGCCACACCATGCCCTACACAGGCCCCTCAGGTAGTCAGAGGACAATGATTCGGTACCTAGCTTCTTAAAACCTCTTTGACAATCAGAACAAATGTTATTTTTTTTCTCTTTGGTGTGCATTGGTAAACATTGAGGTGGGCTTAGGATCAGATACACTCTCCTAACCCACTTTTGCCACTGAATGCCATCTCTATGGTTCCATTTTATCATGTGTAAAGTGGGGTTCACTGTCCTCCCTCACAGGGAGACATACATGGGCAGGCTTCCTCACCAGAGTTGGAGCTCAGAAGTTGGAATGCCTCTGCTTCTTGGTGACTCAGTCAACTACCGTAATGCTAGCCCAGGTAGAATAGGTCCTGATGTGGCCAGGAACCGCCAGAGACCAGTTTCAGTCTGGCTATCCATGAGCATCAGGGTACCAGAGAGACCAACGCTGGGGTCTAAGTGACTGCTTCAGGCTGGCAATGGAAGTGGTGACCTTTTTCTCGGACAGTGCCCCTGGGGTAGTACATATAGGGGAATCTCCATGCTGCTTTGTGCAAGTCTGTGTATGCTCTAAATGATCCACAATTAAAGGTTTGGAGTGTTTTGATGAATCACAGTCATCTCAAATACAACCAGCAGCTTGCAGCCGTCAGCCGGACTTCACCAGGAGCACTTCAGCTGGTCCAGCTTCACCCACCACAGACAATCTCCAGTTGTTCTAAGGTGCCCAGAGCTGGCCTCCCTCCCTGGCACAGCCCTCCATGCTCCTGGCCCCCATGCCTCTAGTGATGCAACATCAAGATGATAGGACCCTCCTCTGTGGCCTCCCCTCTGGCTCCCAGCACTCTCCCTTCTGTTCCTATCCTGAGTGGCCTATGGGTGGGCTGAACCACAGGTGGCAAATATTTGCTGACTGAGGGAATGTATTGTCACCGAAGACACTTGGCAGGTGTTTGTGCATACACCCTCAAGAGGTGAAACAGGGGGCAGGATGGGGAAGAAACAGCCTGAAGCCCTGTACCTGTGGGGGAGCCTAGGCAGTGGGCCCCCATCTCCAGCTCCAACTGGGGTCATGTTCAAAGGCTGAAGAAGTCCAGGGACAGATCAGACACTTGAACATCAGACTTGAGACATGAAGACATCGTCGGAGACTAGACGGCATCTTTGTAGGTATCGGGGAGGCAGGTAGGGATGTGGGCCAGGTCTGCCTAGCAATGTGGGGGACCGTGCTTCTAGGAAAGACTTAAAGGCCAAGGGAAGGCTGAGCATGCCTGGTTGGAGACTGCATAGCATGGCATGGCACACTAAAATCAAGTTGAGGAGAGGGTAGCTGTGCAGTGCTACCCCTAGAGCGCCCCTAGAGTCACACTGACATACACCTCCCTTGGCTTCTCTCCTACTCTATTGTCACTGACATCAATATCAATCACTGGGAGGTACTGGGGGACCTTGACTGCAGGTCTTCATAGGAGGGAGGCACTGCCTCTAAGAATCTAAGGCAAGCATGGAGCTCCCGGATGCTTCTGAGTGAGACTGTTCCCAAGCACCACAGGAGCAAACATGTTCCCAATTAAGCTGGCCCATGCCTGTAACCCTAGCACTCAGAAGGCTGAAGTGAGGAGGATTTCCAGGCTAGCCTATGTACATAGACCCTGTCTTGGGGGAGGGGAGGGAGAAAAAGAATGATGACCTCATAACCTCAGAGCATCTTATTAAGTGCTTGCTGAAAGTCACACCAGGTACTGCTTTGTGAAGGAAGTCATTCCCCAGTCACCCTGCATGAAACCATGTTCCCATAGCGCTCCCACAGTGCTCCACAAGAGGTACAGATATAATGCTCCCCCAGAAATGGGGAAGTAGTGCTCTCATGATGCTACCCAAGAGATGTGGATACAGTACTCCTCAAGATACACTGATGAAATATCCCTATGATACTCTCTGATGCAGACATGGATGTGGTGCTCTCACCGTGCTCCCACAGTGCTCTTCAGGAGACACAGATACTAAGAGCTCCTGCTGCGAGGCCAGTGTGCATCCCAGGATGCCTTGGCCAGCCAGCCCAGCTTCAGGGAATTTTTCTTCCTGAAGCTTGTCATCCAGACTGCTTAGTGGCCTCTTGCTCTGTGGCTCTTAGGGCCTGTAGCTGGAGGAATGCCTGTGGGTCCTGGGAACTGAGACTGTATGTATACCACCCTCTGGATTCCCACTCAGGGCTGAGAGAACTTGGGAAGAGACATGGGCCAGGGTGAAGGTAATGTCAATGCTGGACAGTCATGGTCTCTAGCATCTTGTCATGCATGCCTGCACAGCCAGAGCTGGAAATGGGGAAAGTTCAGGGTGTGGTGTGTGCGTGTGTGTGGGGGGGAACGGGGGACACACATTGGTTCACCATCCTTCATACTGCTCTGGAACTCAGAAAATTTATTTAGAAAACCTGGCCATGGTTGGTCTCAGCTAATTGTGTCCCCAGCCTCACCTTGGTTGAGACTCTTGGATGGCAATAGAGGCCCCTGTGAGTTAAAGGGGCTTTGTTGTGCTGGATTGAGAGGGTCTTACTGGCTCCCTTCTGACCTGGAAATCTCTGGGTGTTAGGAGTCTCTGATTCTGGTGGCAACCTAGGAAGAGGTGGCCCTTGCTCAGACTGCTTAGCCCAGACCTACCCCATGCCCACACTGGTCTGTCTCTCATCTGACCTAAGCCTCAACCTCCCAGGCTCCCCTCCTGTATGTCCCCAACTCCTCCCAAAGGGTTCACCCTCATGAGCAGGAGGGATCCTTTCCAGCAGCCCTTCAGGGAAGGTGCTCTCACCGTGCTCCCACAGTGCTAAGATCTAAGTATCTGTGTCTCCTGAAGAGCACTGTGGGAGCACGGCGAGAGCATCAGGACATGCCTTGGATCCTGAAGAACATGGCCCACTTCCATGCCAGGGTGTATGGATCAAGGGCAGATGGGGGCAGGGCTGAGAATCAGAGAAGACATAGGGAGTCAGAGACCAATACAGACACTGGAGGTACCTGGGAGATCCAGCCAGGTGTGGAGAGGAGGGTCCTAGAGCCTTAAGAGAAGTGTCAGGTGATGGTCTGGGGAGTGGGTGCCCACTTTCTGCATGGGAGACTTGCTATGTCCAGGTTTTCCTACTATGAGATAAAGAGAGAAGTGTTGTCAGCTGAGGTTTGTGGCATGGATGAGACTTTCCTAAGAGGATCTGGACCCACAGGCAAGCCCAGTCCACCTGGGTGACATCTCGGTGCCAGCAGTCATGACCATCCAAGATGAGCTTAGCCAGACACCAGCAGGAAGCTCTCCCTCCCACTAACAGCCCTGTCCACCTGGCTAAGGCTGACACACAGCCCCTACCCAGTGTCTCTTGTAATATCTGACAAACACTGGTCCCTCTCCTCTGGATTCACTTACTCAGAACCTTGTCTCTGGGACTCACAAGTTTCAAGAATCAGGTGAAGGTATTTCTTCTGACAAGAATTCTCTGGGCTCCTCACACTGGGTTCCTATGGTTCAGGGCTTCTCACTCTGACTGCAATGTACTGGTGATGCCTTGTCTGTGCCTTTGGCCTTGTGAGCTGTGGAAACTAAAGTCTGAGACTCCTAAATGTGGCTCTTCATAAATGTGGTATAGGTGGATAGAAAGAAAGAGAGAGAGAGAGAAAGAAAGATGAATATACGATGGATGGGTGAGCAGATAGACAAATAGATGATAGGTAGGTGGGTGGATGGGTAGATAGCTGTGTGGATGGATATATGATTGGTGAGTGGATAGATGGGTGTGGTATATGAGCAGATGGATGGATAGGAGGAGGAGATATGGTGGGTGGGTGAGTAGACTGGATGGATGGATGGATGGATGGATGGATGGTGTGAATAAGTAGATGGGTAAATGGATAGATGATGAAGAGATACATGGATCAGAAATGGGAAAATGAGGGTGTGAGTGTATGCCTGTGTTGGAAAGCACAGAACATTATAGTAACATATAATGTGAGAAAACGAGAGATGAAATGTGACAATGAGAGTGTATGTGTGTTCAGCCTTAAGTGTATCAAATCCTCATAAGGCAAGCTGCTTAAATCTGCCCTAAAATAGGCTCTGGGCTTTCCATGACACAGAGAATCTCCTAGGAACATCCATCATGGCCCCCAGCAAACACCCCCAGAGCATCCACTGGGTCAGAGGCCAGAAGCTTTATTGGAGTGTGTTTATCTGTCTCAGCTCAGGTCAGGTCTGAGCCAGGGACCTGCTAGCCTAGAAATGTGCCCTGGGTCCAGGACATGGAAAAAGGTCATGAGGATCCAGGAAAGAAAATATTCTGTCTTTCCATCTGTTCAACTGGCAGAAGAGGTGACTTGGCCAAGGTCACACTCAAGAAACAGTGCTGTACTTGACCCCAAAGCCCAGACCCTTTCTTTCTGTGAGAGCAGATGCTCCCAAAAGAGGGAATGAAAATTGAACCCAGTGAGAGGGAAGGAACCAGGGCAAGGCGAGCCAAGCAACTGCTGAGAGGGAATATGGGGAGGGATCACAGTTAGCAGAGGCTGAGGGAGCTCCTGGGGTGCCATGCACTTGGACAGGAACCAGGAACCCACCTTCGTGGTGGAAAAGTTCTTTGTCCTGAAGTGACTGGCCTTCCAGGCCCCTGGGGTTGAGGTGGGGGATAAGGGAAGAGTATCCAAAGCGAAGGTCCCTGTGACAGTGACAAGATGATACAGGGGAGATCAGTATGCCCTTTCAGCTTCTTACTTTCCTTAGTAATTTAAGAAAGGACTCAAAATGGAAGCTCAAGGACAATTTTCTTAGAGTTTCTAGCAAAGTCCCCAAGGCAGGCAAGCTGTAACCCTCCACTATTACCCAGAGGACAAGAATGGAGGAGAGAAGAGAAAAGGCCACACAACTTGAGTTGGTAGGGAGGTCAGACAGGCAGCCCCATGGTGGGAAGCGAGGCCTTAGACGAAGAGTAAGGAAAGACTAAAAAGAAAAAGAGGTAGAAAGGAGAAAAGAAGTTACACTTTTCTGAATAATTCAGGAAACAGGCAGACTTAGACGCTACATGGCTATTGCTTAGATGGGAAGGTGTCCTGGAACTCGGAAGCCCAGGAACTACACAGCTCTGAACGGAAGCCTCCTCAGCAGAGGTGGTTAAGCTCCTGGGGCAGGAGGTGGGGTCGGGGTGGGGTGGGAGTGGGGGGTTGGTATCTTCAGCTGAGCTGAGGAGCTCAGGAGCCTCAGCTCCGCTCAGCTCCTTCGTCTCTTCTTTGCTTCATTGCTTCTTGTCTTCTTCTGACAAGAGAGTCACACCAGACAGCGAATCTCAGAAAAGATTTATTGGAGGGTCTAGGGTGTGATTGCCTGTGCTCCTGGGAGGGAGCAGACAGCAGGGCATTGGACAAAGGCAGGGGTTCTTGGGGGGTGGAACTTTCTAGGGTGGAGCTTTCCAGGGTGAGGATTGGTGAGATTTCCTGTTCAGGGATTGGTGGGTTTCTGTGGGAAGTTTATGGTTTGGTGGGTTTTATTATTCAGGGATTGGTGGCTTTTGTTCAGACTTCTCACCTAAAGTTAGAATACTCTGGGAAGGGTCCTGTTGAGGGTCTGGAGATAAACTTTCAAGACAGTTACAGAGGCTGGAACTGACATTTTGATGGGGAGGTCTGGGGGAGGGGCCTGGCTCCTCAGGTTGGGGCCTGGCCACTTTCCTGCTTTGAGGGTTTGCAACCTTTACAAAGTATACAAAGTTTACAAAGTATACTAACGCTTACAAAGGGAGTCCACAGCAGGGAAAGCCTATCCTGCCACTTAAGTGGAGTGAATATAGTCCCTAGGCTACTACACTCATGGCTAGGATTCTGGTAGTAAAAGTTCAGTATCTCATTAAAGGGCTAGTTATTCTATCTATCTCTTTAGCACAGCTTAAGGTGAGCCCCCTCTCAGGAGTGGTCCCTTGGCTAAACTGAATGATTTGACCCAACTGAAATGTTAGATCTCTACCTAAGCCAGACATTCTAGTCTTTTGAACAGAAGGATTATTAAATTCTAAAACAGGGGGTGTGTGTCCCCAGCATGTGGACTGACTGTGATACGTCCATGCCTCTGGGTCTCAGTGTCTCTGTCTGTGAAATGGTGTCACAATTGCTCCTAAACCCATCCCATATGGCTGCTGGGCAAGTTCCAATTATGAGGGAAGAGCTCCAGACATCCTCAGATGTTCCAGCATCCTCCTGGGTTTGGTGCCTGGGTTCTGTGGAGAAAAGAGAGGGAGAAAGGTGGGATGGGGGGCTCTCATTTATTCTGTGATCTCAATGAATCACCTGCACTCAGGCAGGGCCTTGCCCAGCCTTTACCCCTCTGCCCTGCTCTGTCTGAGAAGCAGGTCCCCTGGGTCCCCATTGTTCTTAGCCCGTCCCCAGATCACCCTCCTAATCCAAGTTCTGGGGACAATGCACATTCCATTCCAGGGATTCCGTGCCCCCCACCTCTGCCCAGTCTCCTTCGGGAGGCAGTGGAGCTGGGAAATGTCCCTGAAGAAGTGCCAAGCCGCATGCCTCTCCCACCTCTCCCAGCTTAGGGCCTCTGAAGCCCTTCCAGCTGGCTGTGAAGAGGGGTCCATGCTGGATGCTGTGGCCAGGCCAGGCCTCAGTAAGGGGACTGGGCTCCACTCACCTGGACTTGGGCCAGGCTCTTCCTCAGACAGGCTGGGCAGTTCCATATAGCCGCTGCCCTCTTGGGACTTCAGTTCTCGCTCTGTGAAGGATGGCAGAGACAGCTGAGTGTGGTCATGAACAAACCATAAGCTTTGCAGTCTGAGCCCCTAGGTGCTACTCTTGACTTTGACCCATGTGGGGCCACTGGGCCGCTTTTAGTTCCCTCTGCCGTAGAGGATGGTGCCAGCACTTGCCTCTCAGGTGGTATACAGTTAGGTGAGCTGGATAGACACTCCTCTGTTATTGATTGACTGCAGGACTGAGTCTCCCTGAATTCACTTGCTGATCTATGTGATCACCAGTGTGATCAAAGGTGGAGCTTTTGGAAGTGATTATTAATGTCATGAGTGGAACCCTCATGATGGGATTAGTCTCTTTAGGAAGAGACTTTTGGGCTAATTCGAGGGCTCATTGGTTAAGGCTGTTTGCTGTCAAGCTCAACAGCCTGTCTTTCCCTGGAACTCAAAGGGTGAAGGAAAGAAAGAAGTCCCGAGAAGTACCTCCACATGCCTGCCATGGCATGCTGACCCACCTTCCCTACACACACACCACACACACACACACACACACACACACACTAACACTAATTAATGTGAAAAATAAGAAATGGGAGTGGCTGTTTCCTTTCTGTTTTCCATCATGTGGTGTCACTGCAAGTAGACAGATGGCCGTCTATTAGCCAGCGGGTGGCCCTCAGGGGCTATACATCTGCTTACGTTTTGACCTAGAACTTCTAGTCAGTATCTAGGGAAATGTCCATTGGTACTAAGTACTGTGGCATACACTTGTGCACTCTACTCTGGAGGCAGAGACAGGAGGGATGCTGCAAAGTTGAGGCCAGCCTGGTCTACATAGTAAGTTACAGGCCAGGCCAGGGCAACATACTGAGACTCTCTCTCAAAACACCCAAACAAAACAAGCATAACTCTTAAACAAAACAAAAGCCACACAACAACAAAACCCGACCAAACAACAACAAATACATAAGGTCAACTACTCCTTCTGTGGAATCATGTTAGAGTGGTCCAAACTCAGACCCACAAAGATGTCAGGGCCTGCCACCCATGTGTCACTAGCTGTCTGGTGATCACTCACATACACACCAGCTCTGGAGCCCCCCAGAGGCAGGATCTGAGCCTGCTCCAACTTCAGCCCCCTCCCCCCTTCACTCAGGACAGACATGTAGCTTCACTGTTAAGCAGAGGGGGTGGGTGATAGAATAGACAGTGGTAAATGGGAGATTGATGGCGCTCCCAGCCTCCTCACAGCCTGAGGCAGCTGTCCTAGACCTGGGACCACCTGCTCCAGCCTCTCAGGGTGATGCAATGACCTTCCCTCCGCTACCAGCTCTGATCTGTGGGGTCCCTGAGGTGATGAAAGCAGTCAGGGCCCCTTCTCCCCTCAGTTTATCCCACGTGGTCCTCTCAGAATCTCTCTGTCAGAAAGCCCTCCTAGGGCAGAGATTGTCAACATTCCAGACGGAGCGACCCTCATGTTGTGGTGACCTTTCGTTGCTACTCCATAATTGTAATTTTGGTACTGTTATGAATCGTAATGTAAATATCTGACATGCAGGATATCTGATATGCAACCCCAAAGGGGTCACCACTCACAGGCTGAGAACCACTGCCCCATGGTGGTGGGGAAGGGAGACACCATCTCTCAACAATACCAGAGGAAGGACACAGACACCTCCTTTATCAGCCCTGCTCAACGCCTGCCTGCCTTGCTTCACGGGGAAAGGCTGGGTCTGATCTCTCTCCACGGTGTTTTCCCTTGGAGTCCTTTTTTGAGGCTGTCTGCTCCCTGTGAGCACGACCCCACTCATTTCCTTCTGAAAACACCATGACTTCCTGAAGCCTTCTTAGAGAACCACCAGATGAAATAGGCCATGGACTGAGAGAAGTCTGTGCACCCTAGACCCGGCTGCGCCAAGATGGCCCCTCCCTAACACATACCATCCTCCAGCAAGCCACCATCGGGGTCCTGAGGAGGGGCAGGCAGTGTGGCATTCAGTCAGCTTCACCTGCTCCTCTCCGTACTGTGGGCTGGGCTGCCAGCATTGGCAACAAGGAGCACGCCTTTTACTTCAAGGCCTGGAGAAGAGAAGCCAGGGGCTGTCACTCGGGATTGGGTACAAGTCCTGACTGGGCCACCCAAGGCTCTGTGGCCTGGTGAGGATCCCTGGACATTGGTGTTGGGTGCAGACAGGACAGGGCTGTGAGGGGCTCAGGAGAGAGGTGCTTGTTGACATGAAGCAGACAACCAGGACAGAAACACTCAAGCTAAGTAAGAAGCTCCTGCCAGAGAGACACAGGACTTTTGCAAACAGGAGTGCGCTGAGAAGAGCCACTGAGAACGCGCACAGTCTGCAGTTTGGAAGTTGGACCCTCACTGCCTCTATTATTGCCCCAGAGCCTGGTTTCCTGTTGTGGAGAAGGAGACACAGAGATCCTAGAGGACCAGGACTCTGTCTCAGACTGGGGACCAGGTTGTGGCAGTGGCTGGGCTGGGGGCGGCGTGCTGGAAGCCAGGTTCAGTGTGAACATCACATCACAGAAAGGGAGTTCCCAGAAGCCTCCCACAGACCCACAACCAGCCTCAAACAAAGAATTGAACAAGACATAGATAAAGCAGTAGTGAAAGGTGTGGGTTTAATAAAAGCACGAAGTATCCTCCACAGGGTGGGAGCAGACTCCAGCAAGCCTGTGGCTCTAGAGCTCCCCTTTCAGGGTCTGGAGACTGTAAATCACAGAAGGGAAGAGTCGCTCCGCAAAGGGGTGAAGCTTTCTTTGACCAACCGACGTCGGTGATTGACATTTCTAAGTTATAAAGTTATGTTTATTGTGCATGGTCTTCTGTTATAATCATAGGCATGAGAGGCAGTCCAGATGCATTAACCAGTAAGTGGTTTGTGGTATCCTGGGACAGGCTTGTCCTTAGAGTGCATGTGTATCTCCAGGGAATTGGTTTTACATTTTCCTGTGGCCAGCTGTCTTCCATGTGCTGTAGGGAGTCTGTATAATTTGCAGTTGTGGGCATATGATCCTTCCTTCCTCCCTCACCTTAGACAAAGGGGCATGCAAAGGGTGTGGGGTGGGGAAGACAAGGTCTAAAGGAGGCAGAGGGCAATCTAGGTTGTAGGTGAAAGGTGAATAGGTTTGTTTATGTCCATCCACCCTCAGGCAACCTCTTAGGGTGTTACTGCTGTGAACAGACACCATGACCAAGGCATCTCTTATAAGGGCAACATTTAATTGGGGCTGGCTTACAGGTTCAGAGGTTCAGTTGCATTATCATCAAGGCAGAAAACATGGCAGCATCCAGGCAGGCATGATGCTAGAGAAGGTGAGAGTTCTACATCTTCATCCAAAGGAAGTCAAGAGCAGATTGTCCTCAGGCAGCAAGGAGGAGATTCTCAAAGCCCACCCCCACAGTGACACACTTCCTCCAACAAGGCCACACCTTCTAATAATGCCACTCTCTGGGCCAAGCATATTCAAACCACCACACAGCCTGACCTTGCTGGATCCCCAGCTATTCCTAGGCTTGAAGACTCAACCCATCCATCTTTCCCCGGACCTGCTCTTCCATTGTCAGAGTGGATGAAAGGGCCAGGATGGATACAGGGCAGTGCTCGCTTCTGGGACCTCTTGGTGGTTACTTGATGACACACTGAGGTAGGTGTATTTGACTTGTTTGACTTCCTCTTTGTATGTTATACTTCAGAAAAGGTTTTCTTTTCCATCCTTCCTTCCTTCCACCCTTCTATCCACCCCTTTCCCTTTTGGAACACTTCCCTGTAATGCAGACGGGCATCAAAACTTGCTATATAGCCAAAGATAATCTTGAATTTCTGATCTTCCTGCCTTCACTTCACAAGTGTTGGGATTACAGAACATTGTGCCTGGTTTGCTGGGGCTTCGGGTTTGCTAGGCAAGCATTCTACCAACTGACTTACATCCTCAATCCCTCAAAAATAAGTTTCCATTTGAGAGAGCAGCAATGGTAATCTATCCTATCCATTGTCCTTTCTCCCCTTCCCCTAGCCCCTGCCCATTCAGACCATCATTAAGTCCCCTGGACCACAATTCTGGTGTTATCTGCATTCTTGCTCTTGGATGAGCTGTCAGAATGACTAATAAAAGTATACACACAAACACACACACACACACACACACACACACACACCCTGCCCTAAAAACCACTCACTGTTTCCTGAATTACAGACTTAACTGGATGTTTGCATTTGACCCAACACCTCTAACCCAGTTTCCTGAGAGCCCTGCCCTAGCCTGCTAAATCCTGTCCGGGGTCCCCAAGTCATAGGATCTATTCAAGTTTTTGAGAATGGTTTTCTCAACTTCCAGTCCCTTCCAGGATCTTCCACAACTTTCACCTCCCACACCCAAACTACAGTAAACTTCTTAATCTTTCTCCAGCTCTCCACTCACTGGAAAGTTATTTACTGAGAGCTTATTATGTATGTATCAGCCTCTGTCCCAGCTGTGAGAGTCCCTCCAAAGTACTGTCATTCTGCAGGTGCTGCTCCTCTGTCTGGGAATCCCTGTAGAGTTTAGCTAGCTGATTAATTCATCTTCAACCTTCAGGTCAAGCTCCCCCCACCCTCTCAGGGGATTCCCTGACCCTGCTGATCCCAGGCAATGTTGGGGGCTGTCCTCAGGTTTCTCTTTGTCTCAGATGAGCACACTGGTTTATCATTGTCATTGTCTGTGTCCACACCTGTCTCTTCATCAGACTGTGACTTCATTTTGGATGAAGGCCAGGTCTGACTCACCTCGGGGTCCCCAGGCTTACCTTGGAGCCTGGAGCATAGCTGGCACCAGGAAAGGTGTGTTGCTCATGGGGAGGGAGGAGTGATAAACAAGCCAGAGAGCTCTGCTTCTTTCCAGCTGCTCTCCTAAGAACTCAGCTATTGTCAGACCATGAGACTTAACTGCAATTTGGGGACACATGTCCCCATCCACAGGAAAGGCCCAGAGCCTGGAATATGGCAGTGCACGGTGGCCAGTAGCTCTGCCTCTGCCTCAGTGTGTCGCTACCCACTGCCCTCCCCAGCCACTGTCCAGTGAATGGGGCTGTGGAGACTGGAAGGTGTCTGAGTATCCTTGCCAAACGGCCATTTCAGTCCCTGCTTGCCTTCTTCCAGCGGCTGTGGGCTCACGCTCCATCGCGTTGGGCTGTGGGAGTTGACACCAACGGCAGCACAGGTGAAAGCTGGGTGCATTAATGGGGCCCCTGTTTACCCAGGCTGGGCCATAAAATGCTTCAAGTGGAACTGAACTTGACACGGAGCTGTGGGGCACTGTCCGTTCCGGCTGCTGAACCTTGGAATGGACCACCCAGAGGGCCTCTCCTTCCGTAGACACTCCAGAAAACTTCAGAGGGAAGCCTGGGAATGCCTGGGAGCAAGAGAATGAACATGGGTGGGGTTGGGAGTTGTAGGACCTTGAAAGGTCAATTGTCCAGCATCCTTCCCTTTGCCAGGGTCTTCTGAAGGCCACCTGATGACCCAAAGGAAGAATGCCTCTAAGCAGAAGCCTCCGCTGGGACCCAGTAGATAAGTCTTGGGAACATGTCATGTTTGGCTTGTCTCTTTTCCAGCTCCAATCTGCATCCTGCTCCTTTTCTGACCTTGTCTTCTGTGCCTTGCCCTGTGCTGAGCTCTCAGGACCAGAAATGTGTTAGATTCAGTATTGCTTTTGAAGAGTTTATCTCTAACCTAGAAAGTAGCTGGATACCCAACAAATTTGAGAATATAGCAAGACTCCAACCATCCATCCACCCATCCATCCTCCATCCATCCATCCTCCATCCATCCATCCATCCATCCATCCATTTCTTGAGAACAGTCCCATCAGCTTCTTGAGTACAAAGTTACTATTAATGATGCTAGGATTCCAGAAGCCTGACTTTAAACTTGCCTCTTAGCATACCATCTTTGTCTTCCCAGACCTTAGTTATGGGGTTCTATGGATTTCAGTGTAGGCTGGCAAGGTGGCCGGTGTACCAAGAAGCTGATGAAATCTTTAACGTAGGGCCCATTCTTTGAAGTTCTTCCTCTAGAAGAGACCCTGGAAATGTGTTGCCATGACCACAGTGTTCTGTAAAATTTTATGAGCTATGCTAGCCACAGAAGTTTGGACCATGGCTTCCTTCCACTCCAAGTTCCTTCCACCTTCCTTTCTTGACAGGAGTGTTGAATGGCTGAGGCATTTGGGGGTTTAGCCAAGGGGAGCTGAGTTGAGGATTAGTGATGTATATTTATATGGTTTGTGGTCTCTGATGGGTACAGTTGTTACTAAAGGTCCCTGTGTAGGAAGAACTTCCAGAATGAACATTCTGCTGCCCACTGCACTCTCGTGCCAGCCCTGGAAGTCTGTGGAAAGAAACAAGGTTGAAAATGCTCTTTCAGGGGTCTAAAGTGTTACATTATAGGCAAAGGAACTGGGATCTAGCAAAACAGATTCTCTTCTCTCAAGAATATTACTGGAGGGCTGAGAAGATGGATTAGATGGTAAAGAGCTCGCCATCCAAGTGTGAGAGCCAGAGTTGGGTCCTTGGGATCCATGTAAAAAGCCAGACATGGTGGCATGCACTTGTGACCCTAGTACTGGGAAGACAAATACAGAAGGATTCTTGAGGTTTCCTGGCCAGCCAGTCCAGCCTGGTCCACAAGCCCAAGGTTCTAGAGGGAGAACTTCCTTCCCTCAAACAAATAACAGCAAAAGAAGTAAGATGAGTAGGTCCTGAGGAACACCTAAGGTTGACTTCCAGTCTCTATGTGCAAGGGCACATACATGCACATGTACACGCAAATGCACATACACACACATCTGTACATACAGACATGCAACAAAATATAACTAATAATGCAGCCTATATAATTAGAGAGCATAACTGTATCTCTGTCTCTTCCTGATTGGGAGTGTGTAGACCTTCCTTAGCAGCCTCCTGTCTGTCAGGCACCAAGCCAGAGCAATGCTGTGATCAGCGCTCGCTGAAGTGCACTTGTGACTGACGTTGCACGCTTTATACTTTAACTGTCAGCAGTAGCAGAATCATGTGACAGAAAGGACTGGACTGCTTGTCTCCTCATTCTATAACAGACCTTCTAAAGCTATTGTAGTGTAAAGTAGAAAACAGAGGATAAGGCCCAAACCTTTTTTTTGTTCCTTTGGTTTTCAAGACAGGGTTTCTCTGTGTAGCTCTGGCTGTCCTGGAACTCACTCTGTAGATCAAGCTATTCTCGAACTCAGAGATCTGCCTGCCTCTTCCTCTCCAGTGCTAGGTTTAAAGTCGTGCGCCACCACTGCCCATTGAGGCCCAAACTTTTAAGAAAATAATATTAAAGAGAAATTTCTGGTGGTTAAAAAACATATCGTTTGTCTGGCTTTGGTAATACTTAATTGGCTTTTAAAAAATTCCGTGGGCTAGCTAGATGGCTTGACGGGGAAAGGCACTTGCTGCATAAGACTGACAACCTGAGTTCAAGCCCAGGAAGCCACAAAGGTGGAAGAAGAGCTACAAAGTTGTCCTCTGACTCCCACATGTGCGTGTGCACACACACACACACACACACACACACACACACACACACACACACTGTAGCTCGCACGTGGGTGTGGGTCCTGTTGGGCTGAGTAGTGGTTCCCGGGTGTCTGCCACCCCAGGCAGCTAAAACCGCGGCTCGGGAAGCAGAAGCGCGGGAATTTGACTGAGTTCACTCCACGCAGTACCAGGCAGACGTCGGGCCATGAGAAGCCACTGGACTCTACCCAGGCGTGGGGAGATCTCAGTCTGAAGTTCTGCGGGGGCAGAGCTCCTGGGTTGGGGGTCTCCGGGCCGAAGCGGCTAGATGGGAGACCGGTGGTCTCAGCCCTTGGGCACGCAGATGCCGCTGAGGACTGCAGAAAGACCGAGATGGAGTGGGCAAACGGGCTGGACCGGCCTGCAGCCGAGAGGGAAGGAGGGACGAGAGGGACGAGAGGGACGAGAGGGACGAGAGGGAGAAGCCCCGGCAGGAGATTCTAGGTCAAAGCGACTCACTTGGTTGGTCATGGCTGGCTCCGCTAGCTTGCTTGAGTTGGTGTTCATGGCTAGAAGGTAGAGAAGTCCTCCACGGGAGATTAGATGGCGGTGGCTCGGTATTCGAAGGCCCCCTCTACGGTTCTCCACTGGGGCCCCAAAGACAAGAGGAAGTCCATGGTTTTAAAAGGTTTATTGTCATGGTGGAAAATGAATGTAGCTATACCCCGTGTCCTCAGGGTAGGTCCTCCACCCACACACACACACACACACACACACACACACAACAATGCCCCCACAATGAGCAAAGACACACACACAATAGTAAAGCTTTAAAGTGTTTTAATTGTAATTGATTGCGATTTTTCTCACTCTAAATATTCACGTTTGTACTTGATTTTACTTTTCTTATTTCAGCCACTTTCCCTGAATCTGGAGCCAAGCCTGCCTAGCACAGAGTAAGACCCTAAGCATTGAAGTTTCCGACTGACTCCTCTTATCTTAACCAGGATTCCAGTCAAGGTCTACCCACTCTGCCATCATGGCACCCAAAGCCTGCTTCCTACACTGCAGCTGCAGAGGCTCCTGGGCTCCCCGTAGAGCCCTGCACCTCTGATTGGAAATGTCATCGAACTCCTCCAGGTCACTGACCTTTGCCACAGGGTGGCGGGCAGTTACTGTACAGCAAACTCCATTGTTCAGCCTTGAGATCTCGTGGCAGCCGCGCCTGCTCTTATTGCCCAGCATCTCGAGGGATTGCGACGCTGCTTACACTAGCCTGGGAGGAGATCCACTTCCAAATTTTGAGGATCTGTAGGTGGTGGTCCATTCTTCTTGTCCCAGCTACTTTGAAACAGGAGGATGACTCCAGGAGTTTAAGACAGACTGAACAACATAGGGAGGCCTCCTATGACTCTATAAGAACAAACAAGCCTAAAAGATGAGATACATTTTCTACTGGCTGGATCATTTTGTGCTACCAAAGTAAAAAAATAATAATAATAACATCTCAAGTTGGAGACTCACAGGTTGGTATAAACAGATAAACAGGTTGGCATAAGAACACGGGGCTAATACAAAGTCACTTCTAACTGCTTCTGAGCTCCACTTGGCCAGCCAAACTCTGCCTCTCCCTCCAGAGTGAGCGCCCAGGCTAGGCCTTGTATGACTCATGTGGGTCCTGGAACAGGATCCTGGCCTGGAGGAGGTTCTCAGATCCAGAGGGGACTCAAGTTCAGCCACAACACAACTCAGCTTACCCTGTACTCTTCCCTTTGCCTCTCATAGTCGAAGGAGAGCAGAGGGTAGAGGGTAGACTGGAGAGATGACTCCTGTTAGAGGATAGGATCATAGCCAAAAGAAGAAACATGAAAAGCACAGCCTGATGCTCTTAAACGGAGCCTTCGTTATCTCCAGAAGGGCCTCCAGGAGCAGCCATGATGCTCAAAAAAAGAACCAGGGTTTGAGACTCGTTTTTAGTTACCTTTCTCAGCCCTTTGACAAAGTATCTGATGGGAGCTATCTAAGGGAAGAGAATTCATTTGGGCTCACTGTTTCAGAGAATTTCTGGTCATCTCAGTGTGGAGGGCATGGCGACAGAGTGGCTATTCACACAGAGCAGTAAGAATACAATGTGAAATCCCTCACATGGTGGCTGGACCTGGATGGACACTGAGAGCAGAGCTGTAACCCCAAAGCCAGGCCCCTCGATGACCCACCTCTGCAGCTAGCACCCTCCTCCTCTTCCTCTTCTTTCTTCTCCTCTTCTGTGATGTTGCTTTTCATTTTTATTTATTTTATGTATATTGATGTTTTGTCTGCCTGTATGTCTGTACATGCCTGGCCAGAAGATGGTGCCAGATCTCCTGGGACTGAAAATATGGATGGCTGTGAACTACCATGTGGGTGCTGGGAATTGAATCCAGGTCCTCTGTGAGAGCAGTCAGTGCTCATCTCTCCAGCCCGGATCCGCTTTTTAAAGGCTCTGAGACCTTGAAAATCAGTTGGAGACCAGGTTTTCAAACATATGGGGAACATTATGGATTCAAACAGCAACAGCTCCAAGGCCCCTCCACCTTTCTTCCCTTGTAAATGGTCAAGATTATTGTTATATCTTCACAAGACAGCAGCAACTACTGATCAAAGAATGAGCACGCTCTGTCAACATGGATGCATGATGTTGTCTGGGGCTTACCCTAACTCAGCACTGTTCTCTCTTGTCCTTGGTCTATAGATAACCCTATTCTAGGGTCTCTACCCAACCTCAGCAGACTCCTGGTCTAGATTTATATCTGGTCCATGTAGCCTTGTCATTTCCCCTCAGGTCTTGCAGCCCTGCTAAGCTTGCCTGGCTTCTGTCTTGAACACTGAAAGTAAGGACACAATGACCCAAGCTCATGGAAGGCTCACTCTCCGGATGCAAATGTTTCACATCAACCAGGTTAAAGGTACTAACTCAATAAGTCTACAGCCACAATTATCCCACTATACAGATGAGAACACTGAGGCACAGAGAGAAGTAAGCTGTCCCAGAGTTCCAAGAGTAAGAAGTTAACAGAGCCTGGATGAAGCTGATGAAGTCTGGCTCCTGAGCCCCAAGTGACATCCCTGTCATTGGTCATATATTCCTTTGTAAAATAGTTGCAAGTAGGGACTGGAAGATACAGGACTGTGAAGCCCAAGACACCCACACTTGGAACACTCACAAAACACAGTGCAGGTGTAGCACTCAAACATCGACAGCCACAATCATCCGGGCTCTTGGACCAGTTGACTGAGCTCAGCGAGAGGGAGGTGCAGTGAGTAGCCCGGTCTCACAGGAGGGAAGCAAAGGACCCCAGCAGCTCCATGTCTGAGTGTCCAGTGACCCTCAGCCCCTGTCCCTGTCACCTATGATGCTGTCCTTCCCAGGCAGGCATCAAGTCGAGGCTGTGCTCCCTGGACAAGCCCCTGGCCCTGGTGAAATGCTGATTCCTTGACCCCTCCCCAGCTCCCGACTAGATTCTGAGGGTTAGGAGAGAACTTCAGGCTAACAGCTTCTGTCCGGGTGGAGGGCTCACGAGGTGCTGTTGGCAAGGCGTGGAGTTTTTCTGAGCATCTTATTCCTTCACCTGTAATTTAATATTGAGATAAAGGATGGGCTGGCCAGGAAGC
Organism: Mastomys natalensis; assembly: GCA_021653895.1. Lineage (NCBI taxonomy): Eukaryota > Metazoa > Chordata > Mammalia > Rodentia > Muridae > Mastomys > Mastomys natalensis. The sequence continues at coordinate 470,579 of JAJTUV010000480.1, forward strand.
CAAAGCACCATTGCCTGTGGAGCAGACTGGCTCAGGAACATGCAAACGCCAAGTTTCCTTTTCATCAGCATCTCCCAATCCTGCCCTCCAAGGCCTCCCCCGCCTCACCTGAGAGGGACTCACCAGAGACCCCAACCTCCCCCTGTGTGTGGCATTGAAGAGCGGTCTCATTCAGGAGGAAGCAGGTAGATCAGACTGATTCCCACTGGCTCCATCTGACACTAGTTTGATGGCTCCCTTCCCCAGCCCAGGCCCCTCCAGACTTTAGCTGGGCCTGGGAGGGATAGTTGGCTGCCTCAGTTTCCTCTCCTCGCTGACCACCTCCCTGTAGCAACCTCCAACTTCAGCTCACTGACCTGGGTGGTGCTGCTTCCCGCTGTCCTCTGCGGTCTCCTTACCCCACCCATATTCTTAATCTTCTCTACCGGCACCTTGGCAGCAGCTAATGTCCTAGCTTGGTCCTCGCTAAATATAGCAGAGTGTCCATGTTGACCCTGTGGCCCCTCTTCTCTCCTTCCAGCCCAAATCTCCAGATGACATAAGCCATAAAGAAGACACACATCCTGATGTGTGTCCCAAGCCCCACAGTCCTTCCCACCAAGGACTTCCAGCTCCAGCCTCCCCCACACTTGGCTGGGAGTGATTGCCTTACAGGACTGGTTTGGAGCGGATACTTTTCTCTCTGTTCTGTAAAGATGTCTTAAAAATGTGAGTGTGAGACCCCATGGTGATGGTGCACACCTTTAACTTCAGCACTCGAGAGGTAAAGACAGGCAGATCTCTGTGAGTTCAAGGCCAGCCTAGTCTCCAAATCCAGTTCCAGGACAGCCAGAGCAGTTTCACAGAGAAGCCCTGTCTCAGAAAGAAAAAAGAAAAGAAAAGAGAAAAGAAGAGGAAAGAAAAAATAGAGAAAAGAAAAAAGAGGAAAGAAAGAAAAGAAAAAGGAGTATGGGACCTAAAGGAGAAGGTGTCCTCAAAGATTTCCAGAGCTTTCTCTTCCAAAAACAGGGGAGGAAAGAATTTATAGGAGTGAAGTAGAGAGCAGAAAGCAGGGCCGCAGGAACCACCAGACAGTCGGACCCCTGCAGGCTCCTGGAGATGGACATAAAACCAGGGATTGGGAGGGATTCGTTTTTAATTAAAAAGCCATCAAGGCTCAGATATAAAGTATCATGACACTAATACTCCAGGAAATCTGGAACTTTAAATCACAACAATTCCTCCCCGGAGGGCAGGCCTGGGACCTTGGGATTGGAAGGGATCTTGCCGTGTGCCAGGGCAGGAAGTGCTGATGGTGAACTCCTCGGCTAAGGTTTCCAGATGAAAACAGGCAAGTTCTTGGTGCCTCAGAGCCTCCCATGTAGCTGGCGCCATCATTTTGTAAGTGGGGAAACTGAGGAAGGTGTGTGGGGCACTTTCGATCTCCCAGGGAGCAGGAGCAACATGGAAGCTGGAACTGAGCTGAAGACTCCCATTTTGGGACAGGTTTGTGCTCACTCTCAAGCTGCCAGATGGAGGCGGGTGGGGCTCACATAGAGACTTCAGATAGGCGAAGCCAGATGTCCCCTGGAACAGAAGCTATCAGCATCCAACATGGCTCTCTCCTGCATGGGCAGCAACTTCCCACAAAAGCTCCCTGAGTGGTTAATCTAGGGACCAGGGCACAACTCCCTCTGTTCTAGCTTCCGCCTTGTCTTCTCTTCGGTGAGGAAGTCAGCTATGCTCTCAGTAGAGGCCCTTCCACTCTAACAACTTCTGATTTAGTCAGCGTACCCACTGTTCCACTCCTCAGAAAGATGGATCATGAAGGCAGAAAGCGACCAGCAGGAGTCGTGATGAATGGGGAGACAGGAAATATTTTGAGCTCTCAAAGCAAAACTCTAACAACTACCTCCAACCTCGAGGGTCCCCCCCTTGTGCCACCTGATTCTCCAGAGTTTTCATCTCAGGGCTGGCCTGAGCCAAAAGCCAGACGCTTCATTCATCCTTCTTACAAGGATTTATTGCTTCCCTGGAATGTCCTGTGCTTCCATAACTCTTGGGTTGTCTGAGAGCATCTAGCTAAAGTGGGAGTTTCCCTGCTGCATCTGAGAGGAGGACAAGTTGCCAAGTAACTGTTGATCTCTTTGGCCACATCCATAGAGACACTGTACCCTGATTCAGGGAGATGATATTCCCAATCTATTCTTCATCGACTAGATTTCCAGAGAGTGAAGTTCATAGATTTCCCATGATCAGCATAGGAACAGAACTTTGAGTGTAGCCAGAAGTGACCGGGAAACTGAGACCTAGAACATTAAAGATTACTAAGCCAGGGCAGCTCAAAGAGCAAACTCAAGGGGCCAGGGTCCTAGGCTCAAGTCTCTAGAAGAGTCTGTACAGCAGAAAACACATGTGTTTGGGGGAATTACAGACCTGAATCCTCGCTATACAGCCTCCATGGGTATAGTCCAATGTCCCCAGGCATGGCACGGGGCATTTATCCCCTGGAAATTTCTTCCTGCTGAGATGGTCTGAAACTGCAAGGTGGTACATGTCTATAATCCCAGCAGAGGCAGAGGCAGGTAGGTCTGTGAGTTCAAGGCCAACCTGGTCTACACATTGAGTTCTAGGGCTATGTAGAGAGCCCCTGTTTCAAGATCCCTCCATGACTAGGAGCTGGAAACCTCCTCTTGAAGGCTTTGTCTTTCTCACCTCTGTGACACACATGCTTGACTCCTGGGCTCACCCCCTGCTTCCTCCAATAGCTGCTTGGCATTTGAATGCTCAGGATATCCTGTCTTTAACTCAGCTCTTCCTGACCACAGGACTCCACAGTGGGCAAGCTTATGGGGTTCCCCACTTCTCGCCCAGCTCCAATGTCTCGTTTGACCCCGACACTGGCACAGAGACAAGACTCAGAAAGTGGTGTGGACACCAGGCAACACTGTATTACCAGTGAAACTTAATGGCAGCCTTACCTAATGTCCCCCTCCCCCATTGCAGAAGGAGAGACTGAGGCCCCAGGGGAAAAAAACTGGAGGTCAGGGACCTAAGCACAAAGTTTCTGTTCTACTAGATGTCCTTACCAAAGAAACAAAAGAAATGAAGAAGAGGCCTGTGGTGGCCTGGGCTGGCCCCTCAAGTCAGCCACCCTACAGTGGTCTCAGACCTGCCTCTGGGGCTTTGGAGAGGTGAGCCAGAGGTCAGCGGGAGTTGCTGAGGCTTCTGCCTCCCCACAGAGGCCTCTTGTGTTCCAAACCAAGGGCCTGCTCCTCAGCTGGCAGGCGGAAAGGCCCCTGGTGAGTACTGAGTATCAGCCTGAGGTTCAAAGGCTGCCTGAAGCAGGCACCAGCCCGCAGCTTCCGCAACAAATTTACAGCCCCAAAAAAGTCCTGTCCACTGGGAGAGGGAGGTGATTTTCCATGGCCCTGCTGCCCTACCGAGTCCCCAACTTACTGGAAAGTCTGAGTGAAAGAAAGCGGTTTGTTCATGCTGGGGAAAGGAGGCCGGGTCTGAGAAAACAGACCCTGCTTACGTAGGCATCAGATAGGATGTCATGGGTACCCCAATCTGAGGTCATGTCCTGAGGCTCTCCAATTTCTTACAATAGAGCTCAAATCTTGAGATCTTGAGGAACAACCCAGGGTCACTAGGTGGGAAGGAGACCGACTCCTTCCCCGCTTGATGCACATAGGACTCCCTGGACCCACAGACAGACGAGCCTGGTAGAAATTTCCAGCCCTGTAGACAGCAGCCAGGATCCTAAAAGGAAGGTCTGCAGCCACAGTGTAGGCTGATGGGACACAGCATACAGGTGATTCGGGGCTGCAGGATGAGCCTCTTGAGGAAACATTGAGATGCAGTCCCTGGGGTGGGGAAATGCCTTCTGTGGTGTGCAGCTGGGGCTGCCTGGGAACTCCCCCGATGTCCTCTGTCCTAACTCTTGGAAGCCAGTGTCGATGCCTCTATTCAAGTGGTACTGACTTCTGTCAGAATTTGTGGGATCCCTGGGCCCCAGATGCAGGAGAAGACAAGTGGGTTCCTGACACCGAAGTCAGCTTTATGCAGAGTGGGAAGTTAGACCAGGAGGAACGAGGACAATGATCCCAGGCTAGGCACTGAAATGAGTGGGGAATTCCATACCTGGTTCTCATACAGAATAACCCGGGCTTTGGAGTGCTCCCGTGGGAGCTACCTAAGAGAGCAGCAGGCAACACTTTCCCTGATCCAGGTTGCTTCAATATGTGGTCCTGGGGCCCCAGAGCTACTCATATCTGCTACAGGCCTCCTGGTGAGACAGACACTAATGACAGACCCTGTGTTCAGAGGGATAAAGGCAGGACAGGAACAGAACCATGTCATGAACAGAAAGTGGGAGAGAAAGAATTTAGACAGTGGGGCAACATGTTCAAAAGTCCACAGTATACCCAGCAAGACTCAACCCAGCTATGGGTGTAGGTGAGTTTGGAGCGTCCCAGGATACAGGGTGGAGTCAGGATGGACAGGAAGAGAAGGAGCAGGAGTTGGGGCAGGAGATGTGATGTGCTGAGACAGGAGAGAGAGGGTTTCATGACTCTTGTGCAGGAGACAGGCTTTCCCTTAAATCCAGGAAGGGTTCAAGTACAGCCCTGGAAGTTTTCTGTGACAGAGGCACACCAGTGCTGAGGTACCTTGCTCTCTCCTTACCCACTCACTCACCACAAAAGCTACATGTCCTCTGGTTTGTAACAACACAGGGAGACTGGGCCACGCCCAGGTGAAGGCTTCCAGTGATCTCATCAAGGTCTTGCTCTCTGGCTTTGGGAATCCGATTTGTAGCCAGACCTACTGGTCCTGACCTTCTCTAACCAGAAGTTAGCTTCCTGCTATCTCTAACTGGGGCCATTTTCTTCTGCTCATGACAAAAACAAAAACAAAACAACAAACCTTGTTTCCTGTTGCCTGGGGACAGATTTTCCTACCCAAGAGCCAGTAGCTTCCACTTACTGGTCTGCGTCATTATCCTCAACTCCCAGTGTGGGCCTGACTAGGGGGCCAAGGTGTGGTGGGTCAGTCTGCCCACCATGGCCTGCGGGAGGGGCCAAAACATAGAGTCCATATAAATTAATTTAATTGGTCCTATTATCACTTTGCTCCTAGCCTGCAAGTCTAATCTAGCGTTGAAGTAATTCATTGGGTGTGAAGTGTCCCCAGCCAAGACTTCCCTCTGCTCACGGAACAAACCCCTCCACACTTGGCGGAGACCTGGGCCACTGCAGCCTGGCTCCAGCAGAGGGGTTGAGGAGGGAGCAGGGCCAGCAGGGGAAGACTTAAAATAGCTCCAGCCTTGGCTGCCTCCCCTGACTTTCCCAGAATGAGGCCCCAGCCCACACCCCACCAACCCCCCAAAGTACACACTGCTGAGCCACACAAATACAAGATGGAGTGATATTCAGGCCTTCCACACCCAGAAGATGACTACAGAGGTCCCAGGAAACCCAGGTGAAAGTATGGTATATTTTGGACAAGTGGTCTGTGTCTCTGCTCCGTGCCTCAGTTTGCCTTCCTAAGAACATGTCCTGGCTTCTCACTTCAGATCGAGCTATGAGCTGGGCTTCTGAGACTCAGCCTCCTCACCTAGGAAACAGACTCTTGTAAGGGCTAATAGAGTCACTGGGAGGATTAGATGAACTAGCAAAAGATGAGGGCACAATGGTATGCAGTAGATGCTCCATAAATGCTTCCCTGTTGTGAGAGTCAGGTCGGACGTGCAGGGAGCCATCTGCAGCTGTAATTGCTGAGGCCAAGGTGCATACTTGTTGTAATTTCAGAAGTGTAGAGGGGCATGGAATGGTGTGGCTCCCACGGGAGCTTTATCCCAGAATTAGGGCACCTGAGAGCTGAGAGGACGCATGCAGCCCAGCTTGATGTGTTATGATTTGATTTGCATAATTTATGGTGCAATTATTCATACCCTGATGTCAAGCTCATTAAGTAATCAGGCACCATGAACCTGCTAGCGCCAAATCTGAGGTGGGGGAGACACAACTTTGAGGAACCTGGGGACCCTAGCCTGAGGGTAGAAGCTGGACACTCATGCATGAAGTCAAGTATTCATAGCACACCCACACGGGGCCTGTCCCCGCCCCCTCCCATCCCAGGCACTCCTCAGGAAGGGCCACCAGCTGGAAAGGCCTAGGGCAGGTAAAGGATTTCCTGATCTGTCTGCTCCTCATTACTGCCCCAGATACTGAAATACCACCAAATTAATACCACCATCATCATTGTCATTGTCATCGTCATCATCATCATCATCATCATCACTATGACTAATGAGACAGGCTCTTACTATGCAGCAGTTGCTATCCTGAAACTCACTATAAAAACAGTCTGGCCTTGAATTTACAAGATCCATCTTCCTCTGCCTCCCCAGTACCCAGATTAAGGATGCATGCCAGGATGCCCAACATTGTCAGCTCTTGTCTGGCTCCTGCTCCCGGTCTGACCTTCACCACAGCTGTATCAATAGATGGGAAAGTAAGGGATGGTGGGCCCAGGCAGAATCTCTCTTAGCAAGCAGCAATGTGCCTTCTCCCTAATTCAGAAAACGTAGAGGACTCTGGCTCCAGCTCAAGGAAGGACCTGGAGAAACTGACAGGCTTGGGTTGGGATATAGGAGCACAGCCCACGTCCTTCTCAGAGTGATGAGCATGCCAGCCTTTCTTTGGGCTCACTCAGGTCTCAGTCTCCCCCTCAGTAATGGGCTATATGGACTCCATGACTCACAAATCCCCATAGAGACTTGGTGCTCGCTAGGTGTTCCCAAGACAAATGGCTTCAGAACTCAGCACCAGAGACACCAAGCCAGGAAACCTGCAAGCAGCTCCTTCCTTCTAAGTCCCTATCTCAAGAAGAGGCCCTTAGTGATGAACCTTGACCCTGCTTTAAGCCTATGGGGAATTCTCCTACAGGCTGGATCCCAGAACTCAGCCTCCCTTCCCACAATGCAACCTTCCATGTTCTCTTAGCATGACCCACTGGGTATTTGGGAACAGGAGGTTGCTCTGCTTCCCCAATCTTTTCTTCCCCAGCACCCAGGGCTCAGCAGAATCCAGCCAAAAACATTCAGACCGCATTCACATTCACGTCTGCCAATGGTGTAAGGGATGGAGGGGCGGTTGGGGGATGGATAGGGACATAGCATGACATATTTCCTCTCTACTCTCACTCTAGGACTGCCAAGGCTCTGGGGAAAAGTGGCAGGCCATACTTCAAATTCCTCTTGACTTCCACCTTGGATTCTCTCCCTCTCATCTGGGTTCCCACCCCTTCACTGAAGTGCTTAGAAACTCTGTCTTTGTCTTTCAAATGGGCTGAAGAGTATCAGGCCCTCACAGTGCTGAGAACTTCAGCAACTGCACCAAGTTCTCAGTAAAGCACCTGGGAAACAGTGCTCAGTGCGTGGGAGTTAGTGTTTTGTTTTGTTTTACTGTTTGGCTTGTCTAATCCATGTCCTGGGAATGGTGGAGCTCAGCTCAGTCCCACCTGTCTTGCCCCTTAAAACACAGTGATGACATCACCTGCTGGCTCTAAGCCAGGACCCAAGCCATGTCTCTGAAGGGCATGAGGCCAGGGATGCCACAGGAGCCAAGTGAGGGCAGTTCTGGGGTTGTGGAGCCCAAGCAGAAGGTCCCAGAGCCCCCTCCCTGATGCTGTCTTAGGTGTCCCAGACTGGTCTCAAACTCTCTGGGTAGCCAATGGTGCTCTACATGGGATTATAGGTGTGGCCCACCAGACCCTGTTTATGCAGTACTGGGAGTCAGATCCAGGGCTTCATGTATGCTAAGCGAACACTTTAACAGCTAAACTACATTTTAGTCTCTGGTTATGGTTTAAATGTGTCCTGCAAAGTTTGAATGCAAAGAACTTAGTATCTACTGCAAAGCATTGTGAGGCAGGACCTCTGAGAGGTAACTCAGTCAGGACCCTCCCTCCTGAGTGGATTCATACAGAGTATGCTCCATATGAAAGAAGTTATCATGTTATAACTCAGCAAGAAGGCCCTCAAGAGGATGTGTTCCCAATCTTGGGCTGCCCTAGCTCTGAACCAAATCCCATCCCTGTTTATTACATATTACTCAGGCCGTACATAGCATTCTGTTACAGCAACACAAAACACACTAGGACACTAAATGGGGAAGACTCACCGTGTGTGAGGGGTGACCTATGCCATGCATGAATTCTGCTGGGCTTTCCCCGCCCCTCTTCAGGAGGGAAGCATGGCCACATTGGCTGTCAGCACTTCTGCAAAATTACTCCCTTCTGTGAGATAGGCTCCATCTGGGGACTGGTTGACTTCCAGAGAAGGAAGATGCAGTCCTCACTTCAAACTGGGACAACTCTGTGTCTCACACTGTCCCAGAGTTCACTGGCCACTACAGCTCAGTGTCTCCCCAGGCCCAGGATTGATTCCTTTTCCCTTGTTACAGGAGAGATTCAGAGAGTGCTCCCAACATCCAGTCTGCATGTCAGCCTCTACCACAGAGGCTGTGCACAGGGGAGCAGCTGTCCGGATGGACGCTGACTCACAGATCATCATCTAACTGATGAGGAGATGGTCCTACTGCAATGAGAAACAGGGACAGTTTGGAGGGGTTAGGAGAGCCAGACATGGCAGAAGCTCACTGATCAGCCTCCACAGGCTTTGACTGCTGGCTTGTTTGCTGCAGAGTGGATAAGGGGAGATAGGGATCTGAGAAGATGCTTGATTTTAGGCCAGCTCTGAATGGGTAGTGAGGTCATTTACTGAACTGAAGAAACATGGAAAAGAAGTAGTCAGATGAGGTGGGGAATGGTAGATTAAATTTCTTATTTAAGGAGGCTGTGGACAGCCAAGGAACGAAGTCCAGACGTATGTGAAATAAATGTCTGAGCTAGGGACTGAAGCATCTTAGAGACTATGATCTTTGAAGGAAGGACCTTGTGGGGATCTCTCTACAAACCTACTTAACCTCAGCCTGGGACAGAGATCATGCCTGGTAAATATTGGCAAGATGGACTGATGGGTAAATGGATGAATAAGTCAGTGGGTGGTAGATGAATATATAATATGGATAATGGGTGTGCAGATATACAAAGAGTGGATGGATGAATGGATGATGGATTTATGGATGGATGGATGGATGATGGATGGATGGATGGATGGATGGGATGTATGGATGGATGGATGGATGGATGGATGGATGGATGGATGGAGACAATGGCAGGTGCATGGATGGAGGAATGAGAAGATGGGTGGACAGATAAATGAGTAGATGGATGAATAGATGGACAAATTGACAGATGGATGAACAAACATGTGGGGAGAGGGTATATAGATGTATTAGAAAGTGGGTGGCTATATGGACAGATGGATACATGGATGGGTGGACAAGTAGACATGGGATAGGTGGTTAGGTAGACGGACATATGATGTATGGATGAATGAATAGATAAATGAGAAGTAGGTAATAAATGGACAGATGGATAAATGATAGGTGGAAAGATGGACATACGATAGATGAGTGGGTGTCTGGCTAGAACAATAAATAGATGGTTGGCAGATGGACAATGGTAAGTAGACAGACTGACAATAGATTGTTTCCTGCAGCACCTCAGACCTACTGACAGTGGGGAGTGGGCCTTTTCTGATGCTCACAGCCTCAGCCTCAGATCTTGGCTCCTGCGTAGCCACCAACCTCATGGCAAATTGGAAAAGGAGTGGAAAGGACAGCAGCGTTGAACCACCAATCTCAGCCAGCATGGATGGGGACACTGGACAGTGCTATGTCCTGAAAAAAGAAAAACTGAGGCCCAAGGGAATTGCTCCCTCACCCAAATGCATCCTTCAGGTGGGGCTTCAGATGGAAATGAACTGGGTTTTGAAGCACAGCTTGATCTCAGTTCCTCGTGAAGGGCACTGAGAACTGAGTACTCAGAACAGTCAGGTTCCCTCTGTGGGTCCCCCTCCCCCAGCAACCAAGTGAAACCAAAGAGGCCTGCTCTCTTGGGTATGGGCAAGGTGTGTCACAGACTAAGAAACTATGAGCATGGACAACTTTCCAACCCTGTGGGTAGCTGGCGGAGGGCACTGTCTCATCACCCAGCCCCCTGGAGGTCTTGCTGATGTCAGTGCATTGCCAGCCAAGTGAGCTGGCCTGGAGCAAGGGATCAGAACTGAGATAGAGATTCCTAAGATGAGGCCATGTGAAGCAATGTGGGCTGAACACAACCCGACAGGCCTTCCCCCTACCCTTCCTGGGGGCTCTGGCTGAAAGGGTCATGGCCATTGGTCTCCCTGTGTGCAGATCCCTACCCACATACCCATTCCAAGTGATCTCAGAGAGATCCAGTCCCTAGAGTATAGGTGGGACACGAGTTTTGAAACCAAGGTAGGACAGGGTTTTTCCCAGTGCCACTGTGTAGCTGGTAACAGGTTCACACATATCCTCCTGCCACCCCCACCCCCATCCCTCCCCCCCCCACCAACAACCTTTCGGAGAAGGACCTGGCAAGACTGTCAGGAGCACTCTTGGTCTGCTGGGGAGACAACCTCATACCTAGTCAATGACAACATGGAAGTGTACGACAACAGCCACACTGGGCTAGGGGAGTCCAGAGGCTCCGGGTCTGAGAGGCTTTCTAGAAGAGTCTGCAGAAAAGAGATATCAGCACAGGCAAGCACAGGACCCATGGGGAGATCCCACCTCACTGTTCATCTAGCCTGTACCCCCAGAGCCTAGCCCCTTTCTTTTCTCAGACTTACACTGTATCTCAGTGGTGGGGGACAAGGGCAGAAATGACAGGCTAGCAAATTGTGAAAAGAAAGCATGGGAGCCCTCAGGCCTGGCCGTGAGGACACTTCCTTCTCCATTGCAGCAACTGTCTCTGCTGTACACTGTAACGTCAGGGAAGGCAAGTGCAGAACACAGGGAAGGATGGGCCAGCTCATGCTCTGGCCCCTCGGGACTAATTCACCCCATCATTAAACAACTGTCAATCAAATCCTGTTCTGAGGGAGTCACTTCCACCATCACAGTCATTCTGGAGAGAAAGAATGGCTGAGTATTCTTTCCTACAGGCAGACAGGGACAATTTGGGGAAGGGACTGCACACAACTCCAGGGTTCATTCAAAGACTGGTTCTCTCGACATAATTGGGCAATCTGGGGTCTCAATAGATGAAGGAGAGCAAAGATGTGCACACTGCACGAAGCGGCAGTAAGAATAGCAATAAGGCTGTTATACAGGAAAGATCTCCATAAATACGTGCCCCAGTGCCCTCTGTGCATATCCCCTGACAGGCAGCAAATGAGGCAGGGATGAGGCAGGGCCAGAGGAGCAGAAATAGGGGTGAACCAAGACTGGCCTGCCTGATCTCCCAGCTGTGGTGGGACGATGTTTTCTCTTTCATGTCACCTGAGGCCAGTTGGTGGGGACACTGTCCCAAGAGTTGATCTGATTTTTCCCACCAGGAATTTATCAGGGAGTGCTGCTTGCATCCCCGCAACTGTGCAACAGTGACCAGAGAGCCCCACCTTCCCAGGCAGGGTGGAGGTAGATAGTGGCTTCCCACCCAGAGAGCTAAGTAGTTGCCTCTCCAAGTGGCTAGACCCCGTTTGTTGCACCAAGAAGCTATGAACAGGACCTTGTGGGAGCTACGAGGGAACTCTCCCAGAGAGGATGACCTCACCAGGTGGTGTGATGCTGTCTGGCAGCGGGTATGCACCATGTTGGGTAGCACCAAACTGACGTCTCTCTTCCCCAGCAATCCTACAGTGTCCTTCTCCATATATTTCTCTGAAGATGTTCAGCTGGAGGGAGGAGGATACTCTTGAGGAAGGCTCCCAGCACTGGCTGCACACTTGCCTTGGGTAGAGGATAGACTAGCTAGCTAGACCCAGGCACTGACCTGAGAGGCTCTCTCAATTGGCAGTCTTAGAAGAATAGGAAGCAGCAGAGGGGCCAGGAATCACCTGCATTCTGGGCCTGGCTCACTGTGGACTTGGGCAGGGGAAACCCTCTCTGTGCCTCTTTCTCTTTCAGATCACCCAGGGCTTCCAGGTGTGTCCAACCTTTTGATGTTGCAACGTGATGCTGTCACCTGTGAAGTTCACGCACAAGGACTGCACGAAATTTTTAAAACCTCAATGTTTTAAGGAACTTTATGATTTTGTGTTGGGTTGCATGCAGAGCTGTCTTAGAGAGATGCCCCCCACAATGAGCTACAGTTTGGACACACCTATCAGCTTTAGACACTGTGGGCCACCCTACTTCTAGCTTCACATAGCTCAGGACTACAGGGACACTGAACCTAGAGTCCCCAGGGGAACTCCAGACTAACAGTCTCCTAATTGGTAGCTAAAGGACCAGTGTCACATCGTGAGATGAGGGTCCTTCCATCACTTATTCCATGACCCAGAAGCCTGAGTCCACTCGGCAACCTCTACTCTCTCCTGTGCCTGTTCTGAGTTTCTCAGCAGTAAATAGTTGCAGCCTGCTGCTGTGTCCTGCCTGTCCTGTGCTGGGGCAGCCACACCATCAATCCCCTCCTTGCCTTGTGGCACCAGCCAGCTCACTGCAAGGCTTCATGGAAAGATCTCAGACCAAGAGCATCCCAGCCTCCGGACCTTGTCACTTCCCTGGCCTCTCGCTGGCTGTAGGCACAACATCAGTGTCGTTGATGCCCAGGTCTGCCCAGGTGCCTGCCTGCCTCTGAACATTGGGGCTCACAGGAAGGGAGAGAACCTCACTTCTTTTTAATTATTTTTATTTCTAATTATGTGTACGTGCTTATATACATGTGAGTACAGGTGTCCATGGGGCCAGTCATTCCCAAGGCGAAAGCAGTCACAAGCTACTTAACGTGGGTGCTGGAAACAAACTTGGGTCCTCCAGAACAGTGTCAGCTCTTAACTGACAGGCCGTCTCTCCAGCCCCAGACCTCACTTCTTGAAGGCACTCTGCTGCAAGAACCCCCGGCTAGCCACTTGAGAGCTCTGCGCGATCCCTGTAACCCCCAGTACGACCCACTGAGCTCAGGGTCCCTTCAGTCATGTTCCGAGGCTTTGCCGTACTAGGCAGTGTGTGGAGCCCACTTCCATCACACATTGCTTTGTGGTACCAGTGAAATCATGCTCTCCTTGGGGCTTTGGTCTCCACTTCAAGAAAACCAAGACAATAATTCCATTCTGACCTCACCAGATTGCCAAAGGCTGCATGGCCTACTGAAGGTGGGTGGTGTCAAGCTGTTCCTACGGTGTTGCTCTTCCAAAATGGCTGCACTGAGCCCTGTGACAGTGAATGGGAGTGGATTAGGTGTCAGAGCCCCTGCCTGAAGGCTCTGAGTGATCTAGCAGAGGAGACAGGTAGGGCATTGAGGTACACAGTGTGTCATAGGCAGAGGGCGACCCAGGAGGGCCCCCACCAAGTCACAGATGCTGAGCAGCAGTTTGACCACAGGATAAGGCAGTGAGTGCTTCAGTGACAGGAGGGAGGCATGAGGGCAAGCATTACTAGGCCAGAGGACATAGGCAGACCTGCATGCTGAGAGGACATGGGTTTCTGTTATGGATCCTTCTGCGGGGCTGAAAACCTGTGGGTGACCTGGACACAAAAAGGTTTTAGCAAAAGAGGATGATGGCTGGATCAATAGTGAAAAAGTCCCCTGAGGTTGGGGGAAGGACTTTGATTGACAGTTATGGAAAAGACCTACAGTTGGGGGTGGGCAATATGTAGGAAGGCTGGGGCAGTTCTGTCCTAGCTGGGCAGATGGTGAGGAAAGGAATGGAGGGATGGTGGCAAACTGACTTAGGAGGAAGGGACTGGGTGATAGAAGAGCTCCCTGTTTGGTACACTAGAATCTTCCTGTTCTACTAATCTATCCAGTGACTCAGGCCAGCCCCATCCTCTCTAGGCCTTGGTTTCCCCATCTGAGAAGTAGGAACACAGAGGAGCACAGTGGCCCACACCCAAGCTCATACCACTCTCCCTGAGACGCTTTAAAGTACTGGCCTTTCATGCTTCAGGAGTTGGGGCATTCACCTCTCCCGTGCCCCCCACAATTCATCCTTTCTTGAAGTACAGGCTCTGGAGTTGGGGAGCCTCACCCACCCTCAGGTGAGGGCAGGTAACCTAGGGTGCATGTACAGAGTTTCAGCGCCACCTACTGCCCATCTGGAAAAACCCACCAGGTTCAGGCTTTTGGACTCAAGTTCCTGTGGACTGAAGCACTTCTGGCCCCTCCCCAGCCCAGGCCTCTCGGAGGACTCTGAGCACATCATCTCTTTCCTGGAGGACACGGGGTGGGGTGGGAAGCAGCACCTCCCCTTGCTTCCTCCGGGGATGGGCCTCTGTTCCGTTCATTCTCCCTGGCCCCACAGCCAGGCTACAGCATAAAGCCAGCTCCTTCTCTGCTTCCCCACCGCTGCTACCTTGGCCCAGGTGCCATGTCTCACTCTTGTCAAGTGAACGCCTCCCACACCAGAGTGAAGACTGGAGGGCCCGACTTCTCCAGTAGCTTTTCCAAGGCCACAAACTGGTCTGCTCTTTCCAGCGTTCTACCCTTCAAACTCAGTATTTAGGTGATGCACAGTGACACACATCTGTCAGAAGGCCACCTCTTGGTCTCTTCATATACTGCCCCTCGAATTCTATGTCTTTCGGAACTTTCTTAACTGTTCTCAAGAAAGCCTACCCACCCAGGGGCCTGCACGCCCCACGTTGTGCAGTATGGATACCAGGGTTTCTGGTGGTCGGGACAGAAGGTGAACTGAAAAGCTGGTCCCTCTCCCATCCCCTCCGAACCCAGGAACATTTACAGGCTGCTTCAGGGGCTGGAGGAGAGGGTGTGGAGGCTGCAGACCGCAGGAAGTCTGAGCCCCCATCCTCCACACTGGTCCTCCACCTGGAAGTAAAGGGCCCCTATCCACATGTGGTGCTGTGCTGACCTGTGCTGACTGACCACGAAGGCTGGGGGTCGGGGGAGCCTTCCAGGAGGCAGGTGTGGCACTCCTCCATGTAGTTGGCTGGGCAGAGGCGCTTCTGCTTGAGTCTAGTTACTGGGCTCACTTCCCATTTGGAGGACTGAAGCATCCCAAAGCTGGAGAGAGAAGGGCCTGCTCTATTCACTCTGCCTTTGGCAGCACTGTAGGCCGAGGGTAGCTCACATCTAGATAAGTACAATGAATAATCAATACACACATGAACACATGTTCAGTATCTGTAGTTGTCAGGAAAATACAAATCAAAACTACAAAGAAAATCCATCTCACCTTAGGACGGCTATCATTGGGTGCAGGCACGGGGTGAGAAGAGCTCTTACATCAGAGGTTCTCCACCTGTGGGTCGAGAAGGAGTCACATGGCGGTATCTTGCATATCAGGTACATAATGATTCATCACAACAGCAAAATTACAGTTACGAAGTAGCAATGAAATAATTTTATGGTTGGGGTCACCACAACATGAGGAACTGTATTAAAGGGACGCAGCATTAGGAAGGTTGAGAACCACTGTATAGATTGCTGATGGGAATGTAAATTATTGTAGCCACTATGGAAACCAGTATGGAAGTTCCCGGAAAAACTAAAAAGAACGGTCATGTGATCCAGCTATACATCCTGGGTATACACCCAAAGGAATCAAAGGCTAACACATAATTAAAATTCCTTCACATCTGTGTTTTTGACGACACTAGTAACAACAGGCAAGTCCTGGGGTCGGCCTCTTACAGATGAATGCATGAAGACACTGTGAACAGGTGGGCACAGGGGTGTCCTGTTCAGTCATAACTGAAAATGAAGTGTACCTGCAGGAAAAACGATGGAGCTGGGAATCATCAGAATAGCCAGGCGCAAAGACAAGTACTGTGTCTTCTCTTGTATTCGGGATCGGAAAGTGCAGCATAAAAGTAGATGGGGACCACGAGAGGGAAGGAGCATGAGAAAGTAGTGGGAGAGTGAGGTACCTTATGTTCACACATGAAGACGTCACAAGGAACCCATTACTTTACAGGCCAAGGCCAGTTGTAGTCAGGGGCTGTGGAAGTAGTTCTCAGTTGATGGAGTGCTTGCTCAGCACGTACAAGGCCCCGGGTTTGATCTCCAGCACCAGGTGAAACCAAGCACAGTGACGCATTCCTATAATCCTAGCAATCAGGAGGTAGAGACAGGAAGATGTGGAGTTTAAGGTCATCTACAAGTCAGAGGCCAGTCTGGGCTATATGAGACTCTATATCAAAACTAAAAGACAAAATGTAATCACGGGGACAGTTGCTAACACAGAGATTCCAGGCCGTCTCCTAGAGACTAGGTAAATCTCAAGTAAGATAAGCAGGCAGCCCATGCTCCACATACTGTGACATGCTGAACACGTTAGAAAGTTTCCTGGGCTGATGATCTGATAAAACTAGACCAGACAGGGTGGGGATGCAGAGGGCTGGGCTCGGAAGGGAAGGATTTGAATCCCGAAGCCAGAGCTCTGCAGCTGTGAAGTTAACCTCTGTGTTCTGGTTTCCTCTTGCCTCAGAGAGATGCAGTTCAGCTCCTGTAATATCAGAGATCTGGTGAAAGTGTCTTGCAAATTTCTCCCCAACCCTCGTTATTATTCCAGTCACTGCTGGTTCTCTATGAGAGATGCCAGGCTGAGGGTGAATGATATGCTCAGCAGTCCCTCCTGCAGCGCCCCCCTGAGCCAGCCACAGGGAGTGAAGGCCCTCTTCCTCTGAGCCACAGCCACCCCCACTCTTCCCCTCCTCAAATAGGTTTTCCCTGGGTCTAGGCTGACTTGGTACATGTGCCATTTTCTCACCAGAATGTGACTTCTTCCTTCAGGGTGCTTCAAAGTCAGTGATGACAGAGGACCTAGAAGGAGGAGACAGACCTGAGCTCAAATTTCTTTCAGAGCTATGGGATCTTGATCTGTGAATCAACTTCCTGAGCCCTGTAGCTCAGAAAACTGTAAATGAGATGACATTGGCAAGGGACTGTAACATCTGCCAGTGGGTTGGCCCAATCACGTCAGGCAACACAGGAGCTTGAGCTTGGGAGACAAGAAGGCATCACAAGAAGTAGGTTTGGACCTGGGCATTCACAGGAGCTAGGTAGAGTGGAAAGCTTCCTCCCCTCCCTTAAGGTCTGGCTACACTTCGTTGATGTTTGTAAGTGGGCAGCAAATAACCCTTGCACAGAATGTGTTGTTGCTTTTCTTTTGAAAACTGAAGTGAGGAAAAGATAGCAAGCTGAAACCAATTAAATCAGCACAGAGGGATTTATCAAAACATTGGCAAGCAGACCCATAGGACCAGGAATGCTCAGCAGCTGAGTCCCAGACAAGCAAGAAAGGGGTGGAGAGCAGCTCAGGGCACACCTGAAACCCTTGGATGCTTCTGGAATTTGCTGCATCAGGTACTTCTGGAACTGGGTGGGTGCAGAGGCTAACTCCAAGAAGACTGTGTGGAAATCTATTTAAGAAGCAGATTCCTGGCCTGCAGAGATGGCTCAGTGGTTAAGAGCACTTTCTGTTCTTGCAGAGGACCAGGGTTTAGTTCTGGGCACCCACATAGTGGTTTATAACTGTCTATAACTTCAGTTCCAGGAGATCGGATGCCTTCCTCTGAACTCCATGGGTGCCATGCATGCACATGGCACACATACATACATGCAGGGAAGTGGGCATGTACATAAAATAAAAATAAATATTTGTTAACGTTTGAGGGGGTAGACTCCCAGTTTTTTTCATCCCACCCCTCTGCAGAATAGCAACAAATGGTTCAGGAAGAATCAACACAAGAGCTCAGGCAGGAGAAAAGAGGAGCTTTTCTCTTGATCAGTTTCTCAAGTGCCTCAACCAGGTCCTTCTACACAGCTCTATTTTGTTCCCAGAGAACCAAGCCTGTGTTGTACTGTTCCATTCTCAGACATAAGCAGAGAGATGAGCAGGCATTTGGGAACACCCTTAGTGGGAGAGTCAGAGATTTTAAAGGATAAAAGTCAAAATAACAACAAAACCCTAGGGGAGGGATCTAAAAAGGAATTTAGATAAGTGAGTCTACAGAAAGCAGGCTTCAAACAGAAAAGAATAATTAGTACTCTAAGAAGTGAGGTATTATAGCCATGAACAAGAATTGGATGTTACAAAAAGAACTCTTGGGGATTAAATATAAAACAGTAAAAGGGGGGATTAAGAAGAATGGTTGGAAGAAAGTTTTGGGAAAACAGAGCAGAATGATGAAGAGAAAACAGAGAAGAGGAGATAATGAGGACGTACGGGAATTCGGCATCTGAAAGGATGGCTGGAGCAATGGAAGCCTTCTATGAAACACTGACGGTCAATAAGACAGGGAGGTTATGAGAGGAGCCACCACAGGGCAGCACAGACGGCTCGCCAGGTAGGGAGCTTGCCTGAGCCTGATGGATTCTGCCCTTTGGAAGGTGCTGGAAGGTGGTACCCTTTGACCCAGACTGCATTCATCTTCGTTAAATTAGCTGTGCTTGCTTGTGAGAGAGTCCAGCACAGTCTGGCCTGTGGACTATAGATATTCCCCCGGAGAAAGAGTTGGTGGGGGCAGTGGATCATCCTAGAGTATCCAGTTGTTCTTCCCAGCCTTCTGTGTGCTGTTCAGGCCTAATTGCACATGGCCTCTTGCTACAGAATATAGGATAAAAACTCTAGGGGAAGAAGACTCCATCTATGTTGCTATGGGGATGCCCTCATCAATCAGTGTGGCTGCTTTGGAGTCATCCACTCCCCTGTAAGCAACCCCTCCTCTGTGCATGCCCTGGAAATAAGCTCCATAAACTTATTGGTTCCCCAGGGTGAACATCAGTGAAATAGAGCTTTTGTTCATCATTCGAATCTTAGAGGGAGGGAGACATAGCTTATGTCTTCCCCCAGGAAGAATTTTAGCAGCAGGGACTCACATGGTGGAAGGAGACAGCAGACTCCTGCAAGCTGTCTTCTTACTCCCACTGGAGTCACACTTCAGAAGAGATGAGAGTGTGAACCAAGGTAGAGGAAGATCCAGCACCCAAGGAAGGATACAGCCAGGAGAGCAGGTCAAGGATGGTGGAGGCCAGTGGACTTGGAATGGAAAGCAACTCCTCCTGATGGTACAGGCTGGGAGGCTGGGAGGCTGGGAGGCTGGGAGGCTGGGAGGTTGGGAGGTTGGGAGGCTGGGAGGCTGGGAGGTTGGGAGGCTGGGAGGTTGGGAGGTTGGGAGGCTGGGAGAGCCTTCCAATAAACACCGGTGCACACTGAAATATGCTGAGATTAATGCCATTGTAGCTGCTATATGGGACAGAAAAGTGATCACAGAACACTACACACCTGCGCTGTTAGCAGTGTCACCTTGATCAGTTGCTGCAAAGAATTCTTATAAGCCAAAGTTGTGATGCAATTATGCCAAGAGATGGGGGAGACACAGACTGTACACATGGCTGTAGAAATAACAAGGGGAGGGGGTGATAGATCAAGAAGCAGCTGGGAAGGCAGGGACAGGGCAGATCTCGGAGACACCCTGACCGGCCAGCCTAGCTTAATTAGTGAACTTCAGTTGCCAGTGAGAGATCCTATCTCAAGACGGACAGCTCCTGAAAATAACACCTGGGGTTGGTTTCTGACCTCTAAACACACACACACACACACACACACACACACACACACACACACACACACACACACATGTGCACACACATCAGAGAGAGGGGGAAGGAGGGAGAGGGAAGCAAAATAACTTAAAGTTAAAAGCAGTTGTCTCCTTAGAGTGAAAAAGGATATTACAAGGTTTCTAGACTTTCTAAAACCTATACATCCACAACTAAACTTAAAAGATTGCATGCCTACATGACCCTAAGCCAAGGGGCCACTAATGGCCCTGGGGCAGTCCTTTTCAACTGAAGTCTTACATTAACATGGACCAATTCCTCAGTGGTAACAGGGGTGCTGTGGAGGATGCTGGGAGCTAAGTGGATGCCTTTCGAAATGCCTTCTGTGGTTCCTGCAACCTATAATGCTTCCTTCCCTCACTTACATCAGCTCTTTTTACCACGATGAGTACTCAGTTTCAACAGTCTAGTAGATGATGTTTCTTGGGTCTCATCACTGCCAGCAGACTCGGAAGTCTTCTAAGGACAGTGACTTGGGCACAGATTAGCCACTCCTTTGCTCCATGTGTAAACCATCAGCAGCTGCTGAGCATCAGGCTCTAGGACAATATGACCCTTGCTGCTTAGTCATCAGAAGGATTAGCCTTAGTCTTGCTCTGCCTCATGGTTCTGGAACAACGAAAATACTTGACAAATTGCCTGTTTGAGTGGCTGGGGCTTCTAAATTCCCGGTGTGCTGTAGGATTTGAATAACTCTCAGAACCTTCTAGCAAAGTGCCAAGATGTTCCATGTATCAGTAGAGGTGATGCAGAAGAGAATGGGCTCTGAGTCTGGGAGGTATAACTGGGAAGTGAGTGTGGAGGGAGAGGATGTGGTGGTGAGGTCTCAGGGGGTTCATGGTGTCTCGGAGGCTTGCTGTAGGAGAATGGGAACAGGGGGAGATGGAGAAGCAAGGGATCTCAAAGAAGCTACAGAACAGCCTGGATGGAGAAGTGACTCATCCTGGCCTGTCCCACCCAGAGCTGTCTAGCTCACTGCCCCTTGGTCTGGATTCCAGTGTCCAGCTTGCCGAGTCCCTCATCTGGAAAGATGTTTGAGCCAGATTCTTCCCACACCCTGGGACAGGGTGGGTGGGGTCCTAGGCCCAGGCCTCCTCTCCTTCGGCTGGTGCACAGCTGAAGATGCTGGCTCAAAGACTCCAGAAGAATGGGACATTAGCTCACTTAACTCAGAAGTTTCCAGATTTTATGGGTTGACAAGTTTGAACTAAAGAGATGGCTACCAACATCAAATTATCGTCTTGGCTTTTTTTTTTTTTTTTTTTTTAATTTTGTTAAGAACATTCCAAGTAACACTCCTTTTAAAATGTGTGTGTGCACCACACGCATGTGGAGGCCAGAAGAGGGTATCATATCCTCTGGAGTTGAAGTTACAGGCAGCTGCTTTGAGCAGTTTGACATGGTCCTGGGAATCTCAGCAGCCTCAAGAACCACCTACTGTCTGAGGAGGTAGCTTAGTGGTCAATCTCTTCCTAGCTTATATGAGGCCCCGAGTCCCATCCCCAGCATTGGAAATCACTTCAGTATCCTATTTCCTGTCCTGAGCAATGCTCACCATGGATCACACAGTGGAAGTGCATCAAGCCGTCCGGCCTGAGTACATACTAAACATGCAAGAACTTCATGCATGAAGCCATCATGTGCAGTATGGCCCTGGTATTTAAAGATAAATTTAATCCCAAAATGTAAGGGTGGCTGGACTTGACCTGACTTGGGCAACAAGGGAATAAAGAAAGAACAGACACAGCTACAGACTATCTGGGGTCAAGTGGACTGTGTGTGCTCTGATGGAGTTCCACCTACTGTGTGGCCACCCAGACCCTCAGCATTGAATACAGCAGCCGGGGGGGGGGGTGGGCTAGCTAGTCTGGGTAGAAGGCTTCTGCCTGCCAGTCAGCCAAGGATGCATACCTCCAGAAGCTGCAGTTGCTAGGTGTTTGCACACACAGGCCAATCATTTGTAAACATTTGCACTTGTCAGTATTCACTCTGAGAGCAGAGAAGGCTTTGCCGGTCCTCTGAGCTTCACCCAGATGTGGCAGGGAAGCTGAATTACTTCCATGGGCCTGAGTGACCAGGTCCTTGACATGGCCCTGCCTACATCACACAAACACAGTCACTCAAGGCCTCTCTGTTCCCCACACATACGGAAGGCGTGGGTTAAAGGGCAGTCACTCATCCTAAAGGGGTACACTAGTAAAGCTTCCGTTGCTTATTTTATTTTTTATTTTTTGGTTTTTCGAGACAGGGTTTCTCTGTGTAGTCTGTTGCTTATTTTATATGTATACTATCAAAACAACTTCCAGGGGAGAAATGACTAAAACCCCACTTCACAGCTCCACTCCCCACCAGCTTTCGAGGTTCACTACAGGGGTTTCACATCCAGCCCCAGCTCCCCACACTGACCCAGATGAGGAGAATCCAGTTCCTCCTTGGTCATCTCCAGGGGAGTGACAGTCACACCCAGAATACCTCTAAGGAATATGCACTGTTCATAGAACATGGCGAGAGAGGCTGAGAACCAACTGCCAGCCCTGCTATCTAACCCTCCTGCGTCGAAGGCCAGGCCAGATGGAGGGGACTCAGGTATCTTAATCACACAGTAGAGTGATCAGAGCTTTGTCTGGAAGGGATGCTGTAGACCCAAGAGACCCTGACCCTTCTCTCCATGGGCAAGCTTTTGGGGATGCCAGTCTCCCTTGGACAAAAACTGAGACCTGGAGAAAGGTTGCCTCACTCAAAGTCACACAACAGTTTGGGGAAACCTGGGCTCTGGGGCATCCCCTCTACACAAAGGCTGAAAAGGTCGGGTAGTGCTCATTCCTGGCCCTGAGAGCTGCTCACAGGTCCTGCCACGAAGCTATCATCCTTCAGACAGACCTTTAGGGCTCATGCTGGGCTGTGGGGAATGGTTTGAGTTACTTGCATGGAGACTTCCCCTCAGAAGCCAGACAGCACTCTCTGGTTGGCAGGAATACAGCTCAGCAGGGCTGGGCTCCCGCAAGAGGCCAGAGCTGCTACAATGGAGGACTTCAGCCACCCAAGCCTGTTCAGGGCTGCTGTCACCAAGCTTAGGCTGACACCCTGGCTCTGGCAGAGAATGGGAGGGGCAGGAGCGGAGGTTAGGAAGGTTCTGCCAGGTGGGTTGGGGAGGGATATTTGGCCTCTGCAAAACGGGTCTCTTTCCATCTGGAGAGCTTCGCTCAGCTGGCCTCCTCCCTGTTTCTGTCTCCTCAGCCATGCCCAGTCTCCGTCGACTACATAAAGCCTCTTTGATTAATGAGGTCATGAAGAAGCTGCTTCAGGTTCTGGCCTTCACCACCCAATCTGGAAAGTAGCTGATTATACGTGATAATCTTTTGAAAGGATTTATCTTTATTATTTGTTAAGTGTGTGTGTGTGTGTGTGTGTGTGTGTGTGTGCAGTGCCCATGGAGGGAAGGGGTGTCACATCCCCTTGAGCTGGACTTACAGAGGGCTGTGATTACCTGTAGTGGGTGCTCAGAATTGAACTTGGGTTCTCTGGAAAAGCAGCAGTAAATGTTCTTATGTACAGAGCTCTCTCCCTAGTCCTATAAGCGAGAGTCTTTAAGGAGTCTATTGGCATGTACCCTTACTGCTGGAAAGCTTGTCAGCTGGTCCATTCCTACCCCCGACCTTTCACACACAACAGAGACTCAAGCCAGGAAGATGATCTGACAGCTACAGGCTCTGGGTGCTTAAAGGGGTAGAGTTGGTTGAATTATATGAAAGAATAAATAACTTCACTTAAGATAACTTTACTTTTGTTTCTTAGATGAGAAGTACAGGCAAGGCAAGTGAGTCTACTACCAAGCACTCTCAGCTCTGTTTAAGATTGCTGTAAACAGGGGATGGAAAGACGCTTCAGCGGTTAAGAACACTTGCTTAGGACCCAGGCTTGGTTCCCAGCACCCATATGGTGACTCACAACCACCCATAACTCCTGTTCCATGGGATCTGACCCTTTATTCTAGCCTCTGCGGGCACCAGTTATACATATGGTACACATACATACAAAAAGAAAAACTCATATACATAAAATAAAAATAAATCCTTAAAAATTATCTTAAGCGAAGATGCTATTGCCTCCACAAATCAGAGTCCTATTCTAGCAGCCTGCATCTGACATCTGACAGACAGGACCCTCCTTGCTGAGGTCACAGGGACAGCACATGGCGATCAGGCTGGCATCCTGAACCTGGATGTCTAAGAGCTGCTTGTCCAATGGGATGAGAATCTACCTGCCCACCCATGGCCAGGACTGGAAACTCCATGACAAATATTTAGCTTCCCATGACCCTTGAAATTGCTTGAAAACTCCCGTTATTTAGCGGGTGAGACTCTCTGCTGAACTTCTTCCAGTTTTCTGATGCTGTGTGACCTTAGGAAGTTGCTAAGCCTCTCAAATCTTGAGCCTCCTTCTTGAGAAATCAAGAGGAACATGACTGGCCCCGCAGAGTTGCTGTGTGGCTCACGGCTCTAGTCAGGATTGTGCATGGTAAGTCATGCACACAAGACCCGGGATAATTCCTGCATGAAACAGAGATGCTGAGATCAGGTTCACAGGTAGCATACGTGGCAGCTATAAGGACAACCCTTGTAGCACTCTTTAGCACAGGGGTGCAAAGGTCTCCTGCCAAGGAGCAGGAAGTAACTGTTATTTAAGCTCGAGGTTCAAGTGTTCCCCACTGAAATGCTACTGTAGCTCCAAGGCAGCCACAGATGAGCTTACTGGATGGGCACAGGTGCAGCTAGTAAAATCGTACTAGATTTCATATACTTTAGAACTGTATTTCAGCCTGGCCTTGGATTCCCTGTGTACTTGAGGATGCCCTTGAACTTCTGGTCCTTTTGCCTCTACCTCCTTACCGCTGAATCTATGGGTATTCATCACTATGTCCAGTTCACATGGTGCTGGGGCCTGAACCCAGGGCTTTTTATGATGGCTAGGCAAGGACACTACCCATTGAGCCACAGCCCCCATAAAATCCTTTTAAAAACTAAAAGCCTCAAAATTTGAGGGCTATACAAAAAGTGGATCCTGGACTAGACTTGGCCAAAACACTGTTCTGTTTGAAATAGATTCAAACCATTAGTATGCAACTTCCTCAGATTCCAATCCCTTAGTCCCTGTGACGGTTTATATCATCAACTTTACTGGGTCTAGAATTACCTAGAAGCCAAACTTCTAGGTACATCAGTGAGAGATTATCATGCTTAGGTAACTTGAGGTGGGAGGGACCACTCTAAAAGTGGGAGGTACTGTTCTCTGGGCTTGTGCCCCAGGCTGCATAAAAAGAAGAAAGCTGGCCAGGTGTGGTATAGTGCTTATAGTGCTTAGTCTCAGCACTCAGTAGACGGAAGCAAGAGGATATCTGTGAGTTTGGGACCAGCTTGGTCTAGACAGTGAATTCAAAGGCAGCCAAGATTACATATAGAAACCCTGTTTTTTTATACACACACAAGCACACACACACACACACACACATACAGAGAGAGAGAGAGAGAGAGAGAGAGAAACACTACTGATCATTAGCGTTTGCTGCCTTCTGCTTTCTTACTATGGATGCAAAGTGACCAGCTCCCTCAAGCTCTGCCACCAATTTTTCTCACCATGACAGACTGTACCCTCAAACTGTGAGCCAAGGGGAACTCTTTCCCTTTAAGCTATCAGGGAATTCTGTCCTAGCAACAGGAAAAGAAACTAAAATGTACATAACATATATCGTATTGGTAAATTTTTCTGAGTTTTTAAATCTCATTCTGAAGTCGATTCTGGAAGCAGAGTTGGCCCTCCTCAGTTTCAGATGCAAGTGTGGTTGTCTCAAAGCACTCTCAAATGTTTGGGGATGTGCTGGCCTTACTAACTGTGATAGGGAAGGGAGAGGAAGCCCAAGAGTAAAAACATCATGCTCTCAAGGGCAGCCGGCAGGTAAGAGGGTCACTGCTGTACGAAAGAGTCCGTTGTGGCAAGTTCAGCTGTGGTGATGTTTTTGTATTCTCTTGTTTTTTATTTATTTATTTTTATTTTTTTCCGAGACAGGGTTTCTCTGTATAGCCCCGGCTGTCCTGGAACTCACTCTGTGTACACCAGGCTGGCCTCGAACTCAGAAATCAGCCTGCCTCTGCCTCCCAAGTGCTGGGATTAAAGGTGTGCACCACCACTGTCCGGCTTGTTTTTTATATTTTTAAACTTAATTTTTATTTTCTACTTTTACTTTAGTAAGTAAAAAAATATATAGCCAAAACAGAAAACAAAGCCACCTTCTCAAAATAAAAACATTCCTTGAAACGCGGGGATTTGTGGTAAAATGGTTTTGGTAATGTCGTAATTTGGTAATGTTTTCTATTGTTCTGATGAAACATTATTACCAAGAGTAATTTGGGGAGGAAAGGATCTATTTGGTTTATACCTCCACATCACTGTTCATCATCAGAGGAAATCAGGGCAGAAACTCAAAACGGGCAGGAACCTGAAGGCAGGAGCTGATGCGGAGGCCACGGAGGGGTGCTGCTTACTGGCTTGCTCCCCATGGCTTATTCAACCTGTGAGGTGATTCGAATATGCTTGGTCAGAGAGTGGCACTATTAGGAGGTACGGCCTGGTTGGAGGAAGTTGTCACTATCAGGGTAGGCTTTGAGACCTTTCTCCTAACGGCCTTGAAGCTGTCTTTTGTTTGCCTTTGGAACAAAATGTAAAATCTTGCAGCTCCTCCAGTGCCATGCCTGCCTGGATGCTGCTATGCTTCTTCCTGCCATGATAATAACATACTGAACCTCAGAACCTGTAAGCCAGCCCCAATTAAATACTGTCCTTTATAAGAGTTGCCTCGGTCATGTGCCTCTTCACAGCAATGAAACCCTAAGACAGTCTGCTTACAGAACCCAGGACCACCAGCCCAGGGATGGCACCACCTGCCAAGGGCTTGGCCCTGCTACACCATTTACTACTTAAGAAGATGCCCTACAGGGCTCCTCAATTGAGGCTTACTCCTCTCTGGCGACTAGCTGTGTCAGGTTGTCATAAAAACTAGGCACCACAGGTATGTAGTGGGTGCTTTACTGTGTGACTGGGGGTGGGGACAGCCTTTCCCATGGCATCTCCACCTTGTGAACCCACTGGAAGGTTGGCACTTCTCAAGTGTATGACTGGCACCATGTTTCCCTGAGTACTAGCATTCTGTTGAGTGGGGTGGGGCCACTGCCTCTAGGAATGCACGAGCACCTTCAGGCCTGCACACATACACTCTGTGTGCCATCACTTTCTGTAGCACACGCCTCAGGTGACTGTTCCCATGAGATGCTTCATGCCAGGAAGCACGGCTCCGTCACATGTGGATCACCACGCACACTCAAGCAGCCACCTTTGCCCTTCTGGTCCTTCTAATCTAGGGCTGCTCAGGATCCCATTCCTCACTCAGTTAAAGCCCTCTCCTACAGCAAGGTATTTGTGTCATGCTTTCTGCACCAAGACTAAGGCTTCTGGAGTTGCTTGACAGGTGCCCTCAGGTAGTCAGCAGAAGCAGGAAATTGGTGAGTGAAATTGAGGAATGACCAGAGGCAGAAGGGAGGAATTAGGGAATGGCTGGGTAGAAGAATGTCTGAGATTGGATTCAGGATAGGGCGAGCAGCAGCTTGTTAGGCCGGTCTCCAATTCCATTCATGCAGAAACTTGAGTCTTGTAGGTCTGAGAGCACTAGCTCTTGGGCAGTCCCCGGGGACAGATAGAAGGTTGTTCTTCCCTCAGTTCTTCCTTGGGCCCTCATTTCTAGCTAGAGCTTGCCTCTGGATATGGATCTGGAAGCATCCTGCCTGGTCAAGCCTTTTAGATAGTCCCTAGGGCAATGAATTCGTGGAAGAAGGCAACACCTGAGTTGGACTGACCATAGCCCCTGGCGGGCTCTGCGGAAAGTGGCTGTCTACACTTGCGCCACACTCCACACCCTGCGCTGCCATTTCCCCAGCTGCTTGAGGATGGGGCAGGCGTTTAAAATGACAAGAGACCAGTGGACCTCCTTGACCTTAAATTTCCTCAGAAGCCATTTCCAGCCAGCTAATTGCCTCCCTCTTCCTTATCTCTACAACAAGGGCACTGACCGCTCTCATTATTTTGGGCATGAAAGTAAATAACACAGGAAGTGCTAGCACGTGCTAGGCGCTCTCAAGCGGTCTCTGGCCTCCTCCCTGCCCCCATGCTGATTTTCTGAACTGCTAGAGAGAAAACATTTATTTTCTGTTGTGTGGCATCAGGATACTGGATGAAGGATAAATTGGGATGGATCAGGCTGGGGGAAAGCTGTGGCCCATACAAAACACAGATCTGTCCCTCAAGAACAACCTGACTCCCACCTGACTCGCGCCCCCCCCCGAGAAGCCTTAACCCCCATCCCCACAGACCTGCCCCTCTAGAGAAGCCTTAACCACCCCTACAACATGGACTTGGCCCTCCAGAGCAGCCTGACCCCTCCAAACCTGCCCCTCCAAAACAGCCTGACTTCCAGTAGTGGCTTTGCTAACCCTTCCTCCTCTGAGGATGCTTTGACCTCAATGTCCTGGAACTAGCCAGAATTTTTTTTATCAGTCTATCTTCCCCCAAGCCTCCCACAGACACTGAGCCCCTCACGTCAGATGCCAGGACAGCTCAGTTCTTCATCATCAGGCTCTTCAAGGGCTGGGCCCAGAGTGGGCTTACCTGATAGAATTGTGGGCAGTAGTTACCTGTAGTTGTTGATGGAACACCCTTGGAAAGCAGCTTCTCTAGCTCCTGAGAGGGCATCAAGCTTTTGGCAAGAGAGTGGGCACCAGAAGACCAGGCAAGGGGAAGGGAGGAAGGGGTGA
The DNA here is from genome assembly GCA_021653895.1 of Mastomys natalensis. NCBI lineage: Eukaryota > Metazoa > Chordata > Mammalia > Rodentia > Muridae > Mastomys > Mastomys natalensis. Next base: position 499,099 of record JAJTUV010000480.1, read on the forward strand.
GAGGCAGGGATGCTCAGAGCTCAGAGACAAGCTAGTTTGTGATTTCCCCTCGACATTCATTCATCAAATGCCATAAGCATTAAGCACCTTGTCTTGCCAGAATCATGGGGTATTCTGGCTTGGGGTGCTGCTGACTGTCCCAGCTAAGAATGCTATACAACCGGTGCTCCACATTTTTGGGTAAGTCATTTAAAGTGTCTGAGCCCTGGTGACATCAACTCCTAGCCATAATATCCAGTGTTTCACAAGGTTGTTCTGAGGGGTGCAGGAGTTTGTGTAAATTTCTTGGCACAGTCCTTGCTAGTATTACTATAACCTAAAGACAGCATTCTTTCAGCCCTGTATGGTTAGAGCAGGCACTGGGTCGCGGTCTCCTAATCCAGCATCGTTATCTCATGATTGAGAAAACTGAGGCTGGAGGAGGAACAGATCCTTGGCCAAGGCATTGTTTTTCTGAGTTTACAGAGCAGGCGTGCTCACTGACGTCCCAAGTACTCCCTCGGGGACAGTGGTATGTACAGAGCAAGGCACAGTTCACACCCCAGCACAGCCTGGGTGACTCCTAGATGCACAGCTGAGGGCGTACTTAAGAAACAGTACACCGCGGACCTGCAGTGTGCTGCTGAGAACCCTACCCTCTCTCCTCTCCCTACTGCTGAGTTATAGCCTGGCCCAGGAGAAAATTGCTTTACTCCAGAACATTCTCTTAGTGCATCGGATCTGAGGCAATCATAGTGATGCAATGTATTTGAGAGACTTTCCATTGTTCCATAGTGCTAGCATACTCTGCATTTCACTTGACCCTCACAGAACTTTTAAAAATGACACTTAATGTGCGTGTGTGTGTGTGTGTGTGTGTGTGTGTGTGTGTGTGCGCACACTTATGGTGTCATACCATGCATGCAGAGGTCAGAGGACAACCCTTGGGAGTTGGTTCTCTCTTTCCACCATGTGGGTCCTGGGATTAAACTTGGGCTCTCAGACTTGGCTGCAAGTGAGTTGACAGCTCCCCCTGCCCCCTGCCTCTATTTTTTTTATCCTAACATACCACAGCAGATACTGTTGTCAGTCCTCTTAACAAAGGCCGCTGAGGAATAGAGGTTAAGGAAACAAGATATTCAGCCAGGGTTTCAGTCCAGGCATCTAGACTCTATCTATTCTCCTTGTTTTAACACTGTCCCGTGTATTGGAGACTCCCCAGTGTTGTAGGATATGTTGCTCCTTTGGTGATGGAAGTCTCCATGGTTGTGGGAGACAAACATGTCTGCAAACACTGGTAAGTACAACATGAGGGGCAAAGTGGGCCCTGGGTGAGAACGGCCACTCTCATGCTAACCTGACAAAAAGCGCAGTGTTGTTTTGATAGGTACTGTTTCTGCAGGTCTCTTTCCAAAATGAACAGACAGTGAGATTCAAATCAGCCTTCACTGCTCTCCCCTGTACCCAGGTACTTTATGGACCATCATGAGAACTCGCTCATCAGAGCATCCAAGTTTCTTGCCTGCAATAACAAAGCTGGTCTGTGGGAGACCAGGAACTGGAACGCTGGTCTTGAATTCCATATTTCTAACTCTAAAGCAGCAGATCATTATTCTCTCTAAGATACACATTTGATTTAATGTCTTGGACTCGAGCTGCAACTTAAAACCAGTGCATGTATGAGAGAAATGCTTTTTAGTTCCCTTAAACATTATTATTCAATCAAACATATGTTTCACCAGTTTCTTAGAATTCAGAGTCTGGCTGTGAGCCACGAAGATTGAAGGCACGAATGAAGGAAGATCCAGAGGAAGAGGCCAGTGATCGCTTCCCCTGCGATAAGCTCTGTTGCCCCTCCATCTTGCTTCCACTTCAGTTAGCATCCTGACCTGCTTCTGACATCCAAGACTTCCAGGTAATGTGACCCTCACCCTTTCTAACTCCTTCTAGAAGTTTCTGTCAGTGTTTCAATAAGAACTAGTGTTATGAGCATTTGAACATCTTCTTCATCATAGGTGAGATGCGCTCCTGCTTTACAGATAATGTTCAGAGAGGAGGTAAGCAGTCAGGCTAGCTGCATGCCAAGATGGTTCACCCAAGGCTCCAGTTTCTGTTACGGTTGGGTTCTACATGCTCAACAAAAGCTCAGGCATCAAAGGCTTGACCCCAGTAAAATAAAACAAAAATTTGATTCCTAATGGATCAATCTATGACGAGATCATAGTTTACCAGGCAACTGGGATTTGGCAAAAATGTTAGTAGCTAGAAGCCAGTCACTGGGACATGCCCTGAAGGCATGTACACAGTCCCTTGCATCCTCTCTGATTCAGGCCCCCTCAAGGCAAGCAGCTTTGTTCCTCACACTCTCTGTGTGCGATGTCTTCCTTGACATAGGCCCTGGAATGAGAGCCAGCCAGCCACAGGCTGAAACCTTTGGAACTCAGAGCCAAGATGATCTATCTTCTTTTTTCCCCCTCAGGTAAAACCCTAACTGCCCCTAGAGGCAGCTCACAGTGAGACTTCATCTAACTGCCTGCTTTCTCCTGATGCTGTCTGACCCTCACCCTCTCACTCAAGCTCCCAGGCGTGCCTCTGCTCTCATCAGCAGAAAAGGGGCAGCAGCCTCTTCCTCTCCAACCATGAGGAACCTCGCCTCTCCTCACACAGATGACACAGGCACTGTGGGCTTGCTGTTCCAGCATGTTCTATCAGTTCTTTAAGTCTTCACAGCTAAGCTTAGAACCCCTCCAACCAGCCCAGTGGCATGCAAAGGACCCTGGTGAGAAAGTCACAGGAACAGAGGAAAGGAGATACATGCCAAGGCCCAGTGGTGAGGCATTCAGTCTGTCTCTCAAGGATGGCAGCTCTAGCTGAGATGCTATCATGAGGACTGAGCAGACATAAAGTCTGTGGTGCATTTTCAAGATCCATGGTGGAACTGAGCCTGGCCGCATGGTAGTGCAGACCATGGCCTCTGGCTCTGCACAGATTTGGGCCTTAGGCCAATGACTTCTTTGAAATTTGGTTGACTTGTAGGGATAATACATCATCGTCATCAATCTATGGGCCTTACATGAGATGATGTACCCACGTCATCTCACGTTGCCTAGCATAGAGGAGGCATGTGAGAAACATTCTGTCCCTCCTAAATGTGAGCATTAATTGTATGAAAGAAAAAAATTGATTTAACTGCTGTAGAATGTGGCTCAGTGGGAGAACACTTGACCAGCAGCCTGTTGAATTCAATCCCGGGTTTCTATTATTTAAACACATGGATAATAAGCCCCATGCTATGCAGGGAAAAATTTAGCCTTAAGAGAGCCCACCATTTGCTAGAGATCTTAAATCACCAGCAGCTGCCTTTGAATTTAATCATCTCTTCCTGGAAACTCCAAAGCAGGAAAGAAGCTGTCACCCTGGGGGAAATGCCAACACATGACAGATCATTTAGAGGGACACAGCTTTTCATCTCAGTGTTCAGGTCTGTTACCATTCTCTGATGAGAGGCAGGAGCTCAAACAGAAGCCGGTTCTGAAGAAGGCAATGAAAACAATATGGGCTACCGAAAACGATATGGGCTACCGTTTGAGAAGGGAAGAAAAGCCCAAGGCAGGGATTCCTTGACTAGGGAAGGAAGAGATAAGATGGTGCTAAATACAAAGGTATTATTACATAGCAGGGGAGGGTGGTGAGTCCCATGTCAGGGTCGTTAGTGTGAAGGGGCCTCGGAGACCCAGAGGGGTCACATCTCAAGAACATTTTGGCAGAAAGATTACAACAATCACAGACTTTGTTAATAAGCATGCCTGGCAGTGACAAGTATGTTTTACTTTGACTGTGTCTCTCACTTTCTAAACATGTCCAGAAACTGCAAGGCTGATAGATGCTGCCCCATTCACCTTGTGTACGACAGTCATTGATCTTGACGAGTTCAGAGTTTAGGACTCTAAGCTCAGCATCTCTTGAAAACCCTAACCAGAGAATAATGGGCAGACCTGAGCAGCACTTCCAAGGCTTTTGATCAGCTTCTAAAACCCTTTCTCTCCTCATCTCTGGTGGCTTTCCTCTTTTTAATTCCCCAGCCACTTTGAATTCCCCATTGGTTCTAAGCCATCGTTTGCTCACTCACTAGAAAGGCATACAGCAGCTGGTACCTTCCAGGCTTGCTCTAAGCTAGGAATACAACTACAGTGAAGAGGACCTGGATCTAAAACTTGTACAAAGAAGCCATTTCTAGAAAAGGAAGAAGCCTGGTTTGGGGAGCATCTAGAGCAGTAGTTCTCAACCTTCCTAATGCTTGCGACCATTAATACAGTTAGTCCTCCTGTTGTGGTGACCCTTAATCATAAACTTGTTTCACTGCTACTTCATAACTCGAATCTTGCTGTTATGAATCATAATGTAAATATCTGATATGCAACTCCCAAAGGGGTCACAGCCCATAGGCTAAGAGCCCAGATGCGGAGAAAACTCCCCTGTGGAGATAAAACTCATACAGCAAAGAGGTGAATGATATAAAAAGCAAGCTAAGAGTAAGTGAGGCTGACGGCTGGCAGAGACGTTTGTTTGGTTTTTGTAATATTGGGTATTGAATTCAGGCCTCTCATATGCTAGGAAAGTGCTCTACCAACAGCTTTCAAAGTGCATCTTGAACATGCTTCTCTACATAGGCTGGTGAGAGGGAGAAGCCCAAGAAAAAAAAATCATTGACTATGAGGCCATGGGTAGGCGTGGAACAGTTCACACTGGGTCCTCACTCATGATCAGCGGCCTCGGGGGAGGAACGCTTGTGAGCCGACCACGTCAGCAAAGAAGCTCAGATGGAACGGTAAAGTAAGAGGTGACGACAGTTTGGGTTAGGGTATGCAGTAAGGGTGGTAATTCGGGAAAAATGATATATAATAGACATTTGGGCTTGAAGAGTGAGCAGTCTAGCTTGTTGTAGGGTCCAATCTTTGCAGACATTACCCAGAGTAACGGCTGGCTTGATGTATACTAATGGTTCTGAAATAACAAATATTTTTGAAGAAAAATGTTGTCATAAATAACACTGAAATTTCTCCTTCAGAATGATACTGGAGTCTAAGACAAGAAAAACAATAGAACATATAGCATTATAGAAATATGTAAATGCATTCATGCACACATGTGCACTTTTTAAAAAAGATGTAATCAATATCAGATATTTTTAGTGCAAACTTTTATAGTAACTAAACCCAGCAGTGTGCCAAGCACTAACCCCAGACCCTGGCCTGCTTAATAAATCTCTCCCTGTAAAGCTGACACCGGTCCAGGGTTACTGTTTATACTAGTAAGAGTTGAAAGGGCAGACACTGCTCACCTGCCAAGACATGATTCAGTCTGTCTTATGTGTAGTATGACAAAACACAGCATTCACAGGACACTTGTGCTCACCCCTGGTCCTGCCACCTTCCAGGGGTGTAATTTGGAGAAAAGCTGTCCTGTTCAGTCCTCTGCAAAACGAATGGCTGGCTATGTAGCCTCTCAATCTTTACATAATGGCTAATCTTTTTTTTTTTTTAGTTTTTTTTCGAGACAGGGTTTCTCTGTGTAGCCCTGGCTGTCCTGGAACTCCGTAGACCAGGCTGGCCTTGAACTCAGAAATCCGCCTGCCTCTGCCTCCCAAGTGCTGGGATTAAAGGCGTGCGCCACCACTGCCCGGCTCATAATGGCTAATCTTGGTTGTCAACTTGACTACATTTGGAATCAACCAAAACTCAAACTGCTGGGTTTTCTTAATCAGATTATTTGGAGCAGCTAGATCCATGCTAAATCTGGGCAACCTGATACAGCCCAGATAAAGGATGTGGAAGAAGGAAACTATATTTTTTGACTGTTTGCCCTCACTCTCACTAGCAAGTTTTATCTATCTATCTTATTGCTGCAGCTGGTATTATATTCAACTTCTTCAGAATTCCATTGTAGACTGAAATCCAGCAGCTCTTCAGGAACCCTACAGGTCTCCAGCAACAAACACACACACACACAGAGAGAGAGAGAGAGAGAGAGAGAGAGAGAGAGAGAGGAGAGAGAGAGAGAGAGAGAGGAGAGAGAGAGAGAATCTGTATGTGTGTGTCTCCCAGGTCAATTCTTCTAGAGAACCCTGACTAATATACTCTATACTCTACTATGAAGAATTCAGTGTAGCATAGATAATACTGGTGTCAGGAAGCAACATTACATGCTACTCATGGACCTTGGTACACTGCTTTCAGAGGTCCATCTCGTAGCAAATGCTGTTTCTCAGTGGCTCCAAACTTGTTCCCCACGTCTTTACTGGAAATGATAGTGGCTGGCTACGTGACATCATAACACAGTAATTTAAAGAGGTGATGTCTGGGAAACTAGTGCTGTGAAAGGCTTCTGCAAACGCTGCTGTTCATCCTGCCGACTTTCTGTACGCAATGATGTCCATGCCCTGACTTCGGGACAGAAGCACCCAACCACCACACGGGTTCTCACAGGGCTCCCATCAGTGAATGACCTTGGCAAACCCAGGAGCATAGGTAAGAGCTACTCGACCCAGGAAAGCCCCTACAGAAAGTGGCATGTAAGCTGAGGTACAAAGGCTGAGCAATGGGGCTGGTGATGTGCCACATGGGACATTGCCTACTCTGACTGGCTAGAATCCTCTTCTCATAATCTGAGCTTTCCTTAATGAAGGTGACCTTCACTCTTTGCTCTAAAAAACCCATTTATGCTATCTTGAGAATGCCCTTACATTCTGAAATGTGCTCCAGTTTGGATGGTCAATTACACCATTATCTACCTGTAGCCCTGGTTCTGGCAGTCCCAGCTTACATGTCTGTCTGGTCCACATTGACTGAGCTCACTCGAGACCTGGATTGCATCTTATTCACCTTGTATCCAGGGCATGGGCTCTGTTCCATCTCCTCTGTTTCCATAATACTTAGCCTAGTGCCTGAGGCTAAACAGTTGGAATGCTGCAGTCATCCAATGTAATATTTGAAGTTAGTGTAAGAAGCAAGCAAGAGTTAACACATTAGATTTGCAGACCTTCACACCATGATGGAATCCTGGTTCCACAGCTCAGAGTCTGACTCCTAAGTCTTAGACTCTCACCTGGAAAAGGCGTATGTGCCCTCTTTATGGGCTAGAGGTTTCATGAGACAGGCCAGGTAAACTGCCTCTGCATAGGCCTGGCATACACCAAGCGGCTAACAGTGGCAGCTACTGAGAACAGTAACTCTCCTGCTGCTGTAGGAAAACCAAATCGGCACCTCACAAGCATCCCACAGGGACTCCGTTAACTACATTAAATGAATGCTTAGTCTAGTGCTAGGTGTTGGCTGCAGACCAGATTCTTGGATTACAAGACCCATTAATCAAAATTACAATTTAGAAGTCAGAAGTTGTGACTTTTCTAAGTCCAGTTTTAATAATTCGACCCCCCCACACACCCTTACGTCTTTATGAATAAAGGAGATGAGAGAATAGAAGCACTGCCCACTATATCCCAGAGGTTAATCAGCAGCTTTTAAACTCACCCTCCTCCAACTGTCCTGCCAAAGCTACTCACATAAGCAGTCAACTTGGATATTTGGGTCCAGCTCTTCTTTGCTGTCAGCCTCTTGTGCGAAGTGATTAATGTACGCAGAGAAAACAGAAAGGACTCAGACTGAGTCAATGGTTTTCTTGATCCCTCAATTACAATATCCTCTTTTGCAGTATATCCTTGTCAAACATTTGGAACGAATTAGGACTTTAAACTTCCAGATGTTCAAGCTACTACTGTAAATTTAAACTCATTAAAAATGGGGCAGATTTACTACCTCTACTTAGTTTTGAAGTCTGTTGTTCACTCTGTCCAAGTAATTTATGGAGACAAACACAGTGGCATGTATTCTATTTATATAGCATTTACAGGGAGAAATAAGGGCATAAAAAACAGGTCTGGAAATTAACTGCCAATGTACAGATCAGACTTATTGTTCCTAAGTTAGTAATTATTTCCTGAAGCTGATCTAGGAGATATTTTTATGCTAATTTATACTAAAATTCACTTTGCTTTTCCTGGCCATAGAAAGCTGGCTAGCGCAGCATCTGATGATGGCAGGAGAAAGTTGCACCCACTCTCATGAAATAAATGGACCTGGACCCTTATGGTAGTGTCTTGGCAGCTGAACAAAGGCGGTAGCATTTCTACATCCAGTTTGTAAAGCCTCAGAAGTTGCAGGCTCCAACTTTTTTTTCCGCTTTTCAAGGAACCCATGCCGACTATAATGAGTGCGCTTTCGATGTTGTGCTGAAAGCTGGCAACAGATGAATCGAGAATGTACAAGAGTCTATATCCACAGCAAATGGTTCCTTTACAAACCTTAAGAATGCAGTGGCCTTCATAATCAATGTTAAGATCAAATGCCTGGGTTCGAGTACCTGGTTCTGGCACTCATTAGCTATAATTTGGGACAATTAATTTATCTCTGAACAGTTGCTTTCTCAACTGAAAAATAGGGCTAAAACCTGCCCAAGTTTTCCTGGGAAATAAATGAGATAATGAAGGTACTTTGTCAGCTCTGAAGTATCATATAAATATTAACAAACACTGCAAGGACAACTTTCCTGGCCTGAATAATCACTTCAGTGTTAAGAGGTGCCCCCTACCCCTGCCCCCAAAGAAATGAAATAAACCAAAGCCAGCTCAACTACTGCAAAGGGGACGGTCTCAGAGGAGGCTGCTTCCAGCTCATGCTACTACTGACCTCATGGAGCCCATGATGCAGTAGAAATTACAGGCAAGTCTGGATAAAGGATCTGTTCCCTGATGTTTTAGAGGGCCACCACCATCCTACCGTAGGATTCAGCTGTGTAACTTTCCACCCAGAAGTGAGAGTAAATGTCAAGAGCAAAAATTCCTACAATTAAATGTTAATTCTTGAATATATTTCTTTTGACATTTTGCAAGCTGTCTAGATACGCTTTTTTGTTCAAACCCCACAAGGTTTTTGTGGATACTTTTTCCTCTTTGCTTTAACTTTAATAAATCTAATATATGGAAGTTGTGCATTTTGTGTGCATGGTTATTTCAAAGTATAGCTGAGGAGGCTGAAGAAGTGGCTGGGTGGTTAAGAGCGCTTGCTTACTGCTCTTGCAGAAGACCAGGCAGTTCCCAGCACCCACATCTGGCAGCTCACAACCATCTGGTAACTCCAGCTTAAGGGCTTCCAACAACTTCTGGACTCCAAAGGTGCCTATATCACACATGCACACACCTCCTCCCCATACATACAATTTTAAACAAAAATATATATTTAAAAAATAAAATACGGTTGTAATCCTATAGGCCAAATCTAGGTTGTAAGTTCTTTGGATAAGTGTACTTGGTTACTGCCAATACTTAAATACTTAGTTGAGAAGCTTGGCACGTATGTGACATAACTAGCTATCACAGCTACCGTTTTGTAATTACCTTGTTTTAGAAAATAGAAACTCTCATCTATGCAACCACCACAGACTCAAACCACTATCAAGGATCCATTTGTGAAGATCCTTTTCCTGTTTATTGAAACTGGGTTTCATTATGGTAATCTTGGCTGGTCAGTCAGAAAGTACCTAGGCCAGGCTGGCTTCAAACTCCCAGCGATTCCCTATGCACCACCACACCTGGTATATAAACATCTTTTAACCGAGGTTTTGCCAGGGTGCAGCTCTGGCAGAATGCTTGCCTGGCAGGCATGAGGCTTTCCACTTCCCCACAGAGCACACAGTTAGAGAACAGGAAAGAAGGTACCTTCAAATGCTTCTGGACTGTTGCAGTGGACTGAGACCAGGACCCATTTTGCAGCTATGGCTGTCAGGGGACCTTACTTGCTGGCTCCTTCCATCTAGGGTAGCCGAGCGATTTGCTTGGACAGTATGTGGTATGTAAGTGATACTCCATGAGTTCCTGAGTCCAGATTTTGAAGGTTTCCTTGCCATTTTGGAAAACTAGAACCACAATGATGTAAGATAAAGGACCACATGGAGAAATCTGGCCATTCCACCCAGCAAACCTGCGAACCAAAGCCAGAAAGCCCACATAACACTTGCAAAGAATCATTTAACCAACCTCAAAACTGTGAAAAGTGAAATTGTTTCTTTAAACTATTAAGTCTAGGCAGCAGCAGGTCATTGACAACAAATTACCTAATCCCCACACCACAACCTTATAGTGGAGGAAACAGACCTGGGTTGGGTAGTCTGCTAGTCACAACACTTTTAAGAGTCCGAAGAACTAGATACATACAACAGGCCAACTCTGGTCTGCTTCACTGATGCCCTGAATTGGTCAGTTCTCTGTTAAGGACAGAACTCTAGCAACCTAAGTAACCTGCACAGGCAATATGTCTTGATTTGATACTAACACCAGGCTTGACCCATTGCTGCAGCACATGCATCCAATGCTGTCTGAAACTCCAATAACATTAACTCACTTCAACACAAAATAGATCCATGGCAGTCATGTGATTCACCCAGCGACATTCTGACCAGCAACAAACAGTAAACATGAGCCCCAACAACCTACAGCAGGGTCATAATACTTAGCAAAACAGTTAAAAAAGCAAACTTCAAGCTTGCTTCTGCAGTACTGAGATGTGAGACTAGGCCTTGCACATGCTAGCAAGAGCTCCACTCCAGTCCTTACTTAGTAACTTCTTGATTTTAATTATTTTTCTATACCTTAAAACACAAACCAAAAAAAAGGAAAACTAAAAACTACTTCATCTTGAATTGTAAAAGACATGAGGCTGATTATGAAATAGCCATTTTAAGAAATATACAAGAATGTGTTCTGATTCACCAAAAATACCTCACCTGAAATTTAAACAAAATTCACATTTTATTTAGATTGAAATAAACTATACAAAATTGATTTTATTCACCAAAAATAACAGCAATATTTTCTGTATTATTTTTTAGATAAACCACAAAACATTTATTTCTGTAGGTTTTGCTTATAAATCAAGACAAGGCAGTAGACATAATCATGTAAAAAGAAGAAAATAGACAAGTCAGTTGCTTATATGGATGGCCTCTGGGTCTGTCTTCTCCATGAAGAAGTGAATAGCAAGAAAGCCTGTAACAATGTGGGCTCAGCAAAGGAATGTAAACAGCAAGAATCCAATGAGGAGCAGCAGAACCTGGCTCTGCCATGCTTACATTAACTTGTTCCTCCAAGGTTCTTCTGCCCTGACAGAATCTACTTAGAGGGCTGCTCATTACTTCCTGAGACTGCCCATTACAAGCTGATCTGTTGTTTGGCTTTTGCAATACTGAGGTGAGAGCCTAGGGCTTGAACATGCTAGGCAAGAGCTCCACACTAAGCTCCAACCCAGTTCTCACTTGTTTTTGAGACAGGCTCTCACTATGTAGTCCAGGCTGGCCTAAAACTTGTTAACCTCATGCCTCTGCCTTTCAAGTACTGCTACCACAGATTTTAAACACCTATAACACCAAGTCAAAAGTCAATGGTGTATTTTATCATGACACATTATAAAATGTATTTCTCTCACAAAATTCATTTTCCTGATAACTTAATAACTGACAACTGAATCAACAGTGATAATGTCATATCTAAAATGACTTTCAACTAAACATTTCCAGAGTGCCACTAGCAAAGAGGCATTTTGGCACTCCCAATGCCAACTTCTAGAAGAATGGACAGGTATTCAAAGTATGAGAGTCCAAACAGGGGCCATTTAAATACGTGAATTATCAATAGCTAATGATATATTAAACTGGAGGTCTATCAGCAAGTCATTAAGTGGCCTACTATACCTTACAGCTTTTCTTCCAAACAGCAAAATAAGACAACAGCCATTTTTAAAATCTTTTAGGTATTTTCAATGGTTTCTGAATTATTTGTAGGAAGCTCTGATTTATTTGTATAGAGTTTGATATATGTGTCCACCATTAAATCTAAATCATGTTTTATATCAAAATTTATGTTAAGCAAAGCCAAATTGCTTGACCTCTGGTCTGTCAGAGTATTCCGTAGGTATGCTTTGAGACGCTTCCGTCCATTTTCATAGCGCTCATTCTCAACCTTCATAACAGGGAGAATACACAGGACCTTCAGCAAAGCATATACATTAGGGAAAAACTTGATGTCAGGAAGATGGAGGGCTTCATAAATGGTGGACGGGAGCTCGATATCTTTTCCTCTGTGTTTCCACTTGATTCTCCAACAGTGAAGCTCGGCAGAGAGTGTGTCAGGATTGGGTAGGTCACTTCTGTACATGTCAGCATGGTGCTCTTCTGATGTGTTAAATTTGAGCTGCCCCATCACTGAGGGTACCAGAGATAGGCATTTCAGAGCTTTGAGGTGCTGTTCAGAGAAAATATCTTTCAGTTCCTGAATTATGTGCTCTACTGTTGGAACACTGAGAGTGTCTTTATAGTAACTCTCGGAGGTTAGCTGAGATTCCAGGTTACCTTGCTGGGCTCTCCGGAACTTCCCTGGGAGTTTCATTTGAATGTCAAGTTTGGTTGCTAAATTTGTGGCTTCCTCAAACCAAAACTCATGATAAACTTCAATATTTTCCATCACCTCATTAAGTGAATGCAATACTGCAGTCAAGCTGCTGGCTGCAAAGAAGACATCAGAGGTTTGTCCCTGGAGATTCTTCCCAAAGGCTCTCGTAAAAGATAAGACATTTTTAAGAACAACAATGGTAACAATGAAATCAAAATCTGTCACTGCACTACAGAGTACAAATGCTCGTCCAGCTATATAGTTATTCCACCTAATATTCGTGTCACTATTTATACCATCTAAACATAAGACAAGTGCTTGTAGTAGATCCACTAAGATTTCAAAAGCATCGTGCCTGCCTGTCCACTGGGAATGACAAATCTCCTTCAGTTCTTTAGCCCGTTCTTCACTATTCTGAAAAAGAACAGAAATTACATTGTCAAGTTCTAAAAGCAACTGTGGTGATCGATGGAAAAACGAACAGACTTCTTCAATGGTTCCTAAAGCCACGGCCACCCCGGTCACAGGCACAGACTTTGCCAACCATGCATTTAAGGCACAGGAAGAACAGAGGGTGTAGACAGCCTGGGGATATTTTTCTAAAAGTCTTGAAGCAACAACTTTCATTTTGGAAGAAAATCCACTGGACACAATGTAAGCCTGACCACGACAATACTCCATATTCAATCCCCATTTCTCAGTTATTGTAGTGTGAAATTTCACAGCCAAAATCTCTGCATCAGCTTCATACGGCAGAAATCCCACAAACTCCTCTCTCAGGTTGTGAGCGTCATCGACAAACCTCACCAGCACGGGCAGGTGCTCCTCTCCTGCTATGTCCACCACATCGTCTGTAATAATGGAAAAGAAGTGTGAGTCCCGCACTTCCCTGAGTGTCTCCTCCCGGATGCAGCTCTCACAGATCTCCAACATCTGCCTTTGCTGAGTTTTAGAGCAGAATAACGTGTTGACCGCTGTGGTCTCAAAGCGCTTCCTTAGGACCTCTTCTCCAGAATTGATGCGGCACTCTAGGAGTGCCTGGAAGTTATCTGGAGCAAACAGACCCTCTGGGATCTCATCAGCTTCGTGCCCATCCAAAGGAATGTTCTGCTTTCCCATGAGAATCAGAATTTCAAATAACGATTTGAGGTACTCTTTGTTCTCCTTCTCTTCAAGGGTTAAAGGTAGGACATTTCCATCCTGCTGGTTCCCCGATTCTGCACTGGGGTTCTGAGCATTGCTGTTAGTTTCCTGTTCTTGTTCAGAAGTTTCCTCAACTGGAAAACAAAAAGTTAGTTTTACAAACAGACTCATGAAGAACCACAAAAGACAAAACTAATTACACTTTTGATTGGCTAAATATTTAAAATTCAAAAGCTCATTCATTCACCATTAATAGACCATCAACAGAGTAGGACACAAATAAAAATAAGTAAGAGACAAATGCTATAGACAGATTTTAATAAATACAAACACTGTTACAAAATAGGAACAATTTTTAATAAACTCACAAGGCATTTCACAAACTATAACATTAATGGCAGAAAGTCTATGCCATGAGAAAAAGGAAGATGAGGAGAACAAATATTCCTACAGGCACCGTGGCCAGCATTTTACAGTATCACATTACTTTCTACAGGAAGATGGTTTCAATCCCACTTGACAAATAATAATTTGCCCAAGGCCACAGATAGTTACAAAGATAGAAATGAAATGAAATCCACAAATCAGAGAGACACCACTTCTATCTAACTGCTATATCACACTTATATATGGAAGACAGTTCTATAAAACCTAACAGGGTGGGGCTGATGCTAGAATACTAGCCCGCCTAGCCTAGTCTCTTCATATCTGGATAGGGAAAGTTTTATGTCCATAGTCATGTAGGTCAATAATGGCTCCAGGAAAAAGAATTAAAATCTGAAGAACCCTTAAAAACCTTTAAGTTCTTAAAATCTAGGTCTCTGCCGGGCGGTGGTGGCGCACGCCTTTAATCCCAGCACTTGGGAGGCAGAGGCAGGCGGATTTCTGCGTTCGAGGCCAGCTTGGTCTACAGAGTGAGTTCCAGGACAGCCAGGGCTACACAGAGAAACCCTGTCTCGAAAAACCAAAAAAAAAAAAAAAAAAAAAAAAAACCTAGGTCTCTGAGAAGGCCACCAAAAATTATATAGCATCACTGAGAAAACATCTGTGGTGGTTTAAATAGGAATGGCTCCTATAGATTCATGTTTGAATGCTTGGCCACAGGGAGTGCCACTATTAGAGGTATAGCCTTATTGCAGGTGTGGCCTTGTTGAAGGAGATGTGTCACTGTGGGGGTGGGGATTTAGAGGTGGTATAAACTCAAGTCATGCCCAGTATAGCATGACGGTTACCTTCTGCTGTCTGTGCATCAACATATAGAACTCTTGGCTTCTTATGCACCATGTCTGCCTGCATGCTGCCATGCTTCAAACCATGATGATAATGAACTGAACCTCTGAAACTGTAAGCCAGCCCCAATTATATGTTGTCCTTTATAAGAGTTGTGATCATGGTGTCTCTTCATAGACATAAAACCCTAACTAAGACAACAGGTGAGCAGGAGGTTGCATTTGACAATGACATGAATATGAAGGACACAGGCAGGGAAGGAACAGCAGGTGGCTGGTGTACATACTCGTCAAAGCACTAAGGTGGCAGAGACAAGCAGGCTCCCTGACACAGAGCAAAGTCTAGTGTGACTGGGACTGTGCAAGCTGTGCTTCTAGGTATTCTGGGCTCTCAAAGCTCAGCAGGGCTCAGGGAGGATTCCTCCTCTAGCCCTCCTCTATCATGACCACCCAGAAAGAGGTTAACCAGGATGCCTGCCTTCCTTGCCATCCTCCCCCACCCCCACCCTCATTTACTCCTTCACTTCCAATCAACTGAGCTCAGAGTTCAGCAAGTTCTGAACACTGTGCTCTCTCCTGTGGTTCACCTGCTATACCTTAGGCTATCAGAAACCCTAACGACATCTAAATGAATGTGGTTACTTTAATCTAGCAGCTTGTTTTATACTACGCTATGTTTGTATAAAATATCTTTTCTGTCTTTCTTTGCTGAGTTTGTTTCCTCATCTATAAAGGAGGAAAACAGTATTACTTATGGAGTTACTGTGAAAATTAAATAAAGTACCAGAAGGATAGAATGGCATCAATCAAAACTCATGTCTGTAGTAGCAAGAGAAGATAAAGAAGAAATGGGGTCCACTGGAAAGAACAGAAACAACTTCCAGCCTCACCTTTTAATGGCACAGCTTACACATCAGCACACACAAAGCCTCTGTAACCATGACACCCAATGCACCAACTGCCTGCACTGCATTTATTCCTTAAGCCAAGAAATAATTATGGATCACAAGGTACACGGGTGTAATTGGACTGGCTGGCTTTACTGGAGCCCTTCCTTCCCTACTGGGACACTCTGGTCTGCCACTACTACCACAGCACCTCTGTGCTCTGTAACAGCAATCTGCATAGTATAGCAATCCCAGGCAAAGACAGAATGAACTAGACTGTAGTCTCTAATAATCAAGGCTGTAGGATAGAGCCAATCACTCTTGTACATCCACTCTCAAGGGAAGCTGTAGAAATAAAACATATTTAGTTGTTCTTACCAGGTCAAGGCCTTCTTAAAAGGCCTTGAGAAGCTGAGTCATTAATACTATCACTTACTTTTTTTTTGTTTCAGAGTCCTGATTTCATCTTCACTCTAAAAAAAGAAAAAAAATATTTTAAGAAAATCACTTCTCATACATCATCTTAAACTTTAAAAAGGCTTTTGAGCAAAAAAATTTCTCATTCAAGAATTTGAGGGATTCTGTTACTGTTGTTTAAGGAAAGTGTCTCATGTATTCTAGGCAGGCCTTGAACTCACTAAGTAACTGAGGAGGACATTAACTTCTGATCCCCTTGCCTTCATCTCTCAGGTGCTGGCTTCTGTGCTGCTAGGAATCGAACCCAGGACTTCATGCTTGTTATACAAGCACTTTAATCAACTAATCATCATCCTTAGCTCCAAAGAGCATCAATTCTTCATATGGAATACATTCTTTAAACAGATGACAGGAAACCAAAACTATATAATGTGCTCATGATTCCAAGCTAAAGCAAAGTACTAGAAGAGAAAGCACATGCTCTTTAACCTACTTTCTCCCTGAGTATCCTAACTAGATGAATGTGTATTAAGTAATAAATTGGATGAAGGTACACCACACATAGCACTTAGCATCAAATTCAAGAGGACACGTTAGACTCCTCTTCCAAGTCTAGCCTTAAAGATGTCATAAAACAAGAAGCCTGCTGCATCACAGAACCTACAAAAAACAATGAGAAGTGCCTAGGAAGCAGAAAGTGACAGCATCAACTCAGAAGGGAAATAAATACAAAGAGTACACTCAAGGCTCTCTAATGTTTATACCATAACACTACTATCTGCGGCAGGAAAACAACAGTACTCAACAAGGGCCTCAGACAGCATGGCACCTGACCGCAGCTCTGGACACTGCTATTAACAACAAACATTAGCAGGTTGGTTAGCTGGAACAGTTCCTCCTAATCCAGAGGGCAGCAGCTAAAGCACGCCAAATGGAAGTTGTCTGCCATGAAAGGCAAAGTTAGGGAAGCAACAGCTGCAAACACAAAGTGGCTGAGCTCTTCACTGTGGGACAGAGTACTCAGAAGAAAGCTGGTGCAGAGGACTGTCATGCAAGGGTCTGCACTCATCTGCAACAAATGCCAGAGAAAAAGATGGGAAAACCAGGAAGCAAAACTAAGTGTGAAAGATTAAGTCACAAGATGTAAATGGTCAACAGACTGGATAACAAAGAAAAGGAAATACACTATGGCGCTTGTTATTAAAAGGGGGGGAGGGGGCGTGTTGGTAGTACTTGAAATTGAAGCCAGTGCCTTGCAAATGCCAGGCAAACACTGTATTAGACTATATCTCTGGCCCTGTTCAATAAAATGTAAATGTCCACAATAAGAAACTTTAGGAAGCCTTTGGGAAGAAAAGAATCAGACAGCACCAGACTTCAAGGACAATGGAGACACACAAGATTCTCTATGCATCACTTAATGTTTGAAAAAAAAAAAAAAAATGAGGTTTTAAAAAAAAAACAATAGTTGTAGTTAAAGAACTAGGAGATATTACAAAATACTGCCAGCTAAGCAGCAAAGCATCATACCTTCAAACTGGTTTGGGGTATATACATGTGAGCAAAAACACTCAGGAAGCTTAAAAAAAAAAAAAAGTATGCCCTCCCAAATCAAGAGGACACTAAAAAAATAAACAAGCATACCAGTTGCTGATTAGCTATCGACTCCAAAAAAACACTGCTGTAGTTTCAGGAACAGAGAAATCGAAGCACTAAAAAAGTCTAGATGAAGATCACAAACTTTTGTAAACAAAATTAAACCACAAGAAGAGAGAGAAAAGGGAGAAACTGGGCAAGCAAAGAAGACTGCCCCACACCCATTCCAAGCCTGAGGACTTTAATGAGTCTTATCTAACTCTCAGGAGCATTGTCTACAACACGCAAGTTTTTCTTGAAACAAACCAACTAAACCAAAAATAAAACCAAACCAAACCAAACCAACAACAACCATATCCTTCAAAAAGCCAAACCAACCCAACCCTCTGAAGAGCTAACAGGATCTTGTGTTCAAAACCAGGTAAGGGGAGCCGAGCCAGTAAGCTGGCTTAGCAGGTAATGGCTCGTGTCTTACAAACACATCCTGGGGGTTCCCAAGGTAGGAGAGACCAATTCCTAAAATGTGTCCTCTGGTTTCCATACACATAGCATGGCATATGCGTGTGCACACTAGTAATACATAAATTGAACCAACCCAAACAAAAAAGGCCTTGATAGTGGCAATATGTAAGTAATTGTGTTTACCCAAGGTCAACAAAAAATAGGTCTATTTTGGTTATCAAGTCTAAAAGGTAGCAGAAGATTATAAAAGCACACATGAGTAAAGCATACAACATGGAAAACTTATTAGACTTTTCCTAGAACCTGTCCAAAAGTAATAGTGAAGTCCTGATCTCTAAAACAATCCAGATCTCCAGTTCTAATATTTTCCTTTTCTTTATTTCTTTGTGCTAAATTCTGGAAACATGGCAGTTTTACTCTCCTTGCTACCAAGCTCAGGAAAGCTATGAGCTAGTGGTCCGCACTCGTCCACCCCAACTCAACAATAATCAACTGGCTATATTTAGGGAAGGTTTCTCAGTTTAACCAATAGTAACACAGGCATAGCACTCATTTCCTAGCATGCTACCTGTGAGATGCAGAGTAACTTGGATAAACTGTTAACAAATGCTTCCACACTTGTTTAATAGGATTATGGAGATGGGAAAGCTGGAGAGCCAGACATACCAACTCCTTTATTCGTTTTCTGTGTCTGCTATGTGGATTGTTCAAATGACTGGTAAGATCAAATATTGTTGGTATTGCATTATCTCGAAGAACTGTCCGATAAGGACTCTGAAAAAGAAAATACATCAATTCAGAGATGGTCTTTCAAAATGAAAAGTAAATAAAATTCTACACTAATGACATCCCCAGTACTTCTTTACCTGTTTCTAAAGTACAGACTTGAAAAATTCACTGTCCTTCTGGAGATCATAGCTGTTCTGCCCTTCCATGAGCTACCAAATCTACAGGAATCACATCTCCTAAATTATCTATGCCCTTCTGTATTTAATCATAATGTTCCCTCCTTACCTGCTGTTCACTCCACTGCCGTTGTTAGAAAAAAACACAGTAAAAATAACATTGACTTGACCAAAGACTAAGAGGCTCTAGTTAAATTAACTCACTTTTTAGACCCCAGTTTATTTTTCTAAATATGAGTCGAGTCAAGTTAAGTTCACATTTTCCAAAATGAAACTATTAACAAACTAAGGATAACAAAATATGTAATCACAATTCTACCACCATTCAATCAGGCATTTCTAAACTCCCTTCTTGTCCCGATGATCTTATCACTGGACAAGAGACTTCCTCTGCCCTGTTACTTGTGCCTTGCTGGAAGCTGGGCTCAAACCTACACAGTGACAGTCTTCCACAGTGAGCCAAGAGGAAGTTGGGACAACAAGAAATTAATTAAGGAGAGTAACTGATAAATAACTACTATTTCTGCTCTCTAGTCCAAAGGGACAGTGGCTTTTATTTCTCCCTCCACTTACAATGAAAAACACAAAGCACTTTGAAAGAACTTTTAGTACTAGTAATTTCAAAGCTGACTTCTGAAAAAAATGATCTCTCTAAATTTTTTCCCCTTGGTAGGGAGAGTGGGAAGACAGCACAGAAAACTCTATCTATGTGGAACATACTCCCTGGGTTCCACTCGAAGAGATGCTGAAAATACTCAGGGAGAATTGCTACTCAGAGTCAGTGTTTTCTAAGTCAATCCCACACATCACAGATGACAAAAGAAAGTCTTAATTTATTATGACTATATTTAATTGTTTGGTATGTTGAGCCATGGTCTCACTGTATTTGCTCAGATGGAACTCAACTCTTAATCTCATCTACCTCTGCCTCCTGACTGCTGGAATTAGAGGTGTGCGTCCCCATGCCAAGCGGAAATGTAATTTCTTATTGATTCTCTACTCCTATGCTGGACTAGGAAATCTGACTCAACAGAAAGTTTGAGTTGAGACTGGTTATGGACAAAGCTACAGAGGAAAGCAAACTCTATGATTTCCCAAATTTTTCTACTTTCTCACTAAGCCAAAGTCTCAAAATAAACACAGTCAACATCAAATAGCTGGGTGATTGGGGGAGGAATAAGACATTCTAAACAATTTAAAAATTTTAAATCTAGCAGACAAAGCAAAGATCAGAAAAACTAGAATGTGAATGAAAAATGGGACATTCTATATATTCATTTATAAATACACGTGTCAAAAGATTATATCTAACTCACATGAACAATTTTAATTCTCTATCAAGGTTTACTCTTTGGCAATTTAAAGGAACTACACTGATCTTACTCTAGCATCAAAGATAATAAAAATTGTGGTTTTGGCAGAACTACTCATGTATGTTAACAAGATCTTAAATGCCAAACTAATGAAGCCAAAGGGCTTACATATTTTAACACAATTATCGTACAAGCTGGCTTTCAACAGCTGCTTGTTCTACACATTGAGAAAAAAACATTTCTCACATTTGGGTTAATTTATTTAAGATAAAAGAATCTTTTGGGAATTAAAAAAGCAAAACTAGCTACTCTTTCTGATATATACTCTGAATAAAGTCAGCTATAATAGTAAGCTATATTTTAAAATTTCCAAATTAATCTCATTGAAATTATACATTAAGAGATAATATTTACTATACTAAAATAAAAAAAAAAAAGGCAAGGCTTGTATATTTTAAAATAATTTGTGATATTTTTACTGAATGTCAAGAACACAAAGTAGTGCCGGGCGGTGGTGGCGCACGCCTTTAATCCCAGCACTTGGGAGGCAGAGGCAGGCGGATTTCTGAGTTCGAGGCCAGCCTGGTCTAGAGTGAGTTCCAGGACAGCCGGGGCTATACAGAGAAACCCTGTCTCGAAAAACCAAAAAAAAAAAAAAAAGAACACAAAGTAGTTTGTCTTTTACACGTGAGACTTTTTGGCTGATGAGTATTACACTTGTAATAAAACAAGGCAAAAGAAAAAATCCCTCAAGTATTTGTGATTAAATTGTTGAACCAGAATTGGCTCACCTCCCAATGACTTCACAAGTATCTGCTTCAATTAATACTGAGAAATAAAATAACCCAATCATTCTTTAGTTTTCTGATGCCTCTGCAAAATGCATCTGAAAAAAAATATCAAAATAAATTGCTGCACAGTAATATATAGTGTATCTTTAAGTCAAGTTTATTTCTATACCAAACCTAATATAAAATGTTAGTTATACCCAAGTAAGAACACTATGGATTACAAGCTCTTCTCATTAGTCTCTATAGTGGTTCATACATGTCAATCAAATCTGCTTGGCTCTGGCTTTTATGAATCATAGCAATAACAGAATCCTAGAACACTAGAAACCTTAAGATTTCAAAAAGGCTACCTGATCTGGTATCTTTAGAATCAGGGTCAAGAAGGGAAAAGTCAGGGTAGGAGAATATTTTTCTTGTTACTTGTGTAATATTGATTCTTGTTTTAGCTAGCCTTTCAAGATTCAATAGTGGAAACAAAATAAGTGTTGCTTCTTAAGAGGACATTCAAATCATAAACACAAAGACAATGGTCTAGATGAGACTGTCATTCACAAGAATGTTCTAGAGAGGGACAGGGGCTGACTCATTGGTAGAGCACTTGCCTAGTATACAGAAGACTCCAGGTTCTACCTCCAGAACCACATTAAAGAAACAAAACTCTAGAACATACTCATAGTATTATACATTTATATTTTCTATACACTTAAAAGCTGTTACCTCTAGTGAAGGGGGATAGGGCATCAGGAACTGAGGGGTTTAAAAAAAAAAAATCATGTTTTTGAGAACAGATACTATTAAACTCCAAACTTATCTTCAACTTAAAGAGTAGGGTATAGGTAGACATTCCAATAATAGATAAAAATTTACACTGCAAACCAGACACTGTAGGAGAGAAAAGAAGCCAAGCCAGCTATTACTTACAGTTCTGCAGATCATAGAGGTCTCAAAGTGTTTGGCACATAGTCGATAATGCTTATTTAGTTGATCAGGTGTTTTATCTTCTAAGTCTGCTCTTCTACAATTCTCAACCCACTTCTGGCATCTATTAAAAAAAACAAAACAAATATAATTATAAAATATAAACTCAAACTTTAAATTTTAGTATCTGGGCTAGGCATGGTGTTACACACCTATACACTCAGTACTTGGGAGGTTAGGTCAGTAAGACTCTGGATTTGAGACAAGTCTAAGCTATATAGAAGAGTCTGTTTCAAAACACAATTAATTTATGCCAGGCATGGTAGTACATAACTTTAATCCTAGTACCTGAAAAGCAGAAGAAGGGAGATCTCAATGAGTTCCAAGCCAGGCAAGGCCACATAGTGAGACCTCAAAAATCCAAATCTAGTTTTAAGGCAAATATGTATTATTAAGAATGGATTCCTGCTGGGCAGTGGTGTCGCATGCCTTTAATCCTAGCACTTGGGAGGCAGAGGCAGGCGGATTTCTGACCTTTAACTGCCTCTGCTTCCAGGAGTGCCAGGATTAAAGATGTGAACTACTGCACCTAGCTCCTCTTAGGTCTTACTATTTTAACCCTGGTACACACCCTGACACTTAATTCCACTCTTAAATATGTGAAACCACAGTGACTGTCATGATTTTCATACCTTAAACTAAAACAATATACCTAAATTATATACCATTTCATTTAGCTAAGTACTATACTACTCAGTAACCATGACTAAGGTATCCATACTTTAATATTTTACAGTTATAAGTTATGATTATAAATATTCTGCTTCAAAAAACAAATATTAGCCACAAAAATATCTTACTACTAAATAGTTTGCCAAAGTACTACATTTTTAGATTATTAATCTCTGGAGATGCCACACACACACACACACACACACACACACACACACAGTCACTGCTGTCCACAGTATCTCTAAGGCAAAAGTGTTTTGATACCAATAGCAAGAACTGAGTGAGTATGGGACAGAAAAGTCCAAGTGATTAATCCTATGCATTTCCATATTAAATATCTAGGAATAAATATTGGGAAAGATGTATAATGTGTCTCTTAAAGACAAACAGAGGTACATAGGTTCATAAAACAAAACAAACTCTAAACACATTATTTCCCCAAACTGATTTACTGATTCAACTGAATCCCTAAAACAAAAAATTTAAAAAAATAAAAAAATAAAAATAAAAAAACAAAACCCCAAGGTAGCTTTGAACAGCAGTGAAGATAGATTTTTTTTCCTTTAAACAATCAGTGCTGAGTAAGGTATCTTTATGAAGAAACTAAATCTTGACTAGTAATTTCACAATATAAACAAAAACAAATTCCAAGTGACTGTAAATCTAAATATTAAAGACAAAACAAGCAAGCTAGGCATGGTGGCTCATGCCTATAATTCGAGCACTGAGGAGACTGAAGCAGGAAGACTGCAGCTAGTTCAAGGCCTGCCTGGGTTACATAGTGAATTTTAGGCTAGACTGAATAAGACCTTGCCTCCAATAAATAAATGAATAAAATAAATATACTTTAAATAGGCAAAGATTTCATTTAAAAGGCCATCAACCACACATTTAAGGTTGATTCAAATATATATACATATTTATAAAAAGACTTAAAACGGAAATCTATGCCAAGCATGGTGGCGCATGCCTTTGATTTCAGCACCTAGGAGACAGAAGCAGGCAGATCTCTGAGTTCGAGGCCAGCCTGGTCTACAGAGTTGAGTTCCAGGACAGCTAGGGCTACATAGAGAAACCATCTTGAGAAACAAAAACAAAACAGAACAAAACAAAAGATAAATACTGATGACATGGTAGAAAAAGAGAAAGCAGCCATTTGAAATTCATTTCCCTATGTGGTATGAAGATATGTATATTTCCCCCAGTACAGGGGACAGAACCTAGAACGTCATGCATGCTAATCAAGTTCTTTAGTGCTGAACTCCATCCTCTGGCTGAATGCCTGCCCAAGTCTATCAGATATCACATTATAAATAAACCTATAATATCTTCTGAACAAACTAATACTCCAATCTTTCTTATGTCTGTAACCGTTTTATGTTAAAAAACTGCAGGTGTCTAGGAGAGATGGCTCAGCCAGAGAAAGCACTTACTGTGCTGGTGCCTGTAACTCCAATACTTTGGGGAATGGAGACAGGAGGACTACTGGAGTTGGCTGAACCTGACTACAGGTTCAGTCAGACCCTTTCTTAAAGGAGTAAGGAGTAATTGAGCAAGACACCAGATGCCCTCTGGTCTCCACATGTCCACATACACACACACATACACACACACTCCATACCCATATATAACATATATAATCTCAGAAGTTAGCCTTGACCCTTTTCTCTTATAACCTACATCCAAACTATTAGTATATCCTGTTGACTTCATCTTCAAATCTTACCTAAATGCATCAATTTACCTATTCACCCTCTTCTACTGATCTGGATTACTGCAACAGTCTTTCCTTGGTCTTCCTGCTTGCATCTTTACTTCCCTACAACTACCAAGCAGCCAGAAATCCTGATAAGAACTCTCACAGCTCCAAATTCTCCCACTTCACTCAGGATAAACGGCAGAATGTCTTCCATGAACAACAATTTCCTAAACAATTTTTTTTGTTGTTTTTGTTTTTCAAGACAGGGTTTCTTTGTATAGCCCTGGCTGTCCTGGAACTCACTCTGTAGACCAGGCTGGTCTCGAACTCAGAAATCCACCTGCCTCTGCCTCCCAAGTGCTGGGATTAAAGGCATGTGCCACCACTGCCCGCTCCTAAACAATTTTTGTCTCCCATATACATCTCATCAGCAAGCATGCCTTGACTTCACTCTTCCTGTTTCCAGATGTTTTTCCAACATATTGCATGGCTGTCTCCTTCCCTAATTATATTTTTTTTGTTCAGATTCACTGTGATGAGACTTTTTTTTGTTCTCTCTGTTTAAAATAGAAATTGTGCCTCCCTTTTTATACTTTTTTTTTTAAATGGGTTCATGAGACAATATCTCACACTATAGCCCTAGCTGGCCTGGAACTTACTTTAACCCAGGCCAGCTTCAAAACTCAATTCTCCCTGACTCCTCAGCACTGGGATCATATACCATGTCCCAATGCTCAGCTCCCTGTCTAAACCTTTTTTTTTTTAAAGTCTGCTTTTTTATACGCATGAGTGTTTTGCACTTTGAGCGTACCTGGTACACACGACGGCCAGAAGAGGTTGTGTAATCCCCTGGAACTGAAGTTACAGGTGGTTAAGTCCCCTGATGTGGGTACAGAACCCAGTTCTGCTAGTGCAAGTGCTCTTCAGCACTTAACTATCTTTCCAATTGCTCCCTGGCTAAAAGCCCTTCCAACCTCTGCTGTAGTTTTCTTCAGGATATTTTTCATTACTGGACACGCTATTATAAATATTTTACTTGCCAATTTCCCAAGACTTCAGTGTAACCTCTGAGAGGAAGGATTTTCATTGGTTCATGTTACTTACTCTCGTACTCAGACCAATTTCTACCAATTGTCGGCTTTCAATAAATATTTGTTCAACTAATTAATATCATGCAATATTAAACGCCCGTTGATAGATCACCTCTCTCCGTGGATTAGGTGCTTTTTGCGGTCTGTGACAAAATTCACTCGAGTCACCAGCACCTGACATGAGTACTCCAAACATGGTTAAGCACTGATTTTTAAATGAATGAACCAACATAAGAGCCCTGAGAACCACCTGCAGCCTATCACACTAAGTCCCTAAGTTCTCAAAGTACGACCCAGATTATAAGCTACCCCAAAGAAAGTGAAGTTGCAATACCTATTCCCACGCCCTCACACGCATCCTCTGTGGTCCCCACAATAACCAAAGGAGACAATGAGTAACGGTCAGAAATTGACCACTGTGATGACAAGTCCGAAGGAGGCAGCAGCAGTTGTGATCTGCTGACTCCAAACAGCAACACTATCCTAGAAGAGACGGGAGACGCGGGGGAAGGTAGGAACCCCGGAACACAGCCCTGGAGTCTAACCCTCCAGCTAAGGAACCCCGTCGGACGACCGAAGGCGCTAAGCGCCCATTTCATCCGCCTTCGCGTCCCCGGGTGGCACCCACCGGGCCGGGTGCCCGCGAACGCACGTGCGCCGAAGTCTCTGCCTCCTCCGCGCCCCACTCACCTGGCCGGGTCCCTCGGGAACCTGAAGAAAGCTAGGTCAGACTGCGTGCTCTTTCGTGTGCAATTGGGGGCAGCGCAGAAGTTCGGCATGGTCGTCCGGCCGCCGGCCGGTCCAGCCCTCCCCTCCCCGCCTCGTCAGGGCAGCGCGGCCCCCGCGGGGCCGGGGAGGGGAGCTGGGCCGGCCGGCCGGCTCCGCAAGGCCGCGCGCGGAGGAGGGGCTGGCGCGCGAAGCCGCGAGGGGCAGGAGGGGCGCGCGGGCCGAGGCTGGGCTGGGGCCGCGGCTCCACAGTGCTGTATGCGGCCGGGAGGATTTACCGCCGCCGCCGCCGCTGCTGCACCTCCAGCCCGCCCGGGACGCTGCCGCCTCCTTCCCACAGTGCACCTCGGCGCTGGAGGGTGCCCTCTCTTCCCTCAGCCCTCCTCCCCCCGCCCTCCTCTCAGGCGACCTTCCCCGCGGGTTGGCATGCGCACTCAAGAGCGTCTGGAGGGCTACGGTGTCTCAATGCACATGCGCACAACCCAACCCGCGCAAGGAAGGGATTGCGCATGCGGTGTAGTCTCTCGGGACGCCAGAGCACAACCCCAGGTTACTCTGGTAGGTTTGTCGCGAGCGGATTTCTGCAGGTCCGGGTCGAGCTCGAACGTTACTTCACGGCTGCGTCTTCCCTGCTTCTTTAAAAGTTGTCACAATTCATGCGTCCATTGCATGAGTCGCCGCAGAGTCTTAAAGGCAACAGATTCCGAACGATCCTAGCGACTGCTTTGAAACTCCACGTACGGGTTGGACGCAAACAGGGGTTGTAGAGGATTTTTGCCAGTTTTGCCTTTCAGTTACTCTGTGACCTGGTTAGTGCTAGCTTGCCAGCCTCACCCCTCGACTCGACGCTAAGGGCAAAAGCTCAGAAAAGCAATAACTTCCCTAGTGGCTTCCAGAGGGTCAGGGATAATGACGTGATTAGGCCAGCAGCACCCTAGAGATTTTTACTTCAGGCTTCTTCGCAATCGTGGCCTGATAACGTTCCTGTATGATTTTGTGCCAAAATGCATGACCGCTATTTAGAACAAAGAATTAATATTAAGTTTTGTGTGAAATTGAACAAGTCTACAAGTAAGACGCACCATCTTTTAAAAGAAGCTTGTGGGGATGAAGAGATGTCGAGGGCTTGAGGTTTTGACTGGCACAAAAGGTTTAAAGAAGGGTGGGAAGATGTCAGAGATGAGGCATGAAGTAGCTGTCCAGTCACCCACAGAGCGGATGCAAATATCCAGAAGGTCAAAGACTTTGTTCGAACAAGCAGTTAACGGTGAGAAGGATGGCTGAAGAATTAAATTTAGATCAAGAAACCATTAGACTCATTCTGAAAGAAAACCTAAACATGAGAAAAATGTCTGTCAAAGTTAGAGCGAGTATTTTGGAGGATCAGCCTAAACTTGGGAAGTTTGAATGCCCGTCTGGTCAAATAAAGGAAATTAGGAACGCTAGCTTAAATGTGAGGGAAAAGATACCAAAATCTGAGATATGGAGTTATCTGTAGCAAAAAGCTGATGGGGAAATGTCTCTGCCTGTGTAGAATCCTAGAAGCCACTCCCCTGCCAGCCAGCCTCTGCAGGGACCATCCAAGGTTGCTCAGGATTGGTTCACATCCTGGTGAAAGGAGCCTGAGGTCTTAGAAACCTGGCCAGGAAGCTGTCTTGAGCTGCTTTTCATCTGTCTTATGCTCCTCCTTCACACTTGGTAGTGTGAAGTACTAAACTATGGGGTCCTCTTCTTGCTGTTCTCCACCATTTTGGAGGGCTGTGACTGTTGACTTCTGGTTCTAGCTTGTTCTTGATTTCTTCAGCTTAACAAGTTTGGCTCTCTTCAGTGTCTGCACCTGCGCGTGTGCCCCAGAAGATCATGACAGTGAAAAGCAGGCTAGTAGTATTTCTGTGTCCAGGGAGTCATACTCTACTAAAAGGACCCCAAAAGAAGTCTGACAATTTCAACCTACTTCACAGTCAGGGCCTGAAAGTTTTGGTAGAGAAGGCATAGACATGCTAATTTATTGAGTGATATGTTCTAGCCCAAATGATTCAGGATTGACCACTAATACTTACCTCAGAGTTCCCCCTGACAGGAAAACTTGGTTTGTTTCATTCTCCTGTGCTTCAGACCACCATTCTTTTGGGTGTTGCTTCTGCCACAAGAGAAAAATTTGACCTTAGAACATTTTATCCATGAGACTAGGGCCAAGACCATGAAGTCACACGAAGAGATCAAATATTTTGCTTCTTCTCCTCTGCCCTTAATTTTATGCTAGTCGTTTATGAATTGCTACCCCTATGTCTACAGGTAGGTTTATAACTACTCACTTGTTTGAGTAGTTAATTTGTCATTGCTCCCCCCCCCCCCGCCCCAGTGCCCTGGTCCGCGGGTATTCGATGAGACCTTAGGGAAGGGGACGAAAGAATGAAAGGACAAGAGACACAAGGAATGAGAGCAAGTCTGGAGTTCTGATCAAGCTCTGAAACTTTAATTTCGGTGCAGGTTATAAAGACACAGCAAACCGGGAAGTTTGGGTGAGGGTCATTGCTTAGGGCTATCCCACTGTCCATCCCATTGTCTGGGAGTCAGTCCCAGTTCTCACTTATTATAAAACAGGTCCTGAGAGAAGTTATTTCTGTGTTTATTTCATCCTGTAAATAGGGTTAGAGTGAACCTGGCACCAGTGTTGAAATACAAGGTGCCAGAAGTAAAATGGTCCCTGTTAGAGTTTAGACACAGAAAACCCAGAAGCAAGTAATAGGAGTGAAATTCAGATTGTTCTAAATGCTTTCAAGAAAAGGGACACACTTTATCACCTGAAGTCATGTCCTATGAAGTTGTCAGATGATGTTTTAGCCCATTACTGCTTTAAAAGGCTTTCCCAGAAATAGTAGCAGCAGGATGTCTCAGGTTTTGGGGAAGTGGAATTATTGCCCTAACTTAGTCCAAAGCACTTTGAAATGGCTGTACACTGTCACTGAACCCAACAGAGAGCATAGTGACCTAAGTGGCAAAAGAGTTTCCACCTAACAGTGCTCCTGAAATGCCTGCCTGCTGTCCTGTCCTGCACTTTACTTTGCAGTTGTCTTGGGTTCATAATCTGGTAGACTCAGATCCAGCCATGATCCTATATCTCAGCATTTTCTCTGTGTCCCTGCAGACACTCATTTTATTCTCGTCTAGCTTGCCCTTGGTTCTCAGTTTCCCTGTTGTTTGTTTCTTGATTCTGGGCCACCCTTCCAGGTGTGTCTGCTCTGGGCTTTTGGTGTGAAGATCCTTGAGGTTTTGGTATGCATTTCCACTCACACAAATCTCCTTACTGATTTTTGAGCCCGCCTTCCTACCATGACTTAAGCTGTGGTCCAATTGGAGTAGAGTTCTTCAGCCCTGGCTCTAAATTGTCTTCCTATATTCAAGAAATGGGATAGGGAGGGATGGGATAGAGGCTAGTGGCCAAGCCCTGCCACCATTAGCAAGCCCAATATAACAAGTATTACCAGTTTCTCATGGCTTGGTTACCCCTAGAACCTGAAGTCAGTTTAGGAAGAATAGGTCCTCTCTCAGAAAGACCACCCCATCTCTGATTTTGTCTGTTTTCTCCATCTCCCATCATCTAATCTTGGTTCTTATGCTCCCCAAAGTAAAGACCAAAGAATCACCTGTTTACCAAATCTGTGACTTGGAAAAAAAACAGGAAGATGGTAGTCTCCTGAATTTTGTCCCTGGCTGAGTGATTGAAATGGCAACATCAAGATGAATATGATGGTACATGCCTGCAGTCCCAGCAGTAGGAGGCTGAGGCAGAAGTGTGGGTTCAAATCCATCCTGGGCAACATAGTAAAGACCCTGTTTCAAAAAAGAAGGGAAAAAAGGTAGCTCTCTCATTTAGGAAGAAAGGTTGTAGGCCTATATCCTGCTTTCTAGAGCATTCCTTTCAGATCCATTTCCTATTCTTAGACCACATTTGCTGTGGAGATGCCTGGAAGAATCTGGATGGAAAATGACTTGAAGACAGTAAAGAAGCAGAGTTCTGTTGGGGAGCTGCCACTGTGCTGCACACACTGCTCAGTTTGCCTGCTGTTTCCAGATGTGTCGCCAGCATGTCTCACTAGGCTCTGGGGACAGTGTCTCACCAGGTCCCAGGTTACTCAATGAGCAAGAGCCTGTCTTAGCTTTTGAACTGTGTGCATGTTCACCCTGGAGTCTCTAGATGAAGCTTCAGTTTGATCAGCCCTCCTCGGTTTTCTAGGCTTTTGCTTCTTATCCCAGGCATCCATGATTGTTCTGTGGTTTCTGCCTTGTCCAGTCCTACTAATGTGGTACAGCTTGTATCACACTTCACTCCATATTAATATCTACAAACAAATTTGATGGAGGCCTTCCAGGGATCCACTTGGGCCTAGTGCAGTTGTCAGCAGACTGTGTATAGGAAACACTATATTTTGTGAGCCATCCAGTCTCTTAGTACAAAAGCAGACAGAGCTCATATGGAAACAGATGAGTGTGGCTGTGTTCCAGTGAAACTATAAATGGATCTTGGAATTGGAATTTCATAGTTTTCATTAAATATTTTGATTTCCTCCCCCAATTATTTTTAAATGTAAAAAAAAAAAAAATTAAATGGGGACCAGAGACAAAGAGTGGTAAAACCACATTAGCCTGTGGGCCATAGTTTGCATGTCCCTGTCTAGTGTGCATAAAGTGTGTAGGTAAGAGTAAAGTACTTTATGGCAGGTGAGTGATTGTTTTCCACTGATAATACTGTCCATGCCAAGTCAGTCTGGCATTGTCTCACAACTTACTCTCTAGAAAATATGGCACATTAGAAAGAGTATGAGACCAGGAGAACCCAGGCTTGGTCACATTCAGATTCACAAAATGAATTTTATTGTTTTTCACTAAAAATTGTATTAAACTACCGTCTACATTATTCCTGTGGTTTAGCTCAAAACCTTTTTGGCAATACTGAAATGATGTCATATTGCAACGAGCAGTAAGAAAGAGAACTTTAGTCATTCTAGAAATGCCTTGACCATGGGCAGCATTTGAATACATTGATGTCATCACCTATTAAAGCATGTGCTTAGAGGTGACAGATTTCACCACAGTATATTTTTGCAAGCATATTAAAAAAAAACCAACTGTATAAATACTTGTGACTAGTGCTAGGATGTATCCTTTTAGATGAATCTGTTTGTATTTATCCCAAATAGAGCTTTACTGTGTTGCCTTCATTGGAACTGTTTTTCCATTGCTGTGGTAGACTTTCAGGATTGAGCAGACCTTTACAAGACTGCTTGATCAGAAAGTCAGTGTTTCCCAGGAACTAGAAGTGACCAAACCAGCCGGGCGGTGGTGGCGCACGCCTGTAGTCCCAGCACTTGGGAGGCAGAGGCAGGCGGATTTCTGAGTTCGAGGCCAGCCTGGTCTACAGAGTGAGTTCCAGGACAGCCAGAGCTACACAGAGAAACCCTGTCTCAAAAAAAAAAAAAAAAAAAAAAAAAAAAAAAAAAAAAGAAGTGACCAAACCCTATGGCAGCCACCTGAAAGAAGATCCTGTGTTAATTTACTCAACAGATGTATATGGAGTGCTGCATATGCCAGGCACTGTCCTACACTCGGAATACAGCAGTGGGCAAAAGTGCTCCCAGCCTTGAATTTGGCCGTATGACATCTGATTGTCTTACTGTTGGAATCTACTGTCTCGAGTGCTCACACTAACTCAGTTAACTGCATACCTGGAAATAGAGATGACCCTCGCCATAGTCCTCTGTGCCAGAAATCACTATGCCTCTCCAACTTCATTAATAACCCAAGGACTGTATGTTCCACTTAAATTTTATTATCCTTTACACAGATCCATATTGGTAGAAAAAACATGCTGGCAATGTTGGAAGTGTAAATTGGCAACAGCTTTCTGAAAGGCAATTTGGCAGTATCTGTGAGGAGCTTTAGAAATGTTTGTGTCCCCTGATCCTCTAAGTCCACTTCTGGGAATCTGTCCTAAGGAAACAGTCTAAAATACAGGCAAAATTTATGCTTAATAATCTGAAAGTCTAACAGTGGAAATTGGTTAAATAAATTACAGTCTGACTATAATAGGCTAGTATGCAGTCATGCTAATGAAGAGTATTTCACAGCATATGGAAATGCTTGTGATGTTTAAAAAGAGATAAAAATTATATGCGTGAATTTTAAAAAGTTGGGGTGTTTTATTTTTAAAGATTTATGTATTTAACGTGTGTGAGTGCTTTGTTTGCCTGTACACCTGCATGACAGAAGAGGGCATCAGATCCCCTTATAGATGGTTGTGAGCCACCATGTAGTTGCTGGGAATTGGACTCCAGATCTGTGGAAGAGTAGCCAGTGCTCTTAAAAGTTGACCTATCTCTCCAGCCCCCCGCCCCCCTAAAGTTTTTAAATGCCTAGAAAGGAATTGTTAACTCTTGAGTTGTTGAAGTTCGTTTATTTTTGTTTATATGCTTTTAAAAGATATTTCTCTAAAATTAGTACAGTTAAAATAGCATCAAAACTTGGTGGCTGAAAGATTGAGGCTCCACCACTAGTTAGATTCATGAATAATTAACTAGCTTGGTCACATGGAGGCTGCATGGTATTGTGTTGACAGCCAGAGTGGGACAGAGAGGAAAAGGACACACGCTCACACCCTGACTGGGACCTCTCAAAAAGCCATGAAGACATAAGCGGCACACTGCTAGTATGTGGCCCTAGGGAGGAGAAAAAGGGACTTTCTGAGAAGTCTTTGAGCCTCCACAGAACTTCTTCAGTGCTAAGAATAGCTTCCAGTGTGCTATTAAGTCTGCTGCCACCCTTAGGACATGCAGGTAACATGGCTTTGAGCTGTGATATTTGTTTTACATTTGAGAAGACTACATGCAAATCATAAGACATTTAACATTGTAACTTAAAGAACTCTTGAGGTTCAAAAGTGTCACCTCATTGCTGTCTAGAATTCCTGTACATGGTTATGTTGTATTTTTTAAGACTTATTTTTATTTATTTGGGGGTGGATGGATATGTGCATATGAGTATGGGTGCCTGTGACAGGCAGGGTGTAGGGCAGAAAGGGAGGTCAGATCCCCTGGAGCTGGAGTTGTGAACAGGTGGTTGTGAACTGCATGCACTGGGTGCTGGAAACTGAACTCAGGCTCTCTGCAAGCGCAGCAAGCTCTCTTCACCAGTGAGCCATCTCTTCAGCCCATATGCTGTAGAATTTTAAGTGACAAACTGTGTAGCTGATGTCTCCCCAGAGATGCAATTAAAATGTGCACTTTACCATTGCTTCAGTAAAATGAAAATATTTGATATATCACCTTAGTAAACTTCCAAGCCCTTAAATGAATACACAACATAAAACACTACGATATAGAGTTGTGCAGGTTATTTATTCCATGAGCTGTATGAGTACCTCAGTGCTTACGTGTTAATCTTGCTGTGACTAGAAAGAGTAGAAGTGGGACTCAGGCTTTGCTTCTGGCTCCTCAGCTGGACCTGGACTGAATGGTTTATCTGCACCCAGAGTACCTCAGTCACTCATTTGTAAGGGAAAGAATACCATAGATCTTATGGCATTGCCCATTTCTCCCATTCAACAAATACTCCATGCTTATATGAGCCTGACACTAATCTAGGCAGAGCATATGATAATACACAAAAAATATTTGTGCACATACATTTAAGTGAAGGAAATGAGTCAAAAATAGAGCATCTTTGTGGTTATTAGATGCAACTCGGAGGCTGAATAACACGAGATGCAGGTCAGAAGACCTGGCACGTAGCTAAGTGCTCCATTGTCTTATAGCTCCTAGGTACTCTACACCATGTAGAAAGCAGCAAAAAGTGTAACCCATTCTTTTTTTTTTTTTTTTTTTGGTTTTTCGAGACAGGGTTTCTCTGTGTAGCCCTGGCTGTCCTGGAACTCACTCTGTAGACCAGGCTGGCCTCAAACTCAGAAATCCGCCTGCCTCTGCCTCCCAAGTGCTGGAATTAAAGGCGTGCGCCACCAACGCCCGGCTAGTGTAACCCATTCATTACCACATTCAGTCTCTAGCTAGTTAGTACCTAAGCCAGTTTTGCTCAAGACAAATTATTACATGCCATGTGATTTGGACTGTACTTCTAGAGTGATAGATGAATGCAGGTGCAACCCAAGTCCCTAAAGGTGACCTTTTCTGGAGCTAGTTGTTAGGAATCTTTGCATGAAACTAGATGGCAGGTGTTAGGTCCACAAACACAGTGTTGTTGCCCTCTAAGCACAATCTATACAATCTTTTTTTGTTGTTTTTTGTTTTGTTTTGTTTCAAGACAGGGTTTCTCTGTGTAGCTTTGGCTGTCCTGGAGCTCACTCTGTAGACCAGGCTGGTCTCGAACTCAGAAATCCACCTGCCTCTGCCTCCCAAGTGCTGGGATTAAAGGCGTGCGCCACCACCGCCCGGCTCTATACAATCATTTTAATGGTTGCTCTCTTTAAGAAAAACCACACTCGAGAACATGAGAGAAGCAAGCAGTACTTACAATGGTAGAGGAATTGACTACTATGTTATTTATGGGAGGCAAAGGTGTTGACAAAAAGCCAGGAAAAAGATTTTAACACATGCTTTGTTGATATTTTTGCTTGTTGAAAATTTAGAAAGTTGAGAAATACTTACAGAAACAGACAGAAGTTTGCCCTTGGCACTGAAGGCCTTCATCAGCCCATATCACCCCCCACCAAAATTATCTAGCAAAGAGCCACTTACTGGATCTCTTTGGGCTTGGCCTGTAGACACAGATACTATAGCCCTTGCCCTTTGTGGGATGGAGAAAAATGACAAATTCTGGCAAGATGCACCCACTGTGGGCTCCTTAGAAGACTAATCTTTCCCAGAATACAATTATAAGAACCCAACTTTTATAATACAGAAGACAGAAAGTTGGAATTGCCACATTTAAAGTAATTGTATAAATAAGAAAATGGATGTGAAGAAGCAAAGTACACAGTGAAATGATAATTATTAAACTTATGCCATTACTAGTTCCTCTTAAGTAGAACGGCCCCCAAGCACTGGCTACAAGGAACTGGTATGAAATATTACCCCTGAAAGAAACTGGACATAGGCCTCACTTTAAGAACCTAGTAAGTGGTGCTGATGAGATGGTCATTAGGTAAAGGGGCCTGTTGCCAAGCCTGATGACCTGAGTTCAATCCCTGGATCCCTGGCACTCCATGATGGAAATAAAGATCCAACTCCAACAACTTATCCTCGACTCTGTATGTGGGCCATAGCACAAACATGTCTCTACACACACACACACACGCACACACACACACACACACACAACACCACTCACAGAGAGAGAGAGACAGACACAGAGAGACAGAAACACAGAAAGAGAGACACAGAGACAGAGAGAGACACAGAGAGAATAAACAGTAAAAAAACCTAATGGGCAACTTCAGAATGAAAACCCAGACTAGAGAAGAAACAGGCCCAGGGAGATTGGACGACAACTTGAATCACACACCTCCTCAATGGCAGAGCTGGGCTAGTAACAAAGGACCCTGAACTTATTCAGCTCAAGCCAAGCCAGTGAAGTGATTTTTGTTTTGTTCTGTTTTGTTTTTCCTATTGTGGCCATGGTAATAATTCTTTTACTAAAATGTTTGTTCTTAAGATACCTTGCATTTGAATGTCTAATAAGAATGATTCATAGACAGTTTTTAAGGAATATGGTCACCACCACAGTACAGATGTTTCCCACATTCCTCTGGGTGTTCAGGTCCCAGTCCTTTCACAGATGTGTATTTATGAGGACATGCTGGCATTCTGTCATCTGCCTTTTCTGTCAGTCTTCCCAAGTTGTGTGTTGCATTTTTCTGGTTTTAATATTTCTTGTGGACATGCCCATGAAAACTTTAAAACCCGGGCACATAAATCTTATAAAGTGCCCACTTATCTCTTCAGTGCTGGCTCATATTTCCGTGTTAGTATTTATGACACAATATGTGAGGTCATGAATACTGTCACATAATTTGGGCTTCTATCCCCTAAACGCCAACATTGCATTTCTGCAGGTTCTAAAAATTCTTAACACTTCACTTATAAACCCCACTACACTGTGCCACAATGTTTCCATAGTAACATGTTTCAAACAGAAAAACAGGAAGCTGAGAGAGAGAGGGGGGGGAGAGAGAGAGAGAGAGAGAGAGAGAGAGAGAGAGAGAGGATATTAGAACGCATGAGATGGTGTTACAGTCTGTGGAGTAGGTACTCTGCTTTGGTTAGAAGGCTCCTGAGTAGAGTAACCTGCCTGCTTACCACAGGGAGTTGGAGTGCAGAGGTCAATGTCTTCCTCCATCACTACCTTGATATTTGAGACAGGGAGGTCACTGATTAGCTCCTAGACATTGACATTTGACGGTCCTGGAGCTCATAATGTAAACCAGACTAGCCTCGAAATCAGAGATCTGCCTGCCTCTGCCCCTCTGAACGCTAGGATTAAAGGTGTGTGCCTCCATACCTAATTTACATACTATTTTAAAATTACATTTACTGTGCGAGCTCGTGTGGTGTGTGTGTGTGTGTGTGTGTGCATGCACACATTCTACAGTATACATGTGAAGTTCAGAAGACAGCTTGTAAAAGTAGCTTCTCTTCCTTCACCATGTGATTCCTGGAGACCAAACACATGTTGTCAGGTTTGACAAGCACCTCTGTACCAGAACCATCTAGCTGACCCTATATACACTATTTCTATTGTAACTATAAATATTACTTTTATAATTATACATTTATGCATAATAAATACTAAAATTACTTTTCAGAAAAAAATACACATTTTATGACAGGAAAAGTGATCTGCCTCCAAGGAGCTGATGACTTAATGGGAGGCATGAGATACATACACAAATAAATTTCTTACATGGCAATAAGGATGATAATGGAAATTTTACCAAGTGTGGGTGGAAGGATCAACTCTGCCTGGGAGAGCTGTCCTTTGGTAAAAAGAGGTGACATTCGCACAGGCTCATAAAGATGACTAGCGTTCTCTGGAGCTTTGTAAATGGTTAAGCACAGTATAAATGTGAGTTGGTCCTTGGCCTTCATTATTGCTGTCAAGGCTTACCTCATATAAAGCTCTGTTTCTTGTCTTTTTCCCATGCTCCCCAAAGCCTAGGATCCCTGGGCCAGGAAACAGCCACAGTTAAGCAGTCACACATCAGTGCTGTAGCAAGTGAACTGAGGCGCATCCAGAAGATGCAGATTCAGAACCAGAGGCTATAAAATCACCTGGGAGCTGAGCCAGGAAGCTTTGAGTAGGACACAGTAGCCCCACCCCCACCCCTCCCATTGCCACCCTGTGGAAAGGCCTCCACCCTGATTGATGTGGACATCTATACCTGGGGGGTGGTAAAAACTAAAAATGAGTATCACACACCAGTCAGTGATTTACCCTGGCAGGAAATGACCTGTTAGATGTCTTAGGGCCTTCAGACAGGGCGGAGTAGAGAGCAGAGTATAAGCCAAGAGACAGGATGGATGGCAACAGATGATATGTTCTAGATAACATTTTCTAATCAAGTCCTCTTGGTTCCCTCCCTGAGGTCCTCA
Organism: Mastomys natalensis; assembly: GCA_021653895.1. Taxonomy (NCBI): domain Eukaryota; kingdom Metazoa; phylum Chordata; class Mammalia; order Rodentia; family Muridae; genus Mastomys; species Mastomys natalensis. Next base: position 537,083 of record JAJTUV010000480.1, read on the forward strand.
TCTTGTTGTCACACTTCTCTGCCTTCAGGGAGGAGATTACAGGCCTCTAATAACCCTCACTTCAATTCTGTGGAAAAATGGTCAGAGCATCCTCTGTGTTGGTGACAGGACATATTAGCCCCTTGATTACAGTGTGTCTTCCTGTGCCTGCTCTTAGTTATTTACTCACTTAAGCACATACCAGACACTCAAAATATGTTCTAGATGATATGTTCTAGATGTAAAAATGAAGGAAAAGATGACCATGACCTCAGACTCCCATGGACTGAACTGGGCATTTATTTTATTTAGTGTTTGGTTTTGTTTCGAGACAGGATTTCTCCATATAGTTCTAGGATGTCCTGGAACTCTGTAGACCAGGCTGGCCTTGAACACACAGAGATTCACCTGCCTCTGCCTCCTGTGCTAAGATTAAAGGTGTCTGCACTATTCTCAGCTTTATTTGTTTTTTGAGGCATAGTCTCATGTTGCTCAGATCGGCCTCAAACTTTCCAAATAGCTGAGGCTAATTCTTAATTCTTTTTTCCCCCAGTTTTTAAAAATTTGCCATATATATATACATATGTATATATGTATATATGTGCACCATGCTTGTCTGGTACCAACAGAAACCAGAAGAAGGCGTCAGATCCCCTCGAGCTGCCATACAGGTGCTGGGAACTGGCCTCAGCTCCTCTGCACGAGCAGCACTTGCTTGCAACTGCTCAGCATCTCTTCAGCCCCCTGAGCTACTGATCACCTGATGCCCTTACCTCTGCCATCCAAGTTCTGGAATTAGACACTAAACCTAGCTGGATCAATAATTTTTGTTATGAGAAATACAGAATTAAATTTAAAAATAAGAAACTATCAGCTCGCAAATACCAAGAAGGAGACAATGGGCTACTATTTTTATTTCTGTGTTAGAGTTCAAACCCAGGACCTTAGGGAATGCTAGATAAATACTACTGGTATTTGAACTGATTGTCTCATCTCTTAAAGGTGCTCTGGGGAGCAGCAGAAGTGCAGGATTTTTAACTGAGTTCATTCCGAGAGGCTCCAGGTGGGCGCTGCTGGGCTCTGCCTGGGTGTGAGAGATCTGTCTGAAGTTTCATGGTGGGGCGTGGTGGGGCAGGGCTCTTGAGTGGACCAGGAGGCCAGTGGTCTCCATTCTGGACTCCCGGACACCGCTGGGGGCCACAGAAGAACAGAGACATGAGAGGAATGAGGGGGGAAAGAGAGGCCCCTACAGCACCCCACAGGTAGCACTTGCTTGGCTGGATCAAGGCTCTGACTAGCTTGGTTGAATTGGTGGTCCCTGTGGCTGGAACACAGGGAAGTCCTCCACAGGAGATTAGACAATGGCTTGATAGTTGAGACCTTCTCCACAATTCCCCACAGCAGGCCCCAAAGACAAGAGGAAGTCCATGGTTTTATAGGGTTTATTGTCATGACAGCAGGGTAGATGAATCTGGCTGAGCTCCCCCACCCCCGCCATTTTTCAGGGTGGGCCTGAATTAAATAGGGAGGGAGGAGGGTCTGGGAAGGAATACTTAAATGGCTATGCCCTCTGGCCTTCAGGTATCTCATTAATATGGAAATCTCTTGAGGCTGAGGTCAGTAGTCATGCCCTCTACCTGTGGAGGGGGCTGGTAGGGCTGTTGCCAAACGTGACTGAATGCATGGATCAGTGGAAGTCTTGGCCAAGTATCAGGAGCCTGGGGTCTGGGAGTGAGGTCGAACACCTACTGTTGTCCCATTAGGGTCTGGGGTTTGAGGCCTGTGCTCGACCAGGAACCAAGCTATCCTTTCACGGTCCCACACTTTCCTCGGCAGGTACCCCACAGCCCTGGCATCTCTAACATCTTGGGGTCTCCAAGGAACTCCAGATTTCGTCTTCACAACTTCATGCAGTGACCTCTCTAGGCCTTCATTCCTAGCCTTACGTCTTTCCTTAGTCTCCAAGGGAAATTCCATAACCCTTTTCACTCAGTGGCCTCTCTAGACCTCTAAGCAAGGACACCCCTGACACATTTCTGGCCTCAGCAGCTTTCCTAAGTTGCAGAGTGAAATTCCATCCTTGATTCTAAAGCCAGTACCACATGGCCGAAGCTGCCACGTTCTTCTGCTTGCTGGGGCTCTCAAATAGTCCCCTTGTTCAATTACATCTTCCCCAGCTTTCTGTTTTCAATGGTTTCCTTCACTGCTTAAGGTTGACTGTTCTGGAACTTGCCCTGTAGACTGACCTTGAACTCAGAGATCTGCATGCTTCTGTCTTCTGAGTACTGGATTCAAAGTGTATACCACCATGCCTGAACATGAGCTTTTCTTTAATTCTTTTTCATTATGGATCTTTATAAGCATGCCACTGTGCCTCAAGATCTGTGTGTATGGATCCAGATCAAAAGCCTGTATCTTCCAGCCTCAAGATTCAGATCAAAGGCATGTTGCTTTCCTGCCTCAAGATCCTAATCAGGTGTGCACTCCATTTCTGATTTGTAGTTTATTCCAGATATAGTCAAGTTGACAACAGAGAATAGCCATCACAATTACTCATTGTCAACACAATTGACGCACAACCATATCTCCTTATGTCTAAGGACATAAGAACAAGAACCAGGTCATAATAATGCATAGCATGACATAACTATCCCTCTTATAACCACAGACACATTGTAAATTTAGAATAGGTGGCAATGTCCGTTGGGAAATAAACTTTTCACAAGATGGAAGCTTAGCTGCATGAGATTGTGCCCTGATATTACCACTTCCTTAGTTCCATTTAATATCTTTAATCTGTTTATCTCCTTGAACACAGGATTTAGGTCCATTCTACTCCCTAGTACCCTTTTGATCCTTGAGCCATACATTTTGTATTTTTCCTTTCTCAGCTTGGCACATTTGATCAAAATACTCTTTTTAAGAGTGAACCACAGGACAGAGTCAATGCTTGGCTGTTTTGAGATTTCCTTTGTTAACGCAATTAATCTAAATCTCTTCATCTTAGCTTAAAGCAGACTCTTTGGCTTCAGAGGAAAAGAATTTTAGTATGTTGCCTAGAGGTCATTCTTGTAAAGAATGTGGTTGCTTTTTGCCCTTGTATAAAGAGTCTCATACTGGGCGGAGCTTGAGGACATGAGACAACAAAGCCCACTCACCCACAGTGACATACTTCCTCCACACAGACTTCAACAAGGCCACACCTACTCTAACAAGGCCATACTTCCTAATAGTGCCACTCTTTATGGGCCAAGCATTCAAACACATGAATCTATGGGGGTCAAACCTATTCAATGCCACACCATGTAAGTGTCCAGTGTCCAGAACAGAGGCTAGCATAGGGCCTCTGATTGGTGCTTATTTGTTTCAGGAATAAACATAGCACTCTTATCAGAACTTTACTGGTGGTAATTTTATTTTAGATTTATTTATTTAATTTTACATGCATGAGTGTTTTACCTCTTGCATGTTTTACCTCTATGTGTGCCTGGTAATCACAGAGGTCAGAAGAGAACACCAGATCCACTCGAACTAGGGTTATGGATAGTTGTAAGACATGTGGATCCTGGAAACTGAACCCAGGTCTTGTGAAAACCAGCAAGTGCTCTTAACTACTGAGCCATCTCTCTAACACCCTGATGGTGTTTATTTAATTTAGACCTGATCAATGCTGAGCCTTATGCTATATACTTTCCAGCCTGCTAACTCTCACGGCCTTCACAATTGTTATGTGCAGACCATATAATATACTATCATTAAAACTCAGTCAAAGGAAAGTCACAAATACAAATGAGATTTTTAAAATTCTTTTGTTTTTATTTATTTATTTTTTATGCCTATGGATTATGGGTGTGTACCTGCATGCATATCTGCAGCACATATGTGATGTGCCTGCAGAGGGAGTTGGATTCCCTAGATCTGGAGTTACAGATGGGTGTGAGCTACCATGTGGGTTCTTGGAATCAACCCTGAGTCTTCTGGAAGAACAGCAGTGCTCTTAGCTGCTATGCCATCTCTCCAGCCATGTGAGATTTGTTTTGAACAAGTAAAATGTTTTTTTTTTTTTTGTTTTTTGTTTTTTTGGTTTTTTTTTTTTTTTGGTTTTGCGAGACAGGGTTTCTCTGTGTAGCCCTGGCTGTCCTGGAACTCACTCTGTAGACCAGGCTGGCCTCAGAACTCAGAAATCTGCCTGCCTCTGCCTCTGCCTCCCAAGTGCTGGGATTAAAGGCGTGCGCCATCACCACCTGGCGAAGTAAAATGTTTTAAGATGTTTTTCTTTTTTAGTTATGTGTATGCATATTTGTTTGTGTGTTATACATGCATAAGGAGACCAGGAGAGTGCACCAGATCCCCTGGAACTAGAGCTACAGGTGGCATGGGCTTTGCAGTGTGGGTTCTGGGAACAGAATTCTTGTGGAGACAAGAACAGCAAGTGTTCTTATCTGCTAAACTATCTCTCCTGCCTCCGAAAGCTGAGATTTTAACCCAAATCCTCCTGATACCATATTCTGATGCTTTGACTTCTATGTGATGCGATGCTACCAGCCACACATCAGTTCCTTTTGTCTTTTCTTCCACCACTCCCCAAGGCCCCAAGGAGCCAAGAGAAGGCTCTCTATTTGACTCCATACACTATTTTCTATGGTACCAGAGAAGTGCTTGCTATGTGGGATATGTCTTTTTTTTTTTTTTTCTTTTTTTCCAAGACAGGGTCTCACTATGTAGCCATGGCTGGTCTGGAACTGACTTTGTAGACTGGGCTGGCCTTAAAATTCAGAGACTACTTGCTTCTGTTTCTGGAGTGTGGGAAGCCATGGCAAGGCCTTACTCTTGGCAAACACTCACCCTTGGCTCTCCTATCTACTATTCTTTTTTCTGCTTACCTTCCATGATTCACTTGCTGTATTTTCAGTTCTCAGAACTTCAAACAAGGCTTCATAGCAACCCACCTTAGTAACTCCTCCTCCTGATCTTTAGATTTAGCCAACATCCTGCTAGTTAGATGTTTTTAGAACCCCTGGTAACGGCAAGGCTTTGTGAGAACAACAGGTATAACCTAGTTAGACCCCACAGCTGCAGTTAGTTTCCTCCACCTGCAAAATCCTCTTTCCCTTCCTGCCCCTCCCCATATCCTGTTTTCAGAGTATATAATCTGTGTGAACAATAAAATCTTTGCCAGCTTGATCAGACTTCTTGACTTGCTGTGCCTCCTTATTTTCTCGAATGTCTCAGTCCTCTCCACAGGGTCTAAGGGTCCCACTTGATTGTCCAGCTGCACTGGACACTGGAGTGCTGGGATTAAAGTTGTGCACCATAATACCAGACAGCATCTCTCTAGATGTTAAGGTTAAAGGCATGTATCCCCATGCTTGGCTCACTCCATGTATCTTCCTTAAATCTTTAAAGATTTGAAAAGTGTAGATACTTCTAACATCTGTTCATAGGATAGCGATGGGCTGGAGGCAGGGATCTTTTGAGAGTGGGTACCTTCCCAGTTATCTATCTCCTTTAGGATGAGGAAACCTAAGGATGTTCTCAGTGCTAAAGAACTTTTAGAACTTACATCTTTTGCTCAGCTGTATGCTTCAGTAGACAGGCATGCAAGCAAGTTGGGCAGAGGGGAACATGCCTGGTTTCCAGTGAGTTGGGAAAACGAGGTTAGGTTTTGACTCAGATGATTATTTGTGTTTTCTGGGTTCTGCATGGTCGATAAATGTCCAATGAGCAGTGATTCTGTCCCTCATCTTTCATTGCTTTATGGGACCTCAGGGAATGAAAGCATAACATCCTGCCTTCCCATAAGTTCCCTGGCCACTACCCTGGCACCGATTAAAGACATGTCTATGTGATTAATCAAAACCCGATGTGGAAGCACTCTGGCACTGCTCCTCTGATGTGCTGCTGCTCTGTATACAGTAGTTCCTCAGCTTCAGTGGTGGAGCCAGCACATAGGGGCTTTTGATGAACTGGCTATGCCTGCCCCAAGTGTTAACTATGTCATCTGACATGACTAATGAGGCTCTGGATTTGATCTGTGCAGAGAGATCCTGCCGTCTAGAGGAGGCTCGGGTTCCACAGCCAGCCTGGGAAGAAGCTGCAGTGTTGGCTACACACCTCATCATGTCAGCTGGAGTCTGGGAGGCCTCTAGTGTTGGAGCTGGGAGTTGTCCACCAGGAGGGTAAGAGAAATTCTGTGCTATGTATGCCCTGGAGTGAATGTGACTTCTAGCTCAGCCTCTGTTTACAGAAATGAAAACCAAGACCCAGTTAAAGTGAGAGACTTGCCAGAGGCCTCAGCTTTGGACAGAGAAATAAAGGAGCAGATACAGGTAAACATGTATGGTGTTAATGACTGGGGCCCAGTGCAAACACACTTTTGAAGGGTTCCAGTCTAGCCCACTGTCCTTCCTTAGCAAAGTGTTATGGGGGATAGGTAGAGCCTCTGTGACCCCCGTAGTTCCAGGGAAGGGTGTGTGAAGTCAACAGAGCTGGGGTTGAGACAATTTAATATTCAGCAGATTGCTTCATTTTTTCTGAGGTTTGGTTTCCTCGGCTGGAACAGTCATATACTGCTTCCCGGGATACTTCCTAGAGCCTTGTGAGACTTGGCAGTGTTACTGGTGTGAAAGAGTAAGCGCCTGCGGGTGTCAATTACTACTCCTGTTATTGCCCCCTCTCAGGAGCACTGGCAGAACTCTCCAGAATATGGATCCACAGATACCTTTAACTCTCTTCCTTTTCCTGCTTCTCCCAGAATGCACAGGAAAGCAAGGGACATAAAACCAACTGGTCACTTGCCTAAAATTTCAATAGCTTTCCCAGAAAGCCTATGACATGTAAAAAGGAAGAACATGCCCATTGTCATTTAGTGTAATTTCACACAGTGATTGAGCACATACCACATGCCAGACATTGGCCACGCTGTGTGGGGAATCAGAGTTGGATCAAACATGTTTCTTGGCCACCTTGAGATGCCTGCCACTCAGTAAAAGAACCAGACATGGACGTAAATAACTATAATATATGGCAGGAAAAATACAGTCACCACAGGAAAAATACAAATCAAGAGCTTTTGGAGAAAGAGGAGGGAGCGGATGATTTATTCCTCAAAAGGAAGCTGGGGAAAGGAGCGTGAACTGTGTGGGAGGAGGCAAGGGATTAGCCCTGTTGGTGATGCTCACCTAACACTCACAGTCCCACATAAACTGCCCATGGCAGTGTGTACCCGGAGTCCAACCACTCTTGGATGGAAGCAGGAAAATTGGTAGCTGAAGGCCAGCCTGGGTTCCATAAAACCCTGCGTCAAGACAAGGAAGCAACAGGATGAGGCATGGCTGTACAGGCAGAGGTTAGCCGTGTCAGGAACCACAAGAAAGAGTACTCCAGGTAGAGGGAAGGGTGCAAGGATGGACAGCATCCGGAAGCTGTTGGTAACTGAACAGACGTAATTAAAATCAAGTGACTCATGACACTCAGATAAATGTCATGTGGCTGGTGGTGTTTCAGTGTCTGCTGGCTATGGTCACCTTGGCCCTTGTCCTTCAATCAGAATCTCACACAGGCCTTTCCTCTAGCAGGGCCACACTGGAGCCCCAGCCAGGAAGAGCCAGCAACAAAAGACCAGGGAACAGCAATCACAATCAAGTGTAAACCCCAGGGAGGTGCTAGGTCACAGCTGAACTTCGCAGCCATTGGCTGTGGCAACCGTTAGAGCCAACTCCTCCCAGCCTGGACCACTCCTTTTCTCCTCTCTTTGTCTGGAAGCAGCTTCTTTTACAAGTGCTGCTGTCAGGATGGCTCTGGAAGACCCAAGGCTAATGCTTGACTCCAGACATGCCATGTAGGAACTCATGTGTTCCCAGTCTTTCCATGAATTGTTCTTATTGTAGAGATAACACAGTGGTAAGAAGGAAAACTCACCAGGCAGTGGTGGCACAGACATTTAATCCCAGCACTTGGGAGGCAGAGGCAGGAGGATTTCTGAGTTCAAGGTCAGCCTGGTCTACAGAGTGAGTTCCAGGACAGCCAGGGCTATACAGAGAAACCCTGTCTCAAAAAACCAAAAAAAAAAAAAAAAAAAAAAAAAAAAAAAAAAAAAAAAAGGAAAACTCAAACCTGAAGGAAAGAGCAGCTGCTCACTCTGTTGTGTGTGCGTGTGCGTGTGCATGTGTGTGTGTGTGTGTTGTCTGGGAATAGCCTCTGCTTTCACTTGTGGCACTCACTACTATATGTTCTCTTCTTACAGCTCAGTGTCATTTTAGTGTGGCTTCTGGTTTTCTATCCACTGCTATCCACACAGATTTCTTCCCTGAGACAGAACTAACATGCCAGGACCACACCAGGCATGGTGGTGGTACATTTTTATAATCTCACCACTTAGGAAGCTGAAGCAGGAGGATGGCTAGGTTGAAGCCAGCCTAGGCTACGTATTGGGGTGACTGTCTCAAAAAATAAAATATAATATGAAGCTAGAAGAGGGATATGAAAGAGTGGCCTGGAAGAAATTAGGGTAGTCATAAAACATATTACGTGTATAAAATCCTCCAAAAATAAACAGATGTATTAAAGAGACTTCTCATAGATGTATGTTATGGTTTGGGTGTGACATGCCTTCTTCCCCTAAAACACTAATTTATTGAGTGCTGAAAACTAATTTATTGATGCTAGAAACTTTAGGAAGTGGACCTAGATAAAAAACAAAAAAACAAAACAAAACCCCTCAATATACTAGGGTCCTTAGGGGATTGGGGGATCTTGTCCATGGCCTCCTATCTCTTGGCTTCCTGTCCATAGAGAGGAGAATGGTTTCCTCCTTCACATGTTCCCATGGTCATGATGTTCAGCCTCACCTCAGCTCCTAAGGGAGCCAGATGACCACAGACTGAAGATAACCTGTTTCTCTCTTGACACTGTTTTCAGGTATTTTAGTAGCAACCACGGAAAATTCACAGACATACACAATCTTCAGTGATGACAACATTATGTCACAGAGGCAAAACACTGCTCTGCCTTCACACTAACTTGTATTGTGATCTCAGCTTCTCTTTTCTGAGGCCAGCTGTTTCTAGGCAGGTCATGCCCTATCTTTGAGCCTCTAGTCCTTATTCGTACGATGAGAATGGTATTAGTAACACCATCATGGGATTGCTGTGTCAATCATGACATCAGAAGGGGAGTACTCGGGCTGGAGTGATGGCTCAGTGCTTAAGAGCAGTCACTGCTCTCAGAGAGGACCGAAGTTCAGTTCCCTCCACCCACATCTGGCAGCTCACAACGTCCTCTAACTTCAACTCCACAGGATCCCACACTCTCTTCTACATCAGTGCTGCATGCATCATGTTCCCTATATCACACAGGTTAAAATCATAAAAGTAAGTCTCCTAGTGCCATCCTAGCTCACACGTCTTCTCACTCCAGATCCCACTCTATGCACCTGCTCTGAACCTAGCGGTCATCTGGCTGTTGGCCTTACTCCTACTCACCGAAGCCATACCACTTCCGAGTTTCTACAGCACCTCTACTCCCCAAGCCGCCCTGCTGTCCAATCACTTGCGGCTATCTCATGGCCATGAGACAGGTAAGTTTATGTAGTCCCTGGGGACCCTAAACAAGCCAGACAGTTCCTGGAAATTAAATAAAGGACTGAGCCTACTGTTGTCTATGATTGGTCTCAGCCCAAAATCACTGATTAAACTTTGCAGGCATTCTGGAAGCATAATGATTTTGCTAGTCCTGCTTGCATCCTGGAGTTTGTTATGGACAAATAAGACCTCATCAGAAAATCTACCTCTCTGGAACTGTGCCTATGAACAGTAAAATTCTTCTTGGTGGGCTTTTTAAGCCTTTACTGCCATTGGTATTAGATGGAAGCAATCACCTGGAAATGTTTTATTTGAGCAAAATTACCTTTGAGAATCAGACCATGTAATAGTAAGTTGGACTTTTTAATAAAAGGAAAATGAGTTTTGAATGGAAAAATACCCTTTAATTGGAAGTCCTCAGTAAATGGGAACTCTCTTGGTGGGACCAAGAGGCCCCTGGGGTTTTTTTCTTCTTGCCTGACTTGGACTTTTCTTCTCACCACTAAGCTCAGCAGGTCTCCTGCATGAGTCTGCCTAAATTCTGACTGGCTTACCGCTCATACTCATTGGTAAATGTGCTGTCTATCACTGAAGCATTCCCTGATAGAAATTGTGTTGTTTCTTAGTTTTTTAGTGTTTCTAATAATGGTGCAGGAAATGCCTTAATGAGCTGGCCCAGTAGTTAAGAGTGTTTGCTGTTCTTGCACAGGACATTGTGTCCTGTTCCCAGCACCCATCCTGAGCAGCTCACAACTGCCTGGAACCAGCTCCAGGAGATTTGACATTCTCTTCCATGCTTAACGGGCACCCACATGTACATACCACCTGCCAACACATATACACTGAATTTTAATATATTTCCTTTAAAAAGCAATGGCTTAAGCCCAGTCATGCCAGGGGCTCCAGAACTCTGCCCACGAGGCGAGCATCTGTTTAGCTGTCAGCCTTTGCCAATCCCCAGCCTCTATAGTTTCTTTGGGGCCCTTGCCTTTGGCTCCTGCAGAAGGCTTTATATTAGCTTTGCTTGCTACATCCACCTAGCCAGGGAATCCTGTTTGGATACTACCCAGGGCTCTTTTAGACCCAAGAGCAGATAGCCAGCCCATCTTACCTCTCAGATATCAGGCTCTGACCCTATGTGTCCCTCCTGCCCAGCACACCCAAGTTCAAGACCTCATCAGGAGACAGCTCTGGGAAGGATGATGGTATCTTAGAGGGCAAATACTTTCAATGGTTATCCTTATTATAATATATAAGTACTGTTTAATGACTTAACCCAAAATGTAATGTAATTATAGATCTAATTATATTGGAAGATGGAGGAGAAGGGAGTATCAGGAGAATCATTGTTCAAAGACAGTAAATAATGTTTGAACTTAAAATTAAGGAATAGTGTGTATATTTCATTTGGAAAATGAAATTACATACCAAAAGACAGCTAAAGGAGTCAAAAAGTGATTCATTGTCTTTGTGGAGCAAAGCTGAGCATGGAGAGGGATGGTGAGTGCCTACTATTCATTATTATTATTATTATCATCATCATTACTATTTATTTTAGAAGACTGCTGCAGGAATCCCGGTGAGAGGTGGAGCTAGAGGAGATTATATTAGTTATCTTTCTCATGGCTGTGACTATATTCTCTGACAAAATGGAGGGGGAAAGAGTGGTTAATTTATTTTATAGTTCTACAGAATATACTCCATCATTGAGGGGAAGGCATGGCAACAGCAGCAGGAGGCGGCTGGTCACATAGGCAGTGAGAAGCAGCGAATGGCTGTGCTCTTCTGATTAGGATCAGACTCAAGCCCATGAGATGGTGCTACTCACACATTTAAGGTTGGTCTTCCTACTTCAATTAACCCAATTGAAATAATCCCCACACCACCCACCCCAAGACATGCCCAAAGACTCATTTCTGTGTCAATTCCAAATCCCATCAAAATTGACAATCAAGATTAACCTTCACAGAGATTAATTGATAAACCAAGTGGGGCAAAGGGGTAATGGAAGATGAAAAGAATTAAAATCATAAAGACTGGTGCACATGGCTGCCCCTTAGGATTTGGACACCAAGAGTCCCTCTAGGCACCACTCACAGCAAGAATGACTAACCCTCCTTGGGAGGACTGGAAGGGGTTCGTGGAGAGAGAAGGTGTCTGAATCAACTTTTGGAGAAAGTACAAACATTCCCAGTTCCATAGAGCTGAACTATATGTAAGGTGAGAGGGAAGCTTAACAGAGGGAATTTATGGAAAAGGTCGGCAGAAAGGGATAGGAAGTATGGAGGCACAGAATATGAGAGCAGGATGCTGTGGAGGGAGGGAAGGCAGTTTTTCTGAGTAGTCTGGGAGCTTGGGAGGCATGAGAGGAGAGGATGGCAGTGGGAAACGAAGCAAAGACAAGAGTGTGTAAATAGATCCCATAGGCAAGTAGTTAATGCAGCCCAGCTGCTCCTTTCTCTTGAATTGTCTCAAGCCTTCTGAAGGAGCCATGAAGAGGATTCTAACCCGTCTAAAGGGCCCTTTTCCAGAGATCGTTTCTGACAGGTAAGTTATTAGAAGATAAGATCAGCAATATACACCAAGATATTCTTTGTGTATGTAGAGATAGTGTTATTATGTGACGTTGGCTGGCATGGCACTTGCTGTGTAGACAGGCTGGCCTCAAATTCTTAAAGATCCATCTGCCTTTGTATTCTGAGTGCTGGATTTAAAAGTGTCTCGGTTTCTTTAGTTGCTGAATCCTGAAGTTCTAAGATATGGAATTAGGGATACTCAGGGAGCTTTGGGTAGTTACTAACTAGACAGAACTAGTTCAGCTATTTAACTAGCACACAGTCTGATGTAATTAGTGGTCCCATGGGCATGGATTGTGTCCATATAAATGCAGTTCTTAGTCAAGCTGTGTGGGGCTGTATAATTTCAGTTCCATTCTTGTTTGGATTTTCATTTTTCCCGGAGGTGATTATGTCTTGTTTTCTTTTGCTTGGTTTCTATGTACCCATCACTAAATCCTTTTTTTTTTTTTTTTTTTTTTACCCTTTGATGAGACAATGTGCTAACTGAATCTGTCAGGTAATTTATTATGTCCAGTTATATTGCAAGTACTGTGCTGTGCTGGCGCTGGGGGATTCATCTAGGAACAAAACAGACATGATCCCTACTTTTACTGAGTTTATGGTGTAGTGAGGGGTAAAGTACAAAGTATAGCATTCCTTTGGTATCCATGAGGGATTGATTCTATAACACCCTCCTCTCTCAGCAGACACCCAGACCCACAGATGCTAAGATCACTTACTTAATATGGAATAATATTTACACATAGGTCATATACATCCTCCCACACACTCCAGATCCTATCTAGAGTGCTTACAATGCCTACCACAATAGAAGTGCAGTGTAAACAGTTATACTGTACTGCTTAGGGACTAATGGCATGAAGACCATGTCTGTACATTTTCATGCAGACTTAGCTTTGTTCCCTGTCTATTTTCAGTCCTTGATTGGCTGAACCTATAGGGGTGGAAATTATAAACCTATAATGTGAGTGAAAACAGAGACCATGTCTGTCTTGCTTGTAGCTGAATTCCCAGTACCAGGCTTGCATATGACTGGAGATGATAAATTGCCCAACAGCTTCAGTCACCGTGTTGTTCTGTCAAAGGGCCAACTGTAATTGTAATTAAGTGTTATAATGAGAGAATGTGTGGATCCTCTGGGGACACAGCAGAAACCCCTCACCTAGGGAGACAGGAAAGTGTGCATAATTGAGGAGTAGATGGAAACAATTTATTCAGGCCCAGTTATCAAGTACCACTCTGAATGCTGAGAATACAGCACTTAGCAACACAAAGCAAGCTGCCTGCCTTTCTGGAGCTTGCATTCTAGCGAGAGGAGAAGGAAAATAAACTTAGAACACAATTTCCAATAGAAACAAAACCAGTAAAATTAACAGTGGTGTCTGGGGATAGGTGAGCAGGAAGTGCGGCCTGAGGCTACTTTAGGCATATTGGCAAGGTCAGGTCATGGAATGTCTTTCTGAGAATGCTGGACATGCAATCTGAAACATGGAAGCAGCTAGCCCCATCAAGAGTAAGGAACCAGGAATGCAAGATCCTCCAGAGGCAGAGCACAGTGAAAAGGTAAGAACATTAAAGGCCGAGGTAAGTGGATAGCTAGCACTGAGGACATGGACATAAATAAGTTCCAAGTTGCCTGTCCCATCAGAGTCACTGATAAACCCCTCCGCTGTAGGCTATTTGTCCACTTATTGTAAGGTCCCAAAAGCTCATGATGCCTCATCCATCCCAGAGGAGCTATTGGCAGTTAATGATTACGGGGTGGAGGGTGCAGAGGGGTCATTTCTTTAGTGGTATAGCCACTGGAAAGTTACTTATGTTCATGCAAATAACCCTATGTGAACCCACGGGCCAGAGAGAGAGAGGGTTAGAGGGAGAGGTTGGGAAGAAAAAGTCCATTGAAAGTGGGAGGGGAATGAGAACGGGTAATGGGGTGAATACAATAAAATACATTACATGCTTGAAGTTATCAAAGAATAAATAAAAATACTGAAAACAAAAGAAAAATTCCTATATCTCTCCTCTCCTCTATCGTCCTCGGTATTACAGGCAGTGTAGAAAACTTGCATATGAGAATGTTCTTCCACATTCTCTTCCTGGACCATGGTTGGCAGGATACAAGAAGGTATGTGGACAGAAGAGGATCTTGTCTTTATTAACCTTCCCCTAAAGTTAGGATTTGGAGAGAGTACCTGGCTGGGCTGGTCTTCAGTGAGGACTACTCTGCCAGTGTAAGATGAGATGCTGTGTTGGGGAGGAGCCTCCACCGTGAAGATACATGGACACCCAAGTCACTGACAGTTTGATGGAGAAACTTTCCTCTGCAGCACAGTGACCAGCAGGCCACAGCCTGGTAGAGTAGTTGCATTGCCTGAAAGTCTTAGGGACCAATGCAATGGCTGGGATGGCAGCTCCCCAGGTAGTGTGGGAGTGCTGAGGTGCCCCAGGCTAAGAGCTTGGAAGCTTTTATGGTAAGCAATCAATTAGCCTGTTTCCTTCCTCTGTGGGAGTGAACTGTTGACAGAGAAGCCATGCTCTAGTCCCTTTGACCTGTCTAATTCCTTTATGACTAATTATAGAAATGATTCAAGCATAGTGAATAGTTAAGTTCTATCCAGAACACACCTGACAAGGACATACAGCAAACTTGGGACTCTGTTGGATGGCATCTCTCAGCAGCTAATGCTCTATGACATGCAACAGGAAAGACTTGCTTCAACTACCACCTATGAGTACCTGAATGCTCATTGGAGACAAGTCTTTGGGCTGAACCCAGGGCACTAGTGGATAGTAGATAAGCTCTCTACCACTGAGCCACAAACCTAACCCCAATCAATGTCTTTTTAAAAGCTTTAAACTCTCTAGGACCTAGGAAACTCACATTAAACTTTGATCCTGCTGGCACAGCGTTTTTAAGGCCTGCTGAGTCACAGGTGCCCCAGGCTTCTCATGTGAAAGGTCTTGGAATGGAGAAGAATGGGACCCAACATTTTAAAATGAAAGCGTTTAGTTCAACTCAGCCAAACAAGCATCTGGAAAGCCTAAATCCTGAAGAAAAAAAAAGGCATAATATATTAATTCATTTTTGAGGGTCAGGGAACATGAAGTACGATCTTTTAAAAACATATGTGGGTATACAGACATCCACGCCATGGGATATGCATGTATATAAAGGATGAGTACAAGTCAGAGAATGATGTCAGGTGTTGGTGCTCAGGTACCTTCTACCTTTTGTTTGAGACAGTCTCTCAATGGCCTGGAATTTCACTGCAAAGTCGCTGTTTCCACCCTGCTCCAGCTCCCATCTCACCTTTGCTAGGATTATAGGCACACACCACTATGCCGGGCTTTAGACATGGGTTCCAGGGATGTAACTCAAGTCCTCACACTTGCAAAGCAAGCCCTTTATCCACTGATCATCAAATGATGAATCCCTGCATGTTTGAATGGGGCATAGATGGGGGATGGGCATGTATACATTCTAGTAACTGCAACTCCACCAGACCATTGGAATGTACAAACTCAGAATTCTTTCCAAGTAAAATGAATATAGGTGTCCTACTTCCTCCAAGTCATTCTGGCACTGTGTCCTGTCCTGTCTTCTAACTACTCTGGAGCAGGCAGGTCCATGTGGAAACAAAATTTTTGGTCATAAATCTCTGGCTTTGAATGTCTTTCTTCTCAGCTTCTTGCCAAGTCAGATTCCACACTCCTCCCGGGACCCCACATTTCCCCTTTCCCATTTGTTGTACATTTTTATTATTTGTTTATTGAAATGCTCCACTTGCTGGGATAGTCTCTCCAGGAAGTAAGTCATTTTGCTATGGTTGGAATTCCAGAGGTGACTCTTGGGGGCTCCATAAGCATACATGGCAGCTTCACTGGCAACTGCAGAGCCTTGATTTACTGATAAATCAGTGACAGCACTTGTTAACACCTGACCCATATGAGAGTGAAGTGGTGTCCATGTGTTGGAGGATGGCCTTGTTCTCAGTTCAAGGTCTCATTATCTAGTGGTGAAGACGAGAGTTAGAGAGAGGCACAGTCCTGGGAGATCGTTGCAAAGTTAGAAAAAGTGCATGGTCTTTTAGGGTCCTTGTGCTGTGAGAGGGAGGTAACGGAAGCAGAGCTTAACCCCGGAGAGGATAGGGTGGGTTGACACTGATCTTTCAGAAGGAAGATGGACAGTTGTGCAGGAATAACAAGTCATTCCAAGTCACCACAAGCTGGAGGATGAGGGAAAGCAAAGAAAGATGAGGCTTCGTCCCATCTTGCAGGTGTGGCAAAAGCTATTTATAGACAAGTAAAATGCTTTGCTTAATGTCACCCGGATCCTAAGCAGTGGAGATGGAATGGTCATAGGATCTTAACCCCGACATAAGTGGTGGCTGCTGCAGAGGAGCAAAGGAAACAAAAGATGCTTTCTACCCTCCAAGAAATGAGATCTCCTCTCAGGATGGTTGGAGTTACTGGCCGAGTGCTATCAAATGCTTCAGTAGGGGAAGCCGGATTGCTTTTCATGCTGTCGAGGGGCAAGGGCATCATGACAGTGGACCATTTTACAGAGATCACTGTCTCACTGAGCCTCCTCACACAAAGGGAAAACTATAGGGGATACAGGCCTGCACCTACAGGATCACAGCTGACAGATTAACATGCAGAATTGCAATCAGAGAATGCTAAGTATAAGCTGTTTCTAGTGATCATTGAGTTTTGCAGGCAGGGGCCAACTCTAGGAACCTTTATAAAATCCCTGTAGCCCAAGTACCCAGGCAATAATTATACAAACTATATTAAGTAGGTGTTTATTAAGCACTGATGACTTCATATGTTATCAATTCAATCTTTTTTGTTATTAATTTTTTGCTTAGTTGTTTTCTTTCCATGACAGGGTTCTTCTGTGTAGTCTTGGCTGTCCTAGAACTAGCTTTGTAAGCCAGGCTGGCCTTGAATTCACAGAGACCTGCCTGCCTCTGCCTCCCTCGTGCTGGGATTAAAGTCCTGCGCCACCATTGTCCAGCCCTGGTTTTTGTTTTTATTTTTGTATTTTGAGACAGGGTCTCACGTAGTCCAGGCTGACCTTGAACTCAATCTATAGCTGGGGATGACTTTGAACTCCTGCTCCTCTTGTTTGCATGTTTTAAGTGCTGGGATTACAGGTGTGCCCCATTACTGCCAAACCAGATAATCTTATCCCCATCTTTCAGGAGAAGAAACTAGGGCCTTAGATTTATCATACATAAGTTCACATAGTAAGAGTTTGTAATACATAGTGAACGAATCATGTTCATCACACAACTACACATGTAACAGACACCGTTGGGTTCTTTCCCAACATCCACCCTTACCCCTCTCTGCTACATGAATCCTGTTGTTCAGATATCTATCTCTTGGGCAATGGGCAATGAACTTGATGTCTACTATGACCAATCATGGTGATCCTAATCTCCCTTGTCAGCTGTTGGGTTAAAGCAGGAGTTGTTACTCAGGTCTGGCCAAAGATATGAGGGCAAGAATCAGCGAGGGGCTTCTAGGAAAGATTTTCTCACTCTTATGAGACAGAATGACTCTTCTGGGCTGTATAGTGGGGGTGTGGGTGTGATCCCTTGAATGGTGGGAATCCAGCCTAGCCAAGCTTCATGCTGAGGGTAGCAGACAATGAAAGTAACCTGGGTCCTTTAGGAACTCACCAATCCTGAAACTCCCCTACGTCTGGACTTCTTGTTACGTAAGATTATAAGATTTCCTTTATGGCACTAGCCAATTTGGGTCCTTTTTTATCACTAGAAGCTGAGGATATCCTAATCTGATGGCCATGCATTTTCTTATTTGTCATAAACCAGTGAGAACACTGGCATTCCCTCTTTTACATACTATAAAATGAAGCCTCAGAGAAGTTGGGTGCTTTAGCCAAAGTAACAGAGATAGGAAATTACAGAATTCCATTCAGAATCTGTTCTTAGTCAGACAATAAAAATTGCACACTCCCACCAGGCTGGGATCTTTTATTTACATTTCATCATCTCCCAATTTCTGGGGTATAATGTCCAGATTCCTGGATCTTTGATGTGTGGTACTTAGGATGCCCCTCTCCTATGAGAATGAAAAGGGGCAGCCACATTATGCAGTATGGAATGGTGGCAAGTGACACACTAGTAGCTTGGCCTTATCCTTTATTACTAGCAAGCTGAGCTTTTATCAGTTGGGCTTGAGAACACTGGGCAGAAAGGAAAAGTCTGCACTATAAAGAGACTAACTGTGGTATCTTGGCACAGGAAATTTGTCTCTTGGTACAGGCATTTACTTCCACCTGGATGGGCCTAGCCACTTTTCCAACTGTCCTTGTGGAAAATGACTTGGCACCATGTCCTCACTAGAGACACTGTAAAGAAATTCTTGTCATCAAATGCAAGAATGGACAAAATGAAACCTAAAAACCATTCCTATGCTGTAGAGGATAAGATTGCATGAGATATTAGGAAGGCCTTTTTCTAATTGACCAAATATGGCAGGATGGAGGGCAAAATCATTCTTATATTTCTGAACATCTTTACCAGGCCCTGGAGTTACAGATAAATTTACTTGACCTCTGTGCTCTAGGTTCTAAAGCACATGACCAAAATAATTAAATAGATGATACCCAGGTATGTCTGTCTCTCTGTCTCTTTGTCTCTCTGACTCTGTCTCCCTTCCTCCCCCTCCCCCTTTCCCTCTCTCTCTCTCTCTCTCTCTCCTCTCTCTCTCTCTCTCTCTCTCTGTCTCTCTCTCTCTCTCTTCCTCCTCTCTCTGTGCGTGTTTATATGTGCAGGTGGAAGCCACAGTTCAACATTAAGTATCTGTCTCTATCAATCTCTACATTATTTATTGGGGGTAGAGTCTCTCATGAAACCTGGAGCCATGGATTCAGCTAGACTAGCTGACCAGCTAGCTCCAGAAATCCACCTGTGTTTTCCTCTCTAGCTTTGGAATTATAGACTCACAGGGCTATACCTGGAAAGAGAGAAGGAATGAGAGGCAGGATAATCAAGCTCCTTGCCTGAAAACACATGCTAACACATATAGCTTGCTTTGAATTTTGTAGAAAAGGGGAAGCCACTGAAGGATTTTGAAACATAGCACTGTGCTGTTATATATATTAATTCTGCAGGCATAAGCAGAATGGTTGTGGGAGACGATGTAGAGCAGGGATGTCAATCTGAAGGCTTAGGGGATCTCTTCTCCATGATCCCCCAGTGACAGCACTGTTTCTAAGACTAGTGGGTCCCAGTTGTCTGGCTTTCTGCTGAAAGGCAGTCTGTGTGAGCTGGGAGGAAACTCACACTTCATTGAGGGTTGCCGCCCAGCTGGGGGCTCACACATGTCATAGTGTATACAGAAGAGGTGCTGACAGAACCAGAGAACTGGGATCAGTTACATAGGGAGAGGAGGCCAGACTGCCAGAGCTGAGCTGTGGAGAATCATCACTGAAGACAGGAGGTTCCCGTGGGGCTGAGGCAACCTCCTCCGAACAGCTGTTCAGAGCTCAAAAGCCAAGTCCAAGACTCTAGGAGACCTGGAGGGTTCAGATACTTAGATGGGAAGGGCAATGCTGGGATGTGAGGAGAGATGGCTAGCAGGTGAGTGGCCGGATCTAGTGACCTCCTTGCTGAACAGCTAGGCCAGCTCTCAAGTCCCCGTGTTTAAAGTGCACTTCAGTCTTTTGGCCCTGGATAGGGGTGTGGGTGGGTCTGCTCTTACATCTCCCCTGTGGCATTACTGGCTGCAGAGAACTCTGGCCATTAGCAGCTTTTGGGGCCCGGCAAACCCTTTCTCTGTGTCCTTTCGATTTCTTTCTATTTGATTCATCACTTATTTGAGGCTCTGAGAGTCAGTGTTGGCCTCTCTTCCACGGACCCTGGCCAGACATGTCTTCTACACCTTTAAGGCTAGCGCACCCTGCACACTCCTTCCTGACGCTCTGTGAGCACTGCGAGATTTAATGAAAGTGGGGTGGCTCCGTGAAGTCATTGCACTTTACACGGCAAACCCTGCAGAGGACAAACAAGCGAAGGGAGCAGGCTTAGGAGAAATCTACTGTCTCCCTGAGGACAGATTTCGTTTCTTCCTCACAGAGGCCTGCTGTTCCCCATTTCCTGAAATGCCCATGGTGGTGGCTTGACCTCTGTGTCAACCACAGTGAGACACTAATACTAGGAAATATATTTCTTCTTAACAACCAAGAACACAAGCACATGACAGAAGGGTGTGGTGAGTCTGTGGAGTCACAAAACACTTGTGTAGCACATAGGACAAATAGCCCTCAGGACAACCCAAATGAGAGCCTAGGGTGGCCAGACCCATATCTGAAGCATCAGCAAAACAAACCATTTAAAACGTGTTTGGGGGGCAAGCAAAGCGCATACACCAAAGCATGAGGATAATTTACAGCCTCTGTCCTACTGGGTCAATCTAAGCTCTTAGCTTGGAGCTGAAGGCTTTCACGGTTCTGACCTTAGGCCTTCCCCCTTGCTTACTTCCCTGTCCTGGCTGGCTCTTCCCACTGCTTTTCAACCTGCCTGCACTTCCCCTTCCCCCAACCCCTCTCCCCAACCTGAGACTCTGATTGCTCCTATCTTTACCCTCAGCATTGCTGGTCTCTGTCTGTAGTAGAGCCTCTCTGCTCAGGATCCCCCTGCACAGTCTCATTGACTCAGGTCACACACTCCCTTCCGGTATGTGTCATGCCCTCTGTAAAGTCAAGTGCTCTTTATGTGTTCTTGGTTCATACAGTACTCTGGATCTACTTCAACCAGACACCCTGGGCTCATCCTTAGCTTCTGTCATGAACCATTCACAATATGCTATTTGAACCCACTTGAATCATCCTGGCTGTGGACCTTCCAATGGCAACTCACTAGTTGTCCTCAGTCCTACAGCTTCAAATACCCAAGCTCCAACTTTGTCTTATTGCCTGACCATCTTGACCTGCCGGCTTCAGAAAAATGACATGGAGACCTTTTATTATTTATAAATGCTTAGGCCTTATAGCTTAGGCTTGTTCCCAACTAGCTTGTATAACATAATATCCCACTTATATTATTCATCTTTGCCATGTGGCCCGTTACTTCTACTTTAGTCCCCATTCTTCCAACATCTGACTTTCTCTACACCTGGCTGGTGAATCCCTGTGCCTGATTCTTTCCCAGAGTTCCTATCTCTGCCTGGAAGTCCCGCCTACTCTCTCCTACCTAGCTGTAGGCTATCAGCTCTTTATTAAACCAAGCCAAGATGCCTTAGGCAGGTGAGGACTTTACAGGGACACACCTTCATACAGTGTACAACACTGTCTTGTTTGCATTCCCATATTTCCCATCAATCAAACTATCTTTTACTTTATTAGCATATTCCATACCTATGTTTTCAGGACAAAGACTATGAAAATCACTCCTATCTGGGAATCTCAGGTTAGTGAATGAGAAGGAATTCACAAGTTTCAGACCTGTGAACAACATAAGTGCAATAGAGAGAGGTGTGAAGCCTGTGGATGGAAGGGCTCCTCCTGATACACCAAGGCCCACAAATGATACTTACAAGCGGTCACACATCTGAATAAGAACAGAACCTGGAGTAGAACGTAGCCCTTGCTCTGCTTAGGGGTGTCCTATCCCTGTAATCCCACCTCTCAGGAGACTGGGATAGGATCAACCTGAGTCTGAGGCCAACCTGGGCAACATAGTGAAGCCCAGTCTTAAAGAAAAAATAGCAGGGCTATTTAGTGGGGGGTGGGGGTTAGATTCTCCTGATCATTGGTGGCTTTTAGCCAGATGCCAGACATTTAACTGTCAATCTACAGCTTGTTTTAAGTCATCTCCACCAATTTGTCTATTGAAACTCCTTTTATGTAATCTGGGTACCCTTGAATTCTGCTGGTATGTCTGTCTGGGGTCTCCATTGATCCATGCTTCCTTCTACCTTTAGAGCAGCATTTTCTTAGCTATGAGCACAACTATGGATGCGGGATTCTTTGTTGTTGCTAAAATTTTATTCATTTTAAAATGAATGTGTGTATTTGTGTATAGGTTTGTTCATGTGAGTGCAGGTGCCCTTGAGGCCAGAAGAGGGTGCTGAATCTAGAGTTAACAGTTGTGAGTCATCCAACTTGGGTGCTGGGGACAAACCGTTGGGCTATCTATGTGAGCACGGCACAATCTTAACTGCTGAGCCTTCTCTCTAGCTTCAAAGTCTGAATTCTTAAAGTAAGTCCATACATCTTAACTCATAGTTGTGTGTCCATAGCTGAACATTATTTTTCCCAGTAACAGAGAACAGAACGATAGACAAAGATGAAAAGTATGCCTTCACAGGATCTCTGTAACCCCAGTGCCCTGAATTTGGATTTCACAAAATGTTTGATGAATTGGATTGAGTATTACTTCCAGTTCTGAATTGTTACAAAGAGCACGGGGTTTAGGGGCTTCTTAGATTTCCTTACTGATTTTTATATTTATATTGTTTTATTTTTAGTGTGTGTACATGTACACTTGAGTGTGTGTGTGTGTGTAAATTGGAGTACAATCTCTGGTGCCAGTCCACCTTCCACCTTGTTTGAGGCAGGGTCTCCCTGTTGCTTGCTGCTGTGTATGGCTAGCCCACCATTTTTAAAAGATTCTCCTGTCTCTGCCTCTAATCTTGCCATAGTGTTGTTGGGATTGCAGATGTGAATGCAACTCAGTCCTGCTTTTATGTGGATCTGGGAATTTGAACTCAGGGCCTCATGCTTGCACAGTAAGTTTACCCACTGAGCCATCTATTTCCTCAGTCCTTTATCTATTTTCTTAGTTCTGTTTTTTTTCTAAGATATAGACTCTTTTATGGTGTAGGCTCTGAGGTTTTAAACCCAGGACATCTGATATGTTGACTACATGTGTTTTTCATTGCCTGCAGTACAACAGATTTTTTTCCTCTGGCTTCAGTTTTTCTCACTTTCTAGAGCCTTCTATACTTTCTGGGGGTTGGGGGGACAGGAAAAAGAGAGAAAACTTCACTCTTGTGCATTTTTTTCCAAGGAATGTATTTCACTCTGTAATCAGATCGGCAGAAAAAGATATATCAGGTTACCCTTTTGGGAATAAGAATGTTCTCATGGGAATTATAAGAATGTTCTCTGGTCTGGCTAGGCTGGAAGCAGAAGAAACAAAGACATTGGAAAGAGAGGCTCTGAGCATTTGGGCTGGATGGACAGCGATCAACTGTGAACCACTTAATTCTAGGGAAATGTCTTCCTTGCTGTTTACACCATTCGGCACGATATTGGGAGAAGGCAGACATGTTCGTTTGTCTCCTGGAAAGCAGAATTAAGTGTTATTTCCATGATACAATCATTCAGGAGATGCCTTTCTTAAAACAATCCCTGTGCTGGTTTTGAGGCATGTCTGGCTTACATAGGGTCTGAGTTATGGGAGCGTCGGCTGGGAAGCCCTAGGAGCATCTGGAGATGACTCAGTGTTTGCTGCACAAACATGAGGACTCAAGATCTGTCTCCAGCATACACATTAAAAAGTGAGTCGTGGTGGCACATTCGTGTAATCCTGGCAGTGGGGAGAGAGAGACAGGGCAATCTTTGGGGCTTGCTCACCAGTCAGTCTATCTGAATTGGTGGGCTCCAGGATCAGTAAGAGAGCCTGTTTCAATTAAGAGGGGGAGTGGTACAGAAAGAGAAGTGGTATCAACTCTGGCCTTCACCTGCAGGGGCACACACCCACCTAAAGACCTAGGGAAAAGGCACATGGCAGTATGGGATTAAAGTAGATAAAGTTATGGAATGAAGGAAAAAAAATAACAGGGATGAAGAATGGACAGGTAGGGAGATGGACACTTACCAAACACTAAGCTGGGTTTCATAGACCAGTGAAGAAAATCAACACTTACCCACTGACAGTCTACCCTGCACCAAGCACTGAGCTAGGTTTACATGGTTTATCACAAGATACTGCTTTTTCCTTCTTAATCCCATATAGAGATGTTATGTGACACTATTCCTGGGGAAGACATGAACAAATGTTTACTTACCTCAGATGAAGAGCTGATGGCAGACCAAAGTAAGGGTGACACCAAAGTTCAACTCCATGAACCACTGAGTTTTATTGGTTACAAGAATATGGCTGAGAAGTTACTTACGGGAACAGAAGTAACGCCAAGACAAGTGTATCAGCCATGCCCACTCCAGCACAGGTAAGAGTGTTAAAAGCTGGAGACCTGGATTATACTACACAACCTACAGGCGCTGTGAGCCTCTTCTAGGCATCTTGGCTGGATTTTGCTTCTTTTGTCAATTCTGCTGGTCTCTACTCTTTCAGGGTGCTAGTTTGGTCTCTGCTTCTTCTAGGTGATTGGGCTTGGCTGAGAGTCCATTTGGAGCTTGGCCTATCTGAGAGTCTTCTTAGCTGTCTTTACTGCTTATATACCTTATAAATCCTAGGTTTAATCCCCAGCACAGAAAATTTCATACAAAGAGATGATATAACTTGCTTTAAAAAAAAAAAAAGCCTTCAAAGTAGAGGAATTTAGATTCAAATTCAGCTCTCTTCTGATTTCCACAAACATTTCCTTCTCCCCACTTGTGCTTAGAAAATAGTGTTCAGTGGCTGGAGAGATGACTAAGTGGTTAAGAGCACTTGCTGTTGCAGAGGGCCCGAGTTTGGTTCTCAGCACCCACACTAGGTGGCTTACAACTCTCTGGAACTCCAGTTTCAGGGGGGATCTGATGTCCTCTTTTGACCCACTGGTACTGCATGTACATGGTACAAAATGAGTAGACTACAGCATATCCAGGCTAGAAAGCAGGCTTGGACAGGAAGGTCACTTGGCTTTTAGTTGGATGTTAATGGTGACTCTATCTTTTCCTCCATTGGCTAGGATCCAACCTTGAATCTTTATTGGTTCATTTTAAAAGAACCAGTGCAAAGAAATGAGAAAAAGTGGGTATATCACTTACTTATTTCATATAAACAAAAGTTTTATTGTGTGTGTGGCAGAAACATTTCCATGAAAGTCTTACAAGGTGGGAAAGATAAAATGATTTGAACACCTTGTCAGTAAGTTTTACTCTGTAAGACAGAAAAGACTAATATATAATGGGGGGTGCAGCCACAGGAGAGCGGGAAGGTACAAGGCTGTTACAGAAAGCTTAGGCAGGGTGCTGCAACGAAATGCCCATGTACTGTTTTCTCAGATTCAACTCACTGTTCACTAATGCCATGATTCATTGTTCTGAACAGATTCCAAGCTCCCAAGGTTGTAGGCTCCACTGTCAATCTCATTGTGATCTGCTGGACTAACTGCTACTACCACTGATTGCCTCATGATGTGTCAGAGCAGGCCATGTGTGCACGCACATATGTGTGTGTGTGTGTGTGTGTTTGTACATACTCAATTGAACATTACTTGGTTCATTTCTTTCCCACAACTGAGTCTCAATACACACTCCCTGGGCTCACCACCGCAAGCCTGTGTTCCTTTATTGCCGTAACCTTCAGTGAGGCATGGATTTGTACCACTGACCTTAAAGTGACAAGTTTAAGCCACAGCATCACAACAAAGCCCTTTCAACCCAAGATGGGCCTGACCTGATCTTCACTAGCACACTCAGGAAACAATGGTGTACTCTGAGGTTCGCCAGGGAAAGACCTTAATTGGAACTGACAAGAAAAAGGACACCTTCTACCATTTCTCTGAAGACTTCAGGAGTTCTCAGCACTTCTTGAAAGAGAATATGCCTCCAAGCTTTTCCTCCAGCTGGCTCGAGTAGAGCC
The DNA here is from genome assembly GCA_021653895.1 of Mastomys natalensis. NCBI lineage: Eukaryota > Metazoa > Chordata > Mammalia > Rodentia > Muridae > Mastomys > Mastomys natalensis. The sequence goes on from JAJTUV010000480.1 coordinate 563,012, forward strand.
TTTCTTTTCTTTTCTTTTCTTTCTCCCCCCCCCCCCCCATTTCATCTCTGCCAAATCACAGCAGAACGGCACAAGCAGCTGGAAACTCTCTGAGGTGAAGACAAGCTGGATATTATATTTGGATTTATCATCCCCTCCCCCATGGCAGCTGATTTCCACATCTGACAGGGTTATTATTTCGGAACTAGCTTGGATCTTGCCTTGGATAATTGCAGACTATCATCAGTCCCTCACCTGAGGCATTTTAGCACTTGTGAGAACCTCAAAAAAAAAAAAAAATCCCTTTTTTTCTTTTTTCCCTAGAATGAAGTAGGGTGAAAAAAAAATCAATGTGTAAGATTACGTCTTTGTTTCTATTTTCATTTGCAATCCTCCTTGGCTGTCAGATAATCGGGCCATTAATCAGTGGCAAGTCACGGTCTAGAGTACAGACAATAGTTTGCCATTTGGAGTCCACTGTGGTTTAAATGGCAATGACTTGTGTTATTAAGTCTGGTACTCTGTCATGAGGTATAGTGGAAGTCACAGACCTAGAAACTGTTAGGGCAGAGACACCACCCCGTGACCATCTAAGGCTTTCCTTCATGGTTGTACATCAGTCTTCTGACATTCCAGAGTGCTCCCCACATTATTCTGATCAGCACTCCCAGCCGAGGACTACTAAGACTTAACATCCCCCATTTTGCTTTTTGAGGTTGCTAATATTTATGTCCATTGCCTCAAGATCTTGGATATCTGGGGGCTCGTGTGTAGCTTAGTTAGTAGAATGCTTGCCTAGTACCTAGTATGCATGAAGTCCTGAGTTGGATCTCCAGCATTACATGAAGCTGGGCATGGTGCCACAAATGTATTATCATCACTCAGGAAGTGAGACAGGAAGACCAGTGGTTCAAGGTCATTCTCACCTTTGTAACAAGATCAGAGCTAGATGGGCTAAATGAAACCCTATCTTAAAACCAAACCAAAATGAAACCATATGATGCCTGCAGCCTCAGTACTCAAAAGGCTGAGGCAGGGGGATCAGGAGTTCAAGATTATGCTCAGCTACATATTTAGTTTGAGGCTAGCCTTGCTGAATTGCAACTATGTAGACCAGGCTGTCCTGGAACTCAGAGATCCACATACTCAGCCTCCTGAGTACAAGGTAGAAACTGCTATGCATGGCCTCTGCAGACTTTTTTTTTTTTAAATGGAGCCTGTGGGTGCTCTGTTATGTGACTTGCTTTCATATTAGTCCCTTGTCTTTTAACTCTTCTGCACATGGATCATTGTGGGTTTTAAACTTAATATTCATCCATCAAGGACAACGGTATCATACTGATACAGTAAGAAAACCGTTTGTTTTAAGAGTTGGAACTGAGTTTAAGTTTGGGTGTGATTGTTAACAATTTGTACTTTCCAACTATGGCTGATACTCCTGCCAAGTCCTACTCACATTGCAGATTTATGAGTGAAAATAAATCTTACTGTTTTGCCAGGAATTTTTGTGGTGATGTTATGTAGTAGTTAATCAGCAGGTCAAATTTTGGGACTCAGAGTAGGATGTTATGGTTTTGGGACTGGTGTTAGTGCTGACCTAACAGGTTTCAAAAAGGGCTGTCAGCAGAAGCCTGAGGTTTCTACAGCAAGGCATCTGTGAGAGCATAAAGGAAACGAGGAAAATCTTACTGCAAGTGGGATGAATGTGAATCTCAAATATATAGTAGAAGAAATTTTAGTGGTTACCAGGGATGGCAGGGAAACGGAAAAGGTACCTAATATGCTGGATAATCTAATTGATGTTCCAAGCAGCGTTACAAGCACTACCTGGTTTCTCAAGAAAGTAAAGAACAACCCATCAAAACCAAGAGACCTAGACTGGATAATTTTTAAAATAAAGAGGTTTTGTTTTTCATTCCTAGTTTTTCCAGATGCCAAATGTTTAAATTAAACAGCTAGCAGGTAGAAATGAAACTTGGGCTCTATTGAGTAACAAATTCTAGAGACAAAGTTAAGGGTGTGACTATAAAACCCTCTATAAAGAGCTCAGATTCACCACGGTGCTTCAACAGACAATAGTCCCTTTAAACATCTTAACAGTGTACTTCAACATCTTTAAAAATAATAGAAGCGAGCCAGGCGGTGGTGGCGCACGCCTTTAATCCCAGCACTTGGGAGGCAGAGGCAGGTGGATTTCTGAGTTCGAGGCCAGCCTGGTCTACAGAGTGAGTTCCAGGACAGCCAGGGCTACACAGAGAAACCCTGTCTCAAAAAACAAAAAAAAAAAACAAAACAAAAAAATAGAAGCTCAGGGTGGTGGAACATACCTGTAATCCCAGGAACAGGGAGGTAGAGGCAGGACGATCAAGAGTTCAAGGTCACACTTGGCCACATCAGCCAGCTGTAGGCTAGCCTGAATTAGATGGGACCCTTGTTCTCAAATAAATAAATAAATAAATAAATAAATAAATAAATAATAAAATAGGGAATGGTTTCTTTGGCTAAAGCTTGTTGGTGTGGTTTTCAAGTTAATCAAATCAAAATCAAATAAGGGAGAATACAATTTTTTAAACATTAAAAAAAAAAAAAATCATGGAGCTGGAAAGATGGCTCTGAACTCAAGTTCAATTCCCAGCACCCACATGGCAGCTCACGACTGTCTGTAACATCTGTTCCAGGGGATCTGACATCCTCATACAGACATACATGCAGGCAAAATACCAACACATATGAAACAGAAATAAATTAAGAATCATATATTACAAATTTAGATGAAAAGAAACAGAGAATGGTTAAAATGAAAATAGGCTTTTGGACTCCTGAGCTTTGATGAGCAGGAAGCAAGTGAAAAACTATTTGGCTTCAAAAACAGTTTTGTTTTTTTAAACTGGAAAAGAATGGGTGGGAAAGCAGAATTCAGAAAGTCAGGAGCTGTGGAGACTCAAGCTGAGACCACAGAGGGAGCTCAGCAGGGATAATTTGAGAGCTGGTGCATGACAATCCTAATTTTGTCTTTCCTCCAGTTGTATTAGCACCTCTGCCACTGGTCCTGGCTCTTCGTTTTTTTTCCGTTTGCAACGGAAGTTTGTGGTTGCCATTCTATGCCCATTTCTGTCATTGGCCATTAGACACACAGGGAGAACAGTTGGCTACCCTGAGAGTAAATGTACCTAAGGGAATGTAGCTAGATCAGATCAGGATGACAAAAATGTCCTCAAGAGTAAGGTTGGGGTAACAACATGTCCTAAATATGGCTGAGGACCTTTGTTTGACCCCCCAGGGTGATCACTCAGGGTGAAGAGTTACTTCCAAAAGTTGTCCTCTGACCTGCATATCTTCACGTGTAGCATGCCACTACATGTATGTGAATATGGTGCTCATGCATGCACACATAAGCAAACACACACATACATGAGGTTCATTTACTTATTTAATTGAAAAGAGAAAAAAAGGAAACCAGACACAGAAACCTGTTTCTATAATGAAGAGAGACTGGAAATTTTGAGCAAAGGAGTGTGGGAGGGATGTGAGTTGTTTTTGCTAGTAACCAGGATGTAAATAGTTATGGACCATGGAAGCTGGTATTTTCAAATATGGCCACAGCGATCACCCAGCTGCCAGTATTATGCCTGTAATTGGACCACTTAAGGCTGAAGTAGTAAACCAAGAGATTTAGGTCAGCCTGGCTATGTAGTGGGTTCCAAGCAAGCCTGAAGTATGAAAGTAAGACCCTTTCTCATCCTTGCCTTTCCTCTCCACCCAAAATCACCCAGCTCAGTAACTTGTGACTTTTTCACAAACTAAAACCTGAATTAAAACAAAATATTTATTGTTTCAAGACACTGGGGTTTGCGTAGTTTTACACATAGTTAGTATTATAGTACTATTACTAGTGGTTAACAAACTGGTGAAAATTATGTAAGGTTGAACACTATCTTAGGTGGATAGGACAGAAACAAATGGAAACTGGTGAGAAAACTGAGTTTGAAATAAATGATGTGGGGTTCAGGGTAGAAAGTCAAAACAGGAAAAGGAAGCAGAATTGAACCGGGAGCCTGCAAATGTCACTGAAGTTGAACAGGTTCGGTGAGGGTGAAGGAATAAGAAACCTGGGTTAAAAAGTATTGCTTAGAATGTGGAATACCTTGGTCTCTGATTTCAGTGGAACAGCTTGGTAGAATGAAGTAGAAGATGTGGTCACAGAAGTGAGGAGCTGGCCAGCAGCAACAATGATGAAAGGCTTTTATAAGGGTGCAAGAGAAGAGAGGACAATGGGGCAGATGAAGCTGGTGACAGTAGACTGACCGACAAAGATCTTCCTCAGAGTGACAGACGGGACAGGGCAGCTTTGCTTGATAGTGAAAGCTACGGCATGGGGAGCTGTCTGGACGTGTGGATGAGCACTGGCTTTTATTCTTAGTTCCAGAGAAGGAAGAAGGGACATCAAGGAGGCAGTACATTTGAGCTAGGTGCTAGACAGACATAAGACAGGGCCAAGAGGTGGCAGTGGTCTAGAAGAGTTTAGAATTGTAACTATGTCGGGTCTGCTTGCAAACAACTAGAGCTTTATTTTGTTAGTAACTAGGAGAGCTGCTTCTGGCAGGACAGTGGCATACTGGGCAAAGTGTTCTGGAGCATCTCAGGAAGAAGAGGATTTGCAAAATGGCTGAGTTCACAGAGTGTTAAGGCCCTGTTTGTTGGGACCAGGAAGCCAGCTATTTAGGAAGCAGAAGATACTGGGTTAATGGATATAGTTGATGAATCAGTGGCCAGATGTCTCACTGTCCTTTCTGAGGCCATTCTAGATGGTTTGATGATATTGGATACTATTTGATCCCAGGAATGTTAACTATAATTATCAATGACCTTGTTTCCTTTCTTTTCAGTCCCCAAAGCCACTTATCTTGATCTATTATTCCATAGTTTACTTATTTTGTTTTGGTCTCAATAGTCCAATTTTCAGTATATCCCTTGACTGCATTAGAGTGGCAAACTTCAAGGTATGAATCTAAGGTCAGTGTGGCACAGTGGCTCACAGTACAGTAACCAGAAGGTCCAGTCCTGCCATTACTTCTTTGGACTCTCTTTTCTCCTTAAATGTAGAAGTGAGCCATGTTGGGGGTGGAGAGATGACTCAACATTTAAGTGTTTGCTTTTGCAGAGGACCAGAATTCAGTTCCCATGCTCCATATCTGGTAGTTTGCAACTACCTGTAACTCCAGCTCCAAGGGGGGGGGGGCTCCACGCCCTCTGCTGGTCTCCACTGGTACTGCACTCATGTAAACCCACACAGAATCACATACACATAATTAAAAAGAAAATCTATCCCCATTTTAGATTAATTTATTTTGTGTTTGAGTGTTTTGACTGCATGCATGTATGTGAATCACATGTGTGTCTGGTGCCTGAGGTCAGAAAAGGGTATCAGATTCCCCAGATCTGGAGTTAGAGATAACATGGATGTTGGGAATCAAACTGTGGTCCTCTACATACAAGAGTAGCAAGTGCTCTAAACCTCTGAACTACATCTCTAGCCCCATGGCAGGCCTCTTATCTTGATGAAGTCAGCTTTAATACTTAGCTTCTTGTTAATCGAGGAATAGTTAGTTCTATCTACCTCCTAAGCATTCTCCCAGACTAGGCAACTGCAATCACTAAGGTCTAGCAGGTTTTACTTCTCCCTTGGAAGTTAATTCATCTGAAATCATAGCTCTGCTACTTTACTAATCTGTTAATGATGGGATTTAACTTGTGCCCTTTTTTTTTTTCATCCACAAACATGGCTACTTGAGGCTATTCTTGGTTGTCAACTTCACTACATCTGGAATTAACTAAAACCCAGGTGGCTGGGTACACCTGTGACGATTTTTTTCTTAACCAAATCATTAGATGGGGAAGACCTACTTTTAATCAGGATCCTTTGAGGTGGGAAGAGCTACCTGTAACCTGGGTCACACCTTCTGCTTGCAGCTTATGTAAAGGACAGGAAGAAGGAAGCTTGCTCTCTTTACTTGCTCTTCTAGCAAGTCTATTCCTTCACTGGCATTACAGCCTACTTCTTCAGGATTGTAGAGTATACTGAAGACCAGCTGAGACATCCATGCTGAACAATGACTGGATTCCTGGACCTTCTATTGGAAGATAGCCATTGTTGGATTACAGCCTGTAAGTCATCCTAATAAATCCCATATATATAAATATATGCATTTATTTATTCATTCTATCAGTTCTGCTCCTCTGGAGAAACATGAGTCATACAGTTACTATAGGTTACTGTACGGATTAAGGAAGTAATACATGGAAAAGCAACTAGAATAGAAAAAGTCGCAAGTATGTTTTAGCTATTATTTTTAATATAGCTATTATTTTCTGCACCAGACACCAAAAAATGAAGATATATGGTTGGTCCCTCTCCATAGAGAGCTTGCTTTCTAGCCAGGGAATTTTTAAATGACCTTAAACACACACACTCTCTCTCTTGCTGTGTAACATGGTAAGTGTGGGAACAGACATGAGACTGGTAGGGCCAGGGATGTGATGTAAGGGAGAACTGCAGTTTGAGTCTGATCCTTAAGAGAGAGGACTTAGGAACTTTGGTTCATACCTGTAATCATCAGGAGCCTGAGGCAGGAGGATCTCAAGTTTGAGGTTAGCCTAAGGTACATGGTAAGACCTTGACTCCAAACAACAACAAACAAAAGCCAACTAATGAAAATGGCTAGGAGAAAGGGGAAGGTGTAACATGGTATGTAGTGCCAGCAGCATTGAGACTTGGGAGCTCCTTAGAAACAGGATCTGGCGCTATCCCCAAACTACACTACTAAAAATCTGCACTTACCAGGACCTACCTTCATGTGTTCCTGCTAATATTAAAGCCTGAGAGGTACTATTGGCTGAAGGTACAGACTCTAGGACCAAGCTGCCTACATTTATAACAAGTAAAGAGTTTTCTCTTTGTGTGCGTATACACGCTGGAGGTCAGAGGACAATTTTGTGAAGCCAGTTCTCTCACTATCACGAGAGGATTGAATTCAGGTTACTAGGCTTGCAAGCACGTGTCTGTACTTTTTGAACCTTCTCGCCAACCCTAGGCTGCCAAAACTTAAATTCTGGTTTTATCAGTCTACTTATGTGGGACCTTAGGGATGTTTTTAACCCGTACCAAAGACTTATTTTTAACTAGGTATATACATGACAATTGTAAGTACCTACTACGTAAGAGACGGAGGATCAACCCCAACAACTTGTCACTTATTTTTGACTTACTGTAAAAGTCAAGTTTTTGTTGTTGTCTTCTTTAAAAGATTTTCTGGTTTTGGGTGTTTTGCCTGTGTGTACATCTGTGTACTACATGTGTCCAGTGCCTAAGGTACCTGTAACTGAATTTATGGTTGTGAGTCACCATGTGGGTGCTGGAATAGAACCCAGCTTCTCTGGAAGAGAGGCCAGTGCTCTTAACCACAGCTATTTTCTCCAGCTCTCTTTTGAGACAGGGTTCTACTACATGAACCCTCAGTTCACCAGTTCCTAAACAACTGTGCTTTCCATTCATAGAGTGGTGAAGCTTAACTACACCTGTCTCATGGAGATGCTGCAAGAGTCAAATCAAAGAATGTCTGTTAAATTAAAGATCACCTATTAAGACTTAATTTACTGGTCAGGTGGTGGGGTTTGCACCTTTGATCCTTGTCTCTATTAGACTTACATCTACCACCTTATAAGGTATTCTTAAGAAACTGACCTCAAAATAGGGTGCACAAAAAGGCCAGGAGAGATGTGTTGGAAATAGTTCTTTTTATTTCTGACTAACCTACAGTTCTGTTCAGGAGCATGAATAGACTCACGTTTATGCAGTGGTTCACAATTTATTTAAAAAAAGGTTTTTTTGGTCACGGGGCCTCTTGCAGTCCAGTCTGACCTTGTATTCTTCACCTTTCTTCTTCCACTTCCTCAGTACTGGGATTATAAATGTAATTCCTAATGAACTAGGAGAAAAAACTTTCATCCACGTTGTGTATCTTAGTATTCCCACAGGGTAGTTTTTCTCGTGTGTCTATCCAACACCTCCTTAGTGCTAGGAATCAAATTCAGGGCTCCAGGTCTTGCACATACTCTACAAGCAATTTACCATTGAGCTATGATGTCCTTCTAGTGGTTACCCTAGTTTTCAAGGGAATTTGCTAACAGTAGGATGCACACTAACAATTTCTTTAGATTTTCACACTTTCATTGCATCCGATGGTACCAGAGTTCTTTATTTAGAGGTGTCTTAAAGAATAACGAAGGTTGAGGGTGAACCTACCATGTCGTAGTGCCTCAAGTAAATCTCTTCTTCCCTTTGACAGATATTGCACGAGATATCACTACCTTTCCTACTTCGTACATGGCATAACCCCAAGTAGCGATCGCTCGGATTCCTTTCCTCGACTTGCAACTCTAAACACCGAGAAGGGTGTACGGGCCACTGTGAGGTCTTCTCTCTCCGTAGCGGATAAGCTCCCTTGAGTTGTCGTTTGGGTGGCTGGAAAACGCTGATGACTATTTCCAAGCGTCTAAGGAACCAGATCTGAATCCTCAACCGGGCATCAGGGACCAAGCTGTGTTCTTTTCATCCCTAACCTCCCTAGAGTTAAAACGTCTAAGCTCAGATCCAATTACCGACGCCATCTTGACCGCTACGTGTGACGCCACACGTATAGTTGAAAGAGCAGCTGATTGGCTGGGAAAGGCCGAAGGATAGGCGCGCGAAGCTGGAGACTGGAGGGTAATGTAGAAGCCTAAAGGAACTACACTCCCAGACTTCCTTGCGCGTGTGGCCAGCAAGCACCGAGAGAAAGAGGAGCGAGGTTGAAGTAGGACTACAACTCCCACTAGGCCCCGCGTCGTTCTCCCTTTCCTTTCAAAACGCGGAGGAAAAGGGACGGGACGAATGGAGGCTTTTGAGTGCTCGTTTCTCAAAAGGCGGGAAAGGCGAACTACACCTCCCGGCGAGCCGCGCGCGCTTGCGCCTGCGCTCTGGTATCTGTCGCCATCTTGCCCCTTCTGAGGCACCGCAAACAAACCTAATTCCTGGTGTCCCCTAGTCTTGGCGGAGGAGCCTTTTAGATGAGCCCCGAAAGGCCGGGCAGGTGGGTGTCTCTCAGGCAGGGTCCTGGGAAGAGCTGGCAGGCTATCCAGGGTAGGGGTGTGCTTGGCCAGGCATGGGGAGCCCGGCTTGCGGCGGTCAGCCCCATCCTCCGTTGTTTCCTAACGGGATCGCGGGGCTCCCTCAAGTGGACTGAGGGGGACTCCGGCATGCCTGGTGATGGGACACTGGAGGTCGAGGTCTAGCAGCCCCGAGGCGACTCCAGGCTGTCTGGCTGTCTGTCCGCGCCCCTGTTTTTTCTCCGTTGTCCTCTCCGCTGAGCAGTGCGCGAGGCGCGGACGCTGGCCAGGGTTCCCAAGACCGGCTGCTGGCCGCGGGGGCGCGGGCTTGACATTGGAACCAGCTCTGAGCCGCGCGGCGAGGAGCCGGGCGGGCTGCTCTTGTTGTGGTGCTGTGAAGGACTGCGTGTTTAGAGAGGGGGCGGGGCGGGCTGCCTGCTGACACTTGAGCCGGGACGGAGTCGGTGCGACCCCGGAGCACGCTCAGGATGCTGCTGCCCGGCTTTCCTTTGCTGTGCGGCCCGGCCGTGGGTTTCTCTGGAGGGGATGCTTTGGGATGCCGTGACGTGGTGCCTGATTCGGGCGGTCGCCGGCTGCCTCCGAGATTCTACCGGGAGGCGGGGACTGGCTTGGGGAGCGAGCGGATTCCTTTGGCTCTGCCCCTTCCTCCTCTCCACCCCCTTTCTTTATGTCATCCTGCCAGCTGGGGCGCGCCGTCCACTTCGGCACGCACAGGGTTGGTTCTGAGCTCAGAGGACTATGGGAAGTAGGGGGAAGGGGGCTCCACTTGAGGCCAAGAGTTGGAGTTAGCAACCCAGAGCCCGGAACGCAATAGAAGAGTTATGTCGGTTTAGTGTTTGACTCTTAGGCTGGCTCATTCATTCATTCTACTCTCCTGCTGACCATCCGTTTATCAGGTTAACAGATGCTAAAGAAGAGCTAACTGAGTTCTCAACCTGTAGTGTGAGAACTACCGGTTCTGTGTGACCAAGGAATTCAGTGTGAAATTCCAGGCTTTTAAACTTTTGGTAACTGGTGGAAATGACTCTTACTGCCAAAACTTGAGAAAAGTTGAGTTATTTAAGTTCCATTTATCCAAATAACCTGCTTCACCCTTTGCTTATTTTATCTCGTAACTTATTATTAAGGAAACTGGCAGAGGTCAAGTCACTTGTCCAAGGTTGCACAGGTGGTAGAATCAATTTGGCAAGTCATATGCCAGCCACTATGAAAGAACTTGGCATGCCCTGTTTTCTGGTACTTATAACAAACTGGGTGGGATTACTTTTTTAAAAAATAAAGGCATACAAATTGGGTTGAGACAGGCCAATTCACTAGGATGAAACAACTAATTATGTTGTAAAGCTGGATCTGGAATCAAGAAGTGTTTGACTTTAAAACCCGTTCTTTGCCGTTAGTATGAGCTGGATCAGTGTCCTCTCAATGATGGTTTGTTTCATTTGTCAGGATTTGGAAGTGTGGAGATGAAAATGGAAAATCTTTTCAATTTTACTTTGTAGCCAGTCAAAGGAACTCCATATCCTTGCATATACATTGGTAATTCGATTTGTTTTTCTTCTGATAGGGAGGACAAGCTCTTTGGGGCTACCAAACAGAAGCAGCAATGCCTGTTGTGTGGCCAACCCTTTTGGATCTCAGCAGGGATGAATGCAAACGGATTCTCCGAAAATTGGGTATGATTTTTGTTGTTTTTGTTCTGAGACAGGTTCTCACTGTGTAGCCCAGGCTGTCTTCAAAATCATGACAGTTCTTCCTCAGCTTCCCAAGTGCTGGGATCACAGGTGTGCTTTGCCATGCCTTCCTGTTTTATTTTTGATATTTTATATTTCTCTGTGATCCTTTTCTTTTTCTGTGTGGGTCATGGCTGTTGGTGGCATAGTCCTCATCTTTCTCACTGTTTCCCCAGGACCTAGAATGATTTGTACGTGAGATACAGGAATTGTGACACAAGGAGCCATGACAAATGGGAATCTTTCTCATTATACATCTCACATAACACTCAAGCCCCAAAGTGGATTGCTTTGCTTTGGTTTTGGTCCCCTTTTTCCATATGAAGTTTAAATCTAAGGCAAAACTCACAGTAATCATATAGTCAGTATTTGACTTCTAGGATAGTACTTCTCAACCTTCCTAATGCTGTGACCCTTTAATACAGTTCCTCACATTGTGGTGACCCCCAACCATAAAATTATTTTGTTGCTACTTCATAACTGTAATTTTGCTACTGTTATGAATCTTAATGTAAATATCTGTGTCTTATTCAAACTCTGTAAAAGGTCATTTGACCTCCAAAGGGGTTGTGATCACAGGTTAAAAGCTGCTGCTCTAGGCAATGGTTTTCTTGTTTGTTTTTTTGTCTTTGTTTATTTTTTTATTTATTTTTGCTTATGTTGGGATACTACTAACAATGTGTGTGAAATGTGGCTTTTCTGGATCCTAAGTTAAGGCAAGCTGCCTAGTTTCCCAGTTATTTCTTACTGTAATTGATAAGATACCCATTATATTTAAATTTGACTAATGCTTCTTTCCTTCCATAGCAGCTCTTTTCAACAAGCATTTAGGGAGAGAAGTAAGCCCTAATGCTAAGGAATATGTTTTGTGTAACGAACTAATGTTATCCCATGTGTGTAGAGTGGCATTAGTCACATGCCATTCTTGGAAATATTGGGAAAAGGAGTTACTCTATTCATTTGAATCTTTGGTTTCAAATGAGTATTCATGAATATGCTGTTTTAGATTATAAGGGCCCTGGCTTATTTATTACTGTAGCCTGAAGCACTGCACTAAATGAAAGAAGTGACGGAGAATTTGGAAGGGATCATCAGTGTCTTGGTAATGAATATTAATTAAGTAAAAAGCTTCTCATTATGGCTGATGTCTGATAATACAGTGTTTAAAGCAGTTACTTTCAGACATATTTGTAGGACACTAATGTTTTCCTTCAGAGGAAACCTTGCAAATTCTTATATGTAGATCAGATAAAATTGTAGCTACTGTGGATCTGCTGCTAATAACCCATTCAGGATTTCAACCTGCTTAACCTTGTTTTAGCTACCTGAAGAGGGTTCTTTGAGAGGGACAATCTTTTAAACTTACATGTAAACTTTTATCACTAATTTGAAGGTATTTGGCTATACACATGCACTAATATTTATAAAGTTGAACTCCATTTCTCTCAGAGTTAAAAATACTAGATAAATAGTTCACAAAGAGTAAATTGGACTAAGGTTTCTGGGTTTTGGGATCCTTGAATCAAGGGTTTATGTTTATATATTAAGTGTAACTTAATCCGTAGCTTATTCCATAAGTGATTTGAGGTGATGTATGAAAATGACCATAAGAACCTATAAAATTACGCACATCAAGAGGTTAAGGTTTTGGTGTTCAAGAATGAATGCCCATGAAACTGCTCAGGCTATCAAGGTTATATCTGAAAAGCTACCAGCTACCCAGAAGATGCCACTTTATAAAGTAATGCATGCCATTGTGTTGTTACCATGGTGGGGCTAATATGTATGCCCAGGCCAAGCAGTGGGTCCAGTTGCAGCATCTGCAGCTCCAAGAGAGTGCTAACTTTGTTTTGTTTTCTGCACATCATTTAAAATGTAGAGAGTAATTCTTGGATTTACATGTAGGTTCTCGGTTACTGACTGTATTCACATAAACAAGTGAACTACTTACGATGTGCCAGTGGACTTACAGAACTCAGGGTCAGATTGAGTTCTATATTGGGGTTCCCCTTGCCTCAAACATCTGATTGACCATCACTGGAGAGGTAAATTGTTCTTAACTTAGAAGAGGAGGTTGCACAGAAAAAAGAACCCTAGAAGAAACTGAAGAAATAAAGGCTTAGGGTGCAGAAAAAAAATTGAACATAAAACATTTTTAAAGTAATAAATAACTAGCAATAAATGTGTCTGTAGTTTTAGGTAGGCTGTGTGGGAGATGCTAGGTGCTGCTTCTGTACTAAAGAAAATAGCCACTGCCCATGCACTGCCATCTCTAGTGACACTTAGGAAGGTGGACCTTGACAGCAATTTGACAAAAGACTTCTTTCACTTATTGGGTCACTATCATGACTTTGAGTTTTAAAGTCTAGAGAAGATACCGTCTTTAAGAATTGTTAGCTTAGAGCAATGGTTCTCAACCTTCCTAATGCTGTCACCCTTTAATATATAGTTGCTCATGTTGTGGTGATCCCTGGAACCATAAAATTTTCATTACTACTTTATAACTATAGGTTTGCTGCTGTTACACATCATAATGTGAAATTGATATGTAGGATATCTGATATCCTACCCCGAAGGGGTCTTGACCCACTAGAGTATAGGCATACATTCAAGCAAAATATTCGTATACATAAAAAATGAAATTGGGCTAGACAGTTTATGATATACTTATGGTACCAGTAGCAGGCACATGCTTGCTACTTTTTAGCTGCCACCCCCTGGCCTTATTTTTATAACTCTTGAGTTGTAACTTATCTGACTTGTGTAGGCTTTATGACTAAAGTATAATTGAGTAGCTGATTTGTTTAAATGGACCTAGTTTAGAGTTTTATAAAAGTAGTGTGATACATCTTTTGTTTTCTGTGGCATTAATGTGTGTTTATCATTGTATTATACCTTTTTTTTCTCTTTGTTGATTTTGAGACATAGTTTCTCTATGTATCCTTGGCTGTCCTGGAACTTGCACTGTAGACCAGGCTAGCACCACCAATGCCCAGCTTCATTATACATTTTGTCACTGGAATTAACCCTATAGTAGAATATTGCCCAAAAAATAACACCAGAAACTAAGTTGAGTTTAAGATATCTCAGGATACTCATAAACATATTTGTCAACAAGTATGAAAGGAAGGTTGGAAGCTAGTAAAGGTTCTAATGGTGGCTGGACTTCTTGTGGGAATGCTGGGAATTGTGTAGCTGAGGTAATGCTTTCGGAGCCACAGTTTTGTGTGTTAGATGTTGCCACCTCCTAATTTTGTGCATGGCTTTTTAGTTCAGCTTCAAATAAAACTTGAAATGTCAGAAATATTCGCCATATTAAAATTTTTTACTGCATTTTAACCAGGTGTGGTGACACCTGCCTTTAATCCCAGCACTCAAGAGGCAGAGGCAGGTGGTTCTCTGAGTTCAAGCCCAGCCTACTCTACATAGAAAGTTCCAGGTCAGCCAGGGCTACATGGTAAGACCCTGTCTAAAAAGGAAAAAAAAAAAAAGATATTTCATTTTAAATAGATTTATTTTTATTTTATTTGTCTGTGTGCCTATGCACGCAAAATCTTGCATATATGCTATGGGGCATGGGTAGAAGTCAGGCTTTCTCTTTCTTCTATGTGGATCCTAGGGATTGAACTCAGACTACAATGCTTGGTAGCAAGTTCCTTTACCTGCTAAGACATCTTGTCCAGCTCTGTTTGTCATATTTCCTCAGTTAATTATGTTTTCTTTGTAATCGTGTGTTTTTAGGTCAGGCATGGTAGCACAGGTCTGTCTTCTCAGCACTAAGGAGGTGGAGGCAAAAGGGTCAGGATTTAAAGCTAGTCTCAAAACTAGCTTTATGTCTCAGAAACATACAGTAAAACCTGAAATGCAAATAGTTTGTCTTTTTCTCAAGCTGTCTTTTCCCCCTGATCTTTTCTTTTTATGTCATTGCCATTCTCTTAAGCATTTTGCAGAATCTTTCTATAACCAGTTATGGGTTTTAGCAAATAACTCTTTAGGTTAGGATTAAAGGATTTTCTTAGTCTGACCACAGATTACTTCTTTTCCTTGTTACTCTGTTCTCTTACATGTGTGAAGTCAAACCTTCATAATATATCTGTCTACTTATCTTATCTAACATGCACATATACCCTTTTTAGACTTTGGTTTTAATGATTTTGAGAATAGGGACTGTTGTTTTTTACCTACAAATATTTAAGTAGTTTCTCTGGCACTCTATTCTATTCTATTAGTAGTTTGGTTTGAATTAGTGACTATTCAACTACAGATAATCTTACTACCTTTAATGTAAAACTCTTAAAAGTAGTTACTGTTACTGAAAGTTACTGAAGTAACAAGAAACATTTTCAGTTCTTTTGCTCTCAGTTCCTTTTGTAGGAGTTCATCCCTCCACTGTCTACAGAGACACTTCTTTTCTTGATTAAAGCTTATTTTCCCAAACCAGATGATGTGTTTTCTCCCGTTCCTCTATCACTATATGCAAACCAGCATAATTGCCTGAAGACATTTGCAGTTAAATACTTGAGAGTAGAACTTAACACTCTTCAGTGTATATATATATTAGGACTCAACATTGATTTGTTGAATAGAATATTTCATAAATATTTTATTGGGGCATAAACATTTAATATAGTGAATTCTAAGATGGTTATTCCTTGTACCATTTTTGTAATCTTGGCTGGTTCTGATCATAGCTGAAATGTATTTCTTGGAATTGAATTTTTGCCTTTGGAGAATTGGAGCTTTGTTTTTGAAATACACTCCATGTGGTGTCTGCATAGTGTTCAGTACCCACTCAGAATGTTCACACTCAGGCTCTCTCAGTGAAATTAGGCATCGATGCTTCCTTTACTCAGCCCTTTCTTCTATATAAGGCTTCCTTAAAAAAGTAAGATGTCCTTATTTTATATGTATGGATGTTTTGCCTGTGTGTATGTTTGTGTACCATGTGTGCATGATGATCAGGGAAGCCAGAAGAGAGTATTGGTTTTCAGGGAACTGGATGCTTCTGAACCACTATGTATGTATTGGTATTTGAATCTAGGTCCTTTGGAAGAGTAAGTACTCTTAACTGTTGAGCCATCTCTTTATCCCTTAATGCCCTTTTTGATAGAAGTGTGGACACTATGAACCAAGTGAGACTACTGTTTACATATTGGGCACTGCCTCCTGAGTGCTGGGATTAGTGAATGTGCCACCACCTCCAGCTTTCTCTTTTAGTTTAAGTAGATTTTGGGGCTCAAACTCAGGTGCTAAGTCATCTCTCCTACCTGTATTTCTTTGAGTCAGTTTCTTGTTCTGTATCTCAGGCTGTCCTTGAACTCTCCATCTTTCTGCCTCAGCCTTGTGAGTACTGGAATTATAGGCACGTACCACTAGACTAATTAGTTATTTTGATGGCAGATTTTTGTGTTTTATTTGCTTGGATGATAGTTTTTGTAGATGTAAAGATCTACCATGCCTGGCTAGATTAAATGTACTTCAGTAATATGTTAGAGATTTTCTTTCCTAAGCATTTTATACCCTTGACTTCCATGAGACATTGTATAACAAAGCAATATAAATGATGAACTTGACACTTAAATCTTTTTAGTCAATAACATTTTTTGGAAGGAATTTTAAATTTCGCATTTGGTTGATTTGGGATTTCTTGCCCTAAAGCTTAATAGTACATAGCTACATTATTCAAAAATTAAAGGCTTATCTTGATAAAAGAATTTTCTTTTTCTAGAATTGGAGGCATATGCTGGAGTTATCAGTGCACTTCGGGCACAAGGGGATCTCACCAAGGAAAAGAAAGATCTTCTTGGAGAACTCTCAAAAGTCCTTAGGTAATTTGTCATGAAAGTTTTGGTGATGTGACTTGAAATCTCAATTTGTAGGGTTTACTTCTTTTCACTCTCAAATTGAAGAACAGTTTGTTGGGTACTTAGAGGCCTTATCTATTCCAATTGTGTGATTGCTGCTATAGAAAATGGGGAAACTTAGTCTCTGTTGTATAAGCCAATCAAAGGGTTTAAGCCAGATAGTTACCTGTGGGAGGTCCTTTGACATAGGTGAAAGAAAGAAGAGCTGTGCAGCTGAGTATCAGGATGTAGAGTGGCATTTATTGGAAGAAAAAGAGGGGTGTAAGCAAGATGCCTCAACATGTACGTGGGTGCTAGTGACATAACCGCTGCTTTAAGTCTGTAGACTCCTTTATCTGAGCTAGAGGGAGCTTGAATCCACTCAACAGCTTTATGAAAGGGATTCCTTGGTGCTTTGTCTTGATCCATTTTTATATCTTGTGATTTCTCAGAAAATGTTCTGCTTAACTCAAGTTTGCTTATTACATTTAAAGTAATTTTGTTTTATTTTTAGCAGTTAAGATATGGAAGAGGCTCTTATTACTTATTAACATTAATATAGGAGTGTAATTAAGTAGATTCTCAGTCTTATTTTTTTATTATTTATGTTTCCTCATAAATTCTGCTTTTAGTTCTTAAGTGTTGTGATCCATGCTATAAATTTAGTGTTAAGTACTAAAAAATATAAGAAGAGTGGTATTTACTTTATTGGGTATTTATGAATATAATGAATGCCTTTAAGAATTGTTTCATTTATCAGTGTTTAATATATGGCATTTTTACCATTGGTAACATAATGTAGAAGGCACATAGCTAAGGTTGAGTCACGTTTCATTGCATGTACTCACAAGAAACAGTATCTGGCCACTCTTACTGCTTTTATTATATTCATTGAACATAAAATTATTAGACTCTTTAGCCTTAGGAAAAGACCTTAGAAGACTTTCTTCTAAGTGCTCAGTCCTCCTACCAGCAGTCCTGAGATAAGGAGGTCCTTGAGCACCTGTTTCCATGCTAGCTAACAGGAAGCACTGCTAGTCTTGCCTGCTCTTTCACAGATGGGAAAATCTACATATCGGGCTGAGCTTGTCTTTCTGGGCTTTGCAGATACATAACCCTCAGTTACACAGAATCAATATGAAATTTTTCCTATGACCTTGAAACATTGGAAGATACACATCAGGCAAAGTAATCCTCAGCCCCCAAAAGATGTTGACTTAAACATTAATAAAAGTGTAGAGAAGAGCTGCCTGCTTGGCAGAGTTCTATAATGGCTATTTTTTTTCATAGCATCTCAACAGAGCGCCACCGTGCTGAAGTTCGGAGAGCAGTAAACGATGAACGGTTAACAACAATTGCACATAAGTAAGCCATTAGTCTACCACCCCTGATTTTTTAAATGATGTAGTATAAAGTAGTTTTGAGACAGTCTTCCTTTTGTGTGGCAGGTCCCCGAGCCTTTTATCTTAATATCTCTGTACTCAGAGACCCTGCCCATAGCAATTACTGTTTATTCCATTGATTACTTTTTGTTTTTGTTTTGCATTTTGTTAGGGAAGCTTAAAGTACTTAGGTCAAATCCTATTACAAGGTAATCTCTGTATAACAAAGACCACAGGAAGCACAACTCAATAACAAAGAAGTGTACCTCCTAAAATGGAAAGGTGCTTAGAGGTTTCTTGTAATGGTATTTGATATAGATGTTGCTTTATAAATAGGCATAATTTTTATATGGCTCTAATTATTTCAGATAGGTATTTCAAGATTTAGAAAGAATTATAAAATATATGTTATTTCTAAGAAGTAGAAATATAATTTAATGTATCTTAAAAAGCAAACACAATAAAATGATAAGGGCTTCTTATGAGATTGTTTTCAGATCATCCTAACTGACAGATTTGGTACAGGGTGGTAGAGGGCTGAGAGCAGAATCAGGCATTAGTTATGGAGAGGTAGTGCCTCCTGAAGAACAGAAAAGACCAGGAAGGAATCCTTTCAGTGGTAATAGAAATATTTCATAAAATGTTAAAGTATCCTCCATTTGTTTTAATTTTTATGTTTTAATTGACATAAAACTAAAGGAAAAAGAACTCAGTGCATTACCATAATGTGATGTTATAAGGCATTTGGCAGCATTTGAATTGATTACACAGTTTGTTGGCTTCTTGTACTTCACTGTCCCTCATTTTACTTAACACATAGAATGGGGTACTCACCTCCTTAACAGTGTAGTTTGAATGTTTTGCTGTTTGTTCTATAAACTTGGGATTCTTCAGTGGTAGACTTATATGATAGAAACGTAGAAGTTCTCTGTAGAGACGGCAAGTATTTCATTGTCAGGCTAACATAGTCAAAACATTCAAATTTAATGTGTCCCCTTTTGAATTTGCTTCAGACTTTTGAATTGGAATACTTTAAACTGGGTCTGGATTCTACTTGGGGACTGGTCATAGGAAACTGTGCACTAGATAATAAAGTAGACAATGAGTTCCTTAGATGCATTCAAATGGTATTATGGGGCAATGAGTTGTAAGTTGATGCATCAGTGTCATTCTTAAAGGATAACATTTATTTAGTCTCCTTTTCCTTTTTTCCCCTTTTAAGAATGAATTTATCCTTATATTTGGGTGAAAGACCAAGTTACAGGTATGCAAATAGGTTATTATTATTTCAGGCTTTTTCTTGTATTTATTTCCAAATTGACGCTCTCAATTATTCAGGGGCACATACTCCATTTATGAATTAACCATGCCCCTTGCTTCTTCTCTTCCCCTCACCTTCCTAATACTGCCCGACCTTTAGCCATTTTTGCTGCTTGGGAATATCTCTAGTCAGAGGGTGGGAAGGGAGAGGAGGTGAAAGTTTTTATAACTCATTTCACTACTTGTTAGTTGGCCTGAAAAAAAAATGGGTACAAGAATTTACTAGTATTTGCTAAAATAATTTTTGGATAATATGTGGATTTCTTTAATCTGTGTGACCTCTCCCTTTCCTTCCTCTCTCCATTAGCATGGATAATTGAGAGTTGGCTTCTATTCACCTGTTACTCTGCCCTCCCCTTTCTTTCTGATTTCTTTAATATATGAATTGCCTTTTTTGAAAAGAATTGACTTCAGTATATAATTTTTAAAAAAGCTTCTTAGGTCTTTTTCTACTCCGATTTTAATACTTCATACTGTGGTTTTAGTTTGTCTAGCTACTGTATTTATTTGTTGAGCCCAAGAATTAGGGACTGAGGATTGGTGACACTTCCTTGCCCTCAAATAGAGCAGTGGAGCCTAGATCTAAAGATGACCTATGAGGGTTTTAGTCAGTGAAAACAGCTGGAGGAATGCATCTGAGCTGACTGCATTCCCTTCTCCTCCTCCTCCTCCTCCTCCCTCCCCCACTCCGCATTGTGGCTCCAAAGGAATGTACTTGAAAGATGATGGGAAAGCTGAGAGAGTATCGAGCAGGAAAGAAGGGACCTGGACCCAAGAAAACTTTACTAAAGCCTTCTGCTCCAAGGCTTGACTGGGAGGGTGCTTTTCCTTTGCTACTGTAACTTGAGTTCTTAGTTATGACAATATTAATGCTTCACATGTTTTGCTTAGCCCAGTCCTCAGTGTCTCTACAATTAGACTGAAATGATAGTCTGGAATACCAGATCTTTGCACTTCTGCTTACTGTCAGACATTCCCAGAATGCTGTGCTGCTGTGTGAGGATGCAGCTTTTCTTAACTGCTGCCCATTGTAGCTTATTAGTATGTGGCTTTCTCAGAGCAGGAGCAGAGCAGGGTCTGCACTTTTCTTGTGGTCCTTGGATGACTAGAGAAGCAGCCAAGTGTGCAAACTGAGGGGACCTGTGAAACCCTTAGGTACAATACTTAATTTCTACATTCACTTAGATGACTTGTTCAGCTAACAGATATTTACAACCTTACCACTAAAGAAAATAGGAACTTTGACCTAATTCTAACATGATACTTCATTTCTCATTCACTTAATATTTGAGCATGCTTGCATGAGTGGACATTTGGAAGACATAGTTCTTCCTAAAAGTTGCAGTTGTGTCTTTTTTGCACTGCAAGCTTCATCTTTTCAGTAGCATATGTCCATGTGCTTCATATTTTTAACTTTATAATATCTGCCACCATTTAAACAATACACCAGGTAAGTGTAGAAGTCACTTTATTTGTGTGATAAACTCATACCAAGCAGGTTTATCAGTGATAGTCTAATAAGATGGTATCAGGATGGGAGTATAACAAGAAAATGGTGGCTTTGGGAAAGTTCTCATTTAACAGTTAGTAATAATGCTTTTCTGTCTTTATCTTATTTGTGCTAGTCTTTGTTTCTGAACTAGTATTAAGATGGAGCTTATGTAACATATTTGTGAGGTTACTGGTGCCTCAGTAAGTCCACCTTTCCTTCTCTTATGTAGGACTTGCTTTAAATTACAAAAGAATTTGTATATATTTTTATAGTAATTCAACTGGATTTTTTTAACTTGAATCCTTTTTCTTCCTTCCTTCCTTCCTTCCTTCCTTCCTTCCTTCCTTCCTTCTTCCTTCCTTCCTTTTTCCTTCCTTCCTTCCTTCCTTCCTTCCTTCCTTCCTTCCTTCCTTTTCTTTCTTTCTTTCTTTCTTTTTTGAGACAATGTTTTATATCGGTGTTTTGAGACAGGGTTTCACTATATAACCTTGGCTGGCCTGGTAAACCAGGCTGACTTTGAACTCACCGAGATTTACAAGATTACTTCTGCCAAGGGGTGCTGGGATTAAAGGCTAAAGACCTGTGCTATCATGCCTGTTTTAAATCCCTTTTAAGTTGTAATTCTCTTCAGCAAAAATTGGCAGTAATTAGGCAATAATTCTCAATTGGTATAAAGTAAACCTGCCCATAAAACCCGCCAGTAAACTTTTATTCTTTATGTTTATGATATGACAAATAATTACAGAAGCATGATACATACTTATTGAAGGAAACATTTATTAGTTGTTTGGCCTTAGGCAAGTTACTTCTGTGCGATTCGTTTTCTCATTCTAGAATGTGGAGATGCTAATGCAATGAACGTCATAGGATTGTTGAGAGAGCTGAGTTAACACAGTGAGAGACGTAGAGCAGAGCCTGACATGTAACATGCCCACAGTTGATTTTAACACTATCACTGTCAGCGTCACCACCATCATAGAAGTACTTCACTGCCCACTGACAAAGGATCTGGGGTCTGAATCTGCAGAGCCACTGGATATAAAGTCTAAAGCTCTAGGCTGGACTATGGAATCTGTGGTTTCACAAACTTCTATTTCTAATTTAGTGAAGAAAATCAGTTGTTTTTAGATTAATTTTAAATCTTGACACTAAACATTAGGATATTTCGTGAAGCCAAGTGAGAGATATGGCAGCTGTCTTTTGGTATTTTAACCTCTGGTCTGATTTCTGAAACAAAATGTTCTCAAGAAGTTTAAGGAAGAGAGACTATTTAATAATGTCTTAGAGAGGGTTCAGTTGCCCCAAAGTGCCTTTTAGAGTGAAGGGTACACCAGACAAATAAAGTAAAATAGAGGTAGATTTCTTTTAGCATCCTCAGATCTGCTCTTTAAAAAAAAGAACCAGAAAGGATGATAATATAAAAATAAAGTGACTATTATCAGTGACACCTGTTGTTGCATACAGCTGTTTTCCATCTTACTAACTCCTCTCGTTTACTGCCTCAGTTTTCCATGTTTGAAAGCCTTTAGAATCTCTGGCCATGCGGGCAGTTAGGAAATATTCCAAAGAGTCATTGAATTCCATCTTTGATTGTAAAGGAAAATCTGATTCTTAACACTCTCAATGCTTTTAGTTTCTTGAAATAATTGCAAAATTAAGTTTTAAAAGTTAGTAGAAATATTTATTTTCATTCATGAAACTCATGATTTCATAAATCAGTATCAGTTTTTATTTTCAAAGCATAGAAAAAAAGTATCTTCATTATAGGATTCAGATTATAGAATAAAGTGTGTAAGAACCTCAGTGTGTGGCATTCCTTGATTTTAAATGTTCCTAAGTTTGATCTTGCTTGCTTAAAAAAGAAGCCTCTCCAGAATTCAGGGTACTTTTGATCATTTAAAAAATTGTGTTTATCTGACTCATTTTTTAGTAACTGTGAACCCTTGTAGCAGCATTTTTTCTTTTGTTTAGTATGTCTGGACCTAATAGTTCTTCAGAGTGGTCCATCGAAGGACGTAGATTGGTACCACTGATGCCCAGGCTGGTTCCCCAGACCGCCTTCACTGTAACAGCTAATGCTGTGGCCAATGCAGCTGTCCAGCACAATGCATCCCTTCCCGTGCCTGCAGAGACAGCAAGCAAAGAAGGTGAGTGGGAACACTGTTGTTAGAGATGATTCCTCTCAGGACTTTTCATCTATTTAGAGTAAGTGCTTAAAAATTATGAGATTGCTATGTCTTGGATTCTCAAACTAGAAACTGCCAGGCTTTCAGTATCCAACAAAATCTTTACTTCAAAGGGAAATTATGTTAATTACAGAATTGCAAAAAGCTTTGTCAGGCTGAATTTCTCACATCAGTTTATCTTTTGTTTTATTTTGTTTGTTTTGCTTTGTTTTGGGGACCAAACCAAATACTGTATCCCAGACTAGACTCAAAGTTGAGGTAGTCCTTCCATCTCAGCCTCCCTTCTGCTGAGATTACAGTCATGAGATACCATGCCTCTTGTCTCTTATTAGAGGTGACTGGAAGGACTTAGTGAGTGGCTTTAGAGAATAAACAAAGTAAAAGATGTTGAACTGATAACTCCAGAAAATAAACCTTTTTTTTTTTTTTTAAATCAATGGTACACTTAGCCTCTCTGGCCCAGTCAATCAACACTTTCTTACTGTTACTTAATTTAGTAATTAGCCTGCTTTAAAAGTCTTTGAGTTGTCTTACCAAGGGTGATACTAAATTCAAGAGTATGCCTGGATCAAAAGCAGGTCTAAAAACAATACATTTGCCAGATTATTTTGAGAAATTGCTTTGTCTTGTCTAGTAGTGGGCTTTGAGTAGAGTGAGGCACTTTTCACTCTTGTTTAGGCTTGGCTTTATGTTAGAGGAAGCTATTTTTTTCAGGGAAGCAGTTATCTGTGCACACTTAGCCTCTACTGGATTCCTGTTTTCTTTGTTGTTGGCAGTTGTATTTCTTCTCTCCCTGCTTTTACCTTTTCTTCTTGCTAGCTGGTGAATGGGAAGAAAGTTGGGTTTCTAATAGTGAAATCAGCGTTTGGATCTAAGTTTGTCATTTCCTAGCCTTGTGACCTCAAGCATGTCTGAGCATCTGTAAACTGTGGATTCCTTATCTCTAAAACAGGGTGTAGTGTGAGAATTGGTGACAGTGGAACAATTTAGTGTGGTACCTGGCGTAACTAACTCCAGGCTATTTGTGGTGTTCCTAAGTTGTATTCTTTCACTGAATGATAAGGAATTTGAAATTTGATGTCATTGTTTTAGTTATTGTTGTACCACTTGACTGGAAAATGACAGATTTTGAATTAGTTTGTTTAAATAAACTAGCTTGGTTCTCCTGTAAGCATTTTGGAAATTTCTATGATTAGGGAGATATTGGATTCCCTCATCATTGATGCTGCTGTTGGTATTAAAAAACATTGCAAGTTTGTGCCTGGTGTCCAGTTCTTGCCATTATGAGAAATTATTTTCCCTTTCCTCAATAAAGTTTTAAACTTGACTGCTTTGTACCTCCATCCTTCTCCATTTGCCATTACCTGTTTATAAGCCTGTAAATACTTGGGAAAGACCATTAAGTGATGATTTTCAAAATAGCCTTTAACTTTGAGTGTAGTACTTTGTACTAGCATTTAGCCTCTGATCATATGAAAATGATAAAAGTTGGCCTGCAATAAAAATAATTTTTCTGTATGTCTAGACAGTTGTGGTGAAAGTTAACAGCAGACTTTTTTTTTCTTTATCATTCCTTCAGTAGTGGTTTGCTATTCCTACACAAGTACCACGTCTACCCCAACCTCTACCCCTGTTCCAAGTGGCAGCATAGCAACGGTTAAGTCTCCAAGACCTGCCAGTCCTGCCTCCAGTGTAGTTGTCTTGCCAAGTGGAGGTACTGTATATGTCAAAAGTAAGTGATGTCTCAGTGTTACCAGGACCCTCTTGACCAAATGCTGCAGTCCAGGCTCTGAGTAGATCTGCTTTTCTGGAGTAAATCATCGGGCCACAAGCTGTTTTCAGTGGTTAGTTTTTGAAGGTTCTAAAGACTTCTCATCTGAATATATGACTGGGTATTTGCTTTTTCATCAGCTTTGGGATTTGAGAAATGTCATCATTTTTGCTCTGTGTGGGAAATCTGCCTTTGAACAGTGCTGTCCTTTAGGCATTCACACCTTTGATTCCTGCAGAACACAGACACGAATAGGTACTGAAGGCTTGTGCTTATTTGATGTTTTCCCAGAATTCCAATCTTTGCAGCCTTTTCTTGAATTACACATATCACCCAGCTCTTATTAGGTGCAGTGACTCGTTCTAGAGGCTACCTTTTATATTTCTACTTGATATAATCTTCAGAAGTTTTTTATTTGCAGTTTTAAACTTCTGATTCTGTTCTGCTTTATATAGTAGTCTTCAATTTGTTTGTGTTTGTTTGTTTGCTTGCTTGTTTTTGAGACAGAATCTGTGTAGGCCAACGCTGGCCTCAGATTTGTGATCCTTCTGCTTCAGCCTCCCAAGTGCTAGGCTTACTGGTGTTGCTATCATACTTGACTCTATAAAACATGTGATGTCCAGTTTTTCTTATGTTAAAGACTCTTAATTTTATCTTAAAAATTGTTTTATATTTTATTTTCATTTGCTATGCTTTTAATCATTAGTATTTGATTTTAATCAGTCTTAATATAGTAATAAGAGATTTTCATGTAGATTTTTAAAAGTGGCATTGCCTTTTTTAGACAGGTTTCTAGGTCATTACCAGTTCATAAAGTCTAACAATTGAAGCTGTAAAGACTTATATTTTATTACCAATTCCATGAGTCATACTATGTAATTTTTGTATATATGCTCTGTAGAAATTTCCTATCTACATTGCTGTGTATATTTGTCATGTGAATTTTTTAAAATCTACAAAATAAATGAGGTTTTAGGCTACAAAAATGTTAAGAGCCATATAGACTGTTAAGTTTATCTCAGGTTTCTGTAGATTTAACCAAAGTGGTCTTTAGAAATGACACTCAAGACCTGTTTTTTTACAATCATTTTTAAAACTGTTCTTAGTGAATCTCAGATATGAAGAACTATTTCACAAACTTAAGTACTTTCAAATAGCAATAACTATATCAGTTTATACTCAAAGACAATGTTAGTTTTATTATTCATTCACCAACTTTGCTCAAGTCACCATATCCGGGAGACAAAACAGTTAAGACTAAGTCCTTTTTGTGTAAAAAGCATGTCAATATGGTAGATGTGTAGACAGTTACATTGTTATGTGGTAAGTGGTACAGAAGAGCATGTACAAAGTGTTTTATGTACAATGCTCAGAAGAGAGGTGGATTAGTTTTGCAGCAAGGAAGGGAAGGCTTCACTGAGAAGAGGCTTGCAGGATGAAGAAGAGGTCCTTTGAGGATGGCGGTGTTCTTCAAAGAAAACTAGGATATATAGACTCAGATAAGAGGGTGCTGAAGTATCTTTGGACAATGGTGAGAAATTTAGCTTGTCAAGATTTTAGAGGGGCACAGGGTTAGGGTGATGGAATTGTGTGCCTGGAAAGATAGGGGTCCTTGAGTTTTGGTGTGGGGAGGATAGGAAAATATAGAATTAGGGAATTTTAGGCGGTTCATCTCAGTTATGAAATTTCTGGGCTTGCTGTAGTAGGAGTGTAGAATAGATATAGATAGATGCAGAACCATCTTCTAAGAGGCTATTGATAAAATACGGGCAGGAGACAAGGAGCCCCAAATAGAGTAGTAGTTTAAGAAAAGGGTGGGTATTCAGAAAGACAACTTTTCTCAGGGAAAACTGTCAGGACTTAGTGACAGATTGGGCATAAAAGGAAGGGAGAAGCCAAGGATGACACAGGCATTTAAAAAAAGAAAATAGAAGAGGAAATGCTAGTTTTGTGTAAGTAGGAATACTGTTGCTGTCTTTCAGGTGTTAGCTGCTCAGATGAAGACGAAAAACCCAGAAAACGCAGGCGAACAAACTCTTCTAGCTCCTCCCCTGTTGTCCTGAAGGAAGTTCCAAAGGCTGTTGTTCCGGTCTCAAAGACGATCACTGTGCCTGTGAGTGGAAGTCCCAAGATGAGCAACATTATGCAGAGCATTGCCAACTCCTTACCACCTCACATGTCACCTGTGAAAATAACTTTCACCAAACCATCAACACAGACAACAAATACAACAACACAGAAGGTAGGTGGTGGAGGGAGTCTCAGTCATTCTGTCTTTGTCATAGCATGATGTAGAGTTGACAGGTGTGTACTGAGTGCTTACTGTGTACTGGGCGTTATGCTGGGATTGCTCACATCTCTCGTATAATTTTGCATGTAAAATGTTGGGATAGATATTATTATTTACTTTTTAAAATGGGGCTAAGGTGCCAAATGAGTTGCTCAAGATGACAGCTAGCAGATCTGCTTCTGGGCTTAATGTTGTATTTGATAATTGTAATATCATTTTGAAACAAACTAGAAAACTTTTAAAGTCTTTCTTTATGTGGCCTTATGTTTAGGACGTCACTTTTTTGCTTTGCCAGTAGAATTGAGTGTGTTTTAAGAGAACAAAAGGGGTATGGGTAAATGAATAATTATTAAAATCTTCCTTTTTATTTTTTTGTATGGTCTAATGCATTCATTTTGACCTCAAGTTATTGGTATTCTGTCAATTTCATGTTCTTGCAGCCCTCAGTCTTTGCACTAGTCTGGATTCTGATTATCTGAGACTAATTTTACACCTCTGTTTCTGGTATTTCCTTTTTAACATCTTTGTGCTCTTCCCTTTTTATTTGTTTATTTTGCTAGAGAGTGTCCTTTAGTAGCCCCCCATGTAAGGGTAGCTGTATTGTTTTTTGAGACCCTGTGTGGACAAAGTAAATTTTTCCTATGAGTTTTGAAGACATTCTTTACTTGGCTTCCAGCTTTTAGGATTATTTTTTGAGATACTCAGTGCCATTTTCTTTTTAGCTTCTGGTTTTGTCTTTGGAAACTTTTTAGAAGACTGAAACAGCAAGGGCGTCATGACCTCCAGGTTCTGTCTTTAGAGGCTTTTATCCTGTACTGTAGTTCTCAGAAGTTCTCGCTTACTTTCTGACCTTCTGCATTTCCTTTGTGGATCACTTGGGAATTTGAAACTTGCTAAGTCGATCCTTTAATTTTCCTGTACTGTTTCATTTTTATTTTCTGTTTCCCCTCCTCTTCCTGTACCATAATGGATTGGGATGTGGATTTTGGAACTAATTTTTTTATTTGAATTCTAGCTTGTTGCAAGCTTTTTGACTGTGAGGAAACTAATCTCTATACCCAGGTTTTCTCTGAAATAGAAGGGGGTAGGGGAGCAACCCAGTGTTTCTCTAATCTTTGGGTATTATAAATAATGTATGTAAGGCTGTTAGAAGAGAGCCCAACATGGTTAAATGTGTATTGTCGTTTTCTGTTTTCTTGATCAGGATCCTTTATTGCATGGAATTGTTCATTTTTGCTGTCATGCTTTATTTTCTTGAAGGAAGGATTGCACTATTTAGTTCAGTCTGGCCTGGAACTTACTATGTAGTCTTGACTGACCTTGAATGCCTGAGTGCTAAGGATCACAGGCATATATAAGAACACTTGGCAACCATCATATTTTACATTTCTAATAATTCTTTCTTCTTCTGTAGATGATCCTTATTTTTCTTTTTAAGAATAACACCCTAGTTTTTGATAGGATGATTGTATTCTTTTATATGATTATTATTTATAAGCCTTTTGGCTTGGCTTTCTTTTCTCATGCTCTTTATCTTACTTGTTAGTTTTTCTTTTCAGACTTTCCTTAAGTGTCTGTCAGTCAGCTTACATATGAAACTGGCACATTCACTGCCTTGTCCCTCTGCCACTTGTCCTTAGGGTTTTCCTGAACTGGTCAGATTCATCAGGCAAGAATTTTTCTGTTTTCTGCTTTGAGTATTATAAACCTGCCTGCCAGTGTTTTGCAATCCATTGTGGAAGGGTGCTGTGATAGCTGAGATAATAAGTGCTTCTAAGTCTTCTCATCTCAGGGACAAGAGTAGTGTCTGCATCATGAGTTAAGTGCAGTTGAGTATATAAGATGTGACATGGAGCATCCACTTAGAAAATGCCAGCTCTTTTACTTTGCAGAGTATCTTTGGAAGTCAGCATTTTACTAATTTGCTGATAATAATGAACTGTTCCAAATATAATTGAAACTGCTTTTGTTGATTTCGGAGTTTATTAAGCATTGTGTTTGCATTTTTACTTGATTTCAAGTAAGCATTTTTGAATTATTCCCTTGTTTTGGTAGAAAGTTTTTAGGTTTTGTTTTGGTTTGGTTTGGTTTTGGTGTGTGAATGATGCTGCGGATAGAATTCAGGACTTTGTATATACTGGAAAAGTGCTGTACTACTGAGCTGTATCATCCTTAACTCTTAGTTTTGCTTTCTGAGCTGTCCTTGACACCAATTTACTATTCTATATCTATGCTTCAGGTTGTTAAATCTTACTATAATAGTTTTAACTGCTTCACTGCTGGATCTTATAACTATTTCTTTTTTCTTTTCTTTCATTTACTTAAAAATGATTTTAGTACTCAAGAAATAGCATAGGAAAGCTATAACTAAAATGTTAACATTGACATCCATATTCTTTTGTTTCTATTGTGTGTTTTGTTTTTATTCATTATGTTTATAAGTAGTTGATGTTATAAATTGCAAGTTTATTTTCTATTTCACCCATAGATGCCTAAGGGTAGCTTTCTTTGGTCTCTGTTTTATCATTGTTCCCTCGTACTTAGAACAAGGCCTTGGCATGTACTAGATGCTAATGAATATTTGTTGAATGAATGAATGAATGAATGAATGAATGAATTAATAATTGAACAAATCAACACACACATAAGTAGGTCCTGCTCCAGTAACTATCTGGTCATGTTAAACAAACACTTTCCCATAGAACTGTGTCACTGGCCCTCTGATAATTGTCTGCTAATCATCTATTTCCTTGTAAGACAAAAGTAATAATAGTACTTCTTAAGAGTTACCAGAATTAGATGAGATTATTCATTGAAAATGATTATAGTCTGTACAATGTTTAATAAATATCACCTACCATTAACTTTCTAATTTTCTTTGGTAGACTTCCATAAAACTTTTGTAACATATAGGATTCTCTGTAAGTGAAATCTGAATGCTTTGGGATTTTTTTTCCTTTTCTTTTTTTCTTTTTTTTCTTTTTTTCTTTCTTTTTTTTTTTTTTTTCCCTTACTGACTCTTGTTTTTACCTTCAGGATTTTGAGGTAAGAATAAATATTTGAAGCTGTCAGAATCATGCTTTTAAGAGGCACATTTGTTTCCAAATTCACATATGGTGCTTACTATAAATTTTCAGATTCAGAAATTTAGGTTTACTTGTGTTTTAAAAAATAAATATTTAAGAGAAAAAAAAGGACTCATTATTCCACAAATAATTACTGGGCATCTACTGTGTTCCAGTGGTAAAACTGCCTCTCCTTCTTCATTTTTTTCTCTGCCATCTATTTTGAAAAGATTTTTGGACAACTAGGTTATGGTTAGGACTAATAAATACATTTTCCATGTTTTGTTGTTTGTTTGCTGGGTAAAAATATTAAAAAATATTTTTATCCAAGGCCATTGTCATAATTGTATTTACCTTGCATTTCTCACAATTTGTATTTAAGCCAACTTAGTAATTATTGTAGGTAAAGTGTCTTTACATTAAGTGTAAATTGTTTCTAATTTTGTAAACAATATTCACTTGTAAGTAGGTTGTGCATTTTTAGTGTAGATACATTTTCCACTTATGTCAATATGCCTCATTTAAAACAACACTGGTACGGCACTCATTCAAGCAGAACAACAGAGTATAGCTTTATGCTTTCATGTGCTTGATTGATATTTTTCATTTTGTCCTTAGGGTGTAAGTCCCAGCACTCTTAAGGAGTTTTTGTGAATGCTAGAAGGTCAGTAATTTGAATTATGGCCTGAATAAACACTGTGGTTCACTTGGCTTCAAAACCTTTTTATCTTCTCTCTTGTTTTGTTTTAAAACAACTTTAAAGTATAAGCAATTTCTCCAGGATGGATCTCTAGTTGGGAAACTCTCTTTACAGATCAGAAAATCATTTGTGTGATTTTCCATACTCTCATTCCGGAATTTCAAATATTTGAACTGTGCACACTTCTCTTTCCCTTCCGTGCCAAACACTGCTTATTAACTTTGGCTAACTTTCCTGCCAAGCCCAGTGAATCCTCTTATACCACAGTCATCAGCATTGGGCCTCTGGAAAGCTGTGACTATTGATTCAGGATTGACAAAAGTCAAACGCATTTGCCTTTAGTACACTAATTAGTTTGGGTGTGGTAGCCACAAATTCTTTGTACACTCCGTGATAACAGAGTTAGGAAGGAAAGAAAATGTTTCTAATGAAACAAACACAGTTTATTGAATATCTTTTCTGTATAGAAGTGATCTGTAATGCTTCACTCTTTTCCATCTAACAGCAAATAGGAATAGTAGACTACTAATAAGTACCATTTGTTGACTGTCAGATATTGACCACCTGCTATGTGCCTAGTAGATGCTTCACATGATTATGCTATCTAATCCTTGTAATGATTTTGTAAGGTCAGAATTATTATCCCTATTTTATAGAAAAAATAAATTGGAACCTCAAGATTTTAACATGGCCAGGGGCCTGACATTTGAAAATGGTGGAGGCAAGATGGTCTAAGTGCAAGCTCGCTTGACTCTGAAACTTATGACCCTATTATTATATTAGTCCACATCTCAGTTTGTATAATAGTTTCGTGTTGTTTTCAAGAATATTGCATATTGTTGGCTAATCCAGCCTGGTTGTGATTATACTGACCAACTCTCTACAGATGTCTGCTGGTCAAGGCATGTGTTGATTGTTAAAACAACAGACTTCTTAAAGTAATGGGCAAGTAGTAATGTCTTCAATTCTTTGTTACATTGAGAATATGTACGAATAGTATAGTTAAAGTTTTCTTGATGTAGATACAGAGTATAAATTCACTTAGAAAATTTTTGACTGATTAACTTCAGACTTTCTTTAGGGCCAGTGTAAAATGAAAAAGAATTTCTTCCTTAACTTCTTTGAAAAATTTTTTTCAAACCAATTTGTTCTGTCCTAGGTAGGCGTAAATAATTTTAGTGAAAGAACTGGGTATCGCTACAGCACTGCTCACGTACCACTAAACCAAACTGCGACGCGTAATCCCAAAGCATAAGTAATGTCTGTGTTCTCTACTGTGACATGGGGCCAATTATTCTTACTGTGTCATGGGATTTAGGACAATTAAATAACCACTTACATATCAGCTCCAGGAGCTCTTCTTGTTCCGTTCTAGGAACCCTACAGTTATCATTCATCAAGTTTTAGATTCTCTGCTTGTCAGAATAATAAGAATCTGATTACTTCTCTTTAATTTTGCTAACGTGCCAGGCAACTGCTGTCACTTCTTCTCTGGCCTGTTATAATAGCTTCCACTCTTGCATGTCACTTCATGGCAACTAGAATGATCTCTTAAAACAGATATCACATCTTGTTTCTGTGCTAAAGTCTTCTATGGCTTCTTATTATTCTTAATATGAGATTCATTTCCTTTCACTTGGCTTTCATATTTGATCCAGCTTCTGCTTTTAACCCTCTTTACTGTAGGCTTTCTGTAGTTTCTTATCTTTTTCAGGACATTGGGTGATGCTGGCCAGGGTCTTTTAGTGCTATTTTCTGTGAAATGCACAAAGCTAACTACAATTTCTCAGCCTTACTGCCTAAACTTTGACTTCTCTTTTTTTGTATCTATTCTCTGTACCAGGCCAGGAGCACATCCTCCCAGTTCACCTGTAAGGTGTAACTAACAGCTCCTACAAACACATCAGCCATTACATTTCTGCTGCCTTCTGAGAACTTAATTTATCTGTATCTCCTGTCTTTGCCCTACTGTAGCTTCAGTGTAGCAGATAGATACTTTAGATTTAAAGAAAATTTATAAAAGTTGCATACTTTATACCTCTTTCCCTGGATTTCCTTGGCGTTTACTTAACTGTCCTTTCAGTTCCGGGATCCTCACTTAGGATGCCACATTCTAGTTTCCTGTCCTGTCTCCTTAAACACCTTTCAGTATGAAAGTTTCTCAGATTTTCCTGTTTTTTGATAACTTTGACAGGTCAGGTGTTTTAGTAAGATAGCCTGTTCCTAGAATTTGCTTGATGTTTTAGATTATGGTTAATGAGTTTTATGGAGGAAGGTCACAGAGAAGTGATGCCACTTATATCACATCATATGAAAGGACACAAAGTATCAGGACTTTACATCCAGTCCTGGATTACTTCTCAGTAGTTGGGTTTAGATCTTTAAAGCTTCTTGAGTATAACAAGGTTGCTTTTGCCTTGGGACCTTTGTTTCCTACTCTCCATGCCACTGAGTGCCCTTCTAGGTGTTAACAGCACATGGTTTATACCCTGACTTCATTCTGGTTTCTACTCAAATATATTCAGAGTACTTTATCTTAAAAAACAAAACAAAACAAAAAAAAACACAACACTATCATCATCCTTTTTATCTTTACTCTGGTTTATTGTCCCTTCCATTTGTTTCTGCGTATTGTGTATTTTTATTGCTCTATCCGCACTAAAATTCAAACTCTGTGCAAGTAAACTTTGTTAGTTCTTCTATCTTCAGCATCTAGAACCGTGCCTGGCACATAGAAGATGTTCAGTAAGTATTTACAGGGAACAGACGTCCAGATTACTTTCTCATGTGAGGTGGACTATCCCCAAATGGTGTGTGGTGTGTGGGGATGCTTGCAGAGCTACGTCATACACAACATTGAGCACCACCTCTTAAAATACTTGCTGGTAAAGGAAAGAGTTCTTAAACTTTTAGTTAATTGTGTATTTTCTCTATTGAATTGTTTTTCATATTGCAGAGCTTAATTTTGAATTGTATATGAACTTAAATGCACTGGTAGTATAGAGTAGGCACATGAAAATAACTTATTTTTCCTTCCTTAGGTTATTATAGTGACCACATCACCGAGTTCAACCTTTGTGCCCAACATTCTCTCCAAATCCCATAACTATGCAGCAGTCACTAAGCTTGTACCAACATCAGTCATTGCTTCCACGACTCAGAAGCCACCTGTTGTTATAACTGCATCCCAGGCCTCTCTGGTCACCAGTAGCAGCAATGGCAATAGCAGTTCTACGTCATCATCTATTTCTAGTACAGTTGCAGTAACAGCGGTGGTATCTTCCACACCATCCGTAGTCATGTCTACAGTAGCACAAGGTAAGTGGTAAGCTACCAGCTAATTCTGTCCCCGTGTGGATGACTTTTTGAAGACAACTGAAAGAGAGAGTATGGGTGGGGGGAGGAATAAGTGTGCGTGTGTGTGTGTGTGTGTCTGTGTGTGTGTGTGTGTGTGTCTGTGTGTCTATGTGTCTGTGTGTCTGTGTGTCTGTCTTTCTATCTTGGGGTTGAGGATCTCTGCTGTTCGGTCAGTGATAACTTCTCTTAGTTTGAGGATGTGAAGTGTTAGCAATTTTTTTTTTTTTTTTTTTTTCTGTAACTCCCACACCTTGTCCTGTCCTCTTCTCCAACCCCCATTACTTTATAACTTCTTCCATTGGTAAACGTGGAAGCAAATACATACATATTTAAGCTTTTCCTTCGATAAAAGTTAGCAGCATATAGTATGTGTTGTTGTGCACTTTAATGTTTGGAAAAGAGAATTTGTAATTTGGTATTAAGTCTGGTGTTGGTATCAGAGGCGTGAGTTGGTGTGTTTCGTGTGTATATGAAATTAGTTTTTTTTAGGTGACAGTTTCTTATTTGGTTCTTTCGAGTCTTTGCTCAAAATTGGAAGCTGTAACTAACTTTTTGGATGTCTCTAGTGTCTGTCCTTTTGCCTTTCATTAACCAAAGAATGGGGCACTGCAAATTACTTAGATTGCATCTTTATTCTGCTGCTACTATTTATTTAGTAAGAAAATTTTTTCTTTCACTTTATCCTTTTTTCATATTTTCCATGGACTTCATGTATTCCTTTCACAATAGTGTGACAGTCTTCTGCTGACTGTAGTTCTCCTTGACCAGCTTTGAAGAAATCTCTGTGTTCTTCACTCTTACTCCATGAGTTCTGTCCTTGTCAGTTTTCCCTCTCCTATGAGTTTGATGATGGTCCACATGTGACATCTAAACAGGCTTTTTTTTTGTTTTGTTTTTTTTTGTTTTTAAAACCAGAAAACAGTGGATTTAGGAGTTTTAGAAAACAGTAAAGAAATAAAACAAGTTCACCAGTTGCCCACAGTCGTATTTTAATGCCCTTCCTGTTTAACATATTGAGCCTTTTACCCCACACAGTAGTCTGCAATAAAAAATTCCTGCTCCATTTAATACATTTTCTTACAGTTTTACATTATTGACTTTCTCCTACTTTCTATACCCTTCTTAGCTATTTTCATTGTTTAAGTCTATTACTCATGTATTATTATGTAGATTATTTCCTAGTTTTAGTATTCTAGATTAATATCTGTTTGACTTTTACTAGGCCTCACCAGCACTGGAGCAAATTTTTGGTGGGAAAGGGGAGCTTCTGGGAGTTGTCTGTGTGCACACTTTGTCTTACTTCACTAATGCCTGGCTAATATTAAGTCCTTGTTATTTTTGTTTATAAAACAATATAAAATAAAACATAACATTATGGGGAAATAATTTCTTTCCTTTTTAAAAAGATTATTTATATTGTGTGTAAATGTGGCTTCATGTTTATTTGTATGGGCATGTACATTCATCGCACACATGTGAGTGTCAGAGGATAACATGTGGGAGCTGGTTCTCTCCTCCTACCATGTGGGTCCTAGGAATTGAACTCAGGTCCTTAGGCATGGCAGCAGTCCTTTTTATCTACTCACCCATTGCACTAGCCAGGAATAGCTAAGATCTTTTAAAACTCTGAAACTGTTTAATTAGTATGTTGTATTATTCTTGATCCCACCCCCTTTGCATACAGAATACGCCCAGTACTCTTATATATTATCTTTCTTTACTTACACTTTATTTTTCGTATTGTGCGTGCATGCAGGTGTACATGTGTCATGAGGTGTGCAGTGGTCAGAAGAAGACTTTGTAGGATTAGTCCTTGTTTCCCACCTCTGTGTGTGGGTTTTGAGGATCACACTCAGATTGTCAAGTTTATACAGCAAGTGTTTTACCATCTCTTTACCCAAATTTATTCTTTTTTACATAAAAAGATACTTTGGGTTTCCTTCTTTATCTAAGGTTCATGTTATAACTTTTAGCATTTTTATATTGTAATCAGTCCATTTTTTATTTGGTATAATGAAGTATTTCATCCTGGGTAAGTTTATAATGGAAAATGATTTATTTTGGCTTATGGTTTGAAAATCTAACATCAAAAACTTGTATCTGGTGAGACTTTCTCATTTTCAGATCTTCAAGACAGTGCATAGCTGTCACTTGGCAAGAGACAAGGAGCATATATGTATGCTTTCTCTGAGTTCTTTTCTGCTTAAAAAGCCACTAATACTCGATCATGGGGCGCCTCCCTGATTATCTTGCTTAGTTTTAATGATCTCCTAAAGATTCTACTTTAAACCATAATCATTAAGTCAGATAAAGTTTATAACTTTTTAAGACATTACATTGGGGATTGAATTTCAACACATGGGCTCTGATATGAACCATAGCACATATTTAGTCAAAATTATCAGTGTAGCTTCATCCCTAATTTTTTCAAAGATGGACTTTGGAAAATACGTTTTATTTAGTGGTATTGCCTGTATTCTTTTGGGCCTCCAAGTGTATAGTAAATTAATTGTTCTAGAATCTGACTTGATCCTCTAAATTTATTTGAAAATTGTGACGAGCAATTAAATAAGTGACTTCACATAAATAAGTATTGAATGACTGACTGACTTTTTCAGAAATCCATATGACAGAAGGCTTCAGTTAAGTTAGGCAAATCATTGGACCACCAAGAAATTTTTTCCCTTCTTGGGTAACTTTATTGTTGGTTAAATGAGTACATTGTAGGTATCATAGCCAGCTATGAAAGTATCCAGAGGAAGAAGAGAATACCCTTAAATAAGAGAAACGCTTATCTAGGTGTTCTCTAGGAAAAGATTCCTCTCATAGCATGTTGGCTATAATTAGCTTTACTTTATTCTCAGAAAAAGTAGTGACATGCCATGACAAACTTAGATCAATTAAGAAGTGCCCTCTAAAGCTGGCTTAGGGACCAGCCTCCACAGAAGTATATACCAGTGCCCAGGAATGTGGATTCTCAAGGGAAAAAATAAACCCTGGGTTTTGTTACAAAGGAAGAAAGAGATTGGACTAGCAACCAACAATCATAATAGAATTAAACAGCAATGAAAATAGCATGATGGTTAAAGAAAAATTAGAAGGTTGTTAATGAAACAAGACTATAACAAGAGTAAGCACTGTAATTAGTCACCTTGTAGAATTTTTTTTTTTACAACAGTTGACTTTTCATTTGATCTTTTGTATTTCTAAGATAGTATGCTGATGAAATGGTTCAAATCTTCTTTTCTTTGAGCTGCCCACCTTCCCCTTTCCTAAATCCTCTTTACTTTTCTGTAGGTGTATCCACATCAGCAATCAAAGTGGCGTCCACAAGACTTCCTTCTCCCAAAAGCTTAGTTAGTGGCCCTACCCAGATTCTTGCACAGTTTCCCAAACAGCATCAGCAGTCTCCTAAGCAGCAGTTACAGCAAGTGCAACAGCAGACCCAGCAGCCAGGGGCCCAGCCTTCTTCAGTGTCTCAGCAGCAGCAGCAGCAGCAGCAGCAGCAGCAGCAGCAGCAGCAGCAGCCTCAGCAGTCACCATTGCCACCTGGTATCAAACCTACCATCCAGATCAAACAGGAGTCAGGTAACTAGAAAGTATGTGTGAGCTCTGCTGGGTATCCTCAGTCCTGGTCCTGCAGGTCGTGAGCAGAGTGTGTCTTCCCGTTTATTTACATCTTTTTATTTCTTTCTTCAGTTTCTTATGGTTTCCAATAGGAAATGTCTGTGAATGTTTTTTAAGTTATAGCCCTAAATGATTTTCTTAAAGTGACTCCTAATAGTGTTGTGGTTTTAATTTTCATTTCACATATTTATTGTTGGCAACATGTGTAAACATGTTGCTGAACTTGTATTCTTCTAGCTTGCCGAACTTTATTATTTCTGGGAGTATCTACATAGATTTCTTGGGATTCCTGTGTATGTAGGATGTATTTCATTATGCCATCTGTAAATAAGGACATGGATTTTCTTCCTTTCCAATCAATATTCCTCCCCAACTGCCTTCCTCTCACCCTACCACTCCTCCCCCCCCGCCCCCCGTCTGTTTTATTTCACTAGCTAGAATATATAATAAGTAAGAAGGAATTAAATAGACATTCTTGCCTCGATCCTAGTTTGGGGTAGAAGGCATTGGGTTTTTCAGTGTTTAATGTTAAGACTGTTATAGGATTTCTGTATGTGCATTTTGAGTTGAAATGGAACATTTCTATTTTCCTGGGGCTTTTCATTATAACTTTGTGTTAGGTTCTGCCAGATGTTCTTTTATGTTCAAGTGATGTGACCTAATACCTTTTTCATATTTAGCTGCTGATATGCTGAATCACATGGGTTGATTTTCTGTTGAACCAATTACATCTATGAAATAAGCCCTACGTGGTCATTGTATATAATTCTTTTTTATACAACAATGGTTTCAGTTTTTATCTTTGTATAAGAGAGTTTTTTTAATGAATGTATATGGTGGGCGTATATATGTATGTTCACATGTGAGTATGTGTAGACATATGAAGGTTTCTGTGCACAAGTGTACAAGTGCACATGGAGGCCAGAGGTTGCTGCTGGTGTCCATAATCGCTCTTCACCTTGTAGACTGAGGCAGGGATTTTCACTTGAACTCACTGCTTGCCAGTTTGCTTAGTTCAGTTACTTGGCTTCCTCAGGGATCCTTCGTTTCCACCTCTCACCTCTAGAACACTGGGATCCAGGCAGGACACCATACTGCCTGGCATTTATGTGGATCTGGGACTTTGAACTCAGTTCCTCAGTTTATCTGCTGAGTTGATGTATACTTTTCTTATTTTGTAGGGTCTTTGTCTAGTTTGGTTAGATCAAGATACTAGTGGCCTCAGAATGAGTTTGACATGTTCTGCTTTCTAGAAGAGATGAGAGGAGATTGGTATTAATTCCTTAAAATCTTAGCTAACTTCTCCAGTGAATCAGCTGGGCCTGGGGATCTCTATTTTGTGAGCATGCAAATTATGAACTCACTTTTTTTAATGGTTGGAAAACTGGATTAGCTATTTCATCTTTGTTGAGCTTTGGTAGTTTATAGTTTTTAAGTTATTCATTTCTAAGTTGTCAGAATGGTTAGTTATCATATCAGTTCTTTCTTATCCTTTAAATGCCTACAAAGTCTATACAAATGAGCTCTTTCTTTGTCAGGCTTTGTATTTTACCAAGTTTTTAAATCGTTGTTGTTGTTATTATTATCATTATTAGAGTTTTGCTTTATTAATCCAAGCCCAGCTGATTTATTAGAGAAGTAAACTAAATATTTAAGGAATTAATGCCAACACCTAATCTCTTCTAGAAAACAGAACACTTGAAATTCACTTTGAGGCCACTAGCACCTTGATAACCAAACTAGACAAAGACACTACAAAATAAGACAAGTATATATCAACCCAGCAGGTAATCTGAGGAACTGAGTTCAGAGTCCCAGATCATTTTCCAGTTTTAGTCTCATTTTTTTTTTTTTTCTGTTTTCTTTGTTTGCTTTTCTAGCTTCTTGAGAACTGGAATGTTGATTACACAGACCTTTTCTCTTTTCTATGCATTTAGCATTTAGTGCTACACCAATAACTATGCTTGGATAATTCCTCGTTGACAATGTCTTTAGGATTCTGCTACTTTATTTCCATTATGTTTGGAGAATTTTTTTTTTTTTTTTTTTGGTGGTCCTTTTGGTATTGTTTTCTAGTTTGATTCTGTGGATTCTGTGTATTTCAGATGTACTAAGTAACTGTGAAGAGGATAAGCTGAAGTCCCATTTTCCTGAAAAGAATGTGCTCTGGCTAGATGCTATGCAGAAGAGTCCTTCAACTCCATGACTGTAGCAGTCTGGAGTGGAATCACCACTTTACTGAACTGGAGGAGGGAAAGAAATGGCTTTGGTTCAGATATCATAGAACTTGATTTTAGCTTTTAGAGGTTCAGTTGGGTATATGTTTCTTTGTTTGCTATTTACTATAAAACCCCTTTCCAAAGGGTTCTCTTTTATTGCATTTTATTTGTATTTTATGTGGACATGTACTGTTTGAGAGTATGTTTGTACATGCGTATGTTCCATAGTGTGCATGTGGAAGTCAGGGTGCACCTTACAGGAATGAGTTTTCTTTTTCCACCATGTGAGTCCCTGGGATGTGGAACTCAGGTAACCAGGCATGATATTAGTGCCTTTCTTTAACTGTGGAGCCATCCTGTAGTACCCAGAGCCTTTTAATGATGCTTGCTTTAAAACTTTAATTAGTTCCACTGTGTTGTTTTGGAGATTTCCTCATGCCATCACACTAGTTGTGGCTCTCCAGGATGTTTTAGGAACATTGAGATGACAGTCCTTTTCAGGTCAACACTCTGGGCCTGCCACCTGCTGAGAGGGTTTTTTGGAAGTTTATCTGATTTGCTCTCCTTTTCATGGTCAGTTTTGAGAAGTAATGTTTTCTCTTAATGTTATTTATTTGATCTAGATTATCACTTGATTTGCCTAGGACTGAATAGAATTGTCTCTTGTGATTATTATTTTTTTTTTTTTGGTGTGATTGTTATTTCTTGAAGCTTTTTTCTGCATGGGAATTATGCAGGATTATGGTTCATTAGTAAAAAATACTAGAAGTTATTTTTCTTTGTATAACCTCACTGTTTATGGTTTATTATATTCAGAACTATTTCTATAATACTTATGGAATTCTTGACATGTATTAGATACTTTAAATTTTTTATTTAATCCTTAATAGCCCTATGAGGTATATACTAATTAATTTTTAGTATAAATAAGAAACTTTTAGTATAGATAAAAAATAGTCATAAAAGTTATTTAAGTAATTATGCCCAAATACCATGTTTTTAATTTCTTCTTAGTTTATAGAAGTTTAGAATTATTTAAAGTTACTAAATATGTAGATGCACCTATTTCTTTCCTTTATATGTGAGCTTCAATCACCACCTGTATTAGTTACTTTCTTGTTGCTGTAACAAAAGCCATTAGGAAAGGAAGGGCTTACTTTAACTTGAAGTTAGGACATCATGTAGGGAAGTAATGGTGGCTGGAGCTTGAGGCTGCCGGTATTGTTGAGTCTTCAGTGAGGGAACAGAGTAGGCAATGCTTCTACTCAATTCCTGTTTCCTTTCATTCAGTCCAGGATCAGAGCCCATGGAGCATGTAGACCTTCCCTTCTTAACCTAATCTAGAAAATCCCTCCAGACATGCCCAGAGGTTTGTTTCCATGGTGATTCTAAATTCTGTCAAATTGATAGTTGAAGTAACCATCATGCTACACCAAAAAATATGATTTGTAATGACCCATTCTGCCCCACGTTTGGGGGCCACTATGTCCTGGCTCATTCAGGTCAATCAACAGGGTCTAGCAAGAGAGAGACTAGGGATGGAAGAGCAAGATATGCGAAGGATGGAGACAAGACAGAGAATCTGTTCAAGTCCTGTTTATTGAAAGGAAATCATGGGAAGCAGGGGAATGCAACTGAAGAAACTTTACCACGCGTGCCTTGCAGCTGTGCACTAAACAAAAAAACAAGATATAGGAGAAAAACAAGATGTTTATCAGAGTGTGCTCAGCTGTTGTAGGCTGTTGAAAACAAGTCTCTTGTCAGGGTATATGGCTTGAGATGGCTGCAAAGATGATAGCTGCTTCCTGCTAGGAGTCGGCTCCCAACAATGATTCTTAATTTTCTCTATGAAAATGTTTTCTTTTATGTATTTTCTTTAAAGATCAGAGTGGGGAAATGGCACTAAATTTTTCTGCTTTAGTTACCACTGTTTTAAAAGTATAGTTAATTTAAGATGTTTGCAAGGTCAATATAAACATCACAGCATTGTAATAAAATAGTTTTTAAAGTCCTAACACAACTTCCTTAACAATTTTTATTATATTTCTTGTGTATTGCCTTTGTGTTCTTTTCACATGAATGTTTTATATAGGTGCAATACTCATGTGGCCTTTTGGCATTCTGTATGTGATAAAGTGAGTTATTAAAATACTTTTATATAGAAAGCTACTTAAGGACTTCGGGATATAGCTTAGTGGTAGAGCACTTGCCTAGCATGAATGAATCCCTGGGTTCAACTATACCAACAACAGACAAAAACTAGAAAGTTTTTTTTAAGCTGGGCATGGTGGCACACATCTGTAATCCCAGTACTCAGGAGGCATAGGCAGTAGATCTGTAGTTCCAGGCCAGTCTGGACTACTCAGTGAGTTCCAGGCCAGCCTTGGCTACATAATGAGACCGTATCTCAATACAAAACAATGAAAAATGAGACAGCCATTTAAG
The DNA here is from genome assembly GCA_021653895.1 of Mastomys natalensis. Lineage (NCBI taxonomy): Eukaryota > Metazoa > Chordata > Mammalia > Rodentia > Muridae > Mastomys > Mastomys natalensis. The sequence goes on from JAJTUV010000480.1 coordinate 605,583, forward strand.
AAATCAAACAAAAACTGTTCTTGGCCTATTAAGTTTTACCAGTGTATGTCAGCTCACAGAGTCATGAAAAGTCTTTGTTGCTGAGAATCTGGAATGGCTGTGTGACTGTTTTTGATGTCTTATGCTAGTCCTTTCTTTCAAGTACTTCTGTGGAACAGATTATGTGTTTTTGCTAACTGGTTTGAAAGTTCGTATGCACACCACCATAGATAAAAGTTTAGATTTAGTTTTCTTTAAGAAATCTGTTAATGAAATATAGCTGCATTCTTAAATTGGTACAATTTAGAAAGGAGGAATTTGAATAATGAAAACTTAGAGTTTCATCAGTATTAAAAAGGCATTTCTAGGTTAAGACTCAGTAAATGTGTGTGACTGTTGCCCTATTGGGCTAAGTGACATTTCTTAAAAACTATTTGTTCTGAGATTTATCTTTTTTCTTTCAAAGGTGTTAAAATCATCACACAGCAGGTTCAACCAAGTAAAATCTTACCCAAACCAGTGACTGCAACTCTACCCACCAGTAGCAATTCCCCAATTATGGTGGTTAGCAGTAATGGTGCAATTATGACAACTAAACTGGTAACCACTCCTACCGGTAAGTTCCACAAGCATCAGTCCATTCATTCATGCCATCAGTAGCTTCCCACACCAGCGTGGGTGTCATGTTGCACATATAGTGATGGAAACAGTTCTACAAAGAAGTTCTTTTTAAAATTTTGTTTAGAGACAGGATCTGTGGCCTAGAACTCTGTGCAGCTGAGGATGACCTTGAATTCATTCTTGATCCTCCTGCCCCTGCCTCCTGAGAGCTGGGATTATAGGTGTGCTCCACCACACAGGTTTATAAGGTGCTGGGAGGTCAAACCAAGGGCCTAGTGCATGCGAGGCAAGCACTCTACCGAACAGTTTTCAAAAGATTGTTCTTGATTCCTTCTGCTCTGTCCTGACCCCAAAGTTAGCTCTTTTTTGACATATTTTTTCATAATCCTCTTCAGTTTCTACTTACCTAGTTGTTTGTTGTTTTATTCATATTAGACAATAAACATTATGGATTAAAAGAACAAATCTGTTTAGCCACCAAATGTATGTGCTTGGTCAGTTTGTTGAGTAGCTGAAAACATGCCTAACTAACGCACAGCGGTATTACTTATGAGTTTAAGAGTTCAGCTCATGTTACATTACAGTGTAGTAAGGATTGCCTAGTCTGATAGAAGCCTGTTAGTGTTCCCAGATAGAAGAGCAATTAGCCTGAGCTTGAGGTGGTAACAATGTAGAACATTTTAAATTACCACCGTTTGTGGACTTTGTAAGTATTAAATGATACCAAGTCAGGAGCTAAGGCAATAGCTCAGTGTGGAAAAACACTTGTTAAGTTAGTGTAAGGACATGAGTTCAAATCCCCAGAACCTACATAGAAGTCAGACCCATAGCAATACTGGCTTATGTGTCTGAGTTTATAGTGCAGCAAGTGTTTCTTTTAAATAGTTATAATTCAGTGTATTCAAACTTTATACCCTTGTAGCATGTTTACTTTGCCATGGACTTTTTTCCTGGTTCAAATGTATGCTGTGATTAGTCTAATTCTTTTTAATGTTCTTCTCATGGTTGTAGTGGTTATAAGTTTTTAAAGTAAGTAACTTCCTAAAAGCATTTTTTTCTAAGGTGGGTATTTTAGAAATTTCTGTCACACAGTCTCTGAATCTCATTTCAATTTAAGCAAATGCCATCTTTGTCATTTCTATGTTTTCTCTTCATTTCCCTGAGGCTATTCCTTCTTTTAGGAATAGAATAGTCTTTCTGAGTTTTTGGGTTTATAAGAAACTGTAAAAGACTCATCTGATTAGTTTTTAAATCTTTCTTTGGGAAAGAGAAAAGTTGTTGAAATAGTGGAAAAGGGTATAAAATCCTTTGAGAGAGACATAGAAATAGATTTTCTATCGGGTTAATTAAAGTTGAAGAAATTGCAAATAGAGATAATTTTAGGCTAAAAACTGTTCTTGGCGATTCTTGGCAGTTTCAACTATATCACTAGTAAAATGATGGACTGATCCTTAAAAGATGGAAATCTCTTTAGAGAATAGCAGGGTACAGAGAAGAAATGTTATACAATTTTAGGCAAATGCCTTATTTGCTGAATGGTGACCTTGTGTTTGGCTCTGGGACAGCATCAGACAACAGGAGCCTTAATGTTTTTAAGAGAGCTTTGGCATAAAATTAGTAGAAGAAAGATAGTGGGAGCAGGGGCGAGTTCTCCTTTTCCATGGGCTGGTAATTTGATGCTACAACACATCACAAAGTTTTATATGTAAATTTAATTTTAATTGACTTGCCATTGACATTGAAAACTGGTTATAAAATTGTAAATGAATGCCTTGGCACCTTGCAGTTTCATTTTCAAGTGATATAGGTGACATTAAACTATAGTGAAATTGTATGATTATCATTCTTTTTATAAGTATTGACAATTTTTTCTTTTTACTACTTTCTTCCAATAGGTACTCAGGCAACCTATACTCGGCCAACAGTGAGCCCATCCTTAGGTCGTGTAGCTACAACCCCTGGAGCTGCAACCTATGTGAAAACTACCAGTGGTAGCATCATAACTGTAGTACCCAAATCATTAGCTACCTTGGGAGGCAAGATAATTAGCAGTAATATTGTTTCTGGTAGGTATATCTAGAGTATGTTAAAAGCACAGAGCTATTTGATTAGAAGAAAAGCCATGTTTCTCTACAGCAGGACTCTATTGATAACGGTTTTTTTGCTTTAAAATGTGACACTGTTTTCAGTCCTTATATGAAGTGATTAAATACAGTTTTTAGTTTTAATATTAAATATTCATATATAAAGCTTTTGATAAGTCTAAAGTTGAAAGAACATTTAGCTTTTAAGTCACAATGCAAAGATTATAGTTTATGTTTCATTAGTGGTATTTTTATTTAATAAAGAGTCTCACATTGTCAACTTTTTGACTTGAGGTATTGTACCAACTTTAGAGCTGTGGATTCAGAGGTCAGATAAAACTGCAAAGGGGATAATGGAATTGAATTTGCATCTGAATACATTTCAGGAACATAATTCAGATCTTGAGTTGCTAATGTCACTTTAGTTTATTAAACATAAGATATTTGAATATCTTTGTTTGCCTTTCACCATTTATGCTGTTTGCTTTTTAAAAGTATTACTGAGATAGTAAAACTAACCCTCTGCCTAATTATTAGTATGTTGGAACAGTACCTGGTTTTTATTGCCTCGTGAATCTTTACAGTATTTGGGTTATAGATTCTAAAGTGGAATGTTAATGAGGCATTTGTTTTCACTGATTATTATTTTTAATTAAAATTATGTAAATGATCTGATTAAGCAAGCGTTGTGGATTTTAGCTGTCTATGATTTTTGTAGACCAGTCATGTTTTGTCTGTCCCAGGTGAGTTGCTCTAACATTTTTAAAGTGAAAGGATAAAATTCCTGGCAGTAATTTGATGTCGCTGATAACTCAGAGAATGGAAAAAAGCAGGGCAGAGCATGGTGTTGGCATAAAGCTCTGTATTCAAAGCTGTTAATTTTGGCTCCACTCTTACATATAAGTGAGAAAACCCAGTGTTTGCCAACCTGAGGAGGAAAGGGATCATTGTGCCATAGCTTTTAAGTGGATATTTAAGTAACACAGTTAAAATTCTAATTTAGTATTTGATAGTATCTTTAAATAGTACAAAGCTCTTGTTCAAACATATTTCAGAAAGTTGACCTTCATTAACAGATTTCTTACATGTATCTGAGTTCATAGTACTATATAGCTTGCAGGTATGTCTAGATGTCAGGAGTCTTTTTTGGGACTTTATTCATGGTGTAGTTGCTCTGTCCTGCAGTAGAGTAATGTAAGTATGCACATCCTAGAAGCAGAGATTTGATCTGATACCTATCAATGTGTGCACATGTGCACATACACACACACACACACACTCTTCACCTTTATATTACAGATGAAACTGCTCATGGTTAGTTGCTATTTCACATGAGTGGGTGTTCCAGCACTGTAGGATATATTGACATAGAGTTAAAACAGTTTAACTTGGTGGCAAATACTTTGAGCTACTTCCTGTTCCATGTTTGCCTACCATCTTTCTGGCTCCCATTTCACAACCTTTACTTAAAAAAAAAAAAAAAATAACATTTTTATTTTATATTCTTCTTGTCCTGTGACACTGAGATTATGGTGTAGTAATTTAAAAAGTTTATTCATCATCAGCTTTTAGCAAATTTAAATAATTTTCTGCCTTCATCTATGAACAGATGATGGGTTCTGATTTCTCTCACACAAAATGGTATTTTTGATATAATTTTCTCAGACTGTAAAGGCTGTAAGAATAGACGACTTTAAAAAGCAAAGCAAAACAAAACAAAAAAAATAACCCTCTCATTGTGGGCACTTTAAAAAAGTGCAAGCAAAATTAAGGATCTATAATGTATTGTGTAAATATTTATATGTATATTGTAAATATATTTTTCCGTGTCAGTAAATGTATTTTGACCATCATCCCATGGTTATCTAACATTCTCTTTTGTACAGTAATTTTCTCATATTCTTACTGTTGGATGATTTAGATAGTTTATAGGTATGGGGGTTCCGACTATTAGATTTTTTTCTTGTTTGGTTATTATAAATAATACTGTGGTGAACATACAAATTATTTGTAATGCTCTTGCATCCTTTGTATAACACCTTAGAAGGCAGATTAAATTTTCTATATTTCTAGAAAAGTTGAATTTTTATTTTTTTTAGAAGAAACTGATAGAAACGATGTTATTTATATGCATATATTATATATATATATATATATATAATATATATATGTCAGATAACTTTCAGACTTATACATTTTTTTGTGAATGTTGTTGAGAGTTGATTGTAGAAATATACTCATTTTATGCAGAAGTTTGGTTCCTTCAGAGATGAATTCATTGTCTTAACCCTAAAGGCATTTTGGGGATCTGGGTCAAGACTTGATTGTAACTCCTTTAATCTTTCCAGTGTCTAAGCAAGGAGCTGTTGTTTGTGTACTTTTTCACTTATTTGTTGAGTCATTCTTTGAACAAAATAGCATAAAACCTTACATAGAAAGCAAGATAGAGTGATTTGCAAATCTGTGGATAGTAGGACCTAAGCCAATGAATTTGTTAAGTCAACATACCACAATGTTCAAGCTTTCCCACACCATTTAATGTTTTATTTTGAAGCAGGTTCTTGCTGAGTTGCTTAGGTTGACCTAGAACTTGTGATCCTCCTACCTTAGTCACTAGAGCAGTGTAAGCTTATACCACCAAGCCTGGTATAACTGTTTTGATTTTTTTTTCATAGTTTGTTGTTACTGTTTGAGACAGGATCTCACTCTGTATTCCAGGCTGGCCTCACACCAGCTATATAGCCCAGGCTGTCTTTGAACTTGTAGTTCTTTTGCCGCTGTAGTTTACAAGAATCCTAAAAAAGAAAGAAAGAAAAAATCTATGAGATGCATCATCATTATCAGAACCCATTGTGATCCACATGTGATTGTTATTTGATCCCATTGTGTTTTTACCTGTTTAAAGCATAGTCTCTGTAGGTAGGTTCTCTCAATGCCAGATTCTGTGTGTGGTGCTACGATACATATGCATTCATGATTCAGTGTGTACCTTAAAGAATGCTAAATGGACTACAGATGAAGCTCAGAGGTAGAACACTTGCCTAGTATGAGCAAAGCCCTGGGCTTCATTCCCAGAACTGCTAAAGGAAAACAAAACAAAAGAAAAGAAAAAACAGAGAAACATAGATGCTAACCAGCTTTTGCATGTTTTCTTGTATTATGCAAAATGTAGACCAACTACAGTGAAAGCTTAGCCATGGCCTTTTCTTCTTCTTTCCATACATTTCTTCTTAGATGAAGCATGTACACTAGAATTTCAGGCATGTAGTATTGATCATTCTAGAAAAGAATTTTGTTCTATTTTAATATAATGTTCTACTTATTTCCTGTTAGTCCTTTTTCTTCCATTTTGTATTATTGAACTCCCCCCTCCTTACCTCCATGTCCCCATGTGCCCTCCTTTTATTAGCTGGTAGACTTGATATATGACTGTCTCCTAAATTGACAGTCCTTTATAGTGGAAGGGATAGATATTTTAGTACATATAAATAAAACCAGTTGTTAGGTTTTATCTAAGAAAAATGACCCTTATATTTTGGTGTTAAAGTTAGTTTTTATAGAAATACTTTCTCATTATCAAGTATTTGATAACCTTCTAGTATCTAAAAAGGCCTATATAATCATATATGAGGGATTAGAATTAACCAAGAGTTAAAGATGGCTTAAGCAAATAATGAGCATCTTGGTTCTTACCGTTTATCATAGCTCACTTATTCACAATGTAGTTGAAGGAAAAAGCAGTTGTAAAGCTAGTTGGCAGGGGCAGGTGCTTTCTTATGCACCTGCTGAGTGGCATCTTAGACTGATGAGACACTGGGTAATATTAACTATATTGTGAAGATTTATAACAGGATTGCCCCAGTTTAACAAATTTCTTATTAATTCTTTTAAAATATTTTCAGATTTATTTTACTTTATGTGTATGAGTGTTTTGCCTGATTGTACATACATACATACATACATACATACATACATACATACATACATGTGCCTGGTGCCTTCAGAGGTCAGAAGATCCCTTAGAACTGGAATTATGGATGGTTATGAGTCACCATGTGGGTGCAGGGAACTAGCCTCAGGTCCTCTGCAAGAGCAATAAGCCCGTGACCTCTGAGCCATCTCCCTGTCCCCTTCTGAATGATTCTTAGAGCTAGACTTCTTATTTTTGATGTAAGATTATTTTATACAATATGTTAATCTGAAATTCTAATAAGGAATGTTATTTTTCCCGTGGAAAATAATACAACCTTATGTACTGTTTTTGAGAATATATTAGGCATGTTTTTATTGAGTGCCCATTCTGTACTTAATCATTTACTGCACAGGCCTGTAGAAAAATATGATCTGCCTGCTTTTTTAGGCACAGAAAACTGTAGGAGCAAAAAAAATAGATTCAGGCCTAATATGCTCAATATGAATATATTGACTAATCTTAATCTGCCAGCACTTTGAAAGTTCCATTCAGGAGTTTGTGCTTTGTGGGGTAGGTAGTGGGAAGCCTCATAGATTGCCTGCAGTTTTATGCTGTTTCTGTGAACAGGAGGAACTAATATGATAAATTGGTAGATTAAGGGCCTGAACCAGTGTAAGCCACTATTTTTTGTTTGATGGTTTTAATATTTTGGGGGGAGGGTGGGAGGTACGAGTGCTGAAGTCAGAGACAGCTTGTAGGAGTTGGTTCTCTCTTTCTACCATGTGGGGGCCTAAGGATTGAATTGAGTCCTCGGGCATGATGAGCAAGTGTCTTTCCCTGCTGTGCCATCCTGCATGTACATTCAAGAGGGAAAGATGAACGTAGATACAGTGGGGATTAGGAAGACCCTTTAAAACCAGTTTAGCCTGTTTCAGATTCTTGGTGTAGGTTTCATTTAGGGTGTTGGATTTGGTATGGAATATCAAAATTGTAAGAGATACTCTTGAAATGGAGGACTAGTAGGGAAGCCGTAGAGCAGTGTTGACTGCACTCCCACAGACACATTACTGAGGAACTGAGATCACTGACATAAACAGTTACAAAAGAATCGCCAGCCTCTGTGCTAAACACTGAGCAGTCAGGGATATGAAAAGGTCATATTCTGTTGGCAGGAACCAAGGTTTGTACCAGGCCTTCTAACTTGGATGATTAGAATATGGAGCGTGAATTTGATAGTAAGTAAATTTGATAGATGGGAGAGACGCAGGTTGTAGGGGAAGGGCCACAATATGTTTCTGTCAGTGGATATATACATTTAGAAAGTAGATCTTTTAACTAGCATATAATAAATTAGGCTTCATTATGCCATTTTTCAAACAAAAATTATTTTTGTGTTTTCTTTACTTGTGTCCTATCCTGTCCCTCCGTTTCCCCTCCTACTCCCAGTAGCCCCCTTTCCAGTTATGTCCCACGTGACCTTTTGCTCTTCCCCCTTCCTTTCTTACATCTGTCCTGCTCTTACAGCGCTTTGTTTTCATGCATACAGACATTAAATGTTAAGATCCAGATATGAAGGATAGCATGAGATGCTTGTCTTTCTGAAGCTGAATTATCTCATTTAATATAAGAAAGTAGATTTTAATGGCTGAAATAATTTACCTTGTAAGTAAGTCTGTCTCATCCTTGGAATCTCTAGAGTTCTGCGCATTCAGAAGCATATATTGATAGTTACTTGGTCTACAAATTTGTGTTCACTTTGCTCCTTTTTTTTTTTTTTTTAAATTAAAAAAATTTTCTTTTGTTTTTTTTTTTTTTTTTAAAGACAGGGTGTCAATCTGTAGCACAAGCTGGTCTAGAACTCAAAATCTTTCTGCTTTCACCTCTCAAGTGCTGGAATTACAGACACAACTATGCATGGCTATGCATAACTTACATCTTTTCATACATTTATTTTCTACAGTTTAGTGAATTTTGATATTTGCCTCTAATGTTCCTTTTTTGAAGAGTTTTTCCATCATGATGGACATAATTTAATATTAGACTTCAGGGAAACACATGTCATCAAACTAAGATTTTTATTTAATTTTAAACTATTCAGGGAAGACTGTCAATGGGGAAATGGATAATGATATTTTTAGATTTGGAATTTGGTGTGTTAGGTTCTTAGATTCTCAAAGATTACTTTAAGACTCAATTCTTGCTGGATGTGGTAGCTCATGCCTTTAATCCTAGCACTCAGGAGGCAGAGACGGGCAGGCAGATCTCTGAGTTCTAAGTCAGCCTGGTATACATGGTGAATTCCAGGCCAGGTAGAGCTATTTAGTGAGATCCTGTCTCAAAAATGTTAAAAAACCAACCAAACAAATAAACAAACAAAAAACCAGTCAGTACTTAAAATTTATCATTCTGGGATGATCTAGAAGCTACTACTCCAAGTCTTCATTTTTTTCCTTGGGACCACATTTATGTCACCTAAAGTTGACATTGTTTAAACTTGTTTTACTTGTATACATCATAAACAGAAACAACCAAGTAACACCACCAGTCCTTAACTCAGGCCTCCTTTTCTTCCCCCTTCTCTAAGGAACGACTACCAAAATCACTACAATCCCAATGACTTCCAAGCCAATGTGATTGTTGTACAAAAGACTACAGGAAAAGGAACGACCATTCAAGGCCTCCCTGGCAAAAACGTTGTCACAACATTGCTAAATGCTGGAGTAAGTAAGACTGGAAACACACTCAGTAATCCACTAAGCGGTTTAAAAGACCATGTATACAAACATTTCCCTATGGACATCAGAACCCCATAGTGGATGGAATGGCTTGACTCTGTATGTGATAGAATAGCCTTTAGAATCAACTGATTCCATTTTATACAGTAATATGAAAGCATTTGTTTGCTTATGGCAAGCTATAACCATGTTTCAAGTGTTTAGTTTCCTTCAAATGGAGAATTGCGTTGGCTTAGCTGCAGGAAGACTTGGAGGAATTCTATTCCTGCTTATGGTCAGTAGATTAGCATTTGATTTAATATTTGAATAGGAGAAATATTTGAGTTTAAAATAAAATTCATAGATAGGGATTTGTTACTTAAGGTTTGTTGTTTGTTTTTTATTTTTCCATTTTAGGTTCTGATGGCAATTGTTAAGAGATTAGAGGTAGACACATTTAGGCTTTGTGTCTCACTTTGTAGTTTGACCTTGGGTGACTTATTTAACCAGTGCAGTATTTTTATTTCTTCATGTCTACATTGGGTGATGATAGGTGTTTTGAAAGTGCTTAGAGCATGTCTAACACATGGGAAGTTCTCAGTCATTGGATTCTTACTGTTCTTGGTATTTAAGCACTCAGACTCCGTAGCATCCTCATCTTTCCTGACTTCGCCAGAAGACAGATAAAAGATTATGTATCACAGTCTGTTATAATGCTGAAAATGGTCCAGATCAGGCCTTTTCTGAATTCATATTAGTAAGTCAACAGTAAAGCTAGGATTCTGTAGTATTTGGATTTATAAAAGGCTGTTTTCTGCTATGGGAGTGCCTATGGAACCATCATCTTCAGCACACAGAGCATGTGTTTATACCCTACCTGCATCCTGTGCAGGCCTACCACACACCAGCTTTCTCAGATGACACTCTGCAAGCTGGCTTTGTTTGGTGGCCACAGTGCTTTGACAGGCTATTAAGCCATTTATGGATCAGCAGGATCAGAGCTCTTTCTGAGAATGCTACTACAAACAGTATGTGAGACTTGAAATAACTCCTTGTTTGAAGATACTTAGTTTCTTTCTTTTTTTTTTTTATTGGATATTTTATTTACATTTTAGATGTTATCCCCTTACCTATTCCCCTCAACCAGCCCAGGAACCCCCTATCCCATCGCCCCTCCTCCTGTTTCTCTGTGGATGTGCCCCTACCTACTCCCCGACTCCCACCTCCCCACCCTCGAATTCCCCCACAGACGGCGTCCAGCCTTCATGGGACCAGGGATCTCCTCGCCTACCTATGCCGGACAAGGCCATCCTCCCTTACATATACAGCTGGAGCCATGGATCCCTCCCTAAGTGCTCCCAGGCTGGTGTTTAGACCCTGAGAGCTCTGGTTGGTTGGTATTGTTGCTCGCTATGGGGCTGCAAACCCTTTCAGCTCCTTCAGTCTTCACTCTAACTCCTTCATTGGGAACCCCTTGATCAGTTCAGTGGTTAGCTGTGAGCACTTGATCAGTTCAGTGGTTAGCTGTGAGCATCCGCCTCTGAATATGTCAAACTCTGGCAGACCTCTAAGGACACAGCTATATCAGGCTCCTGTCAGCATGCACTTCCTGACATTCACATCAGCGTCTACCTTTGGTGACTGCACAAGGGATGGATACCCAGGCGTCTCTGGACGGCCCCTCCTTCAGTTTCTGTCCCACACTTTGTCTCCCAATTTGCTCCCTTCTAAGAAGGACCAAAGCACCCCCACTTGGTCTTCCTTCTTCATGAGCTTCATGTGGTCTGTGAGTTGAATCTTGGGTATTTCAAGCTTCTGGGCTAATATCCAATAATCAGTGAGTGAATACCATATGTGTTCTTTTGTGATTGGGTTACCTCACTCGTATGATATTTTCTAGTTCCATCCATTTACCTAAGAATTTCTCGAATTCATTGTTTTTAATAGCTGAGTAATACTCAATTGTGTAAATGTACCACATTCTTTGTATCCATTCCTCTGTTGAAGGACATTTGGGTTATTTCCAGCTTCTGGCTATTATAAATAAGGCTACTATGAACATAGTGGAGCATATGTCCTTGTTATATATTAGAGCATCTTCTGGGTATATGCCCAGGAGTAGTATAGCTGGGTCCTCAGGTAATGTTATGTCCAATTTTCTGAGGAACTGCCAGACTGATTTCCAAAGTGGTTGCACTATCTTGCAATCCCACCAACGATGGAGACACTTTGTTTCTTTTGGATAGTTGTAGTTGATAGGTAGGTTTGTAATTTTTGGTCTTGGGTTTAGATCTGAATTCTCAGTGGTTGCTTTGTAGACAGCTCATCTGATTGCTCTCAGTTTGCCAACTGCTAGATTAAAAGCCCACACATCAGTGATAATAATATCTAGAAATTAAGAAAATGACAATGAAAATTGCCAACTCTTTAAATTTTATTAATTTAAAAATTAATAATAAAATTACTATATTTGAATTTAATTCAGTTAAATTCAAATAAAACTGCTGAGATTAAAAATATGACCAGAAAATGGTACAGAAGAAAACAATGGACTGGTAGAGGATTTGCTTAGCATTTGTGAGGCCCTGGGTTTAATCTCCAACACCATATACCCACACATACACACATACACACACACATACTCACACACCACACACACACACAATCTCCAACAACACACTCACACACGCATAGAGGTAAAGAAAAAGACAGATAGACAATAAAGCAGGTAAAAATTCAGAAAATGGTGAAAGGTTAATGGGCTTGAATTTATAATAGACTAAAGTGGTATTTCCCTTTTCTTCCATATAACCTTAGAAAGAATGTTAATATCTCTATCCTTTTCATCTCTCTCATACTTTTTTATACAGATATCATACTGCATACCTTTATAATATATGCCAGACTTATTTGTATGTTTATCTGCTGATAAACTGCATAGTTTTTTAATTATATAAATACTCACCTCAGGTATATTAAAAGGTAAAAATGAGTGTGGGAGATGACCTATAATCTCAGATATAACAATTGTTAACATTTTAGTGTATGTTCTTCCAGAAATTTCTGTTTTAATATAGGTATTCTGTGAATATGATGGTATAAATTCTTAGATGTTCTAGATATGGTGATTTTTAAAAATATATTCATGAGGAATAATTTCTCTTTTGGCTAAAAAGTTGATTATATGACTTGTAATATTATTTTAACAAAGCTCAGGATTTTGTAATCACTTAGAAATCTTGTACTTTGTTGCATATTCTACAGTCTTTTTCCCATCCTGGCAAAATTTTTCTTTGCTTTTTCAGTGAAAGGACAGTTGTGGTTTTGTTGATTTGTTTGTTCTGTTTGTTTTTAATCATTTAAATGCATATAAATCTCTTTAATAATTGACTTCAATTTAGGGAGAAAAGACTCTTCAGACAGTGCCGACTGGAGCAAAGCCAGCTATAATTACTGCTACAAGACCCATCACCAAAATGATTGTAACACAGCCCAAAGGAATAGGTTCCACAGTCCAGCCAGCAGCTAAAATCATTCCAACAAAAATTGTGTATGGACAACAAGGGAAAACACAGGTATGCTGTAAGATGTGTTGACTTTTGACTAATTCCCAGGTAGAAATTTTTTTTTCCTTTCCTTTCCTTTCCTTTCCTTTCCTTTTCCTTCCTTTCCTTTCCTTTTCCTTTCCTTTCTTTCCTTTCCTTTCCTTTCCTTTTCCTTTTCCTTTTCTTTTCCTTTCCTTTTCCTTTTCCTTTCCTTTCCTTTCCTTCTTTTCCTTTCCTTTCCTTTCCTTTCCTTTTTCCTTTCCTTTTTTCCTTTCCTTTTTCCTTTCCTTTTCCTTTTCCTTCTTTTCCTTTCCTTTTCCTTTCCTTTCCTTTCCTCTTTCCTTTCTCTTTCCTTTCCTTTCCTTTCCTTCTTTCTCTCTCTTCTCTTTCTTCTTCTCTCCCTCCCTACCTCCCTCCTTGCCTGCCTGCTTGCCTACTATCTACTTCTCTATCTGTCTGTCTGTCTGCTGTCTGCCTACCTGCCTGCCTGCCTACCTGCTATCTTATCTATCTATCTATCTATCTATCTATCTATCTATCTATCTATCTATCTATCTATCGGCAGAGTCTTTCTATTAGTCTTGGTTGTCCTGGAGTCTTGCTACGTAAACCAGGTTGGCCTTGAACTCGCAGAGTCAGCTTTCCTCTAAGATTTGCACCACTATGCCTAGCCTGGTAGAAATATCAGGAAAAGATCAATAGGCTGATAAGAAAAGAAACAGATTTTTAAAAAACTGAATGCATATTATTAATCTGTTCTCAAAACCTGTCTTTTCTTCAGTACTTTTAAAGATATCTACATTTATCTGTCACATTATGAGCAAAAGTAGGGAAGAGAATTCCTTTGGGATAAAGTTTCCTGAAGATGTTTATGACTGTGAGAACTGGATAGCTGAGGAAGGACAGAGCACTGGAAACTAGTTTCTTTCTATGAGTTGACAGGGCTACACAGGTGCTTTACTTAATGAAAGTTTGTTTTATTCCAGCCCTACATAACAGATGTTGGTGATGTGTTCATTTTCAAACAGTAGAAGTCTGAGGATAAGGGTATAATCTCACCTTGGTAGAGATCATTGTAGGTGCTTTGACTACTTTATGAGACTATCAAAGGAATCAACATCAGCTTTGGTTGAGAAATAGAATCCTAGAGTTTTTGTAAAAGGTACTAATTTAAGCTCATATTTGGCTTTTGGAATCTGTTCCTTCAAAACTGTAGTTTATATATTTTAGTTTAAAATTGTTTATATATTTAAAAAATTAGTTTTGTTATAAGCCCAAGTTATTTATTCAATTCAGCAGTATTGATTTCATTTGTTTCACCATGTAAAGTATAACAGAAACCAATTTTTTTTTTTAAACTCATAGACATCAGTGACTTAGTAGAGCCTCAATACGTGAATCATTATTATTATTTTTGGTGGTGATGGTGGTGGTATTAGGTATAAGTCAGTATTTTTATTCCATGAATCCAATTGAATGTCTAGAATCATATTCTGAAGGGTAATGTTTCAGTATGGATTTTTTTTCATCGTTTACTTGTTTTAGTGTGAGGAGTTGACCTCTTGCTGCTGCAGATAGCACTTTGTATCAGTCTCCTCTGGTTCCTAGAGACATGACTTAGATCTCTTGCAGTTTGCTTTGTGCAGGTGTGTCAGGAATTTCATTTGATTTCTTATTAAAAGAGACTTGGAAAATGGTGACTTGAACAAATTATGGTTTTGGTTTTATTCTGTCAATGCAAGTTGAGAGAGGAAGCTCAGACAGATACTTTGGTTAAAAAACTTCTAATGAGTCTAGTTTACATGTATTTTTTATTTTCTTTAAATTTTTCTACCACTCAGGTTGTGGTTGTTACTGTGATAGATAGTACTGAAGAATGATTTCTGAAGTTAGATATGAAAATACTTGTCAGAATCATAGCTTTGGGAGACTCAAGATGGCTCCATGGTTGTGAGTGCTTGCTGTTTTTGCAGAAGACCAGAATATCATTCCATGCACACACATTGGGAGGCTTTCAACTCCAGCTCCAGAAGATCCAAGACTCTCTTCTGGACCCTGAGGGTATCCACATACATGTGCATGTATACATAAACAGACACATACATCAAAAAAAAAAAAAAAAAAAAAAAGAATTAAAGCTGTTGTGATCTGGCATATACCACTTAAAATACTGTACATAGCTTAGCTTTAGTTCATCTGTGGATTTTAGTCTCTGGTAAGAAATACCAAATGATAACCTAATGGTGAATATGCATGATGGTAATTTGTGTATCTGGAAAATGACCTTTAAATTTAGCATTTGTTGTTTGTTTTTCAGACAGGATTTTATTCTAGCCAAAGTTGCCTTTGAATTAATGGTAGTCGTACACCCTCTGTCTCACAAGTGCTGGGGTTATAGGTATAAACCACCATGCATGGCTAGTTTAGCATTTAAATGGGGCTATGAAATTTCATCTAGGCATGCTTCTGCTTTTCTTCTAGGTTCTCATTAAACCCAAACCAGTAACATTTCAAGCTACAGTTGTTAGTGAACAAACAAGGCAGCTGGTAACAGAAACATTACAGCAAGCATCCAGAGTAGCAGAGGCCGGTAATTCATCTGCTCAGGAAGGAAAGGAAGAACCACAGGGTTACACAGACAGTAGTTCCTCTTCCACAGAGTCCTCCCAGAGTTCTCAAGGTAAGACTTAACTGTACTTCTGCTTATGCACTGATAATGTCATGCCTCAGTTTCTAAATGGTTCTTCCTTCTAGGGATTCCAAGTCAAACTTGTATACTGGTAGTTCTTTTGATTGGATTGGATTTTTTTTTTTTTTTTTTTGGCTGTTTAGTGAGTGAGATGAAATCTTATTTTTGGCATAGCTTGTGTCATTATTACCTTGTGTCATATGTTCATCAAGTCATTGATAGAATTTTTTAGATGATTTTTTTTATTATGTAGGCAATATCAAACAACTATAATTTCTAGATGGTAAGTTTTATGTTTTTCCTGTTTGGTGTGGGTAAGAGGAGGAAGAAGTATACAAGAAAAAGGAATTGTATTTTTTAGAAAATGAGTATTGCTAAACCTTGAGGAAGAGTCAAGGTGGCCAGAAGTGAGCTATAAATGGATGGCTATACATCCCAGTTTGTGTGGATCTTAGTTTATGTCTATTGTTCTGACATAATTATCAATAAGATTTCCTTTAACTCTCAAAAATATTCCAGATGGTAATCAGTGGTTATCCCAATTATTTGAAGCTAAACTCCACAGCAGGAGTATTAGTATTGACGCTCTGAGACATTGTCTTCTGTTCATATTACTGATTATTCTGACTGCCCTGTTGTTGGATGCCACAAGTGGAGGATCCTATGTCTGAAACGTTTGAGATGAGAACTGTCTCTTAGATTTCAGATTTTGTATTTGTGTGTGATCATGTGTGTATGTGTGTGCGTGTGAAAAAGAGAAGGAAAGGGGGTATCTTAAATATGGGATCTGAGTCTAAATATGATATTTATGTATGTTTCATATAACCCTTCTCACTTAGTCTGAGGGTGAGGTCACAGGTCCTGTTTCCCCCTGTACTTGTGTTGTGACTGTGACCATCATGTGAGGTTAGGCATGGGGTTCTCTGCTAGTAGTGTCACCTTGCTCAGAAAGGCTCAGGTAGAAAACATGTTGGGTTAGAGCTGTTGAGCCTGTGTGTATGTCTGTGCTTTGCGATCTGATGCATATAAGCAAAAGTGTCCCTCTTTCCTCCTACTGCTTGTTCCTCTCTTCCTTCCCCCTGCCTCTCTGCTGACCTTGCTGGTATGCCTGCTGAGGTTTTTTAAAAAAGCACTGATAGAAAGCACATTTTTTCCATATTATACAAACACTTTATTATTTTAATTCTTCAATGATGCCTTCATATTAATTTTATATGGTTTACATAGCTGTATGTTATTTGTTAACAATTATTTGTTGGTTTGTAATATGTACTAAGAATTACGTTAGATCCTTAAGTTGAATAAAATACAGTTCTTGCCTTTTTTTTTTTCTTAAAGATAGGGTTTTATATAGCCCAGTCTGGCTTCCAGCTCTGTAGCTGAGAATGATCTTGAACTTCTGATCCTCCTTCCTTCATGGCCCAGGTCCTGGGATTACAGGTGGAAACTACCACACCTGGCTAATTCTTGTGTGTAGGAGCTTAAAATCTAGACTAGTATATTAGAAAAAACTCACATACAATTGCAGCAAACAATTTTTTTTTCCTAGTGAACAAAATAATGCTAAAGGCTAAAAGTCCACACTCCAAGAAAAAGAAACATTCATTCATAGAACAAGTAGAAAATAGTCTTGGAAAGCTTGTTAATTAAAAATAAATAAGCTGTTGATTTCAACAAACAATATAGCACTTATTTTAGAAAGTGAATACTTTTTCTCACCTTGCTATCAGGGATAGTAATCATTTGCAAGTCATTTTGCTAATACTCATTTATCTTTCTGCTGATTGTAAATCAGTATGTAAACCAGTTATATGTGTGACTCTTACTACCAGTCATTACTACTTGTTTACATTTTGTTCTACCCAGTTGGTAGTTTCACTTTTTAAATTTTTATTTCTTTTTTATGTGTATGTGTATTTTGCCTACATGTGCACCAACATACATGCCTGGTTTTGGAAGAGGCCAGAAGAGGGCATCAGATCTTAGAAAATAGAGTTATAGACAGTTGTGGGTTGCCATGTGGCTTCTTGGAATCAAATTTGGGTCCCCTGAAAAAGCAGCCAGTGTTCTTAACCATTGAGCTCTCTCTCCAGCCCTAGTTTTATGTTTATATTTTAATTTTTGGTTCTGAGAATGAAACCTTTGTATATATAGCCTTATACATGGCTAAACATACACACCACCACTGAAATGCTGATAGCTTTGCTTTATTACTTTTGTCTCTAGTCTCTTTTCTGTTGTATCTGTTGTATGTGTGTACAATTTTTAAATCTTTAACCAGTTAAGAGTAGTTATAGGTATTACGTGGTTTTACCTCTAAACAGATACATATTTTGGTCTCTAATTTCTTATGGGTTATCCTTTTAATAACTAAATTACCATTATCAAAGTCAAGAAATTTAATGTAATAATACTGTTATCTTATTTGTAATTCATCTACATATACTACCAATTGATAAGTGATGTTCTTTATTGCTTTGTCTCCTAGTCCTTTTCCAACTCAGGGTCACACATTACACTCAACTGTATTATGCTGAGTGTACACACTCACATTATCATCGTCACTTCCTTCTCTTTTCCCCTTCCTCCTTCCTCCTCCTCTTTCACTGTGTAATCCTGACTAGCCTGGAACTTGATATGTAGACTAGGTAGGCCATAAATTTAAAAAATAATCTGTCTGCCTCTTCCTCGTGAGTTCTGGGATTATAGGCCTGGCCCTCCTTTTTCTTTTTTTTGAGACAGGATATCATTCTGTAGTCCAGATTAGGCTGAAACTCATGGAGGTCTTTCTGCCTTAGTCTCCCAAGAGCTAGAATTAAGTGTCTGAACCATCACTTCTGATACCATCAGCATTCTTTATTTTCTTTTGCTCTAAATAGCCTCTTAATCCCCGCTTTTCCCTTTGATTATGATATTTTGAAGAGTTTAGATTGGTTACTTTGTAGAATCTTCTTTATGATTTAATTCAGTAGGAATTGTACAGGTAGATGGTGACTATCAATTTCCTTAGGGTACACATGATGCCTTTTTGCCACATTGATGAGATGAACAGTGGTCACTTAGTTAGGATGATTGCTTCTAGCTTTCTCTACAGTGAAGTTAACATATTCCTCTTTGAAATTAATACCAATTTTGGACGTACTCTGAGACTGTAAATATAGTGCTCCTCATCAATCACTTATCCATAAGTTTTAGCATCTATAGATGATTTTCTAAAGTCCATTATTCTTTGTTCTGTTCTAAGGAAGAATTGACTTTTTTTTGACCTAAGAGTTCTTTTCAAGGGTTTTTCCTGTACATGCTGGATGCTTTAGTGGTTTCTAAGTATACCCACCACAAGGAGGCATCTAAGCCCCTTGTTTAGTTCCTGAACAGGTCGAGTAGAAAGCTTGGGCATCTTCCTGATATGAATCTTGATCACCCTGGCAGGGTTCATCACAGCATATTATGTTTCTGATACTGTTTTTTTTTAATCTTAACTATTTTGTTTTATACTTTTTGTTATTTTCTTCTCTGTTGGCATCTCAAGGATAACAGTAACAGAGGAATGATTAAGCTTCGTGCTTATAAACTCATTTTTATTGCCTCATTCCAAAACATTGTTTCTCCTCTTCACTTTCTCCTAACATTTTTAGACTTTTGTTTGGATATTGATAGATAGTCAGTTAGCCAAGACTATTAGATCAAGAACACTTTTTGCCTATATCACTCACTGAAAATCAGTAGTTTTCTGAAGCTACTGTGCTTTTTATCTTCTCAAATAGCTCTTCTGGTTTTTCTTTCTCATTTGCAAAGTGAGATAAGTATCCTTATTGGTGTTAAGATTTTTTCATCATTATTACTTTTCATTTATATCCAGCTTTATTTCTAAAAGATTGTGGGGTTTTTTGTTTGTTTGTTTTATTTATTTGCTTGCTTGCTTGCTTGGTTGCTTGGTTTTTCGAGACAGGATTTCTTTAGCCCTGACTATCCTGGAGCTAGTTTTGTAGACCAGACTGGCCTCAATCTCAGAGATCCTCCTGCCTCTGCCTTCCAAGTGGTGGGATCAAAGGTTTGTGCCACTACAGCCCATCTAAAAGGTTTAAGGTGGATTGAATATAAGATGTTATTAAACAAACCAGAAGAGAACAAGGAAATGAATTCAGAGTAGAGATTTAAAGGACCAGAATATGAGTCAAATCTGAAAATAAATGTCATAAAGATACAATTTTAATTCAGAACTTAGTTTCTGGCATTATTTTTCTTGAAGAATCATGATCTTGGGAGGCCAGAGTGAAGGTTGGTTGGTTGGTTGGTTTGTTTTTTAAAGCAAGCATAGGTTATGCAAAATGACTTTTTACAGAATTTCATTAACTAATTTATTTCATAATTTATATCATTAAAGGTGAAAACTAGGATATCTAATACATATTATAAAATGTTCCTCAGTGTTTTTGACTACAGAACTCTTTTTTTGCAGAAAATTTTGTGGAATTGATGTTCTCTAGAACATTGGGATAAATGCTTCAGAGGAAAGGTTTACATTGTAACATAGAAGGAATATAGATAGCTTGGGTTTAGCTTGGAAGAGATGACTTAGGGAGGTTAGACATCGGGGAATCATTTTCTGTGAGGAGGGAGTGGGGATGGATTAGGTGGGGATTCTGGGACTCTTAGTCATGTTTCTTTCTGTGATATAGATGAAGTCAGTTGGTCTTTGCAGGTAAGTAGATAGACAATAGTACTGTTGCACAGATGACAGAAAGATCTGTTTCTACTTTATGTAAAGAAACTTTGTATATCACAGCTGTGCAGGCAGAAATAAAAAGGAAGTATTAGAAAGCAGTGGGTTCTCTGATGATGGCCCTGCATGTGGGAGTGGTGGAGGGTGGAGGATAACATTGACCTTGAAGATCCTGCTAATTGAGAAGTCTTATGGCTGTGCAAGGGTGGCATAGACAGTTTATGATAAAGGCATATCATACATGCCTGGGCTTGCCTTTGAATATAATACTAAAGTATGCATTCCTGGTACCTAATGTGTAGTAGACATCTAATAAATACATAATTGTTAAAGAACCTGTAAGGAAAGTCTGCAGCAGGCCACTATCCTTAAGAAGTATGAAGGTCTAGTTTAGATATGCCAATACTTTGCAGACCACATTGTGGTGTTAAAACATAAAGCATGTTAGCTGGACACCCGAATGCACACTGCAGAAACAGGAGATCAGATTCCTGGTGTCTTGTGATGGAAGCATCTCCAGGTTTGAGCGTAAGCCCAAAGAATAGAAGCGGGGAGAATGTGTTTTTACTTAGCTCACACTCATTTTGTATCACAGATCTTTGGGTTGCTATCTGATACTTGGTGATTATCATCTGCTCTCTATGGACAGAAAGAGGTGGCATTCTCCCAGTCCCCAAGGAATGGCTTTATTTGGAGAGATGTTTGGTTAGCATTCCTGTAGAGACATTTACGCATCCCTGCTCTGAATATTTAGTGTATCTCAGAGTTAGGTTGCAGAGACTCACTCTCTTTGCCTATATCAGCAATGATAATTTGTTTTTGAGACAGAGGCTCAGACTATATGGCATCCAATTTAATGATCCTCTCATGTGCTCAGATTATAGGCTTGTGTTCATCATGAAAATTTATTTTTAAATTACATAAAATAGTGCTTCTCTAGTATAATCATTTCTCAAGATAAAGTTTTGCATATTAGGACATTATCTCAGTTGGAAAAGCACTTGCTACATGAAGACCTGGTTTCAATCCCCAGCACTGAATAAATCAGAAATGGTGATGTATGCCTGCAATCCCAGCCCTTGGGAGGTGAAAGCAGGAGAGTCAGGAGGTTACGGTCATTTTGGCCACATAGCAAATTTCAAACTAGCCTGAGTTACATGAGATTCTTTTCCTAAGCAAACAAAATTTTCTACATATCTTATTAGAATATGTAAAGAAAAACTGCAGTATTCTTCACATGGCACTTGGCATTGCAGGCAAACAGCCAGTCCTTCACATGTGGTTGAAAGCTTAGTAGACATTGTATGTCTCTGGTGTGATGGTTTTTACTCAGGGTTTTAGTTTATTTATCTTTGCTTTGAGGATAGTGTGCTTTGTTTTGCTTTTTAAAGACAGGATCTCATGTAGTCCAGTCTGGGCTTACAGACCTGGGCCACCACACCTACTTGTTAGTTTATGATTATTAAACATTATAAACTTCATGCATATTGCTTTTTTTTTCTTCAGAAAGATTGTTTCATTAGAGAAATTGTTCCCTTTTGCTTCAATATTTCTGGACATCCTCCTGGCTTTAAAAATTGTGATGTTCTTAGAGGGTGAACTTGATGTTTTTTCTTGTATTTTTGAGCCACCAGATAATTTTTGTTCAGCTGCTTCAATTAAGCAGCATGATTAAAAGCAGTCTCTTTTCTTGTTTTAGCCATTTGATATTTACCCCAAAATGTTATGCTATCTATCAGTTTTTGTTTCCTGTTACAATCTAGATCTGAACCTTAGGGATCATGTCTTTGTATCATCTCCATTTTCTTATACAATATCTTAGACAAAGTGGTCCAACCTGCTTGCTTTATAGAGGACTGTTAAGTATGAGTTGATTAATCTGATGCACATTTTGTATTTACATGTGCTGAAATTTATTTTCAAATTAACCAAAGATCTTAGAATTGAATTTTCAGCCAATCCCCCAACAACCTCATTTCTACTGATTTTTTTTTTTTTTTTGGTTTTTGCGAGACAGGGTTTCTCTGTGTAGCCCTGGCTGTCCTGGAACTCACTCTGTAGATCAGGCTGGCCTTGAACTCAGAAATCCGCCTGCCTCAGAAAGTTTTTTGTTTTTTTTTTTCCTGTGAGCAAGCACAGACTGGATTCGAATTCCGGAGGGACGGCCGCCTCGGACTCCAGAGCACGGCAACTGCAGCGGTGCGCCACCGCTGGCCTTCTTCTACTGATTTTTATAGTTTATAAAGCTTAGTTATATATGATCATGTAGCTTATACTGATGTTTCAATCAGTAATGGACTGTATGTGTGCATATATACGTGTACACATACATGTATATGTGATAACAGTAATAGGGTGTGCCATATGGCCTACCAGTAGCAAGCTATTTCTTCTGAGTGTGTAAGGATACTCTCACAATGACAACATTGCCTACAGTACCTCTCAGAATGTATTACTGTTGTTAAGCAGCCAAGACTATCATTGCATTATGCTCACCTCTTGTTCCTATTAAAGAGCAGAGCTAAGACCCAAAGAGTCAACTTGCTAATAAATGACGGACTTCCACTTGGCTTTGACCTCTATTGTACTTGTCACATTACATCATTATGTTTCTAGACTGTCTCTCTTTTCTTACTGTCAATAATTCAGCTAAATATTCCCCAGGTACTTAGGCTTGATACAGACACCTTTTCATGTACATTGGGAAAACCCAGTCTCCTAACTATAACATTTTGTTTTTAGTGAACAAGCACTCACCTATATAGATGCTCACCCATGTAGACAGCAGTTAGCATAGTGAATTGTATTTTGTCTTTTTACATGTTCGTCTCTTCAAACAGACTGTGTGCTTCTTGAACCTTTTTGTACTATTCTGTGAGTTCCTTTAAGTCCTTTAAATATGGATCCTGATGCACAGGTGTCTAGTGTAAAATAAATGAGTGAGTGAATAAATGAATTCAGAAGTGAGAATCAGAATGCCTTCTGGGACCTTACAGTCTTCTTAGAGAAGTCAAGGTTGACATTTACATTAAATACAAAGATAAACAAAAATATTGCTTTATTTTAAGAGAAACTTTGTTTATAGGGTTTGTTTTTTTTTAACTAATATAAAACAGATTCCCAGCCTGTAGTTCATGTAATTGCTTCCCGGCGTCAGGATTGGTCAGAACATGAGATTGCAATGGAGACTAGCCCCACCATAATATATCAGGATGTATCCAGTGAATCACAATCAGCTACTTCAACAATCAAAGCTCTGTTAGAACTCCAACAGACAACAGGTATGAATTCACATGCTCAGCTGAATGAAGCATGTTTTCTCTAGAGACGGGTTGCTAAAATACACCGCTGTTACATAGTTTTTGTAAATTTCCCCCCTCTGGACTTATCTATAATTGTTGGTATGGTTTATTATTCATTAAGATGTACACAGGAGTATGAAGCATAGATGAACTGTTGTCATTAGAACAGAGATAGAATAGACAGAGTGGCTTCTACTTCAAATGGAGAATCCTCTTGCCAGCAGAGGGGAGTGGGCTGTCACCTGTAAGCATGAATGCAGAACAAAGATGGGTGCAGTTCAGTTGCTGGATCTATTTAGGAATGTTGGGACAGATTGAAGGTCCCTGCTTTGTTCATAGGTACTTTTAGACCAGTTCTTTACCATAAAACACTATTAGACTTGCTTGTATACATTCTCACTTACTCTCACCTTATTTTCAGATTTATTTACGTTTGTTTAAGTTCTTCGCTAGAACATCTGTGTTTAATAGGATCCTATCAGTGTTTCTAGTTACTAAATATCTTTGATAGATTCTAGGACAACTCTATGTAAGTTATCCTGAGTTTTTTGTTATAATAACAATTATTTTACAAATATTTTACAGGTTGTAGTGATAATTTCATCTAACCCTTTCATGTTTTGGAGAAGTTAGCTAAGACTGAGAAAGGTTGACTAGTGGTCAGTGTCAGGACGGGGGCAGGGCCGTGTCTGCTTGTGGGATCCCAGCAGGATTCTTTAGGTTTGGTTTCTGTGTTTAAAAAAATTGTTTTGCTTTTGTCATAGTCTGTGCTTGGTGGGAACAATCTTTAGTGGACTTAGTTACTTAATACTGTTTATTGTAAATCCCATGCTGCACTCTATACTTATATTTGATATAAGTGTAGATGATTCCTTCTACTAATATTTTTAGCCTTTGGCACTTTTTCCAGCTGCTTGTCTTTGGAAAAATTCAACCATTTTTATTGATCATTCATGTAGATAGAAATGTTGATTAAGAGATTTTGTTGAAGAAGTGGTAAGAAGATTAAAAAAAATGCATCTTAACATATGCCATTATTAATTACAGGCTGTTTTATCAGACATTTTAGACATACAGAAGCAGAGCACCTATTTTTCCTAACAGTGAAAAGCTTTATGTTTTATTCTTTAAGAGTCATTAAAGACTTGTAACATTTTTTTGGCTATATCTTAAATTGCCAAATTTGCGTATACACACACACACACACACACACACCCCAACAGGGTCTCATTTTGGCCTGAATATAGCCCAGGTCAGCATTGAACTCAGCAATCCTCCCTCAGTAAAGGTTATATGGATTTCCCCCTTTATGCTGGGGATCAAACTCAAGACCATGTGTATGCTGGACAAGCACCCAATGTCTGGGTAACATTCCTAGACCCTTGAATTTTTAGTAAGTCATATGAACTAATCAATGGGAAGTGCTATTCTGGGATATGTTCTAGAGCAGATCAAGCTGTTATAAACTGAGTATGCCAGGGATTTCTTTGAATACAAAGGAAATAACATCCTAGGAGGAGTATATAAAGAGAAACAGCTGGCTGGCCTGGAATAATAGGGGGGACTTGAATGTGATTGCATATGAATTATTGTAGGCTGCTGTTACACAGGTTGTAGTCTATACAACCATACAGAGCAGTCTGCAGTTTTCAATTCATTGTCTTCTTAGCCACTGATGGTATGGCACTCCAGAGGTCTGGTTCATTATTCCCATAGACAGCTCTGGTTTTAGTACTTGTTTATAATAAAAGTAACTTTTCCCCGACTTTTTTATGCAGTAAAGGAAAAATTGGAATCTAAACCAAGACAACCCACTATTGACTTGAGTCAAATGGCAGTACCTATTCAGATGACCCAGGAAAAGAGACATTCTCCTGAGAGTCCATCCATTGCTGTGGTAGAGTCAGAACTAGTTGCTGAATACATCACCACGGGTAGGTGTCCTCTTAAAACATAGTATTAAGGTAGTGCTACCTTTGTGGAGTTGGGGGAGAGCATATCTATAGTTCTAGCTCTTTTCCTGTTTGTTTTCAGAGCAGGTTGACATTATCTTGAATTTCCCTAACTTTAATAATCCCCCTCTTATTTCCCAGACTTTAATCATTCAACCCCTCCCTCCTTCCATCCCCCTTCCTCTCTTTCCCTCCTTTACTCCCTCCCTCTTTCTCTCTTTCCCCTCTCTCTGTCTCTCTCTCATACACACACACACACACACACACACACACACACACACACACTTAAAAAAAAGCAGATTAGATATTTAAGTGTGGTCCAGCAACAAAATGTTAATGAGATTTTTTAGAATGGTACCTATGGAGGTGTGAAATTCTTTGTCTTACATTCAAGTGAGGTCATACATGAAATACTGCTTTCTGTTTTGGATACTTTATTAATTTGAGATCTTAAGGAGTTCAGGGGTAGTGATGTGAATAATCCAGGGGTGAGAGAGATGGTGTATAAAGCAAGCCCTGTCTTGTGTTTTTATAAGCAGTCACTAAAGGAGTTTCAGGTATTTGAAAGTTCCAGATGTCATGGAGAAAAAGATTTTTTTAGCATTATTTGAGGAGATACTAGGACTGGTGAATTAAAACTATCCAGAAAGAACATCTGTTGAGATAGTAGAAAACTATCAACTTCACAGATATTAGCAGAAAAGCAACTGATGTAGAGGCCAGTCTGCTGAGGAAATGAATGTTAGTCTCTTCAGTAGCCTAGACTAGCGTATAGTAAGTAGATGAAAAGACCTGTGATTTCTTCCCTTACTTATCCTTTTCAGAACGCACTGATGAGGGGACAGAGGTTGCTTTTCCCCTTCTAGGTAAGTGGTGTGCATCCATCGGTAGTGTAATGAAAGGTTGATGCTGACTAATTGTGGGGGAAGCACTTAAATGGATGCGCTCTGCTCTGCTCTGGTAGAGGGAAGGTAAGCTCCACTAGTGAAGGGAAAGAAAGGTTATTTTGCAAATAACAATGAAACAAACACTTTGCTAGAAAAGTAAAAGAATTGTCTACTGAAATAAATTACTGGTTTTAGGGACTTATGTGAGCCAGCTAAGGTCACATCTATTTCACGGATATTCTTTCTGTGATCTCCTTCCATAGTTGGTACCTCTTATATACCCAGCCATATTGAGCATGTAAAGCTAGCTGCTCTGAGCCCTGCTTTGTTCTCTAGTGGATGGTAGTTTTCTTAGGTTTCACTGAACTTCAGTCTCCTACACTCTGGACATTTAATATGAAGAAATATATAGGGTCATGAAGGAGAATTTTTTAGATACTGTTATTTGATCTTTTATTAAGTCCAATTTGGGTTTTTTTGTTTGTTTGTTTGTTTGTTTTTGTTTTTTAATGTAAAAAATCATACTTGTTGGTGCAGGTAAGAGTGGGTGCTGCTTTTCCAGAGGTCCTGAGTTTGGTTCCCGGTACTCATATTGAGTAATTCACAATCACCTGTAACTTAAACTTCAGGTTATCAAATACCTTTCTTTGGCCTCTCTAGGCACCCAAATATATGTGGGCACATTTGCACACACACACAAACACACACACACACACACACACACACACACACACACACGGTCGTGCACACACACACAAAAGTAAATGTTAAGGGCTGGAGAAATGGCTCAGTGGTTAGGAGCACTGATGCTCTTCCAGCTGTCTTGAGTTCAATTCTCAGCAACCACTTGGTGGCTTACAGCCATCTACAATGGAATCTGATGCCCTCTTTCTTCTGTGTGTCTGATGACAGCTACAGTATCCTTATATAAATACAATAAATAAAACTTTTTTTTAAAAAGTAAATGTTTTTTAAAAACTTACTGTAATAACTATAAAAATTAGTATGGGTATCAAAATGGTCTATATAATCTGATAATTTCATCAGGAATTTTTATTTATATTTCAGATGTCATTTTTTTTGATGATACTTTTATTTAAAAATTTCATTAATTTACTTGCTTGAGTTTATTGTCATAATTAATTTTTCTCCTATTTAGTCCTTTTGTAAATGATTTCAGTAGATGTTAAAATGTAAATCCTGGCTCTTTATTTTCAGTTTAGATGAGAATGTATGGAAGATTTTATTAACTCATAATTTAAAATGCACATAGTAAAGGCATACTGTGAAATGCAGTGAAGAAGTATAGTGTAGAATCAAAGGATTCTACCAGTCCAGGGGCTACTGTCTGATCTCATGGCACATGTAGCTCTATTTGTGGTCAGAAGTGCTGCATCTGTGAGTGTAAAGAAAAGCAAATTGTAATTGCAGTTAAAGCTGTAGTTTAGTCCTTAGATCACCACACAGGTACTTTGACCTGTAGGTGCAGCTCACTCCTGGACATTTAGTCTTTCTAAGCATGGAACAGTGCCACTTGAAATAAGTTAACCTTACAACTATGGGACCTTGGAGGAGTTTTCATAATCTCAAAACCCTTAGCTCATTTACACATTTTTGTTGTTTTTTTTTTTTTTTTTTTACCTATTTTTGATTCAAAGCTTTTCTTTCCAGTATCTAACGGCATTTGCATGTTTTGTAGGTTTGGATGTGGCAAGTGTTTATACTTCTAAGTTGAAATGGGGGCTGGTAAGAGAGGACACAGAGTGGCACCTATGTGAATGGGTAGTTTGAATGAGTCCTGTGGCAGGAGAGGAGGAAATGGGGTTGATTTCTAGAACTTCACTCTTGCTGGTCTTTTTGAGCTAAAACTGAGGTGACAGAACAACCTTTTTTCTGTTGACCCTTTATTTATTTAAGGACCACTTCAACCCATTTCTTCATTTGCCTCTTGTAAGAAGAAACATGTTTTTATCATCCCATCTAAACACAGGCAAACAGAGTGAGGCTGAGCTTTAGTGTTTTCATAGAAAACAAGTAGCTTCAGATTCACAGGAGGAAGGAGTTGAAGCAGAGTAGAAGAGAACTCCTTCTGCAGCATCATTTTGTCCTTTCTCTGGAACCATGAGGCTTTCTCTGGAAGCAGTTTCTCTTCATGTAAAGGAGCACTGCTAGTGTTGGACTGCATTGTTTTTCCACTTTCCTTAATGATGTGTCTGGGGTTTATGGAAATGCATTGTTTCCCTATGACCTCAGAGAGCTAAAAATTAAGGAGAAAAGCCAACAGTTCACTAAAGGGTGTCACTTTAAAGGTGTCCCTTCTGGGTGATAACTGTTTTCACAGTGCCTCTCCACACATTCATCATTACAATAGCTCTGTGGCTCCCATTTTGCAGATGAGGAAGCAGTTTCATTAGAGAATTTATATTAGAGTTCCACAGTTCCTAGATGGGTAGGTGCTTGTTTCTGCCTCTTAGTGTGTAGTACCACCCTATGGGATACAAGCTCATATTCATGCTTAAAATGAGACGTCACTGGTTACAGTTGCTGTGGTGATTTTTGGAGAAACATCACCACCTCCTCTATTTTCAGTCAGCCATCGTTCCCAGCCCCAACAGCCTTCCCAGCCCCAGCGGACCCTGCTCCAACATGTGGCTCAGTCACAGACTGCGACACAGACTTCGGTGGTAGTAAAGTCCATCCCAGCATCTTCCCCTGGAGCAATCACCCACATCATGCAGCAGGTTGTACCTTTTCTTTTTCTTCTTATATTCATAACTACTTTATTCCCAAAATAAGGTTCAGTTTTATCTTCTATTTGAAAAAAGAAGACTTACCTGAATTGTAGAGTGTATGTGTAACTCATCCATCTGTGAGGAATGAATAGAGACAGAATTGGAGGTCTGAACACCAGGAAATGATTATAAAGCGATATCTTTTTTGTTTGTTTGTTTTTAAACATTTTGCATTCAGAAGCATTCTAAACAGCATTTCAGAAGAGTTGGGTTGTCTGGGTGAATCTCATCAGAATTAGTCACTGTTTCTGTGACTCTTACTATTAATACAGATTCACTAAAAGAGTAAATAAGATTTTCAAAATGAAATCATATTTGACTTGTTTAGTTGTTTGCTGTTGAGTTTTTTTTGTCTTTATCTTATACTTTATAATAAATCCTTATTATTATGAGAGCATTATGAACAAGAATGGAAATAAATATTTTATACCTTTAATTATATGTGATCAATAAAAGAAGATACAACAGGAAGGGAATGAACTAATATCAGATAGAAATGCCTGGTATTAAGGCTAATGAAGAAGAAAGCCTCATTGAGCTGATTTGTATAAGACTCCATGCTTTGAGCTGTTAAGTACATTCATTTGATTCTGAAGAGTAGGTGCATCACCCCCCTTACTCGCCAGTCATGTAACATGCTCCAGGTGGCAGAGCCTGATTTAAGCCCATAGTGACAGTTTGCCACACAGCTGCTTCCTAGGAGTCAGATTCAGCCATAACTCTCCTTGATAGTCCCTAAATTTCTTTCACTCTGCTGCCAGCTGTATACAACCTACCTGAAAGACAGTAAAGAGGTGTTAAATCAAAACTGTATATACCAGGCGCTATGAAGCAAGGGCAAGTTCCAGTTTTGAAGGTAGAGTAGTGGTGTAGTGTATGAGAGGGCAGCGGGAGGGTTAGGAGTAAGGTGGATTTTGGTGTGTCCCAAAGGAAAGTCTAAAGATTTTGCTGGGTGACAGATCTTAGTCTGTCCTTTACTGGTAGTTCCTGACGTTGATATTTCTCAAGACACACAGAGGTCAAGACAGGCTGGCTCCTTAACAGTGTCACTCAGAATGATTTCTCCTTCCAGTGGTATCTCAGCTGACCCCAGGCAGTCAGTCTCCTTTCCCACAAAGAGGAATGACTTGTTCCTGCCTCACTCCCTTCCAGGAACCAGGTCTTTGGGAAGCTGTAGTCTAGTGAGCCTGAGACTCACATACCTTGGTGACACAACCTCTCCTCAGGGAGGCCTGCTTTGGGCATTAGGGTGGACATGTCTTCAGACAGTACATCTGATCTTTGGGACTGAGGGCATGCGTGTGGCCAAAGTTCTTGGTTCTGCTCTGGATGCCATACTTCTCATTTGTTGCCTTCTGTCTTCAGACAGGTGAGCATCCCTCAAGCACAGGCTATAGAGTGTTCCTGAGCTGGAGAGCCTTTCTGTTCTTTATGAGCTGTGAGGTCACCTTATTTCTCTAATCTGTAGGTTCTGGGTTCCCTACAATAGTGAATGGACTGGACTTTGAAGTACTTACTGTCTGAGAGTCCAAATTAGGAGTTTTGATTAAAAGCCTGTGAGGCTCTATGATCTTTTTAGACTCCTCTCAAAATATTGGAATGAATCTTACATATTTTCCAGTTCAAGAAAGATGTGACACTATCGGTGTTTTTTCATTCTTACTCTGTATTTCTCTTACCTAGGCATTAAGCAGTCACACTGCTTTTACCAAACACAGTGAGGAACTTGGAACTGAGGAGGGTGAGGTTGAAGAGATGGACACATTGGATCCTCAGACAGGTCTGTTTTACCGCTCTGCCCTGACACAGTCACAGTCAACTAAACAGCAGAAACTTAGTCAGCCTCAGCTGGAACAGACTCAGCTGCAAGTGAAAACTCTGCAGTGCTTCCAGACCAAACAGAAGCAGACCATCCATCTGCAGGCAGACCAACTTCAGCACAAGCTCACACAGATGCCCCAGCTCTCCATCAGGCATCAGAAACTGACTCCTCTCCAGCAAGAACAAGCACAGCCCAAGCCAGATGCACAGCACACACAGCATACCGTGGTGGCCAAAGACAGGCAGCTTCCTACCTTAATGGCACAGCCCCCACAAACTGTAGTACAGGTGCTTGCAGTGAAAACCACACAGCAGCTTCCTAAACTGCAGCAAGCTCCGAACCAACCAAAAATCTACGTGCAACCCCAAACTCCCCAGAGCCAAATGGCGCTCCCCACCTCATCAGAGAAACAGCCTGCAAGCCAGGTAACAGAATTTTGATAGCATGCAAAGTTATTATCTGTGTTCTTGGATTGGGGTTAGGTGAGGTTTTTTTTTTTTTTTTTTTTTTTTTTTTAAGGTTGTCACCACAACTGTAACATGCCAGCAGTGCTTTCTCTAGGCAAGAGGAACCCCTTTGTGATTGTGCTGGTGTTGGTATCAGGAGAGAGATGCACTGCTGATACAGAGGAAAGCACAGCTCTCAGCCTGCTTTCTAGACAGTTTCTAAAGGAATCACTTTCAGCAGTGACCAGCAGTGCATGAAAATGGCAGTTCCACACCTCCATGCTTATACACGTACTTCTGTGGCAGTGACGCTAAGTAAGCTGCAGTCTTCTAAGGAACATCACTGACCGTCTGTCTCCCTTTCTAGTCTACGTCTTTAGTCTAGTTGACGATTTGACCCTCTACACATACAATCTAGATAACAGAGGAAATATGTGGGGAAATCATAAGAAATTTTACTAACAAAAATTTATTATTCTGGATTGATTATATATGTGTGTGTGTATACTGCAATTCATATAGAATATGTTTGTACAATTGTACTTTGAAGCAAAAGATTGAAAAAATCCAACTTACTTTAATTTAAAAAGATATGAAGTCATTTGAGTGGGTTGAAGGTGTCTAGGGATGTAAATCACAAAGGAAAACTGGGCTGCTGTGATTTTTTTTTGTTTGTTTTTGTTTTTGCTTTTGTTTTTCCTTTACTGCCTCATAGCTTGGCTGGCTGAACAAAGGTTCTTTCAACCCCTCCTCTTTCCCTAGGTTCCTTAAAAGAAAACAGAACCTTCCCATCCAGCCCTCTTACTAAAACATGGAGCTTCAAAATGTCTTCCTAATATACCGCACGAATGTTTCTTTTACCATATTTTCTGGAGTGTTTGATTAGTTTTTCCTCAAAGAGATGTAGCTATAATACACACAACCCCAATTTGTTTTCAGGTGGAGCAGCCAATTATAACCCAAGGATCCTCTGTTACAAAGATAACATTTGAGGGGCGCCAGCCTCCCACAGTTACAAAGATAACTGGTGGCAGGTCTGTTCCTAAGCTGACATCACCAGTTACAAGCATATCTCCCATTCAGGCCTCTGAGAAGACAGCAGTGTCAGACATTTTGCAAATGTCTTTGATGGAAGCTCAGATTGATACAAATGTAGAACATATGGTAGTGGATCCCCCAAAGAAGGCACTAGCCACCAATGTGCTCACTGGTGAGGCAGGAGCTCTACCCTCCACCCATGTGGTGGTGGCAGGGATGACGAAATGTAGAGAGTCCTGTTCAAGTCCATCTGCTGTTGGCCCTCCCCTAACGACCAGAAAAATGGAAGCAGCAGGAGTGCCTACGGCAGGCCAGTTCATGCGTATTCAGAATGTAGGCCAAAAGAAAGCTGAAGAGAGCCCAACAGAAATTATCATCCAGGTAAGAACTGGAAGGAAATGAGACATCTCGGGTAGATGGGAGGCTGTGGGCTTGATCCGTTTTTGGATGTCACAGGACTAGTCACTTCAAGGTAGTAACAAAGGACAGAGATTTAAAAACTGTTATAATACACAAGTTTATATTAGTTTTTGTTGGTGGTGGTCTTTTTGTTTTGAAAATAATCATAGAAACTTGTTGGATGTAGTCAGACAGCATAGCTTGTGACCATAAGGGCCATGCCTGTGTGTGTCAGCTTTGTTTGATGTCCGTACCATGCTTGCAGTGGGTTGACTTAGCAAGTTCACTCAAAAGATCAGTGATTTCCTGGGCTCATGTTTTGGACTCCTCAGTCTGACAAACTGGAATATAACTGTGCCCTTCTGTTTAGCTGAATTTCAGGGACACTTTGTAAACAGTTCTTGTTCCTCATCTGAATCTGTACTTCCTAGAGCCAGTGACACTTCAGTTGACTGGAATGTCTGCAGAAACACATTCTTCATGTGTGTTTCTAAACTACCTTTACATTTAAGTTGTCATTAACCATAAACTCTGCTTCCTGTGTCAGTTAGTATTTGATCATCTTGTTAAGGTGTTGTCACCACAGGGGACAGTTCATCGGCAGCCCATCTTCTTGATCTTTAGTGTCTTCATTCTAAAAGCCACCAGCCATTCTGTGTTACAGATTAAGAGTGAAGACTAAAACTGAGTACAGACCAGCCCTTACAACTTGTGTTTTATTTCTACCTCTTAATACAAGATATTAAGATATTTTTTTCTTGATAGTAGCAGTTTTATTTTCCCCAAACTGGTACATAGTTTGGAAAATATCAGAGCAGCCCATTTTAGTTGATTAAGCATTCCCACTTTTGGACTGGTGGATGGTTCAGAATTGGCATGGAGCCACTGTTGTGTGCTTCTAAGGTCCTAGAATAAGCTTCCATTTGCAGTGATTACAAGCTATGAGACAATACAAACTGACTGTTATTAAACCAACTGAGACATAATTAAAGTCAAAGGCGATAATTAAGGCTAGTCA
Source organism: Mastomys natalensis (assembly GCA_021653895.1). NCBI lineage: Eukaryota > Metazoa > Chordata > Mammalia > Rodentia > Muridae > Mastomys > Mastomys natalensis. Next base: position 639,507 of record JAJTUV010000480.1, read on the forward strand.
AAGCAGCCATTGAATTATTCAAGTATTTTATTTCCATCTATAAAAGTGAATTTAGTGAATTATATAATTCTTAACAAAAGGTTTTGCTGTGATTGCTTTTTTTTTTCCTGAAGACTAGGCTGTTTTGGATTTGCCATTCAGTACTTTGGGCCAGACAGCTAATTTCACTCATCTCAGTTTCCTTATCAGTAGTGGGAATAAGTAATGCCTAATTGTCCTAATTTATAGACTCAATGTAATGGTTAATAAACTTAAGGATTAATAAAGATAAATGACTGCTTTGATGTTTGCCCAATATATGGTAACCGTTACTGATTTCACTAAAATGGATTGTACCAACTAGAGGTTAGATAGCCATACTCATTTGGAGTGGCTTATTTGAAAATTATCTTTCTGTGTTATATTAGCAGGAATGAAAAAGTAGTTCATTCATGTCAAGGATTAGGAGCAAAGGTGTGATATAACTGATATTCCTTCTTAAAATGTGTCTATAGCCAGACATGGTACCGCATGCTTGTAATCCCCACACTTGGGAGGTAAAGGAGGGAGAATCTGAAATTTAAGTTCATCTCAGCTACATAGTCTGTTCATGAGTGCCAGCTTGGGTACATGGGACCCTGTCTCTGCTACACCCCCTCCACAAACAATGTTATGATGAAAAAAAGAATCTGGTAGGACCATAAGTCTTAGCAAGAGGCCCTAAGAGTCACCTAGGAATATTTTTTAGTTGTTTAAATGGCAGACTTTTGGCATTTTCTTATATTGAAAACCTTCACCATTGCTATAAAGGTGATTGTGCTGTGACTAAACAAATCGTTTCCTCTTTGAACCACCAAAGAGGCTTAAAATACATTGTTGCCAACCAATCATTTATCTTAAAGATGAAGAACAAAAATATAGTACAATTCAGGCTGGGTGTGAAAGTGCATATTCCCAGCAGTAGCAGGTGGATCTCTGAGTTCAAGTCCAGCCTGCTCTACAGATGGAGTCCCAGACAGCCAAGGTTGTCTCAAACCAAACCAAAGGGAAAAATGCCTGCCTTCTGAATTTGGCCTTCTTTGTTAGAAGAGGCCTCCTAAGGGAATAGAAAGACACAGTTTGAGTTGTATGGGACTTGAGATTGGATCCAGCATTAACCCTGACAGCTGTGTGACCTTGAGGACGTCTTGTAACCTCTTATTTCCTCACTTGTTACATGGAAGTGATAGTTTCCACCCAACATCATCATGGATGCAGTAGAATGGCATGGGAGATGTAGCACAGTGCTTGTCATGGAGGTTGTCCAGTACATGCCAGCTTTCAGTTTTCTGTGCTTGGGGTGGGGAGGGATAGATTCTCCTGTTACCTTTTCCACTATAAACATTCTCTTATGCATTTTCTCTTCCAGGCCATTCCCCAGTATGCTATTCCTTGTCACTCCAGCTCCAACGTGGTGGTGGAGCCCAGTGGGCTTCTTGAGTTGAACAACTTCACTAGTCAGCAGCTAGATGACGACGAGACAGCCATGGAGCAGGATGTAGACAGCAGCACGGAGGATGGGACTGAGCACAGCCCCTCTCAGAGCACTGTAGAACGGTCCTAGTGTGCAGACCCCGGTGCACTTTAGAGCCTGCTTGGTTAACAAGTGTCCAGGGAAACTTACAGTTTGCTATAGTAAAAAAAAGCACTTTGCTCATACTTAGGCTGGGGACCTAGAAACACAGTGTTTCGATGAGATGTTGCTGCAGGAGCAGCGTTTTAACAAGATTAAACTCACAGAGGAATGTACTTTAAAAAAAAAAAAAATAGAAAAAGAAAAAAAAAAAGCAAAGGAAACCATGCACCCCGTGGAGCCTGGCACCTTGTTGGTGCTGGGCAGTGGGAAGAGACTTTCCTGTGAGTGGTGCTTGGCTGCTTTCCACTGAGCAGATGCCGTTGAAAAAGGAAAAGAAAGGAGACTATGAAGAGTTTGTATTTTTGAAATGATGTACCTGGACAGTTTTTTTCAAAATCGTGTTTGTTTTTGCAAATCCCTGGAAATGTTGATTTGGCTAACATTTTACATTTGCTCAGTTCATGATTAGTTTGTGAATACCTAGGAAAGTTCTGGCATTAAAGAGTCCTTGCTAGAGGGTAAACATCAGCTTGCTGACCGGGAAGTGTCTGGGGTGGCTTGTACATGTGCTCCTTGGTTGTATACTAATTTATTGTGGTGTTCCACACTTGCCTATTTATTTAATGTAAATGTTTTCAAGCAGGCCAAATCCCTTCTCCTACGTGTCCTGGGAAGCTGGATCGCCTTCCTTCCCCCCCACCCCCTGAGAAGACGGATTAGAGAAGGTTTGGTCGGGAAGCAGGAAAAGACATTTCTAAGCCCAAAGGAAATGTTGAGTCGATGTTAATGAAAATGAACTCTTCGCTCATTTGATGCTTTCTCGACACCGAAGTTGCACATCCATGTTGGACTGAGACTTTGAAACAACTTTTACTTACTTTGGTTTAAATCCTTTGAAATGTATGAAAATGTTCACTTACAGTTCTAAATGTAATGTTTTTAAGTTTTTACTTTTTTAGGGTGCAGTTTGTCTACTTACTGGTTGGTCTTGTGATTGCTGTCTATCACAAGTAGAGTGAAGGGTAAGGGATGGGAGGGTAAGAATTTTGACAAGCTGTGGCAAAGGAAACTATACTTTTCATTTTTAAAAAGTGTAAATAGAAAAGTTTTTAACGGTTTTATATGAATTTCACTATAAATAAGCATTTTAAGACTGACAAATGTTGAATTGTATATACATTTATCAGCATAACTGCCCAATTTTTGGTGCTGAAGTACTGTAAGTAGAATTTATCAATAGCGCCCTAATTCTGCGTCTACACCTGGGGAGAAGAAGCTGTGATGCTGTGGTTGATAAACCCACACTGAGACACTGAAAGTCTCAGAGGGAGGGGAGCGTCCCTGAAACCTCGGTGACAGTTACTCACCCATAGATGGAGCTGTTGGATAGCATTTGACTGTACAAATGTGTTTCACAAAACCACTTTGTGACTGTTCTAGCTAAGGGAAAACTTAACTTCTCTTGGGTCATAGATATCTTTAAGAATCTGATTAAACTATGAACTCTCTCACAAAAAAAAAAAAAAATACACATGCCAGTACACATGTTAGGATTTTGCATACAATTTTAGGGACTTACGAGCTCCCAAGACCATCCATGTATTCCAGGTTAAGCCTTCTGTTATAGTCAATCCATTACTTATAGGTGTAAGTTTTTATTAAATAAAATATCTTTTGAATACACATGGATCAGGAAATAAGAACAAACTTGAATAAGTTATGTTCCATCTGAACTCTCAGCATACCATGCCTGTGTCTCTGAGAATTTAGCTTTACTGTGCTCCAGCAGCTTACATGACAAAAGAGTCTACTTTAGTCTGCATTTAAACAATCATATGTGCATATATATAAACACATACATGAATCGTCAAGTAAAATTTATTTTTTTTCCTTTGAATGGTTCTAATGTCGATTAGAGCATGATTTTATGAGTAAATAATATTCATTCTCTTTTATGTGCCAGGTAAGGCTCTAGCCACCAAGGATACACAGTGAGGACATGGAAAATCCTACCCAGATGGAGCTTCCTGCTGGTGAAGGAAGGGGGAACAACAGTTCTGGGGTTCTTCCTCTTTTCTTAATCAGCACATATTCAGTGTATGTAGTGGTTTTGTCTGTGTATGGAGGACAGAGATCAACCCTGGGGTTGTTGCCTAGAAGCCATCTTCCTGATTCCTGGGTTGTTTTTAAAATTATATTTTTATGTGTTTTGTCTGTATATTTGTATTCCTATGTCTGTGTACATTTGGAGGCAGGAGGATAACTTACGGGAGTTGGCTCTTTTACCATCCCGGTCACGGGAATTTGACTCAGATATCAGGGCTGGTAGCAGGTGGCTTTACCCACTGAGACATCTTTCTGGTCCCCACCTTGTTTTTTTTTTTTTTGCAACAGGGATCTGGAGCTTGCTGACTAGTATAGACTTACTGCCTGGATAGATTTGCTGCCTAGCAAGTTCCAGGAGCTGCCTATGTGTCCACTTCCCCAGTGCTGGGGTTATAAGCACAGTCATGGCCTGGCTTTTCATGTGAGTGCTGGATTTCGTGTTTGTGTGGCAAACACTGAACTGACGTATCACCACATTCCCCGGGTTCCCCTCAACCCTTATTTTACATGTGTGAGCGTTTGGCCTATACATGTCTGGTGCACCGTACACATTCAGTACCCATGGATTCCCTGGGACTAGATTTACAGAAAATGTGAGATACCATGTGATTGAGTTCTGGGAATTGAAGCCAGGCCCTGTTGGGACAGATGCCATGGCTCTAGATAACTCTTAACTACTGAGCCATCTCTCTAGTCCCTTTCTTAAGTGGATTGACAATGACAGTGAGAACATGTCTGGATCCATCCCTAGAAATGCTTTCATTGAAGTTGATAGCATTATTTCTTTATGTTTAAGTCCATAAATTAAAAGTAATTGTAAGCTGTCTCTGAAGAATATTTAGAGATAATGATGCACTTCTACAAAGCCATTAGAATTCTGTTAATCATTGAAGGTTTGGTTTTGAGTTGTGATGTAGCTCAGTTAGTAAAATGCTTGTCCTAGATGCACAGAACTCTGAGTTTGATCCTTAGCGCCACAGAAAAACTAGTCAAGGTGGTGGGAGGTAGAGGCAAAAGAATGAGAAGTCACAGTCATTCTCTAGCACATAATACATTTGCCCTCAAATGTATTATCTCAAAAGAGATTTGGTTTAAAGTAAACTAATAAATACCTACTATTGCAGGTGTACCTTATGGTGAATTTTAAAGACTCCTTTTTTATTTATTGTTTTTGAGACATGTGTCATACATAGCTTTGGGTGACCTGGAAATCACTGTGTAGACCAGGCTGGCCTTGAACTCACAGATATCCAGTTCTACTGAGTACTCAGGCCATGTACTTACACACGTAATGTGTGTGGCTCCATGGTTTCTAGGATTTTTATCAGATAGGGCACCCATTACCAAAATCAATTTTAGAACATTTTCATCAGTCAATAAAAGAAAGTCCCTCAGACAGCATCACCACCAATACTTCTCTAGCCCTAGGGCACCATTTATCTTTCTGTCCCTACGGACTCCCTGCTTTGGGTACCTCCTATGAATGGAATACGGTAAATGGTCTTTTGTGATGGCTTTCACTTGGTGTCATATCTCAAGACTCATCCATGTTGGAGCAAGTATCAGTGCTTCCTTCCTTATGGCTGTTCCTACACATGACTGCATCACTTTAAAAATCATCGGCTAATGCACATGTGCTGTTGTACTTCTTGGCTACTATGAGCCTATGTTGCTGCAAACTCTTGTGCACAAATTATGCTTAGGTTTCAGTTCTGAGTAACTACCTACCTTTGACCTTTTAAGGAACTGCCAAGATTGTTTACCACAGAGACCAGGTGCTTTGCATTCAGTCTAGCTATGCATGAGGGCTTCTTGCCAACACTTGGTATTGGCTCTTCTAATGTTGCCTCCCTAGTGTCTTAGTGGTACCTCATTGTGGTTATGACACATTTCCGATAGCTAGTAATGAGCATTTTTTTAATGAGCATCTTGGTCATTGGTTTGTCTTTGGAGAAGTATCTCTTAGGTCCCTTCAGTGGTTTTATAACTTCAATTGGGAATGTGTGAAGTGTTACAAGTATTGCTACCATTAGAAGAAACTTATTCTTCACTTCATCATTAAAATTTTTTTGACTCAGCTCTAGTTCTTCCTTTCTGATGCATCATTGTTTGATGTTCTTAAACTGCATAGTCTTAGAATTGAAAGCTTGTTCTTTAAATGCATTGCTTTCTATGGTTCCCACAGTAGGCTGCTTGGGTGGAGGGGAGCAAGAAACATAGTAAGTACAAAGGAAACAGGGCTGCATTTAAACTGTTGCTCTTCTGGTTATTGCTTATGTGAACTTGGGTCAGTCACATTCTCTCTCCATTTCCATAACAGAAAGTCTAACCTCGGGACTCTTAAAGGCTGGGCCAACAGTAATATAAAATGCCAGGCAAGGAATTAAGTGTTGGATGTGTTTTGAATAGTCATGCCATTCCATTAGTCAACAAGGGCTTGAGAAGTTAAAGTTAAGAAGGCTCACATTGAATGCAAATGGAATTGCCCTGATTCTCCAGAAAGGCATGTTTGTACCACCTAAGAGGACTGGCCCACAGAGGTGCTTGATGCACTGGTTTTTGTTGGTTTGTTTATTTTGGGTTTTTTTTTTAAGATTTATTTATTTATTTCATGTATTTTAGTACACTGTGTTGTCTTCAGACACACCAGAATCGGGCATCATGTCCCTATTACAGATGGCTGTCAGCCATCATGTGTTTGCTGGGAATTGAACTCAGGACCTCTGGAAGAGCAGTCATCAGTGCTCTTAACCACTGTGCCATCTCTCCAGCTCTCTCCAGCCCTTGGTTTTTTTGTTTTATAATGTTTTACAAATCTGTAAGAGGAGATATATGCAAGACCTTTCCAGAAAGGCTAGTGAGAAGTTGACTGCCTCTGCTTTGTTGGTTTGCAAGCTTCTGGGTTGAACTGTACATGGAAAAAAAAAAAAAAAAAAAAAAAAACAGGCACAGATTTGGACTCATGGGAAAGCTCACTCTGTCTTCTATGATTACAAGTGGATGGTGTTTCTTTCAGGCGAGCCTGGGCTTGAGCCCTAATGTGCCACTTTAACTTAAGCTCCAAAAGAAAGAACACTGTAGAGGTTGGAGTTCTTGCCCTGTATTACCTGAAGATGTCAAGCTTGGAAGTATCAGCTGAGAGTGGGGGTGCTGCAGACTTCAGGAGTTTCAGGCTAGTAAAGGATACATGAGAGTCAAAGAGCTGCAGCTTAGAGCAGTAAATGGTAAGACTACTGAGTACTACCTGTAAGTGGGGCTGCTGCAGAAGCTGTCCTGCAGAAGCTGCACTTCAGTCTAAAGGAAAAGTAAGGAGTTAAGCAAAGAGGAGGAGCTATCTAGGGACACCAAACCCAAAGATAGTGTGGTGAGAGGAGAAAGTGGAGGTGGGATTGTGTTGATAACAAAGTGTGTTGTGTGTGTGTGTGTGTGTGTGTGTGTGTGTGTGTGAGAGAGAGAGAGAGAGAGAGAGAGAGAGAGAGAGGAAGAAGAAGAAGAAGAGAGAGAAGAAGAAGAAGAAGAGAAGAAGAAGAAGATACAACTCCTCCTCCTCTCTCCTCCCTCCTCCTCCTCCTCCTCCTCCTCCTCCTCCTCCTCCTAAGGTACCAAAGCTGGCAGTGAACTAATTTGGACACAATATTGTGTTGGTGTATAAGAAAATGGCATTTCTGGATGTCAATTTCAGTTCCTTACATCATTTTAAAAACCTCTTCAGTGGTTCCCTAAAATAGTCATTTAAATCTGACCTTTGGGGCTCTTAGCCAAAGGCACCACCAGTGTTCTAGATTTGTATCTCACTTTGCTACTTCTGTGCAGTTGAAGTCTCTCCTGCCTCCAGTGGAGTTCAGCTGGATTCCTCCTCCTCCATTCTTTTTGTCTTGTGTCAGTTGCTTTTGTTTGATGTCTTTATCTGGCTTTGATAGTGTAATTGAGCTTCATCAAATGAGTTAGGAAGTAAGTTTTTGGAACAGTTTGAGAAGAATTAGTGTGGATTCTACCAATGATGACATCTGGTCTTAATTTTTTTTTTTTTTGAGGGGTTTGATTAGTGAGTCAAACTCTTTATAGCTCCCTTAACCCCTCCCCCCATCAATTTCAGTAATTTGTGTGTTTGTAGAATTTTCCCCTTTGAGCTGTAAGAGGTCTGTTGATGTGCAGTTGTTCCTAGTATTGTTTTGATCTTTTCAGCTTTTGTAGGATTACAGTACTGTCTACTTTCATTCTTTAAGATTGGCTTTTTCTATATTACATAAAATTTGGTATTTTGTGATCTCATTGTCTGTAGGTATTTTCTAGCATGCTTTGTGATGAATTTGGCCTGTTGGTTAGGAGTGCACTGCTTCATTTCCTCATTTGTGGACTTCCCAGTTTTGCAGATAATGACACTAACTCTGGTTGTAAGGCTTGGAGAGAAGTACCTTTACCCATTGACATATTTTTCTGGAACATTTAAATGTTTCCTTTTTTATTGCTATGGGAATGTTCTAAATATGTAGCAGTCCATTTTGAATTAATACCAATTTAACTTTAGAAGCCTATAAAACCTCTATTCCTATATAGTCTTCCCTTTCTTTATGTTGTCACAAAGTATATTTTTATGTACCTAATAACAGATTTATAATTGTTTTTATACATTCATATAAATTTTTTAAGTCATGTAAATCATTGTCTTTTAAACCTCAGGTTTCTCTGGATGGTGGTGTTTGTTCATTTTGGAGACTGAGTCTTACTATGTAGACCAGCCTGGCCTTGAGCACACCCAACCCAGGATTTGGGGGATTTGGGGGTTTTTCTGGCTAGCTGCTGAAAGCTGGAGCAATCCATTTGTCTAGTGCCTTTTTCTGTGCTTCTCATGGTTTATTTTCTTCCTTGTGTTGTGGTTACTGAAGTCTTTGTTTCTAGCTGGTGTTCAACTGATATTTGACAGATCTCCTTGGATTTCAGGAGCTAAACAGACAATGTCTTTGTAGATTGCTTCTTTCTTCTGGCCCTTCAGCCTTACTCAGACTTCAACAGATCCTAAGGACCCACTCAAGGTGACTATTTCAGGTCTTCTAGGATGAGTGCTTTCAAGTTCCCTCTCCTGGGATGTGCTTTTGAATATCTGCCTCCCCAGGAAACTCCCCTGCCTTTTTCTCCTGAGCTCAGATTGATCTGTGTTATACCTGAACTAACCTTACCATTGGCATCTGTGGCCTGTCCAGTGTGGTGGTAGGACAGTCTCCTGATGGTAGGGAGAAACAGGCAAGTGTGCCTGGCACCTCTGTTCCACTGTTTCTAGAGCTGGGACCAAGGTCCCACAGTGAGGACATAGTTAGGCAGTGTAACAGTGCCATTATCCCTGCCTCTCCCCCCGCCCCATAGCTATATATATATCCTGAACTTAACACTTTTAACTGTTTTAAGAATATAACTCAGTGGCATTTAGTGCATTCACAGTGTTCAGCTACCACCACTGTCCATCACTAGAATCTTTCCAGCAACTTGGCTGCAACTGTACCCTTTGCACAGTGGCTTTCCTCCCATGCCCCCACCCCCTGCAACCTTCCCTACACCAGTTCCTGGTAAGCACTCTGAAGTCTTGAAGTTGTCATTTGTTTACTGAGTCTTTCTTTACTGAGTATTTAGCTGTTTCTGTAATTCTCACTGTTTTCCTGAACTCTTAACAAGGCTGCTGCTCACCTTATTTGTTTGGTTTCCGATGCTTCTCCTTGGGGATGGGAGCATATAGAACATTTAATGATCACTCAACACCAAGGTATTTGGGACAGCACCTTGGAAGAGTAAAGACCACTGAAACAGGAAAGACTGGCAAGTTCTTGGAGAATGGGAGGGCAGGGCAGAGTTTAACATCCATTAAAGTTAAGATGCTTACTGGTCATCGACTAGAGATGAAAATGGACAGAGGGCAGAGGCTGAATGAATCAACTCTGGGCCAGTGCAGACACGAGGTCATGGATGAGGCAAACCAGAAAGAAGATGGAAGGCATGGCCAGAGGGTAGGAGATGAAACTGGCACCAGCATCCAGACATAGATAAAGAGCAATTCATTTCAAGTTATTTTTACATTTAAACAGACCAAATTTCAGGAGATGGTTCTTTTCCTTTACTTTATGGGTTTCTGTGGATCAAACAAGCTATCGGCTTGGTGACCTTTAACCAGCAGCTAAGCCCTCAACAGCCCTAGAGGAATTTCTACAGCCACATCAAATGCGATGATCCTTGGAATTGCCCGGAGGAAGTTATTGGTGACCTTGGGAAAATTAGTTCTGATGAAATTGGGGGCAAAAGTCTCTACGAGATGGAGAGCATAGGAGAACACAGACAATCCTGGTGCTGTAAACAAAATAGGGTGTGGCTGTGATGGTGTAAGTGCAGTTGAGAGGTTTTACAAAGCAAATTTAGTGGCAGTTTCAAGCTAGTCACAAACACATAATCCCATAAACCCTCTTGAGGTTTGGAGGTGTGTTCATAGTGTACATAGCTGCTTTGGGGGTGATTGCTTATTTTGAGAGGAGATCTCACTCTGTTGCCCAACCTGGTTTTGAACTCCTGGGCTCAATTGATTCTCCTGCCTTAGCTCCCAGACAGCTGGGACTGTGCCAGGTTCTATTGTTTGGCTCAGATTGGTTTTGGTGTGAGGAATTGTCTCTGGTGGTCTCTGTCCAAGGAGCAATTCTGATGTGAGAGAGAACTGATGTGTTGGCCTTGGATGACCAGAGAGGATCTAGCTGGTACTGGATTCTCAAAGAGGATGCTGTACAGGGTTAGTAAATTGCTGATTAGATACATTGGATTCAATTTTCTGGTGGTTCAAGTACAAGATCAACACAACACTGGATGTCTTCTGGGAGCAAACCCATTGCCTCAGGGTATTCACAGCTGATATCCTAAAAGTATTTCTGCCTTAAGCTGTCTCCATCAACTCCTTTTCTCTAACTCCTGCTTGTTAGTTCCTGACTATAGCATCCCATCTGTGCTGAGAAGGGTCAGTATTTTGTGTGTGGGTGTGGGTGCGGTTGAGAGGAAGAAGAAGGCCCCCCTATTGCTGAGGCAACAGATGTTGTTTCCTATGTGAGCAGAGGTTTGGCATGTGCTACAGCCAGGGCATGTAAAGGTAAAATGTGAAACTGGCCTTAGATGGGTGCTAGGACAGTGGCTTAGAGCAGTCACCTAGAAGCTGTCACTCCCACCTGCCCATGCTTGTCCAGGGTTCTAATTTCATTGTGCTGCCGGTGTATCTTGCTTGAAGAATCTGACAGGACCTTTTTCTCTCTTTTCTTCTTCCTTATCTGATGCATCCTTGTTTTTTGAGGCAAGATCTCTCACTGGGAGCTGACTGGGCTCTCTTGACTAAGCTAGGCTGGCAGGCCGGTGACCTCCAAGGGCCCTCCTTTCTCTGTGTCCCATCACTGGGATTACAAATGCATGCGACCACACTTGACTTTTTCACGTGGGTGCTGGGAATCCAACAGGTTCTCAGCTTACATGGCAAGCACTTGACACCATCTCCCCAGCTCTTGGCTCCTACTTACTGATGGAATCCTCTTTAATCTTGTATTGCAAGTCACACCCCCCCAAGACACTCCCTACTCTTACCCTGTAGTCTCCTCATCCACATCTCCTTTCTGGCTGCTTTTATCCAGGACCACAACTTTCACTTTGAGAATCAAATTCACTTTTCTGTCATCTGGAGAGTAGGGTCTGCATAAAGGAAGTACCAACAAGTCTATTGATTGACTATACAAAAGCCCACAAATTATCTTGGATTTTGGTCTTTTCACAGGTGTACCGTACTTCCTAACTGAAGGGCAGAAGCAAATGGCAGAAATAACATCCTTATTTCAGGTTGTTTTTAGAGGAGGATGTTATTGTTGTGAGATGTTATTGTTGAGATGATGTTTATGTAGCATCCACTCTGGACTGGGGATAGTGCCCATCTCTGCTGTCATTTGTTCTGTCACTTCAAAGGACAGGAAGAACATGGGTGGTGATTTTAGGATCATATTCAGAACCTCAGGGAATGAGTCATTTGGGGCTTGACGACTTTTCCGGTGACTACAGCACAAATAAACGAAGCAAAAGGACGTTGTTGATGTTGTTATTGTTCATTTTAACCATGGCACATAACCTTCAAAAATGCATTCTCATGCTCTCTTGACCATGAGTCCATCATCTGGTATTTCTTCAGAACTGTTGTGCTGAGCACAGTTCTAGTAACTTCCCAACTCAGCAATGAGAGCACAGCCTTGTGGGAGGAGGAGGCAGGATTCAAAGCAGTCCCCAGAAAAAAAACCTGGACTATGGTGAAACCTAAAAGTAGAGGCAGCTGACCTGCCTAGGGATGGGAGGCTTGGGAACTCTCCAGTTAGGCTAGTTATCTGAATCCCAGAGATCCTGCCTTCTCCCCAGTGCTGGGACTCCAGGTTATGCCACTACATTTAGCCTTTTTATGCTGGTTCTGAGGACTCAGCTCCTCAGACTTGAGAGGGAGACACTTTGCTGACTGAGCTATCTCCCCTTGCCTTCTGAGGCAAGATTTCCTATTGGGAATTGGGACTCACTAAGAATTGACTGGCTGGTCAGTGAGCCCTGGGGGATCTACCAGCCTTTTATCTCCTTAGTGTGGGAATGCCAAGAGACTGGCATGCCCTTCATTCAACCAAAAGCTATTGGAAGCTGGTTAAAAGTGCACTTGTGCTCATGCTAGGTCATGCTGAGGGGTTCTCAAGCACATTAGGCTTCAGGTACGTATCAGTAACTCCTGGAAAGGTTTCTTTGCTGCCTTCTCTCTGCTGCACTTCCCTTCTGTTTCCTGGGGGTCTTCCTAAATGCACAACTCACACTCACTAGCTTGTCTGGAGGTCTACTGGGTAAAGCAGCCTTAGCCACTTCCACCATTCTGTCATTTCTCTGAGCTTACAGCTGAACCTGTGAAGAGCATCCTGTGAAGGCTACACTCTCCACCATGCATTCCTCCAGCCTGCTCAAGGAGTTTTCTCCCAAAATTGTTCCTTTTCTTTTAAGACATTGCTTTTACATGTATCTGCATTCTCCCTGCACATAGGCCTGTGTACCATGTGCATACAGTGGCCACACAAGCCAGAAGAGGACATCAAATCACCAGGAACTTCAGCTAGGATGGTTGTGAGTTGCTGTTTGGATGCTAGAAACTGAATTGAGATCTTCTGCAGGTGCTTGTAATCACTGAGCCATCTCTCTGCCACCAAATGGTCCCTTTTCAATTTAGCATTGATTGCTCTTTCCTCCTCTTTTTCCTCCCTCTTGCTGTTGATATCTGCCACACTCATTTTTCCTCTCCATCTTCTTTCAAGACCATCCTACCTTACAAGCATGTCTCAGTATAATCCTCTGGACCTTTGTCCTTTAATTCTGATTAACATGGAGCAATAGTGTATGGATTTTCTCTTCTGCTAAGCCAACCATGAGTGGACAATGGTTTCCAAGATATTGGACATCAAGCAACAAAGGGCAGAATTCTTGACACCTACAATTGCACCAGCATAGGAGAAAGTTTTACTCCACTGTACAAGAAACAGAACCTGGGCAAAGCCTAACAGACTCCATAATGAGTGCAGAGACCCAAGGGAGCAAGAATATTCAAGGACCTAGAGCTCCTGAGATCTGCAGACTCCTTAAAAGCTTAGCAGGTCCTGTTTGTCCATACAAGGAGGTGTCCCAAAGCTAGGAAAAGAAACACCACAAAGGGTTAGAGAAAGTCATAACTGGCCAGGACAGTGCCTGTTCCTGCCAGTCACCTAGAAAGCTTCATGTTTCATAAGGCATGGGGCTAAAGTGCTCAGTTCTGCAGCTTTGGTCTAGCAAAACAGATCTCAAAAGTCATGCTTAAAAGAATTTAACTGTTTCCAAGTAATCATCCCAGACCAAAATTCTACAATATACATATATATGTACATGTGTATCACACAGTAAGATGCTATTTACAATTATTAACATTAAATTTTTAAAATGTCGATAGTTGGAAAGATGGCTCGGTGGGTAAGGGCATAGGCTGTTCTTCTAGGGGATCCTGGTTTGATTCCCAGCACCCATAGTACAGGTCATAATTGTCTATTTCTCCTGTGCAGGGGATCTGGTGCCCTTTTCTGGATCTGCAGGCACTGCCTGCACAGATAGAACATGCAGGCACAACAGTCATACACATAAATTTTTAATGTCAGTCTTGCAAGGAAGCAAGAAACATACCCCACAGTGAGAAAAACACATCAGAACTGACTCTGGATTGACATGTGAAAGCTGCAGACAGCCGACGGGAACTGTTACCGTAACTCACTAGCTATGTCCAAAGTTAATTAGAGGAATAGTCAGACTAAAAGGAAGATCCAAATGACACATCAGTGAAGACTACAACATACAAGCTACAGAGACATTTGTGTATAAAAATAACAGTAGGTGAAGTGTTTCAGACTAGTAGACTTAAATAGCATAACAAGAACTATCCAAAATGAGATAAGAATGTTCTTTTTTATTTAAATGAACAAAGCATTTGTTAACTAGGAGACATATCAGCAACTGGCTGTGTGCCACTGGGTATGTTAGGAAAAGAAAAGATTTGATAAATTATACCAAGATACTTCATAGTCAGCTCGAGGCCAACGATAAAGAGAAAATCTTAAAAGCACTTGAGTTTTTTCTTGGTTAATGTTTTATGAGATACAGTTTCTATTTCCTTTGTTAGAGACTGGGTCTCCTGTTGCTCAGACTGGCCTTCAACTTGATATAGCCAAGGATGACCCTGAATTCCTTATCCTTCTGTCTCCACCTCCTGGCTGCTAGAATTCAGAATGCATGCACCACCACCACATCCAGTCTGTGGGGTGCTGGGAATGGAACCCAGGGCTTTGTGCATGCTGGGCAAGCACTCTATCAACTGAGCTATATCCCCAGCCTTCTGTTCTTTTGCTTTTAACTTACCTATATTGTTAGGTCTAAAGTGCGTTTCTTGTACACAATACATGGTTGAATCTTGCTTTTTCATCCAAAAGACAATCTCTATTTTGATTATATATTTAGGCTACCCATATTTAATGTCATTATTGATAAGGTTGGATTTAAGTCTACCCTTCTTGATTTTGTTTTCATTTGTCAGTCCAAAGTCCATGGCTGGCTAGGTCACAGGTCCTAAGAGAGAACCTCATAGTATTAGTCTGTTAAATGGACACAGTATTGAACTGCCCCTAAGATCTTTATACATATAGATCACTGCATCTCTTGACACTCATCAGAGAAGCTGCTCTTTGCTGTAGATGGTCATTAATACTGAGACCCTCAGCTGGTCATAAGAGACTTCAGAGTGCTCAGTTCCAAATGGGACATCTATGTCACACCCCTTCCTCACCAGGCCCAGGGCCCACTAAGGAAGAGGGGTACAGAAGGACACAGTGACTGAAGCAAAACAATGTTTACCAGAAGTGACAAAGCTATTGCATACATTGACTCACAGTGCCAGTGACTGCAGCACAAGATATTCACAAGGTCAAGCTAGCCCAAATCCCAGCAGGAATTAGGCAGGGGCTTGTGAAGTTCCACTCCTATCTGGGGAGCTATTGGCAATAGTCTTTTTGGAAAATATCAGTTGGGTAATGGTGGCACACATCTTTAATCCTAGCACTTGGGAAGCAGAGGCAGGTGGATCTTAGTTCTAGGCCAGCTTGGTCTATAGACTGAGTTCTAGGACAGCCAGGGCGACACAGAGAAACCCTGTCTGAACACACACACACACACACACACACACACACACACACACGTACATGTACCGCACCGCACATGCACATGCACACACACCCGTGCGTTTGAGTATTTGCCTGCATGTATATGTGTGCCTGCAGTGTTCGTGGAGGTCACAAAGGGTGTAGGACTCCCTGGAACTGGGGTTACAGGGGTTACAGGTAGTCGTGAACCCAACATCCAATGGCCTACTTCCTCTAGCTTGGCTCCATTTCCTTTAGTCTCAATTGCCTTCCAGTGGCACCATTAGCCAGGAGGCCAACCTTTTACCATATGCGCTCTGGGGAGACATTTCAGGTTCAGACAGTAGTACTGTGTAGCACTGGCTCTTCCTTGTTAGAAGGGCAGCTGTCTACTTCCTGAGCAATAGCTAACCCCTTCCTGTGTTCTTAGAAAACCATCTACCTTTTTTGCCAGGTCCTTCCTTCCTCTCCTGCCTCACTGTGTTCTGGCTCCTCTCTGTCCTCTCTCCCATTCAGTTCTCCATCCTCAAAGTGAAAGATGCCCTGACCATGGCATTGCAATACCTGCAACAAGGGAACAGATGAAACCAAAAGAAAGAGTTATGTGAGGCCAAGACACCTCCTATTTGGGTCAAATTTTGTCCCTTAAGAGGATGGAGGGAGGTGTGGCTTAACCAGCATTACAGCGTTTAAGCCAGAGAGCAGCTCAGACCCCAACTCACAACCCTGTCCGACTCTGAATCTCAGTTAGGCCTTCTGCCCCAGGCATTCAGCTCCCAGAACCCACACTGGATGTCTCACAACCACCTACTTCCAGGAGCTCTGAAACTCTCTTTTGGCCTCCTTGGACACCCATGTGCACATGCTCACATAAAATCTTAAATAACAGAAGCAACTGGGATAAGACATGGCTACTAATGTGGGGCTGTCTGCCCATCCTGTAACTTTCTCTCTACTTTCCTTACTGCTAGAGGAAAAGCCAAGCTGTCCACAGCATAAAGTACTGTGGGAGAGAGGAACTGGGAGAGAGAATGACAAGGGGTTGGATAGTGTGGAGATGGAATTTTCCAGGGGGTTGAGAAAGAAACCAAACCAAGCAAAGAGGAGAAGTGGGAGGGAGGAGTGGTTTTTAGAGTGTCGCGTGGGCCCTGTGCTTAAATGCATTTTGCTTCTTCAAAAGAATGGACTGTTTTAATGACTTCGTTTGGGAGTACTTTTAAGTTCATTTGCCATTATGAGGCCTATGCGTGTCATCGTGGTCTCAGGAGGGTTACATCACTAGTTTCCTATGGAGTACTGAGGCCAGACAGGGCAGCGACTTGTCCCCACACCACATAGCTAATACATGACAAAGCTTGTATTAAAACCCCAGCCAGTCTGACTTTAGCTCAAGAATTCTTAGTATTTCTGCTCAACAACTCTCCCCTGGTCAGCCAGTGAACCTAAGCTCACCCTGAGCCCTCTCTTCCACCCTGTCCTGACAGGAGGTTGGAGGGTTTCAGGGTCTGCCTGGGTCTCCGCTCTGCTGAACTCTGCCACATTAACCTCTACTCACATCTCCTGGCCCCGTCAATGAAGCGATAGAGCTCTTAGTTTTCTGACAGTCCTCAAACAGCCAGGCCTCAGGCTCATAACCAAGCACATTGCTCTGGGTACCCCCAGCCTGGTCCCCAGTGTACACTTCATCACAGCCCAGGACTGTGAGCATCCAGGTGCCAGCAGTCAGCCAAGCTGGCGCCCCTGATAGCTAACAGAAGCTAACAAACTATTAAAGAAGAAAGCTGGGCTTAGTGACAGATCACAACCTGGGTTTTTTTTGTCACTACCTCACAGGTCTTGCCATCTCCATCCATGGGACAGGGATAGCCCATCTATTGGCCTCACCAGGCATCTGTGAGAAAGCCAACACTGTACTTCCTGATTGTATTGCCTACCTCATCCCACCTCAGGGGGAATCTGGGGCTCCAGGAACTCACACTGTACCTCAAGTAGGTAAGAGCACCACCAGCAGGCTCCAGACCTTTTTCTGGAGTGAACACCCCCATGGAGGGAGGATGGCTTCCTGTATGGGGGGACCCCAGAATGTAGCTAGTTCAAGGACCCCTGGAGGGGCTGCCAGGCTCAGGGCTGTCACTAACACATGGCAAACAGGACAAAGGTTCTCTTTTCTCTGCCTTGGGTCCCAAGATAAAGCAATCACAGAGAGTGGAGCTTCTCTACCTGCAAAGCACTGCGAACTCACAGACCCTGCCAATATGGAGATTGGCCCTGAGGCTTGAGTCTATATGTCTCATAAGCTCCAAGACTGCTGATGCTGCCGCCCTGATACCTTGCTGTAGGAGCCAGTCGCTAGATCAGAGTTTGGTGGCTTATGTGGCTCTGAGATCCGTCCTTTCCCATCCTAGAATCTCTCATTGGTCTAATTGGGCATGATGTCTCACAATCCACACTGTCTCCTCTCTCACTGACATTGGGAATTATAAACACTCTCCTCACATGCTTGGATTTTTACATGGATCTTAGGTATTGAAACTCGGTCTCAATGCTGCACTTCATGGTAAGAGCAATCCCTTACCATTCCCCCACACCCCTAGCAGCTCCATTCCCTAATTCATGCTGTCTAGTAGAGCCAGCCTCCATCTCTTGAGCATACGGAGCCCAGCATACAGCTTCCTGCTTTCATGTGTTAGGCTATGTGAGTGGCGCTGCTCGCTTTGTGTCTCCATCTCAGATCCCAGCTCTCTCTGCTTCCTGCTCCTACCACCATGCCTGTCCCACATCAGCAGCTGCTGAGTGAATTTATGGAGTGTGCCCATTGGATGTCTTTAAAGAAAAGAGGCTTTGTGTCTTCATAAGTGAAGCACAGAAGCTAGCATTAAGGGTCCATTGTGTGAAGGGCACATTGGGGAAAAACATCACTTCCGGCCAGCCCTGGGCCCTGGGAGGTGCTCTTGAAGCACCTTCATGCAGTGGGGGTGGGGCAAATGGAGCATGTGATGCTCCAAGGTGACCTGTCTCGTCAGCAGTATGAAGAGTGGACAGAAACCAGACTGGCTTCAGAGCACAGAGAAGGAAGTCGGGGCAAGGGTCCAGCTCAAGAAGGGCACAGACTGACTTGAGCCCGGAGTGTAAGGGTGTGGTTGGTAGGGGGAGTGGGGCGTGTACAGACTGGCACAAGCAGGGAGAGTGTTGAGGGGGGAGCTTGACTTCTTTCTGAGAGCAGTGGGAGACAGGCAAAGGATCAGGTGAGACTAGAATCAGGTCAGGCAGGGTAGCTGTGGCCAGAAGTGCATGTGTCCATTGTGTGGAGAAGAGGCTCACACTGGTGGGAGACAGAGGGACCCCAGAGAGCTTCCTTCCACCTCTGGGTCTTAGGCTGCACAGGCTGTGTGGCAGGTCTCTTGTTTGTCTTCACACAGAGTTGACAAGAACATTCATACTGGTGACTTCCCCTGTTAAGACCCCCAGGAGGGGTAAGCAAGCCCCTGTCTCCCTTTGGAAGATCAAGTCTAGAGAGCATCAGAGGCTTCCCTGAGATTACCCAGAATGAGCTACTGGTTTGGTCAGGAACCTAAGCTGTGTAGCTGTTAGAACTCTGGGTCCTTAAGGCCTGGGTCAGCCCGGGTTCATCGCCAGGAGCACCGCCCAGCTGGCCTGGCTCAAAATAGCTTTCCTGATGCAAGGACATATTTTATCTTGTTCTGTTTTCCCACATGCACGCACACACACAAATAAACATCCCTGCATCTCAGTGGGGCCAGGCTGTAGAGAGGGGGAAGAGGGACTGGGGCCCTGCAGACCGCCTACTGAGAGGCCCAGGTCTTATCCTTTAGTTCCTTTCTTGGGGTCAAGACTTTGCTTCCTGACATGAGTATGGAAACTCATGCTGATTTCCCAGAGGCTACTGGCCTCTTGGGGTCAGGCTGCCCTTTCCCTCGGGGTCACATACTCCTCAGACACTGATAGGACAAGACATGGGGGACTGAAAGGACCATGCATGGGAGACTTAGGAAAAATACAACACAGGTCTGCCTTGGGGTGGGGGGATGCTTCCCCACCATGGGGAGACCCCACTGGGCTTCCTCTTTCCCCAAGAAGGTCCTGGAACCCTGGGGAGTGAGAGGTCTCTCTCACTGAAGTCTGCCACACAACCAGCCACCTCCACAGATACCATTCCCCTGGCCTTCATTCGAAGCCATTGAGGTCTCTGGGCCTGAGCTGTTCAGGGTTTTTACCTTCAGGACCAATTTCCCATCTTTAGCTCAAAGACCATAATATATGGTCATACTGGCTTACTAATGCCCACTTGGAGGCTGGTAGGAAGAGCCACTGAAGTCCAGGGCTACTTGTGCACAGCAAGTCAGTGTTGCTAAGGTAAAAATAGGCTAGAGGTGTAGGTTAAAGTGGGTCTTCCCCAAAGCACTGGTACCCATGCACGGGATCTTACCTGGAAACAAGGTCTTTACAGAGGGAAGCAAGTTAAGCTACCAAGCGTGGCCCTAGCTCAATACAACTCGTGCTGTTTGTATGCACACATGTATGTGCATGTGGAGGCGACAGTCAGTTGTTCCTTCTCTGTCACTTTAACTTTTTTTTTTTTTTGAGACAAGGCTTCTAACTGGCCTGGAGCTCATTAAGTAGGCTACACTAGTAGGTGAATGACTTCCAGGCATCTCTCTGCCTGTCTCTGCCTCCCCTGCTCTGGCATTATGAGAACAGCTTGCTGTGCCCTTGGCACTTCTATGTAGGTTCTGGGGGATTGGGTTCAGATCCTTACACTTTAAGGCAAGAACTTTAATAATTTAGATCTCTGCAGTCAAGATAAATACTTTTGCAACTGAGTTATTCCCACCCCTCACCCCTCCCCATCCCACCCAACTCGATCTCTCCCCTCTCACCCTCCTCAGACCCAGTAAGAAGAGGGAAGGCCTGGTGCAAGCCTCAGAGGCCTGGAATTCCAGCACTCAGGCAGACTTCAGTGGATGGAGCTATGTAAGTTTGAGGACAGCCTGGGCTGTTACAGGGAAAGCCTATCTCCAAATCCCAGGGAGTAAAGAAGAGATAGATACCAAGCGTTTTGTTGTTTTGAGCTTCCCAGTGTGTGGCATTGCAACTAGAGAACCCACAGGGCAGAGTGCCACATGTCCCTGGCCTTGCTGGACCCACAGAGGCACAGGCAGTAGAGTCAGTTCAGCTCAGTCTGTCTGCTCTGCCTCTGGGTGAGTGCAGGGCACTTCCAGAGTGTGTGTGCATGCTGGGCTCCTGGTTTTGTTTTGAAAATCATTTTTTTTTAACCCCAGTACAAAAAGAAAGGGCTATATCTTTTTGTTAAAAAAAAATACTACTTTTTGCAAATGTCTTTTATTCATCTGGAATGTATTTTTGTGTAGGCTTGAGTCTGTTTGCTGAGGTAAGGTGTCTCAGGCTAGCCTGGAATTTTCCAACCTCATGCCTCATCCCAAGAGCTGGGATCACAAATGACCAAGTTTCACTTTAATATCTGGAAGAACAAAACCCTCCCACTTCATTTTGCTATTCTGGGATGTCATCCTATTTTATATATATATATATATATATATATATGTGTGTGTGTGTGTGTGTGTGTGTGTGTGTGTGTGTGTGTACAATATACATATTATACACATATATGTATATATATGGATGACTATATATATGGTCATCTTCTCCCTTCCTCTTTTCTTCATTTTGAGGATCACACCTAGGGTCTTCCACACACTAAGCAAGTGCTCTACCACTGAGAATTACATCCCCAACCCTAAAAAATTCTTAAGTTTCCTTACATAAAAATTGTCTCAAAATAATATTAATAACACTTTTTTGACTTTTTAAAACATAATTTCTCTGTGTTGCCCTGGCTATCCTGAAACTCATATTGCAGATCAGGTTGGCCCCAGACTCAGAAATCCACCTGCCTCTGCCTCCAAAGTGTTGGATTAAAGGTGTGCGCCACCACCGCCCGGCTCTTACTATCACTGTTAATTTGGATAATTTACTTTAAAATGTGTAAGTTATAGTTCAGTAAGTATCTTTGTTACTAGCTTCCATTCAGTGTAGACAGCAGTGTAGACACAATGTATTTATAATTAACTCTGATGTATACACAATGTGTTTATAATTAACTCCGATGTTGTCTTGCATCACATAATGTTTTAACTTTCTCCACTTGTGATACATCATAAATTATGCATACCCATGCACCCAGCACTCAGGAGTTAGAGGCAAAAGGATCTGGAGTTCAAGACTATAGCAAGTTCAAGGCCAGCTTGGGCTACTTGGCACACAGAAAAATATCTATTTTAATAACCGCCTTACTTTTAAAAAATAATGTTTGCAAAGACTCACACTTTAGAAAAATACTCTCATGCACTCAACCATTTCCTGATTAGATACTTTGGTGTGTTTCTAATGGCTCATTTAAAAAATAAATTTTGTTTCCAATGCCCTCTGTGATGTTGAATAAAAATGGCCCCCATAGACCTCTGAGGAGTAGCACTATTAGGAGGTGTGGCCTTGTTGGAGGAAGTGTGTCACTGGGAGTGGGCTTTGAGTTTTCAGAAGTTCAAGCCAGGCCTAGTGGCTTTAAGTCTCTTTCTGCTGTAGATCCAAATGTATACCTCCTAGCTACTTCTTTAGAATCATGTCTGCCTGCATGCCACCATGCTTCCCGCCATGATCACAATTGACTAAACCTCTTTACTAGGAGCCCCAATTAAATGCTTTCCTTTATAGAGTTGCTGTGCTCATGGTGTCTCTTCACAGCAATAGAACACTAAGATGCCCTCCAAAATGATTGTGCTCATTAGTCCAACTGCTGGCATCATATCACACTAACCACACTAACATAGGCGCCAACTATCGACTTACAAACAATTCCACTAGGCTTCTCCCAGGGAACAGTGACCTAGCAACAGCTTGCATCATCATCTGCTGCCATTCCCTGCTAGGTGCAAGCCAGGTGCCACAATGTATAAAGAGGACCACTCATTACCCAACGTGTGCTCTCTCTCTCTCTCTCTCTCCTTCTTCCTCTTCCTCTTCTCTTCTCTTCTCTTCTCTTCTCTTCTCTTCTCTTCTCTTTCTCTCTCTCCCTTTCTCTCTCTCCCCTTTTCTCTCTCTCCCCCTTTTCTCTCTCCCC
Source organism: Mastomys natalensis (assembly GCA_021653895.1). NCBI lineage: Eukaryota > Metazoa > Chordata > Mammalia > Rodentia > Muridae > Mastomys > Mastomys natalensis. The sequence continues at coordinate 662,092 of JAJTUV010000480.1, forward strand.
CTTTCTCTCTCTCCCCCTTTCTCTCTCTCCCCCCTTTCTCTCTCTCCCCTTTCTCTCTCTCCCCCTTTCTCTCTCTCCCCCTTTCTCTCTCTCCCCCCTTTCTCTCTCTCCCCCTTTCTCTCTCTCCCCCTTTTCTCTCTCTCCCCCTTTCTCTCTCTCCCCCTTTCTCTCTCTCCCCCTTTCTCTCTCTCCCCCTTTCTCTCTCTCCCCCTTTCTCTCTCTCCCCCTTTTCTCTCTCTCCCCCTTTTCTCTCTCTCCCCCTTTCTCTCTCTCCCCCTTTCTCTCTCTCCCCCTTTCTCTCTCTCCCCCTTTCTCTCTCTCCCCCTTTCTCTCTCTCCCCCTTTCTCTCTCTCCCCTTTCTCTCTCTCCCCCTTTCTCTCTCTCCCCCTTTCTCTCTGTTCCCATGTGTTCCCAGCTGGACTTCCTTTCTTTCTGTCCTTCTCTGCCCTAAGTCCATCTTGCCTCTACCCCTTCTCCAGATCCTCACACCCCTCCCTTTCTAATAAACGTCCCTTATACCAGGTCTGTCACATGGCATGATGTCTTAGGTGGACACCTTGGCATGGGCCTGCCAGGTACCCCCTTATCCCTGCATTATATTTCATGACACCAACCACCATGCATTTAATGAATTAGCTGAACAGTTCAGTTTCAAGGCATAGCAAAGCGTGAAACAAGCATGTTTTCCCACAGCCTGGCTGTGCTAGCTCTCTTTCTTCACTAACCCCCTAATCTGCTGGTAAAAACAATTCATTTTCAGATTCTCATTGTTGTTGGTTTCTTGTGTCAGAGATGATGGCTTATGTGACACTGTGTCACTGGAGTTTTTCATTATCACGTGCTAAGTGCATAAGAACGTGGGTCTGTGTGCTTTGGAGACCCAGTGGCATGAGTGACATAGGAAACAGTGGTGTACTGGTCATTTAACCTCAGCAACTATTGACTCTTGTTCTCAGGCTGGAGCTCCAGCCCTGAATTATTTTAAAATAAATGATATTAACCATTTCTCTCACACATAAATACTTCACTAAGTCTCTCCAAAAGACAAAGGCTCTTATCTACCCCCAGGCAAGTAAATAATGGTCGTGTGATAGAACCACGAATCCAATATATCAGATTTCCTTGGCTGCCTTTTCAAAATATTGTTGATAAGATTGGGGAGATGTCAGAAAAAGTTCAAATACTCAAATTAGGCAAGAATAGCTCTTTCTCCTCAGTTCTTCCAAGCATTCACTTGTTTTTATTACAGTATGGACTTACTGTTTTCTGCCATACTCAGGGTTGTAATCTTTTGCTATTATTTATTGCACTGCATTGAGCACCCCCAGCTTGCCTGGGGGTGGGAGGGGCTCCAAACTGGCTTCTACATTCTTTAAGAAAGTCTACTGCTCTCTGAGAATGGCCTTACATTGCTGTTCTAAGCTGGACTTTGAACTTTCCCTGTCCGCATCCTGTAACCAGACATTGTAAAGATGGTGACATTCTGATTCTATTCGTCTTTATTTATTAGATACAGTTCCTTTGTTAAAGAAAACAACAACTTCCTTTCAACAACTACAAGTTCGTTGTTTCCTCCAGGTTTACTTGAAATAGCAAGTCAGGATGAATGCGCCTTTGCCCTGACTCAGCAACTCATCAGGAGGAGTTTCTGGCCTTCTCCAAAGGTGATCGTGAAGGTTTTCTGGTTTGTATTATGATGCACTAGTTCTAAGCCAATCTGTTAGCCTATTCATATTGATGCTCAGATTGCTAGTCTTTGGCTGGGGAAGCCTGCTTTGGATTTTTGCTCTTCTATGCAAATCCTGAAGGAACAAACACATTCAGTTTTTCTCCCAATGTGAGATTTATGGGGAATCTCATGTGGCTTGGGAATCTCATGTTTTCTCTCCACGGGTCTCTGTGGGGAGAAAGGCTGTCTTTGGTAGCATAAGGCAAACTATTCATGAATATGGCATACATCCAAACTTAATGAGGATAACTTCCATGTCTCCCTCCAATGAGGCTTTGCTCAGAATCTGAGACTTTTTCATTAGACGTGATTTTTATTGGTAATGAGAATCATCCTTCTTAAAGTACCTTTTGTAGTAAAACAAAACAAAACAAAAACCCCTGGTATTGTATAAGAACACAATTGACTTTTGTATATTGGTTTTTACATCAGGCAAAATGTTAAACTCTCTTAAGTCTGATAATTGACTTCAAATTATTTTGCTTTTCTGTGTAGAAAATCATATAATCTGGAAAATGGCTGCTAGCTTCCTTCTGGATTTCAACATGCACATTTTTTCCCCTCTCCTTAATTATTCTCTGGAGCGTCTGAGAAGATGCTACTAGACATGGCAATAGCAGACATGCTTACTTCTCTCACTACTAAAGTTAATTATTTATTTATTATCCATCTGTGTGTATGTATGTAGATGTGCCTGTCACCATACATGGGGAAGCCAGAGGGGATATCAGGCGCTGGTATCCTCCACTGTGGGTCCTGAGGAGCAAGCATCTCTAGTCCCAGATGTATCTTGCCAGCTCTTATGTGTGTTTCACAATACTGTTAAGCAGGCGTTGCGATTCACACCTGTAATCTCATTACAGGGCAGACTAAACCGGGAGGATCCCCTGTTCAAGACCTGGCTGGTCTACTTTGGGAGAGACGCTGACTCAGAGTTGAGTAAAATGCTTGCTACAGGTTTTGGGATATGTGTGGAGATAAGTTTCTAAAGTTGTTTACTTGCTGGGAATTATAACTCCTCATGGACAGATATTAATTTTTAATCAAGTTTTAAAATATATGTTTTGACATAAGTCATAGTTTCTTTCCTGAGTTCCCTAATTTTAAAAAAGAAATCATTTTTCAGATTTTCCTACTCTAGAATTCTTTTATCATCGAGCATGATTCACACGACCCCGGGTCTTTGGAATTTCTTAGATTTGCAGTACAGCTCAGTTCATTATCAGTGTGCGGAGGAGATCTCTGTGTGTTTTATTTAAGGTTGGCTACATGGGCTGGAGCCACTGCTCAAGCATGCTTTCCACTCAAGTTAGCATCAGGAGCCTTCCAGAGATCTGACATCCTGACATCCTCTTCTGGATTCTGTGGGCACCTGCACTCTTGTAAACACACACACACCACACACACACACACACACACACACACACACACACACACAACGCTTAATAATAATTTTAAAACCCTTAAAAGTGGCTACATTTCCCCCACCTTGCAGTCTGTTTCTGTATCCATGCATTTGGCTCTTTCCTTCTGCAGTTGCTAAAATCTTACAGAGGCTACTTTGTTTACTTGGTCCCTCAAACCTTGTTACTACTGTCTGATAGGAATTCAACCGTTTTGTTTCTTCATGGTTGGCTGAATCGTTAATGGGGCCACTTTATGTAAACATTCTAGCAATGGCTCCACCTGTTCTACCTAATAATAACCTTTCAATTAGTTTCCAACTTGAGAGCTCTGCTTTATTCTTTTGATTTTGAGCTGCCAGTAAGTTCTTAAAGTTGATTTTTTTTAGCCTACTTTGACAGTCTTAATCTTGCTGTGTGGTGAGTAATTGACCCAGTTTGTTTCTGCCATGCAGCACATAGTAGGGGCTCAGACAAAGAGCCATTGTTACCCTAGGCTGTATAGAAGTCTGTCTGGGGTGTGCTGTGAGGGAGAGTAAATTCTCTGTTGGGGTGGGGACGTGTGTCACTGTTACCCCACTGTCTGGAGGACCTACAGGACAAGTTTTTTTTTTCCCAAGAAAAGGCTGGTGTTTCCAGAAAGATTTGGCTGAGAAAAACCAACCTTGTCTGAGGCCACATGTCTGTTTCCTAGAAACTAGATGTGAGTGAGGCCCGGCCGGTGCCAGAGTCACAGCGTACATTTCCTGTTTTTCACCCACTAACTAATAAAGTTATTTCCTTCGTGTGCTGTGTGACTGAGCAGGAAGGCCCCATGGCCTCAAGGCCTGAGGCCAGCTGTTATCCACCACCTAGCTCCAAGTGGAGGGCGGAAGTGGCCTGGGCTCCCCTGGGGAGGAACTTCCTCTCCATCAACAGTGTCAGCCCTGTACTGTCCTATCTGTTCTGTCCCCCACTTCCTAGCAGTCACAGTGGCCCTGGGACATCACCACACTCCACTCTGACACCTCTTGGGCTCTGTCCCTGGCCTGGAGTCTCCTGGATGTCTGACCAGCAGGTCTTAGATGGACTTTCTTTTCCTTAAATTAAATGATATCATATTGATGAGTTGGTTAGAGACAGAGTCTTAAGTAGCTCAGGCCCTCCTCAAACTAGCTATGTAACCAAGGATGGCTTTCAACTGCCCCTGCCTCCTAAGGGTAAGAACTACAGCTGTGTGATGCCGTGCCCAGTTTATGGGGTGCTGAGGATGGAACCCAGGCTTCATTCATGTTAGGCAGGCACTCTAGCTGCTGAGCTATACTCCCAGGCCTGCAGATAAATCCTACTGTCTCCTTGCCTGTGTTCCTCACTGTACTTCTGTGGATCACAGTCCTCTGTGTGGCTCGAGGTGCCTAGCAGCTCTGCCACACTCAAGGAAGACATGTCTATGCAACTGCTCCCAGACTCTGTGTTCTGCCCACCCAGCCCCACCTCAGGCTCTGCTCACAGACAGCAGTATGGCCTGGCAACAGTCCTGCCCTCTATTTCTGGGACCTTCTCTGAGGCAGGCGCAGACAGGTCAGATTCAGCACTGCGCCCCTGGAGCCCTGCCCCAGGTGTGACCTAGGAAGACTTTTCAGAGGTTTGTCATACGAATGAATTTTGAATGAACGAAAGGGAGGAATGAATGAATTGTGAATGAAGGAAGACATATATAGAGCCTCTGTTTTTCTCCAGACGTTGATCTGTATCCCCACTTCCCAACCGCTCTCCCTGGTTATGGTTTCGAACCCTCTGCTTCCTTCCCCAGTAGCTGGAATAAGCTGGCCTTGAGGCAGGACCCCTGGTGGTCAGAGAGCAAGAGACTTGATCACTAGGCTGCTGTGCCACTAAGTGACTGCTTAAGTCATCCCTTCCCGATGACTCCTCTTGCTGGTGTATAGAGAGTATCCAAAGGAGACTTTCTCCCAGTGTCTCCAGGAGGTCCTGAACTCACCCAGGCAGAGAGGCTGGATATAGATGAGGGATCCTGGTGCTTCCGGGACTGCTATTCCATGAAATATATTGTGTACTTACCTACCAGCTTCTCGGTCTTGAGGGCTGGGGTGCTGAGTTGCTTCACACACTCGTGAGTTCTCTCAGCACGGCCTCACTCACTCATACACTTAACCAAAGCATTGTCTATGCCAGGCTTTGTATGGGGCCAGGTGGGATGAGGGGCTCACAGGAATGCATGGGACTCGGTGCCTCCCTGCAAGGTTGCCCCATCTGAGGGAGATCAAAACCGGACACAGATGTGAGCACTTCCTAGCACCTGTTGGAACAAAGCATGCTTAAGCTGCTCGGGTGTGCGAGGGACTTCTTGAGAACCCCTGAGATGCTTATCTTTGCCCAGCAGTGCTTCTCAGAAGGGGCCTACAGCTATAGACTGTACAAACCCTGGAGTCTGGGCCCAGGCCCCTCCCTCCAGCTCCTCTGTCTAGAGGACAGAAGACAGGTGCAAAGCTACAGGTGCTCTAATCTGGGGCAGGAGTGTTTGTATGCAGCCCCAGTAGGGATGAAGGAGATATGGAGCAGACTGACTTCACCTCATGATGGATGGATGGATGGATGGATAGATGATGGATGGATAGATGGAACTGAAGGACGGAGTCGTGCTGGCCAGCCCTGATGTTGCTTCTCACAGGTCGGTCACTCACCACACCAATAAATACGCACAGGCACAGAGATGACTTTGGTATTAGGTCTACGATTCCCATTTCACAGATGTGGAAAGTAAGGTTTAGAGAAATTATGCCACTTGCCGAAGAACACATTGCTGACAGGTGACAGGTTGGGAAGTGTTTTTCCTCCCATGCCCCTGTTTCCAGAAATAACGACCCTGAGACTCAAATTGATTTACAAACACCTAAGCCATAGCTTTGGCTTGTCCCCCAATAAGATCATAACTAAATATTCCATTTATTCTAATCTAAGTTCTACCATGTGGCAGGTTACCTCCCTCAGGTTCCACACGTGTCCTCCTTTCTGTCCTGTGAGCCCAATCTTCCCAGACACCGCTCTATCCCAGAACTCTCTCTGCCTATCAGATGTCCCACCTTCTATTTCCTGCCTCAGCTACAGGCCAATCAGCTTTAACTGACAGGTGTGACATCCATACAGTACGCAAGAGATTTTTCTTTACCGACAGGGGCTGCTCTTCCTTGGTAACCTTGCTTCCTTCTGACTACCATCCTGTCCTCCTTCCATGAGACACTTTATTCTTTGACCTCTTTCAGATTTACCTTAGATTTACCATCACGGGGATGGGACCAAGATGGCTCAACAGTTAAGAGAACTTACTGTCCTTGTCAATGACTGGGGTTCAGTTCCCAGCGCCCACACTGCAGCTACTCGGGTATTTACACTCTCTTCTGACTCTTGGACTCCTGCAAGCACATGGTGCACATAAAACTCACACAGACTCACACACATGCACATAAGTCAAAAAGCAATAGATCTTTTTAAAAATTGCAATAAAAGAATCCTAAGGCCCAAACTCTCATCTCTTCCCTGTGACAGACTGACCTGTGTGGACTTCCTGATACAATCCTGGGAAAGGTGACTGGGAAATTCCCACAGCCCTTCCCTGTGTAGGACCAGCCCAGGCCCACAGGCTCCACCTCTGCGTGGAGGATCAGGGACAAAGACTTTTTGTTACCTTGTCTGCCTTCACCTGGCTCCACCGGAGCAACCTGGATCTGGGCAGATGCTTGGCAGCTCTGCTAGCCAGGCTAGGACTTGCCCATGAGGCAACAAAATGAAGTACCCACAGACTGGGCACAGATGGTTGTCCCTGCCTACAGGATAGATTCACCAGAGTTTACCAAAACCCAATGCTCGTGCCAGCCCAGCCAGTTAAACCAGAATACGGAGGTGGGAGCATCACACTGTATCTTAGAATAAATAGTTCATTACAGGACTAGTGTGCAGCCAGGCCCGACCCAGTGGAGTCTAAGGTTCCCCTTGGGTCACCAGAGTAGACTAAGCATGGACTATGATCTTACACAGACCCTCAGTGGTCCTGACACTCCAAATTCATGCTCAATCCTGGTTCCCTGTATCTCAGAATATGGGATTAATGTCTTTTTGTTCGGTGATATGTTTTTTGGGTTATTTTGAGGGGGAGTTGTTTTGTTTTTGTTTTTTTGAGGAGACAGGATCTCATGCTGTAGCTCAGACTGGACTGTAGTGCCACCCTCCTGTCTAACAAATTAAAGTGAGGTCATTAGGAAGGACCTAACCCTGTAAGACTGGTCCTTATTAAAAGGAGACATTTGGGAACAGGCAGAAATTTGTGAAAAGACAGGTCTCTGGCCCTCCGTAGAACTTCTACCAAAGGTGCTGGTGAGCCATCAGGAGCCCTGGGGAAGATGATCCTTGAAGTCTCATGTAACAGCTGCTTCTGGCTGTCCCCTCTTTCCCCACCGAGATGAAACAGCACATCACCTCCTTTCTATGAAAGAGGCGCACCAAGGCTGGGGTACCACTTCCCTGAGGGGACAGACGACCTCAGAGGCTGTCGCCTTCTCCTCATGGCTGTGGCCCACACCAGCACACACTCCAGGCCAACTCTCAGCTCTCATCCCTACATCAGTGTGGGTACTCTCAGGGTAAGCCGTGTTCTAAGCTACAAGGCCTAGAGGAAAGTCAAACCAACAACAGGCACAATCCCAAGTCAGAGAGCCGCCTGTGGGTGAGGTGAGTGAGCCGGAGGCTACAGATGCACTTCAAAGTAGATGTTCTGTGGAGAAAACAAGGCAGGAGATGGGTTTAAACTCTCCTCAGGGACAGTGGACCTGGTGGCCACCGCTCTTCCCAGGCTCTCTCTAGCTTCAACTCCTTGGACAGTTCCCAGCCTGGGTTCACTCTGCCTGGCCACACTCAGTCTTTCCTGATCCCCTTCCGGCCTGGCCTACACTCCACCCTGCCACTCAAGCCAGTGACCCCAGAACAAGTCAAATGTTCACGAGTCCTCCTGTTACCCCACCCATACTCCCATCCTCCCTGCACCAGCCCCAAAGGCTCTGGATCGTTCCCTCCCATGTCTGGAAGATGCCCAGACCTGTCTGACAACTGTGGTTCCAGGATATTTCTAACCAATTGTGTAGACCCTGCTCTTGCCATTTGTGACTCCAGGTTGCTCGAGGGACATGGCTGGGTTGTAAGATTTGTGGCTAACAAATGCTGTGGCCCTCCAGGGACCTTGCCTTGACTTGTCCCTGAGAGCAAGAAGGAAGCTAGACACATTTCCATGCCCAATGCCCAGACAGTAACCTGAGTACCAAGTCTCATCCCCTCCTGCTCCACTGCCACACCTGAGCCACAGACATAAGGGTCTGCTGTGCAAACCTCTCGGGTTTCCTTGACTGAATCCACGGGTAGATGGAACAGGACCGCAGGTGAAGGGCTGGGCAGGAGTTGATGAATCGGACCAATAGGAGAGTGTCTTTGGTCCTGGGAGGAGGAACAGAACACACAGCTCTCCTGGTGCCCTCTTGCCCAGGGTTCTATCCAGGCCTTCCTCCCGCAGTCAGGGGCAGGTTCTAGCCAACACCTTGGCTTCTCAGGAAGTCACACTTTCATGTAGCCCTTCCATTCAGCTGAGCTTGGACTTCTGCTATGCCGGAGTCACCCTGGTGGCTTTGGGATGCTAGAGTCTTGGTGGGGGTGATAAAGAGGAGAGCCTAAATGGAACATCCCCTAGTCTCACTGTTCTTAGTTATCCTCTTGCCTGGAAAAGGTGAGAAAAGCCCCATAGAGGCAGCACCCAGGCAAGGCAGGGCAGCACAAGACACGGCCTGTAGAAGCCTTTGACAGGGAAGGGGAACGGGAAGATTGGCTCTGAGCACAACCAGCTCACTTCCTCTCTGTCTTCCATTTCTCTGTGAAGGAAAGGTGGTTGAAGGTCCCTCCTGGTGTGCCATGCCTGGCTTGGCAAGCCTGGACATCCATCCAGGAGATAGTAAGTTTAGCCATGCTGGGTAGAATGGGCTGTAACATCTCCGTACTGGAGGCACGCAACAAACCCCCATCTTGTGCCATGATTTGGGAGTTACTCGACTTCTCAGAGCTGACTTACTTGTCTTCCCAAAAGAGATAACAATTTGCCTCCAGAACTTGTTGGGAGACTGGCTACCTCTGGCTCTCCAGCTCAGGAAGCACGTGGTACCTGGTGCATCTTCCAGAATCTTCCTGGGAAGCCAGAATCCCCTGGTCAACTTGGGGTTGTTACAGTCATGTCGTCCAGTGCAGTGGCCACAAGTGACTGGTGTGTCTTTGAAAATTGGCCAGTCTGATGGACAAGTCCTGAAGTGATGAGATGTACACTGTATGACCACTCAATACAAAAGAAGAATGGAATTTGTCACACTTTGCTTTTAATATCGACTACATGATGAAGTGATTTCTTTATGTATTAAGCTAAATAAATTTAAATTAGTTAAGTTCTGGTTTTTCTTGTTCTTTTGGACTGTGGCTACTGGAGAAGTGGATGTGAGGGTGAACCTAGACTGAGTGATGTGGATGAGGGGTCATCTTCAGGGCATCGGCCGTCCCAGGAGCAGCTTTGGGACTTGCTACAGCTGGGGTATCTGCTCTCTGTGGCTTTTCTCCCTCTCTATCCCCCACTCTCCCTCTCCCAGAACCTCAGACTCAGCCTGGGGTTATGGGGGGACTGCCCTCCCCTCAAGATGAGTATAAAGGCAGCTCCCAGCTGGTGGGGATCTCAAAGCTGTGTGGGAATTTCCCTGGACTCACTTTCTCCCTCCCAGCCATCCCAAGGGATGTGGCTTCGCGGCCCCAGAGTCTGAGTCAGATGCAAGGAATTCTGTGTCCTCTCAGGAGGGTCTGGGTGATAGGCAGTCTCGGACAGTGAGCATCAGAACTGCAGGGTGGATCTAGGCTCAGCAGTGGAGATGGAGGCTCAGCTCTACACTAGCAGGGGCTGGGGAAGTCCTACCTGGACTTGTGAATCTGGCCTATATTCATTTAGCTTGTGTCCAAGGGACAAGGCAAGGTCGTGGAGGTGTGGCCCTCTGCTCAGCTCTTGTGCAGTGGTTGAGACCCCAGTAGGGCTGTGGCTGTGGTTGTCAGTCAGTTTTGTAAGATGAGCAGATGTAGGGTGCACAAGCCAGGCTGGCTTGCAGTTCTCCTTCAGGCCTGATGGCTCTTTTCATATGGGGACATTGAGATGGCATCAGGTGAAGTGGCTTGTTGGAGGCCAGAGCTAGGGCTTGCTTTCCATCCTGAGCCCATGCTCTTTCTATCACTAAGAGCGCTTCAGGAAAAAATGGAGCCAACATGGCTACTCAGAACTATGTAGTCCTGAGCCTTCAAAAACAAAGTATGTCCGGCCAAGTATGGTGGCTAATGTCTATAATCCCAGCATTTAGAAGGCAAAGGGATTGCTGAGAGTTCAAAGCCAACTTCAGCTTCATAGTGAGAGTATCTCAAAGAAGAAAGAAAGAAGGAAATCCCGTAGCTCTTGGCTTGAGCCTGTTCTCCCCAAGAAGATCCTGAGCTAAGGACAGTTAGAAAGAGATGCCAGGAAACTGTTAGGAGCAGACAGGTGAGCTCGGGAGAGAGATCCCTTGGGTAGGGATGGGATTTTCTGAGTGGGTTTCTGCTGTGGCACCTGGGCCCCATCTTGCTGGGTATCCTATGAGTTGTGTGTAGACACATTTCACCATTGCACCCTGAGGATCTATGAGTGGGTAATGACCAATTGCTGTCTCTCTTGCTTGAGGACTGCCAGAGCCATTGAAAGTTCTGGCTCTTCCCTGCAAAAGACAGGCCAGGTTTCCTGATGCTGGGAGAGCCCTTGGGTGGAGCCTGTGGATGCTGGGGCTGCTGCGGCAGGGGTTCTATGGAGACAGCCTCAGCTTGACTCCTGGGGAATACTCGAGCAAAACCAAACTACACAGGGGTGTGTGCTCATTACGGCCTTTATTGTGCCTAAATTTAGAAATAACCTAAAGGTACAGTGAGAGGGAATTAGCTTAGTAAATTATCAAGACACGGAGCATTCTACAGCCCCCAGCGACTACCCCCTTGACACCAGAGTAGGGCAGAAGGAGGACTGTGAAGCGTGGCCTGGGCACACAAGCTGCACCATGACCATTGGCCTCCTCCAGAACAGAGCACGTATTAAGAGATGTGCTGACACACAGGCCAAGACCTGCTGGGAACAGGTGTGTGCCAAGAGGACTGCAGGCAGAACTCTCAGGAGTATGGAAACTGCTGTCTGTGGGCGGTGACAGGATGTCCTCTCTGAAAAGGCTTTAGGTCTGCTCTTATTATTATTTGGGTGTGCATGTGTATATGTATGAATGTTGGAGGAATGCATGAATGTGTGTGCACATGCATATGCACTGTTGCATACAGTACATGGTGTGTGGTGTACATATATGTGTACATGCCCATGTGTGTACACGGGCATGCCTCTCTGTGTGTATGCATATGATGTACTGTGGGATATATGCGTGTACATGGGCATGTCTATGTGTGTGTGGGGAGGTGGCGCCTGTACTGCCACACAGGTGTGGGGGCAGGAAATGGGGTGGTGAATCCAGGGTGCATGCAGAAGTCCACATTGGGTGTGTTCTTTAGTCTCCATTTTTTGTTTGTTCATTTTTGTTTTGTTTGTTTTGGGTTCTTTTGAGACAGGGTTTCTCTGTGTAGCCTTGGCTGTCCTGGAACTTTCTCTGTAGACTAAGCTGGCCTCTATCTCAAACCCACCTTCGTCTGCCTCCCCAGTGCTAGGATTAAAGGTGTGTGCCACTGTTGCCCATTTTTTTTTTGTTTGTTTGTTTGTTGTTGAGTGTCTTTCATTGACCCAAAGCTCATGGATTTAACCAGCCTGGCTGGCCAGCAAGGTCCAGAGATCTACCTATCTCTGCCCACACCCTACCTGCCAATGTCGGGACTACAGGCACATGTCACAGTACCAAGCTTTTAACATGGGTATGTGGGATCTGAACTCAGGTTTCCATGTTTGCATGGCAAGCACTTTATTAGCTGAGCCTGCCTCCCAGTCCCTCAGCTATGCTCCTAAGTCAGCCTTCCTGTAGTAACCAAGCCCACTAGAGTGTCAGGAAGTCTTTGATTTCTATGTCAGCCAAATGCTGCCACAGCAGCGCCTGACCAGTGTTTGATTGATAGCTGAGGACTGTGGCTGAAGGGAGCTGACACAGAGTTGATCATTCTACATTGTCTATGAGGATGTTGTCTGGATGCTGGAAGCTCCTTCGTACAGAGTTTGTGCTTGCCTTGGGCCACAGAGCTGAGCTTACATATCTGGCAGCTGGTACCTCATACTCTGAGGCCCACATCATCTGGAGCTTCCCTGCAGCTGGCAGAGGTAAATGACCTGGGAAAAGGCCACTTCTCCCCTACCACCTCTTCATCCTTGGGCATAGAGCATGGATAGACACAGCACAGCCCCACTCTTTTCTCCTAAGTCTCCTGAGTCTGGGACAAGATGGGGCACATGGACTTTATCAGTGATCAGATTTGGACTGGCCATCTACCAGACCTTCTCTGACTTCGCAGGAGCATCTCACTGTGAGTGTGGGATTTATACAGCCTCAATCTACCCCACTACCAACAGAGCTGTGGTACCCTAGGCAAAACCCTGTTCCTCTCTGAGCCTCTGGCTTCTACTAGCCCTGACACAGCACATATGTGACCATGTTATAACATAGTACCAGAATCTGGATGGTTTATAAACAACAGTTTTTCTCCCATAGTCTTGGGGTTGGCGGTCTCAGATGGAGGTGCTGCCAGGTGTCTGGGCAAAGTCTGCCTTCTCACAGATGATGGTGGGGATACTATGGTGGTGATGGCGAGGCTACTAGCTCTGGGATTTTTTTTTTAAATAAGAACACACACACACTAGAATCTAATCACCTTCTAAAGGTCACACCACCCACAATTACTCATCTCCTTGAGGGCTGGGGTTTCAGCATGGGAAACAGATAAGGGCAATATTCTTAATTGCGTATTCTCTGACTGGTGAGGCCAAGGGATGTAACCCAGAGGTTGAGTAGACAGGGGCTGAGTGGATAGTGGGCAGCCAGTCTCCTGTGAGGCCTGCTTCTGCCGCTGACTCAGGACATGCTGGACAGGCCTCAGTGATCTCCAGTCCAGCTCTGTTGCAGATGCAGGACCTGCTACCTTGAGGAAGCCAGAGAGCACAAGGTTATAGGGAGAACAGAGGTAGACAGGACCAGGGCTGGTTCTCCTAGCTCATGGTTCAGAGAAGTTTCCCTCAAAGCCACCCTCAGAGACCTGGTTTCCTAGAACCGGGTTGTATGGTGGCTACACAATGCCAAGGAAGAGACCGGGAGCCCCAGGAGGAGCTTCAGACTGCTGTGCTCTGAAAGATGGCGTCTGAACCTGGGCTAGGCCTGTGAACAAAGCCACTTCTTGTGTTATAGTTGCACCTGCCCAGGACTGCTAGCTCTGATGGGACCTCTGAACCAAGGCTCGGGTGGCCCCCTCTCCTGGCCGACACTCTTCAGTTCATGTTTCGTCTTCCTCCCGCTTTCTCCGTGCTGCTTCTCTATGCTGGGATGACTTTGAACTTGTTAAGTAGCCAAGAATAACCTGAGGCTTTGGCTGCCCACTTGCCCCCACCTCCCTGCTGGCATTATATACAGTGCACAATCCGACCCCATTTCTGTCCTCATCTTGCTCTCAGTCTGATGGGGCCTCCTGGCTGGCTGCTGTCCTTGCATTATAGGTGTCTCCTCACTTGCTCTATTGGGCCTCCCAGTCTTTGCTGTTGGCTTGGCTTCTGTATCACTCCATCCTACCCACTTCCATCTCTCCAATGCCACAGGGCCAGTTGGTTCCTCTCTTCCCTTCCCTCACAACCCCCTGTCTATCTCTGGTAGCAATTACTCTTGGTTAGAATGGAATCCTTCAGGGCCCAAACAGCCCATGAGCAGCACACGGGGGCCAGTTGGCAACAGAGTCCTCAAGAAATTAGTCGCCTTGGGTTATGGGAGTGTCTGCGTGTGCGTGTGGTGCATGCGTGCTTGCGTGCGTGCCTGTGTGTGCGTGCTGTGTGTGTGTGTGTGTGTGTGTGTGGTGGTGTGTGTGTGTGTAGGAGGGGTGGACACCTAGAGAAGGCACAGCCTACTCAAGAGCACAGACCCACATCCTGTGGCCACTCCAGTGCTCTGGCCCACCAGGGTGCTCAATCAATAGAGCCAAGACTCAGAGCTGATCCGGACTCCCAGGGCCAGCTGGGGATGGTGTGAGACAGAGAAGGCTCACTGGAAACCAAGACTTGAGGCCCTAGTTCCCAGGGTTCGGGCTCACCAATCACCATGACTTAGGTCTGATGTCGGAATCACCCAGAGGCTTGACTCTGTGTCCAGGCTCTGATTTTATGAGTGGGAGGCAGTGGCATGGGGTCCAGACCAGCTCTGCTTCTGACTATGTGACCTATGTGACCTTGGGTTAGTCACTGGACTTGGAAATCAGAAGTAACAATAGCACCTCCCTTGGGGATGGTGGGGAAGACTCACTTATTATCATCTGTGAAGCTGGCATAGGGCCTGGCAGAGAGTGTTAAGCCATGATAAAGAAATAATAAGCAATTTTTATTGACTCCTTTTAAAGTGCTGCTTACCTCAAGATAGTCCTTCTCAGGAGTGTCCGTGGCTCTCCATTGCCTGATGAGTAAAGTCGAAGATGCTCATGTGGATACTTTTCTGTCCTTGTCCAGCTCAACTTAGCAGAGCACTGTTCCCTTTGAATCACAGGATTTAGAAGACCCGTGCTCCCTCTGTGAGGACTGTCCCACCTGGTCCCCGAGTCTCCACCCACTCTGCCCACCAGCTTCTTATCTCCTGCCACCCTTCCAAGCTCACACCTTTGTGTGCTTATTTATTTAATTTTTGAAGTACTGGGGATTGGATTCAGGCTCTTGCGCACCTTAGGCAGGCTCTTGAGCACTGAGATGCATCCACAACCTTTAAGAAATGTTTGTTTTTAACTGAGATAGGGTCTCACTGAGCAGGTCAGGGTGGCCTTGAACTGTGTACATCTCCTGCCTCAGCCTCCTGAACAACTTGAATTGCAGAGCTGTGGTACTTAGCTGGCTCTTACCCACCTTTTAATAAGTCTGTGTCCTTGGGTACTCAATCTGAGACTCCCTCAGGCAGGTTCTCAGCCCTGAACCTCACAGATATCCTGAGGCCATGTTTGAATCTCTAATTTAGCCTCTCCCTGGTTTCTCCTCATGCCTAGCCAGCTCTTGAGTGTCAGAGCTCACTGGTCCAAACTAGAACTTGGTATTTTTTCTCCGTCAGGTCCCTCCAGCCTCCCGCTGTTCAGACCAAGAACTTGGCAGCCACTCTGGGGTTGTCTCGCTCACACCCACATCCAAAAAATGTCAGCAAATCTTGTCAGCTCCACCTTCAGAAATACACTCAAGGCGTCTCTGGGCAATGCCTGCTGAAAATCTGGCCACTGTAGCAGCTGTGGACCAGTCTCTGTTCGCCCTCTTGCCTCTGCAGACACCTTTTTAAAAAATGTGTGCTGTGTTTGGCGTTGCTTGGGTAGTTATTGCCTAGCACACACAAGGCCCTGGGGTTGATCCCCAGAGCAGCATCAGCCAGGTGTGAAAGAGTGGGTCTGTTACCTAGAACTCAGAAGGTAGAGGCAGGAGGATCAGAAATTCAAGGTCTTACTTGATACATAGTAAGTTTGAGGCTAGCCTGGGCTACAGAAAATGTCTCAAAACATTTCTCAAAACAAATAAGCAAGACTCTCAACACCAAAGCAAAATATAATATTTACAGAACTAAATACACTTGTCAAAATACACTAGATAATCTGCATAAATTATAGGTTATTTTATAATATATTATAGATAGATGCCACCACTCCTCCTCACAAACCTGCATCTCCATCTGTACTCCTTAAACTGCGACCCTTTAGCAGTCCAGGAAAGGAATTGGAACTCGGAGCCAACATCATTTTGTTTTATTTTATTAGTGAGACAAGAGTCTTGCTGTAAAGGCAGGCTTTACAACAGTCCTCTTGCTTCAGTATTATGATGTCATGGTTCTACCATGCCTGGCTTTGAGGTCATTGCCAACATTATCATTGATTTGCTTTGTAACAGGGTCTTACTCTGTAGCCCAGGGTGGCCCTAAACTAAAAAACCGATCCTATTGCCTTCGCTTCACCTTTGCTGAAATCATATGCATGAGAAGCCACACTGGACATCACAACCACTACCGTCATCATTATGGAGCCAGGATAAGTAGAGACTGGAATCTACTATGTAGCTCTGGCTGGCTTGGAATTGTAGGGCTTTGCCTGTTTCTACCTCTTAGGTAGGATTGAAGGACATGCCAAACCATGCCTGGTGGCGCCTGCATTATTTTTAATTAATACACAATACACAGTGCATATTTTTCTGTTTGCTTTACTTACTTTATACATGTATGCTAGCCCTGGATTGCAAAATAAAACATTATCTATAGTAAGTTGAAATGACTAAGAACGTAACGCCAGTTGTGCATGGTAGGCTATGTCTTTAATCCCAGCACTTAGAAGGCAGAGGCAGGCAAATCTCTGAGTTTGAGGCCAGCCTGGTCTAAAGAGAGAGTTCCAGGACAGCCAGAGCCACACAAAGAAACCCTGTCTTGAAACAACAGAAACAAACAAGAATGCAAGACTTCTGCTGGGCGTGGGCTGTCCCTGCCTCTGTTATACTGTGACCGTGACTTTGTCCCTCATCTCTACCCTGCTGCAGCCTTTCTTAGTGCTTTAAACTGCTTTGCCATCCCTAGCATTCTCCTGCCTCAGGGCCTTTGCACTGCTACCTGAACACTCCTCCTTTCTCACCTACTTTCCTTCTTGTCTCAAATGTGATTTCTGAGGGAGAGGCTTTCCAGAGGGTGTCTTAAAATAGCTGCGTTCCTCCTTCGCTCAATCTCTGCCGCACTTTCTGTTTTCTGTGCACAGCTTGTGACTCTCCGTTATGTGTTTGTTTATCTGTTCACTTCCCTCCACTGGAATGCAAACTCCAAGTAGTGACGATTGTGTTGGCTTTATTTGCTGTTGCTACAACATTTCTATGCAGTTGGACATATGCTGTCTGTCTTCGAAGACCATGGTTGAGCTGCCTCTTGTGCACTCTGTAAATGGTAGAGTCCTGGCAGCTATGCCCAGCACTTGCTGAGGGAAAATGGCACAGTGAGGGCTCATGAGGCCTCATGGAGCCCTGGAGTCCTTCCCCTGGAGCCTGCTGCTGTCGGAATCCTTCCCAACTGGCTTTTCCACACTCCAGATGACTACCCCCAGGGAGCCCCCATTCCCTCTGGGGACTCTGGTAACTTCCACAGAGCTGCTGTGGCTCACACCCTGCAACCATGGCCAGGCTGAAATACTTCATAGTCCAGTTGTGACAAAACGGTCAGGGTGGCCACACAGTTAGTGGATGGCTTCTTACAGCAAAAGATGGAGCTTGCTGCATGGGAGGCTGCCCTGGTTGGAAAGTCAGCCTTACCAGGACCTCTTTCTTACTGTGTAGACAGACATCCCACCTACTCGGCGACATTTGAGTGCATAAGGACCAGGAAGAGAAGATGGACTCTCTGAAGAGGTGGCTGTTCCAGTCCTAAATCTCCAGGCTCAGATCACTGGGAGAATTCATGAAGACTGTGAATGACAATTCCATTGCCTAGACAGGAGCGTCAAGAACCAGACAAGAATAATAGCCCTGACGTCACACAGCATGCTGGGGCTCACAACCTCCACCCAGCAGCTTGGAGTGTTTGAAAGCCAGCAAGGCCACCTGGACAGGCCTAGGCCAGGCCAGAGAACTGATCCTGGCATGTACTTGGTACAAGGCAAGGAGTGGGGGTGTGCCTTTGAGGCCAAGGTTGGGTTTGAGGAACACTGCAAGTTCACACTGGGTGGACATTTGTAGGTACAGAGAGACTTGGAGGTCAAGAGGAAAAGATGGCTTGTTTCCAAGGGGACAGTTTGTTGTGGGAAATAGCTGATATGCCTTGGGAAATGGGAAAGAAGAGGCATTTTTTGGGCAGCCCCAGTGCAACTTGGGAAATTTATGTTTGGCATTCCCTCCATCCTAGACACACAGTGTATAGGCAATCCTGTCCCTACATGGATTATATGTGTGTGTGTGTGTGTGTGTGGTGTGTGTGTGTGATATACACACATAGATACAGATATAGATGATACAGATACAGATATGATTTAGAGTTCAGGCTTGGAGGTGTTCCTGTGATGCTGAAGTTTGGTTGTTTTTCCTCCCAGCCCCATGCTCCCAGAAATAAGACTCAGACTCAAAATATATTTACAAATACCTTGGCCTCATAGCTAGGCTCTTCTCTGACTAGATCATAACTTAAAGTAGCCCATTTATTCTAACATGGCTGGTTACCTGTGCTCAGGTGCCATTCATCTGTCTTGTCACAGCTTCCCAGAAGAAACTCTCATGCTTTGTACTATCCTGGAATCCTTTTTACCTAACAGATATCTCACCTCTTATCTCCTGCCTAAGCTATAGGCTATCAAATGTATCACTCAGGTGCTACATCCATACAGATGCAAGATATTTTGTCTACACTCTGAGGACTAAACGCTTTCTCTGGAGACAAATGTATAAGTGTCCAATACCACATCTCAACCTAGAACATACATACATACATACATCTCACACACACACAGACACAGACACACAGACACACAGACACACAGAAAACACAACACAGACACACACACACACACACACACACACACACACAATGCTATTTTAGGATTCAAAAGCTTTCAGTTGAGCCCCCGTGGGGATGCGGGGGAATGGGAAGCAGGCACAGGGCCTGGGAAAACAGGCCATCGCAGCTGCTTGGCCATTCTGCTAGCCAAGGAGAAAGGAGAAGAGGGCTGCAGGGTCATAGCGGATGGCTAAATATAGGGACACTAGGAGGTGGAAGTGGTTCCTGCCAGCAGCAGGGGACCATCCAGTTCCTTCTCCTAGAGGAGGGGCCAGGCTGCTGAGGACCAGGCTGAGATGGGTCTCCAAGTGCCACATTGTCTTGGGCTAGACCAGATGCCTAGAGGGCCTGGGTTTGGAATCCTGACTAGAGTGAGCATGATCAATGTGTGTGGTCCCCACTCTTTGTTCTGTCCAACCTATATTTAGAGTTCAGGCACGAGCTGCATCCTCTGAGGACCAAATGGCTTCTCTGGGAGACATGTGTATCAGTGTTAGACTACCTGTGGGTGAAAGAAATACAGCTTCACACAGAAGAGCATCCATATCTTCCCCACTGGCCTCCAAGTCCCTGGTGGAAGGAGAGTTAGCTGTTGGTTCCCTGCAGTATCCCAAGAAGTCCTTGGGTCAGAGTCTTCCCTAGAGTATGCATTCACTACAGGTTGGAATGCATCACTGAGAAAATCCCATCAGGCTTTGTGGAGGGGGATCCTGGGCT
Organism: Mastomys natalensis; assembly: GCA_021653895.1. NCBI lineage: Eukaryota > Metazoa > Chordata > Mammalia > Rodentia > Muridae > Mastomys > Mastomys natalensis. Next base: position 681,729 of record JAJTUV010000480.1, read on the forward strand.
GGTTAAGAAAGAATGGAACTCTAAGTGAGTCCACTGGAGGATGACATGTCAGGCAGACACAACAGTATGTGATGGTTTGGAGATCTCGAATCTAAATGACACGGGAGCCAAGTGTGAGACAGACTGGCAGAGATCCAGTCTGGGATCATGACCAAAGACCCCGTTGTCCAGCCTGAAAGCATCTAATAAGGTGTGAGAGCAGTATATTCTTTTTCTTAGGGATAGGGTTTCACTGTGTGTACTCCTGGTTGGGCTGCAATTTGCTATGTAGAGCAGGCCTCAAACTCAGAGAACTGCAGCATCTATCTCCTGAATGCTGGGATTAAAGGTGTGTGCCACCAAGCCTAGCCACAACCCTTATAGAAAAAAGTTCTCTACCTTGTATTTATCTTCTTAAAAAGGAACTGTTTAAGCTCTGCTAATACTTAAGATATCCGTGAATGCTGGTACCCTCATCCAAGTTGTAGCTAACCATATGTCTCCTCTCACAAGCATGTAATTTTGATTTTTCTGTGACACCTCCACTTGATAATCCTGACATAAAATGTCACTGAATGGTAGCCCACACCTTTAATCCCTGCACTCAGGAGGCAGAGGCAGGTGGATCTCTGTGAGTTCCAGAACTGCCAGGGATACAGAGGGAAACCATGTCTCAAAAAACAAAACCAAAACTAACCAAATAAATCAAAAACTAAAAAACAAAAAACAAAAAAAACCTAAAAAAAAAAACAAAAACAAAAAAACACCAAAAAAAACCCCAAAACAAACAAACAAACAAAAGACAACAGAAACACAAAACAAAACAAAAAGAACCTCAAAAGAAACAGCTACAAACCCACATTTCACGATGTCTCATAGCAAAGAGCTATGAGGGTGAGGATGCCTTTTCCATTGTGGAAAGACCGATGATACTGTTGCACTGGTTCCTTCAGTGGTGACCAAAGCCACTATCTTGCAGACATTAAGACAAATACAAACTCAGTATCATTTGGTAAGGGCACGGGTGGCTACCTAAGAAATCCACAGGACTTCAGGAGCACATTGTCAACCCGAGCTCTGCAGAGCCACACTGTCACAGAGGCACATGGACCGCCATAGGTCTGCTTTGAAGATTTATTTGTTGTTCAGTGTGCATGAGTGTTTGCCTGAGTGTAGTCAGTGAGCACAGAGGCCAGAAGAGAGCATTGAATCCCCTGGGAGTAGAATTATGAAGATAGTTGTGAACTGCTTTGTGGGTGCTGGGAATTGAACCAGATCTTCTGGAAAATCAACCCGTGCTCTAAGCCACTGAGCCAACTCTGCAACCCAGAAGATTTATTTTAAATATATATTGAGACAGGGTCTGCCAATGTGTCCTGGATAGTCTCAAACTCACAAAGATTCTCCTGCCTCTGCCTCCTGGGTGCTGGGATTAAAAGCGTCTGCTACCACACCCTGCATGTTATTTTTATTTTTAATTTTGTGTATGTATGTGTGTGGCCATGTGAGTTCAGAAGAGGACAGCAGATCCCCTGGAGCTGGAGTTATGGTAGACAGTTATGAGCTATCCAACATGGCTGTTAGGATTCCAGATTGGGACCAGTGGGTGCTCTCAACAGCTGAGCAGCGCTCTAGTTCCCTATAGACTGTTCTGAAATCTGAAAGAGTTTTAGTGTGTTTTGAATGAATTTGTGAGAACTATTTAAAATGCTATACCTTCTGATAAGTGTCCAGTAACAATTGCTTGACATCAGCTAAAAAAAAATAAAAATAAAAAAATAAAATAAAAATTTAAGCTGTCCCAGAATTGAAATTTGTGCCCATGAATACATGTCTCCTAACATTATGGCTCTTGGGAATGTATCTTTTTTCCAAGCATTAAACGGACATTAAGATATGTATGGTAGGGCGCATTGGTCATCCTAGCACACAGCAATAACAGGAGGATGGAAAGTTCAAGGCCAACCTGGACTTTCCTTACCCAACAAAGAAGAAAAAGAGGTGTGTGTGGTAGCTGGGCCCCTGGTTCTGCCACAGATATGTGGCAGGGCTCTTATTCCTCGTCTTTAAAGAGATGCCTGCAAGGACCAGAGGAAGACCTAGTGAGTCAGCTAGGAACATTTTTGGAGGCAGAAGCTGAACCCAAAACAGAGGTGGAAGATAGCCCAGGTAGAGGGGCCGGCTTGGGCTGAATCTTAAGATCACAGAAGATAGTTGGGATTTAGGAAATGGAAATTCCTGAAGGATCTGGAGGTAACTGGATGGAGACTGGACTCAGGAGGCTCAGGACCTGCTCCAGTCAGCTTAGGAGACCTGAGAGTTAGCCACACTGTAGCCCTTGGAAGAGAGAAAAACCCTGAGGGAGGCTCCTAGGCAAGTCCTTGGCCAGAAAGCCACTGCTCCCCAGGCTGAAGAGAGGGGCCTGATTGGGAGATAGGAGGACATTTTCTGGGCAACCTATAGTCATACAATGGGGAGAGTAGGGCCCGCAGAAGAGTGATTATCTACCAGAGCAAACTAGAATATGGCAGCTGGATGGGAAGGGTGTGGCCTTTCCTCCAGGGTTTGAGACAATCCCACAAGGAGGCCTGGGTAAAGGACCCTTAGCTCTCTCACTGGTGTAAGTATGGGAGCCTCCCAAGGGGGCCTGCTTCAAGGGGAAGGTTGTTGGCAGGGCTGAGTACAGGCTATGTTGGTGCAGCCCCTCACTGATGGCCTGGGAAGGGTGAGGTGTGGTCTCCTGGTGGGCTATTCAGAACAACTCTTGAAGCTCTGAACCTGATTCTGAGGGCTTGGGGAGAACATGGGAGGTGCCCACACTGTTCCTGGCATTGCCTCAACTTGGTGGCCATGTCCTATCTGTGATAAGGTTGCCCTAGATAAGCGGGAACAGATGTTTTAGGACATTTCACTTTAAATCTATGTCCTTAGGGCCAAAGCTATTGGTGAATCAGAAGAGGGAGGGAGGGAAAGGGAGGCATGCGCATGCACAAACACACACACACACACACACACACACACACACACACACACACACACACACCCAGGGGGGAGCTCAAGAGGGGGGCTTGTCTGCTCTTTCCTCAGCATTAAAATGTACATAACTGCCTCCTTCTGGTTTCCCTCAGCCCAGCTGAGCCGGGGGGGGTGGGGGGGACTGCCCCAGAGTGCTCCCTGTGAGCAATTGGTGAGGGGTGTCAGAAACCTCAGGTCCATTAGGTCTGTAGGTTGCTCTAGCAACAGGCGGTGTTGTGATGCTTCAAAGACTCAAGGGTCTGTTAGTCAGAGGTATGCAGGAAGGGGGTCATCATGTCTCTCTGGAAGGCTTGGCAGGCTGGCCATGTCTGGGAGTGGTCCAAAGACAGTCATTGTCTGGCTGCACAAGAATGAGCTTGGCCTAGAAGTAGTCCCTGCAGGCTCTTTGGCCTGCTAATAAATGTGACGAGGACATCAGGAAACCCATACCTTACCTTTCACGGGGGCAAAAGGGTCTCTACCTCCCAGTAAGAGAAGACCTAAGTGGCATGAAGCACAATCTGGACACAGCCCTGCCACCAAGCTTCCACCATGAAGCAGACCCCCTTGGGAAGCTACCATAGTTACACCAGAGCCAGGAGCCTTCTGCCCAGGGCTCCTTGTGGGGGACAATTCAAAGACTAGAGGAAAGGCCATACCCTTCCCATCTGGCTGCCATATCTAGTGTACTCTGAGACAGACACACATAGCCCTTTTTGGGCCCCATTTTATGTCCATAGGTCTCTCCAGGAGATGCACTTCTACCTTCCCAGTCAGCACCCCTCTTGTTCCATAAACCTCCACTCGACCCAGTCACACCAAGCCTTGTGATTCCCTTTCATGTCACTGTTCCCTCTTAGCATTCATTGTCCTTCCTGCTGTGAATGGTCTATCCCATTGGCTGGCCTGTCACCTGCTACTAACCTGGCTTCAGTATCCCCTATTGCTGCTGCTGCAGGACCTGGGAATGAAGGCAGTAGAGGCCTGCTCGACCCAACCCGTTTGAACAGGCCTGTTCAACTGTCAAGATGGGGAATCTAGGACCATCGAACTCAGGAGGGAAAGGAAGGCACTTGGCTCACAATGTGGGACCCAAGTGAGGGAAGAAAAAACCAATTCCTGAAAGTTGACCTCTGACCTACACCACACACACACACACACACACACACACACACACACACCTCCCAACATACAAATACATAAATATTATATAAATAAATGTAACTTTAAAAAAAGAATGGGGGCTCAAGATTAGCTCAGCAGTGGTCCCTTCCATAAGTGTCCCCTTAACACACTCAACTGCTGTCCCCCTCCCCCAGTCGAAAGATGCTGTCTCAGAATGACCAGCCCACACTGCCTCAGGAAGCCACTTCCCTGCCTGTGTTTCGGTTTCCTCCAGTAGAGGAAGAGTGATTAGTGACCTCACAGGGAGATGGATTACGCAGAACTGGCTCCAATGTTTCTGAACACATTTAAGGAATTGTTATTTTTATTACTATTGTGGGCGTCTCTTGGGGCTTTTTTTGGCTGTTTGATGAATAATCCCAGACATGGGTCACACCCACTGGATCACTCCTCCTGTGGGGTAGAGAGACTGGGCTAGGGGGAACTACGCCCTCGGAGAACCTGCCTCTCATATGAATGTCAGGAAGCACAGGTCAAGAGCAGAGCTGACAGTCTCTTGGCCCACCCCGTCCCACAGGAGGGCCCAGAATAGATCCAGAATCCCTTCCAGGAAAGGCAGACCAATGGATCAGAGCCTCACTTCTAGTTACCTTACCTCTTGAAGTGACACAGGGCAGGTTCCCAAGTTGTGACATCATCCTGTAGTTGGCCTGGTCTTCCAGGAATCATACTGTCTGTCCCAGATCACAGCTGTCATGTGTGGCCCTCTGGTTCTCTTCAAGCTATTCCCTCTATCTGGGTCATCGTCCCCATTCTTTCTGACTCAGTTCCTGCCTCTGGGAGTGTTCCCAGGGCCCTGCTGGAAGGGTCCTCCTCAGCACCTTGCAGACATTCTAAAGACCTAGGATGGTGGAGAAATGACTCATCAGGTAAAAGTTCTTGCCATGTAAGCCGATGACCTGAGTTAGATTCTGCACATCCCCAGGTGGAAGAAGAGACCCTCATTTTCTTCTGTTTGTCAGGTGAGGAAACTCAGGCTCAGGAAGGGTTAGCAACTTGCCCTGATAAGTTGCAGACCCTAGGACTGAGAACAAGACAACAGGAAGCCTTTGCCCTTCCCCGAACCCATCAAACATCATTCCACCTCTGTGCAATCCTTTAGACAAATCTAGTTCATGTGCTGAAGCAGAGGCCAACTCAGCAAAGTCGTATGTCAACCAGTTGTCCCCAGTGTGCCATGCCACAGGCCGGCTCTGCCCTGTACACTGTCTGTGTTATTAATTGGCCTCCTCTTTGGTAGGTCCGTGTTTTGTAATACTGATGAACTTAGCGAACTCTAAGACCTGGGGTATGTGGAAGGCTCAACCGTCAGCACCGCAGTACCAAGGACAGTCAGGGGAAGTGTTTGTGTGGTGACACCATGCTGGCAGAGAGTTTTTGCCTTCCTTCATCCTCACATAGCTCAGCGGTGTGGACACTATTGTTTTATGTCACTGGTGGAGGAAACTGAGGCCAATACAGGTTGTTGGTGACCTGGGCAGACCTGCATCACTCCAAAGTTCACATTCTTGAGACTGCTGCCCAAACACTTGGAACACTTTGTCCCCAGGCTGTCCCTGCCTGTGGCCAGGCACCTCTGACCCAAAGACTTGCCTGGGACACCTTTCTGACCTTTCTCTTTAGGGGCTATTGGACATGGCTGACTGTCAGCGCTTCTTGGGCTGGTCTCCCCTGGTCTCTTGGTTTTAGTGCTGCACTGGTATATTCTGCTGCTGGAGAGAGGCTGGGGGTGAGGTCTAGTCTTTCCTCTGCCATCATTTTCTATGCTATGAACTTGGATCACCCATTCACCCATTGGCCTCCCACAAGATCATCTACCCGGTAGAATGAGGTTGTCTTAGTGACATAGGCAGATGCTTGGCTAATGGGTGGGCAGAAGGAACTCTGAGCCTAGTGGTCAGAGTGTCTTAGTGTGGGTGGGGGTGGGGGGGCTGAGGATGAAAGGCATGAGAACAGAGAGACTCTTCCATTTGTGGGGAGCAGAGGTTTTAGGGCACTTTGCCTTTTTCCTTTTCTGTGGGAAGATGTTTTCCCCCTAGAATGTACCACTCTACCTCCCACGAGCCTCAGGACACAGACCTCCAGCATTTGGCCTGAATTAAGTGCCTCAGATGTCAGCTGCCTCTGAATCATGGGCTGCTGAGAGCTGGGGAGCACTGGTGGTTTGCACGCTGTCCAGCAGGCTCTGGGAAGGGGTATCATGGAGGAGCGGATACCAGGCATACCGTGGTACCTCCCACAGCAATGTCCTTTATCTGCTTTTCAAAGTGAGTTCTTAATTTCAGAGTTTTGCAACCAAACACAGAAAAATCACTATGACTCTCTCTTTATAGAGGTCCAGAGACTTCACAAGCCAGACAGTGGGATGGTGGGATTAGAACCATCTGTGGCTCATTCCTGCATGTATGCCTTTATTCCTTCATTAATGCAAGGAGCATGCATCCAGTGTCCTCCCTGTGACAGGCACAGTATGGGCTAGGGAGACACAGTGGAAACACAAAATATACAGGGTCCCTGTTCTTACTTTTTTTTTTTTTTAAACAGAAACACTTTATTGATAGTTTAGGACAGTTAAACACACGCAAAGACAAATGAGACCACATAAGTGTAAAATTGCAGCACATGAATTAATATCTTCACCTCACTGTTTCCTTCAGCATTATCTGCTCCAACCTCCTCATAACCCATCTTTAGAGCAGCCATGTCCTCATGGGCCTCAAAGAACTCCTCCTCCTCCATCCCATCACCCACATACCAGTGCACAAAGGTACGCTTGGCATACATGAGATCAAACTTGTGGTCTAGGCAAGCCCAGGCCTCAGCAATGGCTGTGGTGTTGTTCGGCATGCCCACAGCTCTCTGGACCTTGGCCAGGTCACCAACAGGTACCACAGTGGGAAGCTGGTAATTAATGCTAACCTTGAAACCAGTGGGGCACCAGTCCACAAACTAATGGTACACTTAGTCTTGATGGTGGCAATGGCAGCATTGACATCTTTGGGAACCACATCACCATGGTACAGCAGGCAGCAAGCTATGTATTTATCATGGCGAGGATCCCATTTCATCATCTGGTTGGCTGGCTCAAAGCAAGCATTGGTGATCTCTGCTACTGTAAGTTGCTCATGGTAGGCTTTCTCAGATAAAATGACAGGGGCATAAGTGGCCAGAGGGAAGTGGATTTGACGGTAAGGCATGAGGTTGGTCTGGAATTCTGTCAGATCAACATTCAGGGTCCCATCAATTCTGAGGAAAGCAGTGAAGGAAGACACAATCTGCTAATAAGGCAGTTAAGGTTAGTGTAGGTTGGGCGCTCAATGTCGAGGTTTCTATGACAGATGTCATAGATGGCCTCATTGTCTACCATGAAGGCACAATCAGAGTGCTCCAGGGTGGTGTGGGTGGTGAGGGTGGAACTGTAGGGCTCAACCACAGCAGTAGAAACCTGGGTGAGGGGGCTGGGTCAATGGAGAACTCCGGCTTGGACTTTTCCCCATAATCAACAGAGAGCAACTCCATCAGCAGGGAGGTGGGCCCAGAGCCAGTGCTCCCACTAAAGCTGTGGAAAACCAAGAAGCCCTGAAGACCTGTGCACTGGTCATCCAGCTGTAATCTGTCCAAGACGAGGTCAATGATCTCCTTGCCAATGGTGTAGTGGCCATGGGCTAGTTATTGGCAGCATCTTCCCTGCCTTGGACGAGCAGCTCAGGGTGGATGAGCTGTGGGTTCCAGGTCACGAACACTGCCTAGGGCTCATGCTTGCCAGCTCCTGTCTCACTGAAGAAGGTGTTAAAGGAGTCATCTCCTCCTCTAATGGTCTTGTCTCTTGGCATCTGGCCATCAGGCTGGATGCCATGTTCCAGGCAGTAGAGCTCCCAGCAGGCATTGCTGATCTGAACACCAGCCTGACCGATGTGGATGGAGATGAACTCATGCGTATTTAGTCCTTGAAGTGGTCCACAAAAACCAAGGAAGAGTGGGTGACGAAGGTCTCCCACTAGCAGACTACTAAGGAGTCTGCGGGAGAAGCTGTGTGTTTGTACTTACTTCTTAAAGCTTATGGAATATCATGCTTAATAATAGATCCTTCGTTAGCACTTCATGTGCCATGTCCTTTACACTTTCTGTGGCAACTTCACGAGGTAAATAAATCTCCAATTTATAGATGAGGAAACTGAGGCACAGATAGGCTAAACAATATGCACCGGGGTCAGGCAGTTAATAAATTGGCAGAGCTGGATTTGAACCTCCAATACCTGGCTCAGGCCTGTATCCTTGTTTGCACTTAGTATATAAATATATCTTTTAACTATGGTATTATCTAAGAGTGATCTACAAACTGTAAGTATATTGTATAGTCCACCATCTGTGTTAGTTTGTCTGCCATTATATAGACATGCCCATTATACTTTCTATATGGTATAAGTAAATACTGGGAATCCAAACATCATGAGGTCGGGGTGAGGAGGGTGTCAGCCATGGTTCCTACGGAAACAATGCTTGGGTTAAAATTGAAAGGACATTTGTGGACAATTAATTTTCAGCAATGTCACCAATCTCATCCCATCGACTTTCCAACATGGGAGCCGCTGCAGCTGGATAGATGTTAAGAATTAAGTCAATTTCCTACATCACACCAATACAAAAGTTAACTCCAAATGTATCAAAGTCACATTGTCTCAAGCCCTTGTGACCTTTGTATGATTTCTTAAATATGGTAGCAACAGTGTAAGCAGCAAAAGGAAAGTTAGATTCATTGGAGATCATCCAATGAAAAGTTTTTGTTCTTTAAATTAAACCATCAAAAGAGGAAAGCCAGAACACACAGAATTAAAACAATTTTTGTAAATCATGTATTCACTAGGAGATTTGTGTCTGTAATATATAAAGAACCCTTGCAGAACCCATTTATGGTCTGAGAAGCTGTCTCTAAAGGTTGCATAACTGGCCAGGAAGGCCCTGGAAAGCTAACCTCACTAGCCAGCAGACAAACACAACTCAAACCACAGCCTCCCTAGTCACACCAGCTACAAGGACCATAATTTTAAAACAGTCAAAGTGTTGATACAAAAGTGAACCTGTTGGAGTCCTGATTTGCTACTGGGCAATGTGGTGCAGCCTCTGTGGCAGGGTCTGGTAGTTCCTCAAAGGATTATTATACATGGTGATCATATGACCCTGCAATTTCATTCCTAGGAATTTTCCCAAGAGAAATGAAAACATAGGCCCACACAAAAACTTGCCGACATGAATGTTCATTAGCATTTTCCTAATACCTAGGATGTGGAAACTACTTAGAAGCCTACCCACTGGTGACTGGATTACAAGTGTGGTATCGCCCATGTAATAGAGTATCATTTGGCCAGGAATAGAGTGAACTACTGAAGTACAATGTGAATGAACCCTGAGAACACAAAAGGAAAAGGAGCACTAAGTGACAAGAGCCAGCCACATAAGGCCACATGCTGAGATTCCAGTCATATGAACTGTCAAGAATAGACAAAGCCGTAAAGACAGAGATAGTGGCTGCCCTACTCAGACACACACACACACACACACACACACACACACACACACACATATGAGTTACAAAAAAATGGTTATTTTAAAGATCTAAATGGGGGAAGGGAAGGGAGACTGGAGAGATGGCTCAGAGGTTAAGAGGACTGACTGCTCTTCCAGGGGTCCTGAGTTCAATTCCCAGCAACCACATGGTGGCTCACAACCACCTGTAATGGAATCTGATTCCCTCTTGGTGTGTCTGAAGAGAATGACAGTGTACTCACATACATAAAATAAATAAATACATCTTAAGAAAAGACAAAGAGATGGATGGATATAGAAATGTTGACTATGGGCCTGGGAGAGTCTGGGTTTGGCGAATGCCCTGTAAATGGAGGGTTCTATTATATAAAAGCCCTGGGATGAGAAGCCTGGTGTGTTTAAGAAAGCAGAGGAGACCACATGACAGGAGCTTGTAGAACAAAAGAAAGAAGGGAGAGAAGAGGCCCTGGGCTGGCAGCGGTCCAGAAATGTCAGCAGGGGACATGACCCCCATGCTTGCTTGAGCTGTCCAGTTACGTCTCCTCTTCATTTCACCCTGGGACAGGATGCAGGGTACAGAAGGAGTCCAGTCGCTTGTCAGCAATGCTTGTAAGCACAGGACCTGACCCCTGATGTGTGGTATGGGCACATGAGCCTCTCTCCCTGAGCTCTAGTCTGCATTATCACATGGCTTTCCCCTCCTCCCTTCATCACTGAGCCCCTGTGAAAAGGGACTATAGGATGGCGCCCAGTGTTCTCTAAAGAAGGTTAAAAGGTCACGATGCATCTGCCCAGCTGCCTTCCTCCTACATTCCAGTTCAGCTGGAGCAGGGGGGCTTTGATGTACCAAGATCTGCTCCTGAAACTGGAGGGACTTTTAAGATCTCCCATCCTAACATTCAGGTAACTGTCAGGGATATCAAGGAGTGGGAGATCTGGGAGCCCCAGAGCTGGTCTGTATTCCCAGGGCCTTACTAACTGGATGAGACTGCAGAGGCTGGGTCTTGGCAACCGGAGTCTGTTCATTTGTTCAAAGAACAAACATTGAGGCCTCCGTGCAAGCTGAGAGTTCACTCGGCTCAATACCAGCTGTGGATTAGCAGAGGCTGCTGACACTGGGGGAAGGCCTGAGGTCCATTAGGACCAGAGGAAGCCAAGTCAGCAAGTCAGACAGAGAAGGAAAGGGGCCTTCTGATCTGGCTTCCACACTGTGCACACATAACAACACAAAGCACAGGCCTGCGAAGCTCAGACCCTTGGCCATTCCAGGAACAGAGCAGCCTTCAGTTACAGTGCCGTGCCTGTGAGGTGTTTGTCCTTCTGTGGCCGACACTGGGCATCTTTTCCAAGTCCTACTCTGTCCAAGTCACCCCAGCCAACAATCTGCTGAAAGGGGCCAGTCACCTTCTGTCCACTTCAATCACTCCTGTCAGGACCTGTAGGTACATCATCCCAAGTCGGGGCTGAGTTCAGAACCAGACTCCATATAACTATGCTTGGCATGCCCTCAGCAGAGCCTGTCAGCTGAGTCTGGATCTACTCTCCACCTTCTGGTGTTGTCCTTGATGTGCCCAAGCTGCTCTGATACCCCTACCTCCCCCTTCCCGACAACCACTCCCTTCCGTACCTTCCGAGGATTTTACTGTTCATCTGCTCTCTTCCTAACTGTATCTCCTACATTATCCCCCCACCCATCTCATCCTCCATTCTCCCTCCTCACAGTGGATACATGGATACATGGATCCACATTGGAAACATGACTCACCACGATCCTCTCTCCAAAACCTCCAGATCTTCCTACTCTTGGGACAAAACCCATTCTTCTATGTGGTCATGGCGGCCCTTACTGTTTTGCTGGCTCCTGAGAGCTTCTGTACTCCAGCCTCTTCAGCTGACACCATTCCTCACAGTAACCAGTCTCCACCCTCCCTTTGGGTCTCTGCCCTCAAACTCCCTCTACCCAGGACTCATTCTTCTCTCTATGTAACCTACCTAGCAAACTCTCTTAATACCTCAAGGGTCATATCTCCCCAAATCTTCTCAGATGGTGGCACTGAGCCCCCTCCTGTGCCTTCAACTTCTCACTCCTCCATACTGCATGTAAACGGGGATGGCAATGGGAAGCTCAGGGTGTGCCCGGTTCCTTGAGCTCTCAACCCTGCTTGCTCTGTTTCTCACTGGAGCACAACACGACAGCATTTTGAGATCTGAACCCCCATCCAAATCTTCAGCTGTGTACTGTACCCAAAGCTCTGTTGCTTGGGTCAGCACCCTAGACCCTGGTTTCGTTCTCTGCAAGGTATTAATGGCACCCACATGTACTACTATCTGTGGGGGTGCTGTGGGAATTACATGAGGTGACACGAGAAGACCACTCAGAGTGGCACCTGGCATGCTGCAAGCAGTATGGAAGGCTTTGCAGATCCCTAGGCTTGACAGCCTATGCACCACGCTTTTCTCCTCCAGGCAGGAAATCTTCATGGGGTATGTTAGCTAGGGCCACACTGACAGAAGAACTTCAAAGCTCCTCTAACACCCAGTGTAGCTCCAAGGGGCAGCACACATTTTGGATCGATGAAGAGGACCCTGGGGTACTGGCTGGCAGGCCTGCAGGAATAAGACACGTCACATATCTGCTTTATGTTTTCTCAGAGCTGGGCTGCAGTCAAGGAGGGTTCACATTCCCAAGTACCCCAGACATGGCCGATAAGGATGCCTCCAACTCTGCTCTGGAAAGCTCTCTGACTTAATCTCTGTAGATAGGGCCAGAAGGGGGAGGGAAGGTGAGCCTTCTGCTTTCTGAGAAGTCTAAGAGGCAGACTTTAGTTGCTGGACACCATCTGGTGTGCTCCACTGTCCCAGCTCCTGTAGGCTGTTTCCTCCTCTGCCTCTCCCCCTTTTAGCACTGACCAGAGCCTGTCAGGGCCTGACCAGCCCTCCTGGGCTTCCTCTCATATTGTGGTCAGTCCGTGAGCAGCCTGTGGAGAGATCCTTACTGGATGGAACTCACAGAGTGTGGCCCCTCAGAGCTCCTCTCTGCCCAGGCCCCTTAAAACTCACCCCTCCTTGCTCCCAGCTGCTCAGTTCAAACCCCAGTTCCTTTGAGAGATTCTCATATGACAAATGTATTTTTCATAAAAGTTGGTGACCTGTTTAAGAGCCCCAACCTGAGGTCTGCAGCTCAGCCCGTGGCACAAAAGCAGGAAGGGTGACTGCAGAGTCTCCATCATGAGTTGCAAGGGTGTCCCTGTAACCCAGTGTCTTGTCACCAGACACTTGAGACAGTGGCTTAGAACGATGACATTGTTTTGCTCTCAAACCTGCCTTCTGGCAGAGCTCAGGGGAGAGGTGGCTTCTGATCTAGGTGACCTTCCCTGGCCTGGGGGGGTATGTCTGGGGGATGAAGTCACTTGAAGAGTCCTTCACAAGCAGTCATTCTGCTGAGGGTGGCTGTTGACTGTGACATTAGCTGGGACAGGGGCTTTCTCACGAAGGATGTCATCATCGTCACCATCACCAGCCCTCAGCTAAGGTTACGCTTAAGAAGTGATGTGGTGTCACTTCTGCCACTTCCTCTTCATTGAGGAAATTCCAAAGGTGACAATTTCCAGAGGAAAGGTGATGGACTCCATCTTCCCATGGAAAATGATAAGGTTTAAATAATGGCAAACACTCCAGAGGCCAGTTGTAGACGGCCATCATCTGTCACAGGGGCCTCCCTGGCTCTTGTGGGTGTCTTACTTCTTTGATGGGAGGGGGACACACTGCCTGCCCTTCTCCTACTTTGGAAGCATGGTCCCTGTCTATTTACCGAGTTCTAGCAGCAATGCTGGCCCTGCTGTGGTGCCAAGGGCCTTATTTCCCTGGATACCAACCACATCCTCCTACAAGTGGGCAACGCACCCTACTGTGCAGGTAAGGCAGCCAAGGCCACCGGAAGTCACCAGGGAAGCTGCAGTATAAAGCAAGGTCTAAAGAGCTATGAGGGCTCTTTGACTTGTGTCCCCAGTTCAAGATAAAGAAGACACAGTAGGGGTGAGATTTGCATTCCTTAGCTTCTTCATATGTGTCAGTTCATCTCTCAGTTTCCTCTGTTCCTGGCTCAGCATGGCCTCCAGTATATTCTCCCAGACATATAGCTCTCTCTAGACAGTACAAGCTTATGGGGGAGGCAGGTCAGCAGACACCTGGGGAATGGCCGTCTCCACTCACCGGTGGGGATTCCCGGTTCCTGTTGGCTATTTTTAGGCTTTGTGGGCAACCACAGAACCACATGTGGGGGTTAGCATGGCCAGCCAAGTCCGGAAGCCATTGTTCTGATGACGGAAGAAGGCATCTGAGGTCAGGGTGCACCTCACTTTCTTCCTCGTTCCTCTGGCTTAACTTGGTTTTCTCATTTGGAAGACTGTGGGCCATAGCAAGCATGGTAGTGTGCGATTTCGCCAGCTCGAGGTGTCCTCTCTCCTGAGCAAAAGTAAGTCTTACAGAAAAGAAGCTGGATGAAGGAGAAAGCATAGAATAAGGAGAAGGCTGGCTTTTACTCACTGGGCCTCAGCCTCCCCAAGCAAGGGAAGTTCATAAGAATTAGCTAGGGATATGGATGTGAGTGTATAGTTTAACTATAGGGAGCACTGCAGCTTAGGTCTTAGGGTATGCTCCTGCTTGTCATGTAGGTGACTTTACAGGGTTATTTCATGTCATAACCAGAATAAAAAGGGCTTTGAAAGCCCCAAGGACTGTGCTTAAGATCAGCGTCCCTCCTAGTACACACTTGGGGACAACTATGGTGGGGGTGGAGCCCAGGGCATTGCCATCCCTGTCACTACTGTGGTGCTTGGAAGGCTTTCTGCCCTGGTCTCTGAGGAGCCCAAGCCTCACCCCTACCCTACTGTACCCCGCAGTCTTACTTTTTGGGTTTCAGGAAATCATGGAAGTGCCACTGGCTGTGGTTAGGACTCAGAAGTTCTGTGATTTCCTAGGAGAAAAAGAAAGAAAAGACAGCCAGAGGCTAACATTACCACACACACTCACATTGCCACACACACTCACACACAACTGCTACATGCACAGGCACACCTGCCGCACAAATGTTCCTCTCCACTGGCTCAAAGAACTCAGCACACACTCATTCAACCAAGCACAAACACAGGCAGAACACTTACCCATATTCCTACATTAGGATGCCCCCACAAATCACATAAACCTTACATAAACATATCTATGCCCCTACTTATCTACACGAACATACTTAAATGCATACTTATGAAAAAAGCCCAAACATGCACACACACATATTGATTTATATCCCAGTATTATACACCTCTGTGTATATGCATCTGCTCAGAAGATACCTGTTTGAGTTGTGAAATCTTGCATACCCATAGATACTCTCACACAAACAATGGTTTACCTGTGTAAACACAAGCATATGTATATGTTTCTGTTGCATATGTTTATACCCAATAGCAACCAGCAAAGATAATTAGACATCTGCACATGTGGAAAACTACCACACACCTGAGACGTCTGCACATACATCCACACACCTGCATACCCACACTAAGACTTTACACGGAAACATGTACAAACTCAGCACTCCTGTGCAACACGTACATATATCTGCCTTTTCCTGAGCCCTGAAAACCCCAGCCCGTGGGTGTGTAGGAAGTCAAGCCAGCCGCCCTCCATGTGGGGGCCATGGTGGAAAGTATGATCTGAGCCTCCTTTGTAAGAAGAGAGAAGGCAGGACAAGGGTAAGGGGTATTTCCAAGTTGTCGCAGCATCAATGTGTCTGGGTGTCCAGGGCAACCGTACCTGATCGCCTTCTATGGGTCTATCCAACTGTTTGAGACATTCATGGTCAACATGAGAACCAGTTTATTCTTTAGTGAGGGACAAACCCTGGGCAGTACTGCATGTGGACTGCTCAAAGGGTTAGGGATGGGCCTGGGGTTGAGCTATATCGTATGCAGTTGCAAGGAGGGATGCTGAGCAGGACCTCTGGAAACATTAGGCAACGTTTCTAAAGGTGTAGCAACTTGATTATTGACTCCCAGTCAATGTTTCCAGTGGTCCGTTTGCTAGATAATTCTAATGTGTTACATTTACCACTCGTTTTTTCAATTCAAAAGCACTCAGGGCTGGTAAAATGGCTAAACAAGTACAGGTGCTTGCTGCCAAGTCCTGTGACCCTAGTTTAATCCCCAAGTCCATATGATGGAAAGTGAACCAACTCCTTCAAGTTGTCCTCTGACCTCCGATGGGTACATGGCATGTGTACACACACACAAATATAATAAACAATTTAAAAGCATACAGCAAATACATTAGACAGATTAATATTCATTTTCATTTTATATGCAAAATAGTACTTTAAGGAATGTTCCAGAGCCCCAAAAGCTAAAGATCAGAGAATGGTTTAGTTTTATCTTGTTTCTAAGGCAGAATTTCTTGGTGTAGCTCTGGCTGTCCTAAAACTAAAACTTATTCAGTAAGCCAGGCTGGCCTTGAACTCAAGAGATCTGCCTGCCTCTGCCTCCCAAAAGCTGAGATTAAAGGTGGGTGCCACCACTGCCTGGTGGGATATTGGCTTAGTTTAATAAAGGTACTTAATACTTGTACCTGGAGAGGGACTTTCTGGAGACATCTGCCAGGAACAGCCTTCTGGAGCCCTTATAGGGACTTTCTGGGAACGCCTGTCTTCAGGTGCCACCCACATGTGACCTGGACTTTTGTTCTCCTGTCTTGCCCTATGAGTTTGGCCAAGTCTTTGTTTATCTGTGTTCAAAGGATTCACCTTGGGACATTTCATGAATTCTTCCATCTTTCATCCCCAAGTATGGCTGGGGACCCAGTCACTGGTCCAGAGGACAAGCTGATTCTGTAGGGACAAATCAAGCTTGCTGCAAAGTCAAGCGCTGGGTTGGGACCTCTGAATGGTGACAATCTAGGTCCTGACCCAAGGTGGGCGGGGCTGGCTAGCTATGCTGCTTGAGGGAAGCACAGGCTGCAGGGTGAAGCCAGGCTAACTTTCCTTTCCTGGTAATGTGCCTTGCTAACCTCATTTCCTTTTTCTGAAGGGAAATGCCACTGACATCACACAACTGGATTTTCAGCGAGGAGGAGGCAGTAGGAGAACTCGTGATCCTCTTGTAGGCAAGAAGCATATAAGATAAAATGAGATGCAAGCCTCACCCCCCACCCTCTGCCCCGGGGTAGATTTGCAGAGCTCTCATCTGAGGCTCCCAGACTTTGCTTTAGAGATGAGGCACCATAGATTGGAGAAGACCAAAGACTTGTGGACTCCTCGGCAGTGCAGGTCCACAGATGGAGGGTACCAGCTATCTCATCCATCTTCACAACAGCCCCCACACTTACCAAGTTACCCAGACCAGAACTCAACCTCCACCTGGGAAAACTGCCTCCCAGCACCTTCCTGCTTGCAACAACAATTACTCATACCTGTCTTTGCTAGGCAACCCCGAATATGAGCCTCCTTGTCCCTCTCCAGGGCTGGTCCAGCCTAGGCTTAGTCTGCCTGCACACATTCTGTCCTTTTTTTTTCCATCCTCCACTCAGCTACCTGGTAACATCAACAATGCACAGAATCCATGAAGTGACTCTTTGGCTGCAGCCTCCTAGAGTCCCTTAAGTGGGCATTGGGGCACCTCCATGGTACCCTACCCTCCTCTCTGCAGCTGCCTCTCAAAGGACCCATTGTTTCCTTAGCATAGAGAACATAGAATGTTCACTCTTCCCAGCAATGCTTCCAGTGACTGAGACACCAACCCAGCCACAAAACCTTCAACCTACCGTTTGTCCTGCCTGCAAGATGTGCTGTGGTGAAGGTGGTGAAGAGCTTGAGGAATTGGCTAACCAATGACTAACCCAGTTTGAGACCCATGCCTAGAGAGAGAGCTCACACCTAACACTGCCTGGAGGGACAGGAACCAGAGGCTGGACAACCCAGAGATCCAGGATAGAACCAAACACTACAGGCAGCAGCAGCAACAACAACGATAACAACAACAGAAGTCAATGAAATGATTACTGGTGAAACTCTGCTATACTCGTAGACCAGAGCCTAGCATCATCGTCATCAGAGAGCCTTCATCCAGCAACTGATGGGAGCAGATGCAGAGACTCACAGCTGAACATTAGGAGGAGCTTGGGAATCCAGCAGAAGAGGAGGAGGAAGGATTGTAAGAGTCAGAGGAGTCAAGGACACCTGAAGAAAACTCAGAGTCAGTTAACCAGGACTCATAGAGGCTCAGAGACTGAGCTGACAATCAGGGATCCTGCACAGGACTGACCTAGGTCCTCTGCATATATGTTATGGTTGTGTACCTTGGTCTGTCTTCCACTCTTTTGCCTG
The DNA here is from genome assembly GCA_021653895.1 of Mastomys natalensis. Taxonomy (NCBI): domain Eukaryota; kingdom Metazoa; phylum Chordata; class Mammalia; order Rodentia; family Muridae; genus Mastomys; species Mastomys natalensis. Next base: position 699,826 of record JAJTUV010000480.1, read on the forward strand.
CTTTGGGGACCATTTCTTCCTACTGGGTTGCCTTGTACAGCCTTAATATGAGGGGATGTGCCTGGTCTTATCCCTGGAAGGTCTGCCCTTACTGAAGGGAAACAGAGGAGTGGACCTGGGGGAAAGGGGGTCAGGGGTGAGAGAGAGGGACTGGAAGGGGCAGAGGGAGGGGAAACTGGTTGGGGTATAATATGAGAGAATGAAAAATATATTGTATCAAAAACATAATTTTAAAAAAGAAAGAAGGAAATGGTCACTCTGTCCCTCACGCTATCTCCTCTGCTGGAACCTCATCCTCACCCCTGCTGATTGTCACCCCTGGGAAACTCAGCTGCCTTCTCCCTCCCAAGGAGGGAAGCTCATCTTTTGGCCTGTGAGTCTGAGTCTTCTAGCTCCTTGAGGGCAGCAAAGGTGCTTACTGTGGAAAATTTCAAGCACACAACAAAAATAAAAAGAGACAATCCATTTGCCTAAGAATTTCATGAATTTATTGTTTTTAATAGCTGAGTAGTACTCTATTGTGTAAACGTACCACATTTTCTGTATCCATTCCTCTGTTGAAAGACATCTGGGTTCTATCCAGTTTCTGGCTATTATAAATAAGGCTGCTGTGAACATAGTGGATCATGTGTCCTTGTTATATGTTGGAGCATCTTTTGGGTACATGCCCAAGAGTGGTATAGCTGGCTCCTCAGGTCCAATTTTCTGAGAAATCACTAGACTAACTTCCAGAGTGGTTGTACCAGCTTACAATCCCTCCAACAATAAAGGAGTGTTCCTCTTTCTCCACATCCTCCCCAGCATCTGCTGTCATCTGAATTTTTAATCTTAGACATTCTGACTGGTGTGAGGTGGAATCTTAGGGTTGTTTTGATTTGCATTTCCCTGATGACTAAAGATGTTGAACATTTCTTTAGGTGCTTCGTGACCATTCAATATTCCTCAGTTGGGAATTCTTTGTTTAGCTCTGTACCCCATTTTTAATAGGGTTATTTGATTGTCTGGAGTCTAATTTCTTGAGTTCTTTGTATGTTTTGGATATTAACCCATCAGATGTAGGACTGGTAAAGATTTTTTTCCCAATCTGTTGATTGCTGTTTTGGCCTATTGACAGTGTCCTTTGCCTTACAGAAGCTTTGCAATTTTATGAGGTCCGATTTGTCAATTCTTGATCTTAGAGCATAAGTTCAGGAACTTTTCCCCTGTGCCATGTGTTCGAGGCTCTTCCACACTTTCTCATCTATTAGTTTTAGTGTGTCTGGTTTTATGTGGAGGTTCTTGATCCACTTGGACTTGAGTTTTGTACATGGAGATAAGAATGGATCAATTTGCATTTTTCTACATGCTGACACCCAGTTCAACCAGCACCATTTGTTGAAAATGCTGTCCTTTTTCCACTAGACAGTTTTAGCTCCTTTGTCAAAGATCAAGAGACCATAGGTATGTGGGTTCATTTCTGGGAGGATGGGTAAGATTCTGCACAGAACCTTACCAACTAAGACAGAAGTGCATTGCTTTTTATAATGCATATTCCACGATGGGTAAGGAAGACATTCTTGTCAGAATGACTTAAGATAGGCTCAGTCTTGTTTATGAAATGAAAAAGGGGGAGAAGTGTTGGGAGCCAACTTTGAGCAGAAAGCAGCTATCATCTTTGCAGCCATCTCAGGCCATATACCCTGACAAGAGACTTGTTTTCAACAGCCTACAACAGCTGAGCACACTCTGATAAACATCATGTTTTTCTCCCATATCTTGTTTTACTGCTTAGTGCCCCAACTGCAAGGTGCACGTGGTCTCCACACAGCTAGCTAGGTGCACGTGGTCTCCACGATGCAAGGCACATGACGTAGTGCCTTCAGCTATGCTTGTCCACGAGGGAAAGGCATGTGGTAAAGGGTATAAATACCCAGAATTTCCTTTCAATACAAGAGACTTGATCAGACTCTGTCTTGTCTCCATTCTTCGCGTCTCTTGCCCCTCCCCACTCTCTCTCTTGCTAGACCCTGACCTGCGGACCAGAGCAGCAGACCAGGCCGTTACAACGAAGTGGAGAGCTTTTGGGGCTGCTTGGTAAGAATCTGACATGGGCCAAGGAAGGAATATGATATTGGCCAAGGACAAAGAAGTGGACTTCAGGCAGGAATCTGACATTAGACTAGAACAAAGAAGTAATTTCAGGCAGGAATCTAATTACTAGGCTAGAACAAAGAAGTAATTTCAGGCAGGAATCTAAATCTTAGGCTAGAACAAGGAAGTAGACTTCAGACATGAAAATGATCTTGGGCTAGGACAGGGAAGTAGGCTCAGATACTTTGGTCATCCTGATAAGCCCTTAGAAACAGTGATCACGGGAGTGTTCAAGTAATTGGGTTTAATGCCTTGCTTGTTCTTTGACTATTTGTGTTTACTGTCTTGCTTGTTCCTTGACTATTTGCATCTATTGTATTGCTAGTACCTCAACCTAGAACTGACCTTAATACTTGCATGTAATTAAAATGGTATAAAAGCAAAAAGGAGGAGGGGGGATGGGATAGGAGTTTTCTAGGGAGGGGAAATGGGGAAAGGGGATGGCATGTAAAATGTAAATAAATAAAATATCCAATAATAAAAAAAAAAGAGATGAGTCCCATACAATCTTTGTTCCCTTTTTAGTAGGCAGAGTTGGTAACCTATTTTTTAAAGGACACTTACTAAGCATCTATAACGAGCAGGTAGCGCATGCCTTTAAATCCAGCACTTGAGAGGCAGAGGCAGGAGGATCTCTGAGTTTGAGGCCAGCCTTGTCTACAGAGTGAGTTCTAGGACTCCCTATGGCTACACAGAGAAACCCTGGGAATGTAGCTCAGTTGTTAGAATGCTTGCCCAGCATGCATGAAGCTCTGGGTTGGATGCCCAGGACAACATAAATTGGGTATGGTGGTACATGCCTGTAAACCCTGGATTTGGAAGGATGAAGCAGGACAATCGTAAGCTCAAGGTCAGCCTTGGCTACATAGTAAGTTAGAGGGTAACCTGAAGTATATGAGACTGGAAAAAGCAATCAAACCTGGCCCAGTGCAATGACTCAGTGCATAAGGGCACTTGCTATCAGGACTGATGATCTAAGTATGAACTCTAGGACCACATGGTGGAAGGAGAGAACCAACTCTTAAACATTGTCATCTGACCACTCACATGCCAGGCATAAAATAAATAAATAAATAAATAAATAAATTAAATGTAATGAAAAAGTCATTATAAAGACCCAAACCGAAGAGAAGTTTGGGTTGCTATTTTAAGGAATGCCTAGGCTTAGAAGACTTTTGCTCAGATCCTTTGGTGTCTATACTTGGATGTCTAGTCCCTAATGCTGGAAACCTCAATATGGACACGATGCCTGACTGCTCCAGGGTGTCGGTTCTCTCCTGCCACCACTCGGGTTCCTGGCTGGCTGGCTGGGTGCCAGGTGAGCCATCACACCAGTCCTAATTTTCTTTTATTCTTATGAAGTATATGTTTCTAAAAATATTCTGCAAATGATGTATTTTTCAGTGAGGATATTTTTGCCTCTACTCCCCATTTCTTCTCTTCTACAGATGAAAATTTCTTAATGTTTGTTTATTTTAACTGTTGTTTTAATTAAGGAAAATGTGCACATGGTTATGTATCCTCTTCCCTTTTCTGATAAAAAATAATGTGGCATACTATTTTCTCCAGCTGTATTCTCACTTGATGTTGTGCCCTGGAGACTATTGGTCAGAACAGACAGAGAGCCCCCTCCTTCCCTCCTGTGGTGAACCCAGCCCTACCAATGTTCCTTCACATTTTAACACTGCAGAGGACCCAGCCATGAATAGCTTTATGTGTGTGTGTCTTGCTTCTGTTAGCATCTCTTTGAAATCAATTCATAGAAGCGAGATTGCCTGGCCAAAGGATATAGATATGTAACTTTTCTAGAAATTTTAAAATTCCCCTCCATATAAGGCTCCTACCATTTCATATTCCCAGAAGACTGGGTGTGAGAAGGCCCATTTTCCCACGGTACTGCCAAGGGGGTCTGGTCTCCAGCCTTTGGCTTATGGCCAGTCTCATAGATGAAAAGGAGCATCTTGGCCAAGTTTTTATCTAACTGTGAAGAAGGTTTACAGCTTTCTTATGTTCAGAGCCTGATTCACTTCTGGGTCTCCAGTACCCTGAAGGGAGCCCTGAGAGAGAGTTCTGGAACAAAGGAATGGCATAGACACACACACACACACACACACACACACACACACACACCACACACACACACACAGATACACATGCACGAGTGTGCATGCAAAGGATAAGAAAAGAAAAGAAACCAGATAAGTAACCAGATGAAGGGATGATGTCTTGAAGAGGAAAGGCTGACTTGACTGAGGTCATGTGTTTTATAGGCATCAGTGCTGGAGCTAAGTTGATTCCATTGGTTTCTTTTTGTCTAATTTTAAATATTTTTCTGACAGAAAATTGAAGAGGGGCACATAGCAGAGTTTAGAGGGCACAGGAAACTGTAAACAGGAAAATCAAGCTCACCACCTTGTCATCAATTAGCTTATTTCTTCACAGACAATGCTTTTTAAAATTAGTTTTGATTATTCCATCCAAGGTTTTATACTCTATTTATTCCTTTAAATTTTTAATCTATTTGTTGTGTGTGTGCACATGCATATGCATGTGCTTGTGCTACAGTGCTTGTATAAGGTCAAAGGACACCTTGTAGGAGCTCATTCTCTCCTTTCCAAGGATTGAACTTAAGTTTTGTGGCACAGGTCTTTACCTCTCGAGCCGTCTACCAGGACTGTTATTTCTTCCCTCACACTTCCCATGTGTTTTAGTGACTATAATGAATTACCAGAAGCAATCTACTTGTGTTACAATGGGTGATTAATGCTACTCTAACTGCCCAGTGGCAGTGGCACAAGTCCTTGCTATCCACCCCAGTGTTCTGGGTTCCCAAATGAAAGGACACACACACACACACACACACACACACACACACACACACACACACCCTATATTTAATATGCCTTAATCAGTTCAATGGCTGGGCCACTCCCAAACTTCCATGTGGCTAAACCTCTTCACTGATACTCTTGAGGTATTACCAAAATCCATATTCCAGCCGGGCAGTGGTGGCGCACGCCTTTGATCCCAGCACTTGGGAGTCAGGGGCAAGTGGATTTCTGAGTTCGAGGCCAGCCTGGTCTACAGAGCAAGGTCCAGGACAGCCAGGGCTACACAGACAAACCTGTCTCGAAAAACAAAAACAAAAACAAAACAAAATCCATATTCCATCTGTTGGTATCAGGCTCCGAACCCAGTGACATCACATCTAGACAACCCTCACATAACCACCATACATTCCCAGAATCCACGTGGCTACCTCCCACCCTTTCCTGCAAGAGGCTATGTCACCGCCCATATAAATAGGCAGAATTCCTGACCTCTCTCATTTCTTCCTCTTCTTCCCCCCTCCCACCTTTGCCCTATCTCCTGAAACCATAAACCATTTGGTCTGGTGTGGTCTTTTCCAAGTCATGTGTGAACGAACATCATTGGTGCATTGGCTGGGAATGAACCTGGGTCAACTGCTTGGAAGACAGCTATGCTCACCACTATACCACCATCTTTGTTATAGACCCAACTGGGGGGCCCCCTGGGGCTGCTCTTCCCAGCTTTTATGTAATTGGTATGCTTCTCTTCTGCAGCTCTCAAACCTGGATCTTATTCCTTCTCCGGCATGGCAGTTCTCCTTCTCCTCTCAGGCCTCTTGCCTGTGAATCCTAAAATCCAGCTTCTGCCTTCCTACCCAGTCATTGGCTGCCGGCAACTTTATTTACCAGTCAGAACCAACTGGGGGCAGGGACCCTTAGCATCTTACATATGGATTCTTGTGCAATTTTGGGAACCCAAATAACATAATGTAAGCTTCAGGCCAAATCCACAACAAAAAAAGAGATGTTTATCACCTCTAAGTTTTGGAGACTGTAAGTCTAAGCAGTGAGGGCCAGACTCTGGCAAGGGTCTCACACAGAAGGTGAAGGCTGGATGTGGTGTGGAAGGAAGACATCTGGACAGGAAGCTAGAGAGTTGGTGTGATGGGTGGTTTCTTTCAACTTGACAGGAACCTACACATATCTGGAAAGAGGGATTCTTGACGAAGAAAATGCCTTTATCAGATTGGCCTGAAGGTGAGTCTGTAGGGCATTTTCTTGATTAATGATTGATGTGGGAGGGCCCAGCACATCCTGAATGACATCAAAAAGCAGGCTGAGCAGGCCACAGGGACAGGCAAGTGAGTCATGTGCTCCCATGGTTTCTGCTTGCGTCCGGCCTCCAGGTTCTTGCCTTGAGTGCCTGGCCTGATTTGATGATGTACTGCATGTAACATGAGAGGGGAAATAAACCCTTTCCTCCCTAAGGTGCTTTGGTTGTGGTGTTTATCACAGCAACAGAAACCTACCTAGCACACAGGGGTGGGCCAGGCTCAGAAGTACAACATCATAACCTCTCAGAAGGGCTCCATTAATTCTTTTGAGGACACAGCCCCAACAACCTAAGACACTAGGCTCCACCTTTTAAACATTCCATCATCTCTCACGTCACCATCTAAAGACCAAGCTTCCAAAACATGAACCACTGGGAGGGACATTCAACATCTAAACCACAGACTCTATTCATGACAATTCTGCAAATGTCATTTGAATGGCCATATGTTGCTTCTCTATTCCAATATATGTTCATGTATTTCTTTTCTGTTGCTGCTAGACTTCCAGATCATTTCCAGATTTTTGCCGTTATGAAAATATTCTTCCACGTTGATCTTAGTTCACATTGTGGACTTTCACCCCTTAGAGCTGATTCCTGGAATCCTAGCACTGTGATCTGAGTTCATGGTTTTTCTTGGCTACACTCAGAGGGGTGAGTCAGTTAAGCTTTGCTCGTGACTCTGTAGAGTCCCTGCCTTGGCCTGCTTCTCAGAGTCTGAGATCTCTAGTCTAGCTCACTCACACCTAAAGCTGCTAAGAAGATGGATGAGCTGTGGCCCACCTGGGACAAGAAATGGGCCTCTTTTAGCATCCATTCATTCCTCCTGGAGCCAACAGGAGGAAGCCACACACAGGCAGGGGGAAAACAGAGAGGTGAGGGGCAGTATGAATAGCACTCACAGGGCAGTGGATCAAATGCAGACCCTCCCACTCTGGGAAGGATTGCACAAGCCAAAGATGGTGGAAGGCTGACTGAAAGAAGCACAAGTGCATGTAGTGATAGGAACATAGCTCTTTCTTGACGGATGAGGTGGGGCAGTGGGCCTCTCCAAGCCAAGTCCAGAGACACTGAATCTTATCCCACAGACAGTAAAGCAGGAAATGGCAGTGATGTCCAAACTGAGAATAATCTTTAGGCTTATAGGGATGAGGGCAAGATTGAGAATGGAAACTGGGCAAATGTAGGAAGATACCACCCAGCTTGGAGATGATATCAACACTGTGACAATAGAATCTGATCAAGGATATGAGTGACACTGGGGACACAGAGTGGAAAAAGTTACACCAACTGTTAGGGACAACAGTTTACAGACAACAGAACCGGGGCACCTGGATTCCAGTATCTCCTAAATATGACCTGGGATAGATCTCTGGCCTACATCCAGGCCTCCGTTTCCACTCTTCTACCCCAAGAAGGTTGAGCTAGCTCATCTCTGAAGACTTTAATGCCTTCAAAATTCTGTGCTCCGCAGACTGCCAGGCAGCCAAGGTTCCTGAAGGGAAGAGAAGAGAGGAACCTGATGTTGAGCAAAAGGACTGCCGGGAGATAGGGAACAGGTTGGGTCAGGATTCCAGCTAGGTCTCCCCACCTCATCCATCTTGCTAATAACAGCAGGGTGGCCCCAGCCTAGGCCAGAGACCAGATGCAGGAGAGAGGAACTGTTTCAGCAAGAGGAACAGAGGAAGAATGGAGAGCTTCCAAAAAGCTGTGAACAAGTTGTGGGCTCTGGCTGGGTGCCATCGGCCTTTATTCAGGCCAGATTCAGGGAGGCAGGTCCATTTCTCCTCCTGCATCAGAGCAGCAGGATGATAAAGAGCCCTAGGTAACTGACAGCATTTGAAAGCAAACCTTGCTTCCTCTGAGCTAAATAGATGTCATCTGGCTGCAGGGCTAAGCATCCTCGTTCTGTGTCACCTGGCTGCAGGGCTAAGCCTTGCATCCTCCCAGTCCACCACAACATACACAGTTGCCATCAACAGACTGCTCTGTCTCTCCTGGCTTCAGCCAGTTTCCAGGATGGCTGTCGACCCCTCCTTGCCTTTAGTGTAGATGGCTGCCAGTGGCAGTGGAGGGCCCATGCTTGCCTGTGGCTATCTGGCTAAAGAGAGACAGTGAGGACAGATACTCCTGACTGGGGTTGGGATTCCTTTCCTTTACTCTGAATGGGACAACTTGGGTCCGGTTCCCATCTCATTACAGCCTCTCTAGGAATGCCTGCCCTATATTGACTGGCTTGAAGCAGTTGGGACCTCGTGTGAACACTGGGAGTGGGGAGAATGACCAAACAGAACTGGGGTTCTCTGAGGTGGTAACAATGTGCTTCTGGGCCCCTTATTCTCAGCAGTGACTGAACTATGAGGACAGGTACCCAGGTCACCGGGGCACTGAGAGGACGAGTGTGAGGAACTTGGGCCACTTACCAATGGGTAAGTGGAGGGACTGAACTGAGAAAAATAAATATACAGAAATCCAGAGGGCTGCGAGCTGCACCTCAAGCTGGTGAGTGGTTCTTCCAGGCTCAGCAGTCTGGACCCTAGGGCTGGCTCTGCTCCAGCCCTAGGACACACACACCCATCACTGAAGCTGCTTTAGAGCTGACTTTGGACTAGATCCACAGCTGGGGATGTGGGTTTGAACTCTGGCTCTGAACTTCTGTGTTCTCTGGTAGATGGGTTAGGGGCCCCACCTTCAGTACCGCTTGGTTTCATTGCCAGAGGGCTAGGTGAAGTGAAATGGTGCTTTGCTAACTGTGAAGTGCTATGGAACCGCTAGGCTTCCCTTCTGCTGAATATATTAAGCACTGGAAAGCTGTGGGGGAACAGACAGGCTTTGAATCTACTTTGCAATAAAAGAGATGAGTCCCAAGAGCATTGGTGACCTGCCCAAAGTCACACAGGACTAGAACATAGGCCTAGGCCTTGAGATGGGTCCAGTCCTAGCCTGGGGTGCAGGGGGGGCACAGCTGACACTTGTCAGTGCCTGCTTGCACGTCCTCCAGTTTTTCGGGGGCCATTCTTCAGGGGTTCACTAAGGTGAGGTCACACTTCCTCTCTGGTGGCTTCCTGTTTTTGTCAAACAATGACCCTTTTGGGACCTGGTGCCAGCAGGCTGGAGCTGTTGCCAAAGGCCTTGCCTTCTTGCATAAGAGGAAGAAAGGTCCTGGTTCCCAGGGATGTGACACGGCTTTGAATCTTTTCTGTCCTTTCTGTCCTGGTCACACACGTGAGTATTCAGAAGGTCCAGCTAGATAAGGTTAAGTAGCCCTCTACCAGCATTTATTCTGTATCCATGAGGACAGAATGTGATGTGTCTGCAGGGACAGAGGCACGAAGGACAGCCTCCCCTTAGAGTGACTGGCTAAGTCCTCTGGCTATCTACTCTCGATGCCTTAAGAGCTCAGAGCTTGTCTCCATCCTTTAGTGCAGGTAGCTTTGTCTGAAGTCTTAGGATGCACAGGAAAGCAACCCTGATGAGCGGAGAACAGTAGAGATGGCTTTTTGGTAGGTGAGAGGTGATCAAGGTTTAGATGTGAAAAGCCTGGCGCTGGGATTTGACTTTACATATCCCACTCCCTCCACAATGCTTTTTTAAAAAATCACAAACAAGGCTTGCTGTGAGATGTCTTTCGTCTCAGTACTTGGGAGGCAGAGCCAAGTGAAGCTCTGAGTCGGAGGCTGACCTGGTCTACACAGTGTGTTCCAGGATGCCAGAGCTACATAGTGAGACCCTGTCTCAGGCAAACAAATGAAAACCATTTCTTTCTTTTTTTTTTTTTTTTTTATTGGAAATTTTTTATTGGAAAATTTTTTTTACATTTCAGATGTTCTCTCCTTACCCCATTCCCCCCTCCCTCCCAGGAACTCACTATCCCTTCCCCCCTCCTCCTGCCTCCACATTGGTGTACCACCACCACCCTCCCCCGTACCTCACCTCCCCACCCTCGAGTATCCCCCCCCACGACGTCCAGCCTTCATGGGACCAAGGATCTCTTCTCCCACTTATATATAGCTCCCTTGCATATATAGCTGGAGCCATGGGTCCCTCCCTAAGCGCTCCCAGGCTGGTGGTTTAGACCCTGGGGGTTCTGGTTGGTTGGGATTGTTGCTTTCCTCATGGTGTCTCGAATCCTCTCAACTCCTTCAGCCTTCACTCTATCTTCTCCATTGGGAACCCCATGCTCAGTTTAATGGTTAGCTGTGAGCATCTGCCTCTGAGTATGTCAGACTCTTGCAGACCTCTAAGGAGACAGCTATATCAGGCTCCTATCAGCATGTACATCCTGACATCCACATCAACCTCTACCTTTGGTGACTGCACCTTGGATTTATTCACTTATTTTATGGAATGGACCTCAGTGGCATGAGTATGTAGTTCAGAAGACCCCTTCCTTCTGCTAGGTGGGTTCTGGGGAGCAGACTCAAATCATTACTCCTGACCTTTAGCTTCTCAGCCATCTCTGCCATCCCCAGAAGGCTTTAAAAAGCAGTCAGTCTAACTGCAAACCTCCTAAGACTGGAGCTGCTGGGAGGGGTGTCTATGAGTCTGTGGGGTGGGGGCTCTGATGTGAATAAAATACATGGGAGAATGGAAGAAGGGGATGATGGGAGGGAAGTAATGAGGTCCACTGTGTGTTAGGCATACAGGCATCCCCATCCCCACTCCACAGGTGAGCAAGTGCTGCTCCATAGAAGAGTTTGGGCTGAGAGAGCAGAGCCAACAGGACTCCCAACTGGGCTCTGCACTGTGGATGCTGTGCAGTTCTCTCATTCCAGGCCTCCCCTCCAGAGGGGCTGTGCCTGTGTCTGCGGTGCCTATGTCTGCAGTGCCTGTGCCTGCTGTGTCTGCAGTGCCTGTGCCTGCTGTGCCTGCTGTGCCTGCTGTGCCTGCTGTGCCTGCTGTGCCTGCTGTGCCTGCTGTGCCTGCTGTGCCTGCTGTGCCTGCTGTGCCTGCTGTGCCTGGCTACAAACTACTACAGGCAGAATGTATGCTCAGAGCCAGAACTACCCATCTCCCTGCCTCACCTGGTATCCCAGCATCACCTGGCCACATGCCTGAGGCAGGGGAGTGACTTGGCAAGACCTCTTTCCCCAGAACTTCTAGGATTGTTTTGGCACCTGTACTGCTGTAGAGATAATTAGGAGGTTCTCACAGGCTGTAATCAGGTCCTCTCATAACCTCTTCTCCTAGGGAGGCTATTCCTCTGGGCCTGGGAGCCTGGGAGCCTGGGGGCCTGGGAGAATCACAGCATTCCTGCTAAGAGTCTTGGGGAGCTGTGACTTGGCCTCAGGTTTGTCTACCCACCCTCAGCTGGGCCTAGAAATGTAACATAGACCGTGGAATAGAAGACACTTAAGAGGCAGAGGCTGTCCTGCTGGGCCTTAGGACTTTTGGCAGGTCCTGGGGGAATCCCTCTTGATTCAGCAGTAAGAACCAGCTAGGAGGAGGGACCCTCATCCAATCTTGTTATTGTTTGTCTTCCCACAGAAGCAGAACATGAGTCTGGTGTAGCTCAGTGTGAATCTGCTCACCTAAACAGGTTCCCTCTCCAGCACCTCATGAACTGGATGTGGTGGCTCACACCTGTAATCTCAGTATTGAGAAGGTGGAGACAGGAAGATCAGCAGTTCAAGGTCACCTTTGGCTACATAGAAAATTCAAGAAGGTCTGGGCTGTATTTGTTCCTGTGTCAATATCAAACAAACAAACAATGTCCCCATCCACCTCTATGAAACAAGAGTTTCGTGCAACTAAGCTGTGAGGTAGGAGTAAGAAAGTCAGGAGAGGTTTCCTCTGCACTGCCTGTGAGGTGGCTGCCATCTGTTTTGCGGCATCATGGTTGCCATCCGGCCTCTGGTGAAGCTCAAGATCGTTAAAAAGAGGACCAAGAAGTTTGTCAGGCACCAGTCAGACTGATGTGTGAAAATTAAGGAAACCCAGGGGCATCAACAACAGGGTGCAGAGAAGATTCAAGGGCCAGATCCTGATGCCCAACACTGGTTATGGGAACGACAAGAAAGTCAAGCACATGCTGCCTAGAGGCTTCCAGAAGTTTCTGGTCCACAATGTCAAGGAGCTGAAAGTGCTGCTGATGTGCAACAAATCTTACTGTGCTGAGTGAGATTGCCCACGATGTGTCATCTAAGAACCGAAAAGCCATCGTAGAAAGAGCAGCACAACTGGCCATCAGAATCACCAATCCCAACGCCAGGCTATGTAGCGAAGAGAATGAATAGATGGCTTGTATGCATGTTTTATGTTTAAATAAAACCACAAAGACTTCCGGAAAAAAAAAAAGAAGAAGAAGAAAAGAAAGTCAGAAGAGGGGACAGGGAAGGAAGAAGCCAATACCACGGTGTGTTTAACCACCTCTACTGTGGACAAGGGAACTGTGTTCCTTCACTACCCCAGAAAGCTCCAGAATCATCACCACACAATAGAAGCTGGGAATGGACCTGCTGACTCCAGCCTCCTCTGGATGAGGGTCTATAGACATCTGGGCTATGTTACCTACCTCAATCCCACAATACCAAAGAAGCCTGCAACAGGTTTGAAAACCTTCAGCACACGGTAAGGGTGGAATGCTAGCTTTGTGGGCACTTCTGCTGCAGCTTAGATCCAATGCAAGCTAAGGAAGCCATACAGAAGCTCCTCAATGAGTTGGCCTGAGAGGATCGCTGAAGCTCTGCTGAGCGTGAGAGCATGCGGGGTGCTGAGAAAGAGGCTATGCTGTCAGACTTCATGAGTTCAAACCTTGCTCCACACGCTGCTGACTGTGGGTCTTGACCAGCCCTCAGCACTCTGGAGCTATGGTGTCCTCAACTAGAACAAAGGGATGGTAATCTCTAGACAGAAATGCTTATGAGTTAGTAAAGTGCTTGCTGGCAGTGCAACATGAGGGACTTCAGACTCCACGTCAAAAAGCCAGGTGTGGTGGCATGTGCTTCTAGCCTCAGAGCTGCAGAGGCAGAGGCAGGCAGATCCCTGAGGCTTACTGGCCAGCCAGCCTAGAGTCTCAGGCCCACAAGAGACTGTCTCTAACACAACTTGAGAAATATACTCAAGTATGACTTCTGGATAGCTCTGCCAGCACAATATGAAGTTTCACATACATCCTCCCAAATAAACGTTTAGTTAGAATCAAGTATATCCTGAGAAATTAGTGTATTGGGCAGAGTCTGATGTTGGATGCCATCACAGTCCATTCCCTTCCTCTCGTGTGAGGCTGACTCCCTCGACTCTTCCTCATTTCCCATTTCAACCGGGCCCACTCCCACATTTTCAACCGGGCCCACTCTCACCTCCTCAGAGCTCAGTACCTGTATCACCTGTGTGACCCAGTGGCCCTGGCTACCTGCCTGAGGTACAGCTTTCACCTGATCTCAGGTTGGCCAGGACATCAGTAGAAGTCAAGTGCCATCACTCCCCCTCCTGTCTGTCCTCTGGATCTGGGCCTGTCTGTCAGAGGTTGGGTCCCAATCGTCCCTCAGTTTCATCTGTTGCAGGCCTAACCCCAGAAACAGAGTCATTGCTGATGGGGACTGGTTAAGGTGCCCGTGCATTTTTAAAATCTGGGCAGAAGACACATATATCAGAAGGTCATGTGTAGACTGGGGTTATTTCACCACAAGTTAGACTATCAGAACCTGGAAGACAGGTCTGGAATAAATCCCTTCTAATACTCAGGGTGCAAAGCCTGGTGATCTCAAACTTTCAGCTTTCAGTGTTAGGAGCTGAGCAGTTTCTGTTATTTTGTTACAGTAGCTAGCCAAGAAAGATAGTTTCTTCTCCTGTTGCAAATACGTTGCTTTCTCCTCATTTGCATCTAGCCTTTGTAGCTCTGTTCCTGTATCCAACCATCTCCTTGAAGTAGTGGAGAGCCTGGAGGTGGAGCCGGAGCCACTGTTGAGAGTGTGTCTGGCTTCAGTGCAGAGCCAGCCCACAGCAGGCACTTGGAAAGAGGGGGCTGAAGCTCTCCAGACACAGGCAGTGTTGATGCTGACTGTGGACAGCCATGCAGGCTGAGACAGGCAGCACTGAGAACGGGAGACATGGAAGACTGGAGAGAGTGTGAGCAGCCCATGGGTGGCCGGGGTGTAGATTCTGAAGTGGCAAGAGGCGCTGAGGCACACCGCTTGGGTACTTAAGGGTATATTCTACCAGGCAATCATGTGGCAGTGGAAGCTGTGGATTGGTGGAACCATGGCGGAGTTGTGGGGAAAAGATTATATTACATAAAACAGACCACAGTGAGGCCAGGCAGGACCACCTGAGTGCAGTCCCAGTTGAGAGGCACAGGCTAGACCCCTTATGAGCTGGGAGACAAGATGAGGAAGAAATGGCAGCCTAGGGTTGATACAGCCTAGCATGCACAAAGCCCTGGGTTTTATCCCCAGCACCCCATAAATCTGGGATAGTGGTACACACACAGTAATCTTAGTAGTTGGGAATATTGGAAGAAAATTAGAAGTTCTGTGTCATCTTCAGACACATAGCCAGTTGAAGGCCAACTGGGGTGACTAGAAACCCTGCCTCCAAAAAGACAGTTTGATTACTGGTTGGTATGTAGCTGGTTTCCTTTAAAATAAAAAATGTTATCACATGTGTTTGTTTGTTTACTGTGTGTGTATGGGTCTGTATACCACAGCATACATATGCAAGTCAGAGGACAACTTGCAGGAGTCGCTTGTCTCCTTCAAAATGTAGAACCTGGGGCTTGAACTCAGGTTCTGGACCTGGTGGCTAGCACCTTTACTCACTGAGCCATCTAGGTTATTTATTTTTAACTATGTGTGTAGGGTATGTATACGTGAGCTCGGGTCTCATGGAGGCCAGAGGCATTGGGTGCCCCTGAAACTGCAGCTGTGGGTAGTTGTAAGCTGCCTGATATGGGTTCTAGGAACTAAATTCCGGTCCTCTGCCAGAAGGGTGTCTTAACCTCTGACTTATCTCTCCAAACCCCACTTGGTTTGTCTTTTTGGGACAGGATTTCACAGAGCATATTCAGGCTGGCCTCCGACTGGTTTGTAGCCAGCCAGTGTTGACTTTGAACTCCTGCCTCATCTGCCAAGCACTGGGATTACAGTCACACACTAGCACCTCAGTTCTGATCCCTAATTTGAGGCTTCTCCATTTGCAGTGCCTGCCTCTTACTGAAGATGCTGAGGAGGAGACTGTCCCTGATGTCTGCATCGACATAGGTCAGTTGACAATCTTGTTGAAAGAGCAAAGCCACTAAATAACCTCACCCTAGCCATGATTCACGATATCAATTTGTGGCAGAAGATAATTTTTCCACCTTTTAAAACAGCAAATATTTATGAACATTTGTGTGTCATAGAAGTGAAATATACAAAAACATGTGAAAGTCTGGTGAGATTAGATCTTTCTATAATCTGAAAAATTGTTACTACATTTTAATTTATGTAAGTCTGTGTGTGTAGGTCAGAGAATAACTTCTTTCACTCTACCATGTGGGTCTCAGCTCACAAGTCGTAAGCTTTGGTAGCAAGTGCCTTTACCCATGAGCCATCTCACTAGCCTGTGGTATTGGGCCCTGTGGGTATGAGGTAAAACTACAGACAGTAAAATATGGCTATGAGTAAAGCCATAATAGGATAAGCCAGAATATCAGAAATTCCAAAGAAAAAGATGAGCGTTTTTAATGTTTGGCTCCTCTTCCCTGGAGCACCACAGGCCAGTGTGTCACTCAACAGAGCATGAGGGGCTTGGCTGGGAGGAGCTGGGTGGCCAAATGAAATGGGTTTTTTGGCATAAGTCCACCATGAGAGAAGAAGATAAAAATCAACTAGGATCTTCCATCCACTCTTATTTTTCATCAAATCTCCTCATCTTAGCCTCTCCCTCCCCAAACACATGAAAAGCCAGAATTGGTGGGGTAGACGCGTGACAGCTCTTTCTGAAAACAGTGTTGGTCTTCCTCCCCCTCATCCCAGAGGAGTAGATCTCATAGCCTGCACTGTGGGTTGCTTGGTTAGTGTGTGTGTATGTGTGTGTTCACGTGCATCTGGGAACATGGTATATGATCTGTGTACATGTGTGTTTGTCTGTGTGCATGGAGGCCACTCAAAGGTGACTTTGAGTCTCTTTCTCTATCATTCTCACCTTATTTTCTGAGACAGGTTTACTCTCTGAACCCAGAGCTCATGGCTTCAGCTAGACTGCCTGGCCACTGAGGCCAGGAGATCTGCCTGCTGCTGCCTGGCTCCCCCATGCCAACGTGCTTGGCTTTTCTATGAGTCTGGAGGATCTGAGCTCAGGTCCTAACACTTGCATAGCAGGCACTTCCACTGAGCCATCATCCTGGCCCCAGCTGGTTCTTTGTTCTTTTTTTCTAGACCTGGAACTCATTATGTAGCTAATGATAACTTTGAACTTCAAATCTTCCTGCTGCACTGCCCAAGTGCTGGAATCACCAGTTATGTACTATGCCTGGCATTATCTCAAAGCTTTTCAAAAGAACTGTCTTAGGGTTTTACTGCTGTGAACAGACACCATGACCAAGGCAACTCTTATAAGGGACAACATTTAATTGGGGCTGGCTTACAGGTTCAGAGGTTCAGTCCATAATTATCAAGGCAGAAGCATGGCAGCATCCAGGCAGGCATGGTGCTGGAGAAGGAACTGAGAGTTCTACATCTTCATCTAAAGGCTGCTAGCAGAATACTCACTTCTAGGCAGTTAGGATGAGGGTCTTAAGCCCATACCCACAATGATACACCTATTCCAACAGGATCATACCTTCTAATAGTGTCACTCCCTGAGCCAAGCATATACAAACCATCACAGGGACTATATTAGAAATCAATCAATGGTCTCATTTTGTTGTTGTTGTTGTTGTTATAAGGAGGAAAATCTTCCAGATACAAAAGGAGCTGGTGGGAAGAGCCTTCATGTAGTTTCCTGAAGAAAACATGCATTACTCTTGTGTCATGCTGAGATAAAACTAGAAACATATATATAATCTCTGTCCTTAGATCCTTGGTGTGATAATGGTGTCCTTTTGGTCCTTAAAAACAGGATGGCTGAGGCTTCTAATAGCCCTCACTCACTGAGAGCCAATCACTGGAAAGTCTCTGGACTTCTGGCCCCATCCCTTGACATCAAGGATGGGGGCAGACACTAAAGGTTAAATTGATCTCCAGTGATCAACATTATCAACAAATACCCATGATTCCACAAAGACCCAAGAAGGAATGCCATCAGAGAGATTCTGGACAGTTGACTAGTCGGGACTCTGGGAGGTTGGTGTGACCAAAAAGTGTATGGAGGCTCCATGCCCCCCTGACATGCCTTCTCCAAGAATCTTTGAAATAATCTTTACAAGAAACTAGCAAGTGTAAATGAATGTTTCCAGGTTCTGATAGCCTCTCTGGAAAGTAAACCAGCCTGAGTAGAGGCCTGTCAGAGCCACAGGTGATGGAGGGGCAGTTATGGGGACTGAGCACCCCACCTGTGAGCTGGTACTCTTTCTGGGCAGATCTCAGAATGGCACTAAACCCAACAGCTGATGTCTACTGGAGGAAGGACTGGCTATTGTTAGGTGAGTTTCCATGTGTTCTGGAGCTCCGAGTAATCTATGTGAGTCTTGGAGCAGGAAGAACAGTTTAGTTTGTCTTTTATAAAGTGGTTTCCAATCAAATAAGGCAAGATGAACAGAGAAGACCCAGACAAGACGAAATTAAAGTCTTATTTACAAGATAACCAGTCCACACCCATCTAAATGCTTAGTGTGATAATGGACTTTGAAAGAGTGGAAGACTGTCCTGTGTTAAAGGAAACCTTAGACTTTGCCAGGGATGCAAAGGGTTCTATAACAGAGGGTTAATGGGGTCACTTAGTGAAATTTGGCTCTTGCCTGAGGGTTAGTGTCTTAACTACTGTGTGAAAAGACACTATGGCCAAGACATTTCTTCTAAGACAAAGCACTTAATTGGAGGCTTGCTTACAGTTTCAAAGGGTTAGTTTACGGTCACCATGACTGGAAGCAAACAGGCATGGTGCTGGAGTAGTAGCTGAGAGCTTTATATCCAGATCCACAGGCAGCAAAGGGAGAGATACTGGGCCTGGTATGAGATTTTAAAACTATAAAGCACACCCCTAGCAAGACACCTCCCCCAACAAGGCCACACCTTCTAATCCTTCCCAAACATTTCCACTAACTGGGGACCAAGTATTCAAACATATGAGCCTACAGGTCCATTCTCATCCAAACTACCACCTTTAGTTTACATTACATGAATGTTAAATTTCTCTAGTATATAAAAGATTATCATTCCCCCCCCTTGGAAAATACACACTAAAATTTTAGGGACATTATGTGTGTTGTTTTCAAATGGGTCAGGGAAAAATGTACACATAGGGAGAGAGTTGGTGACAGAATGTTAACAACCGCTAAGAACTGGTGAATACAGAGGAAGTTGCATAGGGGTTTGTTATATTATTCTTGCATTTCCTCCAGAAGCTTGAAATTCTTTGAAAAGTCAAGGGAGAAGTTTGTTTGATGACTCAAGTTTGTTGAAATTCCTAAGGCAATACTGAACTACTTGTGATAACCTTTAAAAACTGGCTCATAAGAACAAAATGTATGTCT
The DNA here is from genome assembly GCA_021653895.1 of Mastomys natalensis. Taxonomy (NCBI): domain Eukaryota; kingdom Metazoa; phylum Chordata; class Mammalia; order Rodentia; family Muridae; genus Mastomys; species Mastomys natalensis. Next base: position 718,712 of record JAJTUV010000480.1, read on the forward strand.
AATCAAGATGATCACTTGTGCTTTAAAACTAAACATACATACAAAAAAAATTAAAAGGAGTTAAAAAAATTCCAGGACAACCCAAGCCAGATCTCTAGGAGGAAATGGCTACAAGAGACTTATTTAACAAAGGACTATGATTCAAAAAATATACAGACAGCTTTTAAAAGTTTATAAGTAAACAATTCACTGGGTATGGTGGTGTGTGTCTGTAACCCTAGCACCCAGGAGTCCAGGTCACAGACACAAGAACCGAAGTAGTATTAAGAGTAAAGTTTACCATCTGTAACCAGATGTGACCAGATGAGGATGTAACCATTCCTCAGCCAAACAAATGAACTGGCATTTATCACTCTTTCTGAGTTTTTTTTTCTCCTATTGTGGCTCTCAGCCAGGCCATCACTGAGACATTCAGAGAGGACAAGACTCACTCTGCTTTCTCTCTCTTATCTGTTCTGTATTCTTGCTCCAGTCTCAAGGTTGGGTAGGGATCTGGGATGTAAGCATGTGGGGGTCCCTGTTAACTGCAGTGAGACCTCTCTGGGTAGCGTTCTTAAGAGCCCTGGTCTACTCTCAAGAGACAGACATCTCCCTTTTTGGACCTGCTACAGTTGGTCCCTGGCTTGTGTCATATAGCACCTGGTTGACACTTGTACCTGCCCTCCACTCCTGCTGAGGAGCCCTCTGTAGGAGGCCCCTTTCTGACAGGGCAGGGATCCTTTAGGGCCCTATCACACACAGGAAACACTCCAGCTGCTAAGGTCTAAAGATGAGGAGGCCACACCCACTGCAGCCTCCACTGTGCAAGTTGCCGCCAAGGGAAGCTCCCACCTGCCTTTCATCTGTAGGCTTTCCCAGGGAGGAGTCAGGTCGAGCTCTGAATCCTCTGAGCTCTGGACCCAATTTCTTAGCTGGAGCATGTGGGGGATGAACTGTGGCCCAGATGTGACTGTCTTCCAGAAGGCTGACTCTTGCCTAGCTTCCTCTCTGGCCACAGCCTGCTTGGGGCTGGAGGGGATATCCTGAGCAGGTCACAGGCTGCTGTGTCCTGCTGGACTTTGGAATTGCTTTTGAGGCTCTGCACAGCCATGACTCCAAGACACAGTCTAAGTTTCCTTTTGCAAAGCTGTGAGTGACTGCCTGACAGAAGTAGCTGATGGGCAGAAGGGACTTACTTTGGTCATGGTTGCAGCCCATCATGGCAAGGGAGGCCTGGGATCACTTCATGGTGGTTAGTGTGTGGTAGAAACTGTTCCCACCATAGTGGATCAGAACGTGGAGAGAAACTAGAAATGGGCCAAGATAATACATTCCCAAGGACCAACCTCCAGCAAACTCCAGCAGGTCCCTTCCTCCCAAAGCTGTTGGAGCCTCTCAAAACAGTGCCGCCAACTGGAGACCCAGCATTCAAAACAGCAGTCTGTGGAGGACACTTTACATTCAAACTATAACATATGCAAAAAGCATGATTTAATATTCTGTAACTCATAACTAGTAAGTGATTTGACCAAAACTGGGATCTTTGTTCGAACCATGTTTGGTTTACTGTTCTATTGCTGTGATAAAACCAGCATGACTGGAGCAATTTATGAAAGAAAGTGTTTAATTTAGGGCTTACAATTTGGAGGGCCACAGTCCATGTTCTCACCTCAGGGAGCATAATGGCAGGCAGGCAACCAAGCAGACAGACAGACAGACAGACAGGCGAGCATGGTGTTGGAGCAGTAGCTGAGAGCTTATGTGTTGATACACAACCTCAAGGCAAAGAGAGAGATACCATGCTAGATTATCACACCTTCAATGTGTGAGCAGAAACAAATCTTTTCTTCTGTAGTGGCTGTGCCAGGTGGCTGTCCCAGCATTGAGGAAACAAAGACTTTGTGTTTTGGTCATTTTCCTGTGTCAACAAATAGACTCTATGTTCATATCATGTTGAGAAGTTGGCAGATTTTTCTCCCATACACACAGCTATTTATTGTATAGCTCATTATATCAATTCCCAACTGTTGGCTCTTTAAGGCTCTTTCTACTTTTAAATGACTACTGATAGTGTAATGTTTACAGTAAACTTATGGGAAGCCAATCAAAGCCCACTCACTTGCACAGGGTGTTCCAAAGGCCCAGAGAAGGATCTAACAGTTTTATACTCTTCTTTTGCATTCTTTGTGTTAAAGGGGTCCTCCTAAATTATATAAACACCAGGCTCCAAAAATCCTAGATATGTTCATTGGCTATTATGAACATTCTAACACTTTTTTTGACTAGTTTTTTTTATTTCCTCAGGACTGATTTCCTAGAGATGGAATTGCTGGGTCAAAGCAGATACACATTTTTGAAATTCTTAAATATATCGCCAAAGGGGCCTCCAGCCAGGCTGACCCATAAGTCCCAGCCCAAATAGGATGATTCTGACAGGCTTGTGTTTCCCTGTGACTGTAGCTCTGGGTTTTACCACTGCTGTTATTCACATTCTGAACGAAGGGTCGTGATCTGAGAGGTCCATGGTTGTCCAGGGTAGAACTTGGCTGAGAGGAAAACAAACCCCTAACCAAGCCCTCGGCCTTTCCTCCTATGAGACTTTCCTTGATGTGTAACTGTTCTTCCTCCTTGGATGTGGGCCACAATCCCATAGTGTCACCGGCTCCTGTCACAGGCAGAAATCAGGCTTTTCTGAGCTGTGTCAGAGCTGCTGTTGGCCTCTGAAAACATCTTTCATTCATCAGGGCCTCGAAAGCACATGTCAGAACACCTGCTGTATTTTGTAATATGCTAATAAGAACTTGTGAAATCTCAGTGCGGTTTAAGGAAAAAAAAAACATTTTGACAACTGCATTCAGCAGAACTGGTTCCCTATAGAATCTTATGTCTCTTTTGTGAGTCAAAAATCTTATTTTGGAAGGAGGTCTGCCTGTCTACATGCTTTACTGAGTGACAAGGGGACAATCAGGATCAGGGTGCTTATTGACTGGTGGGCTTACGTTTTTTTCAATACCTGTGCGTGGCATGGAAGGAAAGGAAGGAACCCTTCTGAATCCACAGCAGAACCAAGTTCTGTGTCAGGTGCTGGGGACTGGAGGAGACAGACTGCCCTTCTCTTGAGAACGTCACGGTCTGGGTGGGAGGCGCAATCTCATAGCTCTTGCCACACGTGACTCTATGATCCACATTATACAGTGTCTTGAGAAAAAACAGAACTTGGGAGATGGCCATAAAGTGCTTGTTAAACTAACTTACAGACCGGAGTTTATGTCTCCAGACCACATTAAAACAGCAACAGCAGCAACAGGCCAGGTATGACAGTGTGTGCTTATAGTATCCCTGGGAGACAGAGTCAGGAGGATCTCAGGGGCTCACTGGCAGGTCAGCATGGCTGAATCGCAAGCTCCAGGTTCAGCAAGAGACCCTGTCTCAAAAAACATGCTAGCGGGCTGGTGTGATGGCTCAGAGGGTAAAGGCACGAGCTGCGCGCACCCCTGGGGACCTGCGTTTGCTCTCTGGAACCCACTAAAAGTTGAAAGGAGAGAAACAGTTCTACAAAGTTGTCTTTTGACCTCCACAAGTGCCATACATATCCACCCCATACACACGCACGCGTGTGTGTGTGCGCAGCGCTCTACTAAATATATTAATAAATTAATTAAAGCAGCAGCAAAAGGTAACTGTTTTCTTTGTATTCTTTAACAAAAGATAACTCAAACCAAAATAAGAATAAATATGGTTGCAGTGGTTTGAATGAAAATGACCCCTATAGAAGTCTCAAGGCCTGACACTATTACTGAGGCTTTGGAGTGCTCACAAAAAGGATCTATCATGACAGCACTCCAAAAGACTCAACAAGCAGCTGAAAGTGTCAGATGCAGATATTTGCACTGAACCAATGGACAGAAGCTGCTGACTCCTGTGGTTGAATTAGGGAAAAGCTGGAAGAAGCTGAGGAGAGGGTCAACCCTGAGGAGGACCAACAGTCTCAATTAACCTGGACCCACTGAGATCTCTTAGACACTGGACCATCAACCAGGCAGCATACAGCAGCTGATATGAGGCCCTCAACACATATACAGCAGAGGACTGCCGGGTCTGGGTTCGGTCAGAGAAGATGCACCTAACCCTCATGAGTCTGGAGGCCCCAGGGAGTTTGGAGGTCTGATTGGGTGGGGGTTGGTCGTGGGGACATCCTCGTGGAGACATCCTCGTGGGGGTGTGGGAGGGGGTGTGGGGAGGAGGTATGGGACGTGGAACAGTGGGAGGGTGGACTGGGGCGGGGAAGAAAATCTGGAGTGTAAAACAAATAAATACATAAGTTAAAGATTTTTAAAAAAGAAAAAAAAAAGGAAAGAAAAGAAAATGACCCTCATAGGCTCACAGGCAGTGACACTATTAGAAGGTGTGGCCTTGTTGGAGTAGGTGTGGCTTGTTGGAGGAAGTGTGTCACTGAGGGGTGGGCTTTGAGGTCTCAGAAACTCAAGTCAGGCCCAGTGGCTCACTTGCTGTTCCTGCTGCCTGCAATAGGCAGATGTAGAACTCTCAACTACCTGTCCACTAGCATGTCTGCCTGTATGTCACCAGGCTTTCTGCTATGATGACAATGGCCTAAACCTCTGAACTGAAGCTGTCTCTATTTTCTTCTTTTATGATCATGGTGTCTCTTCCTAACTGTAAAACTCTAGGACACTGGTAGAGAACAACAGAGAAAGACACTTGTCAGCCATTATTTCTCACACTGTCCATGCATACACACCCACCACACAGAGACAAGCCCAGATTTCCATATGCTCCCATGTGTAACAACTGCTGCCGCTTTTAAATATTGTAAGCTAATCAAAACTGCATCAATGCCTGTGTGGGCCAAATTGAGCATGACTGAAGGCTAAGTTTGACCCAAAGATCATCGGCATTCAATCTTTAGCCTAGAGAGTAGACTCCAGGTCCTGTTCCTACTAAGCAGGAGACTGGGGCCTGGGAAGAAGATCTGGAGAAGAAAATCCATGATGCTAGCCGGGAGAGGAGAGGAGCTGATGGAAGTGGGTGCCACCTGGGGAGGGCGTCAATCAAATAGGCAACTAAATGCCTGTGAACAGAAAATCTCAGGGGCTTCTAGCGAAAAAAATAAATGACAAAAATAAATATAAAATTAAGAAAAATCAAATGTCAAAACTCTTGAATTTATATATAAGATATATTTTTATATATTTATACATAAGATAAATATAAAAATCAATGGTTTTCTGATTTTTGACAATTATCCTAGACATGGACATTTAGAATATTTGCAAATTTATAAATATAAACTCATTTATAACACTGAATAATGACATATTAAGTAGTAAATTGAACAAGGGAGCACCTACTCAAAGAAAGTCATATGTGATCCAGGTGTGGTAGCAATGTCTGAATTCTAGAGCGTGAGAAGTTGGAGACAGATAGACTGGGATTTTAATATCACCCTCAGCTGTATAGAGCGTTTAAGGCTAGCCTGGGATACAAGAGACCCTGCCTCAAAACAAACAACAAACCAACAATAAAAGAAAGATAGGAGAAATAGCAGACCTCACCATATTTCCATGCCAAAGAAGTTTCTACGAGAGATGTACATGAAGAGCCACGACCACCAGGCTTCTATGGGCAAAGAGATGCCCACAGATATCCCAGAGTGGGTAGAGATAACACCAGCAAGAGGACTTGCAGGTATCAAACCAATTAAAACCAGTCATCAGGGAGCCGGTATAGGAACAGGTCAGTGAGATAGACCAGAATTCAGATACATCCTGAATACATATTAGAACATAATTGTTTGACAGAGTAACCTGTAAATTTCATTAAATTCATCTGAAATCAAATAGAATTTGATACCTGTCCAGCTCAAAGTAGAGGGAGGTCTATGTCAGGTTACTTAGAAACTTAAATGTGGGCCAGTAAGGGAGCTCAGTGGGTAAAATGCTTGCTATACATGCCAGACCACCTGAGTTCCATCTCCAGAACCTTAAGGGGAAGGAGAGAACCAACCAAACCCTGATGGTTCTCGTCTGGACTTCACATGTGTGCCACAGCATGCCTGTACCAATACATACACACACACACACACACACACACACACACACACACACATACACACGCATTCACACATACATGCACACATACACACATACATACACACATACATACATACACACATACATACATATATACACATACATACAACATACACACATACATACATACACACATACATACATATATACACACATACATACACACATACACACATACATACATACATATAACACACATACATACACACATACACACATACATACATACACAACATACATACATATATACACACACATACATACATACACACACATACATACATACACACATACTACATACACACATATAACACACATAATATAACACACATACATACATACACACATACATATACACACACACATGCACAGTGATACATCTTTAAAAACTTATATGTAAAGAGCACAGAAGAGCCGGTGTGGTGGCACATGCCTTAGTCCCAGCACTTGGGAGGCAGTGGCAGGTGGATCTCTTGAGTTTGGACCTAACCTCGCTGTCTTGTCTCGCCTCAGTGGGGAGGATGTGCCTAGTCCTGCCATGACTTGAGGTGCCAGGGAGGTGAAGGGGAAGAGATGGGGGAGGGACACATGAAGGGGGAAACTGGGAGGAGAGGGGGGCGATTTGATCAGGATGTAAAGTGAATAAATAAATAACTTAATGGAAAAACTCTAAATCAGGAGCTGAGAGATGGCCAGCAGTTATGAACACAGGCTGCTTTTCCAGAGGACCTGGGTTCAGTTCCCAGCACCACCATGATGGCTCACCACTAACTGTAAACTCCTTTTCCGAGGATCTGACTCTTCAGACTTCCTTTGGCACCAGGCACACACGTGGTTCACAGACATACGTGCAGGAAAAACAATCATATACATAACACTCTGTAAGATTCTAAATCAACAGGGATTTAGAATATATTATTTATTTTTTACCTATCATCTGATGTCCATTATCTGTTTATCTGTATCGATGGCTATTTTTGATTGTTTAATTGGTTGAATTAAGAAGTACACATTGGGTTGTGTCTGTGAAAGCTTCCAGAGACATAAGAGCCCCGATTGATACCATCTATAGCACAACTCCTACGCCGAAGGCTTAGGAACATTGAGGAGGAGGGGGCAGAAAGATTGCAAGAGCCAGGACCAGAGTGTTTACAAGTTAGTGTATGTATGGTAGGAGCTGGACCCATGAATTATCATCATCACCATCATCACCATCATCACCATCATCACCATCATCACCATCATCACCATCATCACCATCATCACCATCATCACCATCATCACCACTGTCCATCATCTTCATTAGCAGGGAGAGCATGAACCTAGTTCCTCATTACCACAAATTATGCAGTCAAGTTTCCAAGACTGGGGAAATTTCAGAAGTCAGGACATCTGAAGAACAATGGATAAGCCTTGCCCTGAGAAAACCGCCTTCACAACTGTGGTATCTCCCCCGCTAGGTAAGTAGATCCATGACAATCGTAATAATATGGTCGCCTAAACAAGACCCGCACAAGGAAAACACCAGCTGACAGTCCAATGTGTATGTGGGAAATCTTTCAAGCGTCCACTCCTCCATGAAGAGCTACAGTCAATCAATGGCTGCTATGAGAGGGAGAACCAGCCTTCTCCAGGGAGGAGGCCCCAGATGGGTTATCCAGTCCCAAGTGGTCAGCCATAAGTGAATACACAGATGAGCAACACGAAACAGACTCAGTAAGTTATGTTTGTGAGGGGGGAAATGGGGTAAGCAGAGAATATCTGAATGTAAAAAAATTTTCCAATAAAAAAATTTCCAAAAAAAAAGTTATGTTTGTGTATATGTATGTGTATAAGTATGTGTACGTGTACGTGTATATGATGTATATGTATATATCCATACACATATACAGCAATAATAATCACAGAAGGGTCATGAATTTGAGGGCAAGCTGGGGGGATGGGAAAGCTGGAGGCAGAGAAAGAGGGGAGACATCATGTAGACATAGTATCCATGTATGAAATTCTCCAAAACAATGTAAAAAGGATAGCAATGTCAGTCCATAATGAATGGCTAAACACATCAAGAACATCAACACTGGAATCTCATGAACTCCAAACAATGAATAGAGGTACATCATTATTTGAGGGGATTTCTTGAAATATGGTTGAGTGCTATTTAAGGTACAGGAGACTATACAGTCTATATCCTATGTTTTTGATAAAGCAATGAGAGAAAATCTCTAATTTAAGCATATTTGTGTTTGTAATGACTGAATCCAGGAAAGCATACGGCAGCCGACAGAAGCTGGTGGACAGGCTCAGATGAACAATGTGGAGAGACCAGAAGCTGAAAACATTCATTCTCTGGCAAACTAACAAGAATAAGTAGGATTTCTGAAAACTAGGGGCCTTTGGAATTGGGCTTCTCATGCCCATGGCGCAGTGCTTGAGTCCCAGAACACACCCTGAGCCCCTCCCATCACCTCTGGTTTTCTTCATGATTCCAGAACCAGAATCAAAGAACCTTTGGACAGAGTCGGGAGCATCTGAGAGGCCACTGCCTTCCATGCAGAGCCCTGCTGGGTCCACAGCTCAGTCTCTGCTCTCTGAAAGTGTTTAAGTAAATGTGAGGGGGTATCATCGAGTCTCTCAGAGAGTCCTCAGTCAGACCCCAGCAGGTCCTCAGCAGAGAGGACTCCCCTGGGTCCCACTTCCTGTCTCCCTGACTCTCCTGTCATGGCTCAGCGCAATTTGTCATTGTTCTTAATGTGTATATGGGAGAGGGAGAGGGAGAGGAGAGGGAGGGGAGAGAGGGAGGGGAGGAGGAAGGGAATTAGAGGAAAGGGAGGGGGAAGGGGAAGGGGAAGGGGAGGGATGGGAAGGGGAAAGGAGAGGAGGGAGGGAGAAGGAGGGAGAGGGAGGGGAGGGGAAGAGGAAGGAAGAGGAAAAGGAAGAGGGAGAGGAAGAGGAAGGGAGAAGGAAGGAGGGAGAGGGGAGGGAGGGAGAGGGGAGGGAGGAAGAGAGAGAGAGAGAGAGAGAGAGAGAGAGAGAGAGAGAGAGAGAGAGAGAGAGATTATTTTTTCTTAAAGAGATGGCCCAGGAGTCCTCATGGCTCCAGGCAGAGATCTGTTCAGCTGTCTTCTTTTCTTTGATCCACACTTTTCTTTACCCCCTCCCCCCACATCTATTCACTGACTCATTCCAAAGCAGGCCCTCCCTGCTGCTGGTCAGTAGGTTTCACTGAATCATCTACTTTGTAGCATGTTTTAGGGAAGGCAGGGTGGACACATGACCGAATCCTGGGACAGCATCCACAACTTGGAAAGGTGGAGCTGGGCGAGTTGGAAGCTCTCCTCCTGAGAGAAGATTCCAGAATGCTGAGTGATGCTGAAAGACCAGAGAGCTCAGGGATGAAACCCCACTCCTTCTGGCTCTCCTGTAGCCAGATGGGGCTCTCCCTTGGACCTCTCTGCTTCAAGCTGACACCCTGCTGTCCCCATAAGCAGCTCAGAGGCCTTCCAAGCCCCTCACTGCTCCAGCTGTGAGGCCTGTCCCTAGCTGCAAACAAACTCTCAGAGCATAAAACCTCCCTCACCACTGACAGCTTCCTAACTTGTGCCCGAGTCTCCTCTGCTCCCACAGCACAGGCTTTATTTAACTGTGCCCAGGTTTCCACAGACCCAGCACCCAGGGCCTCCAGTATGTTCAAGTACTCACGCATTACAAATAAGCATGTTTATGAGAGAGCCCATTATACAGGTGGAGAAGTGGAGACACAACAGGGCAGTTTGCCCTCACTTCCAGAGCAAAGGTGGCCCCAAGAGCAAGGGTGGCCCCGGATCTGAGTTTGATTTCAGAGTTCTCTCCAGGCCAGCCTGATGGGAGGTTGGAGGTGGGAGTTGTGTGGAGTGGGAGCTGGGTCCTGATAACCAGCTGTGGAGAGAGGCTTAAAGTTGGGAAGGCTGAGTTCAGGGAAAGCGCAGCTGGGGACGAGCCACACTGTTTATTATGCTTGGTCTGTGTTCCAAACAGAGCTGATGGATGGAGCCACTCCAGCTCCTATAAACAGCTCAGGCCTCCCCTCCCTCCCCCTGGCCCTCCTGTTCTCAGCTTGACTGCTTGTAGGGAGCTAGAGGTGCTAGTGGTGGGGGGAGACAGGATGAGAAGATGGGAAGTGTAGAGAATGGAAAGTCACAGATAAGGCAGAGTCCTCAAGGCAAGGGGAGACAGGACAGCAGAGGCTAGGCAGAGAGCATACTTATGTGCTCTGGACAGCCCATGTCCCTCTGTCCTCTGCCCTCTCTGGATCCCCTGGGTCTGTCTGAAGACTAGTCAGAAGCCCAAGAGTTCCTAAGTCCTGGAGGGCAGGGTCCATTAATTCTGGAAATCTTTTCTGAGCTCACAGTCCCTAGAGACACACAGAGGACTCTGGGTAGGAATTTTTCCTTCCAGGGCTCTCAATCTGATGGTGGCCCAGACAGATGCTCAGTGCTAGGTGTGAGGGTTCCACGGGGATACAGGCAGCAGGAGGAATCCAGGCATCTCCTCAGAAGAGGCAGTCCATTCAGACAATAGTAGCAGGAGGTTTGTGGATGAGTTGGGGTGTGTGGGGCATTCCTGGTGGAGGAGGGGAGAGCCTGGGGCTGAGGGTCAGATGCTTGGCTGCCATACTGCTCAGTACTGGACATGGTTGTACATGCCTGTCATCCCAGGACTTGGCAGGAGGAGACAGAAGCTGAAGGTCATCGTCCAAGGCCAACCTGGACCACAAGATACCCCGAGTCAAAAAACAAAGAACGAAGCAGGCAAGAAGGCTCAGTGGGTGAAAGCATTTGCTGCCAGGCTTGACAATCTGATTTCAAGCCTCTATATTTACAATGGTAGGAGAGAACTGACTCCTACAAGCTGTACTCTGACCTCCACGCACACGTGCACAGATGCAAATAAATAAAACATAATAAAAACAAAACAGCAACCACGACGAAAACCAATAAGAAAAACAATAATCACTGGCTTCAGAGTGGAGATAGCCTGGGTTAGGTCCAGCTCTAGAATCTCAAGATACAATACAATCTCTGCAAACACTGCAGGGATAAGGTCCCATCAACTGCTCAGCGTGGACTTAGCTGGATACGCTTACAGTGGTTACTACATGGTGGGCCACAGCAGAAAGGGGCTGGGAGCAGCAGGTATCTATCTCCCAAGGTCCTGCAGGCCGTCTGGAGGACAGGGCTGTTTGCAGTGGGCTGCTGACACCTGGATCAGGAGGACTGACATGGTGAGGCAGCTGAATGGGTGGGGCACAGGGCCCATGGAGGAGTGGGGCACCACAAGAGCCTACTGAACTGGATGAGTTGCAGATGACACTCCAGGTGGCCTCTGACAGACAGGGCACATGAGGGCCCCTGGACCTGGCTGAAAGCTTAGTAAACCCGATGCTCTCATGACCTAGTTGGCAGACTGTGCCCATGTTTCCCTGAAAACAGGAATCTCTGTCTTGCTGGGGGGTCTAGGACCAGGTGAATAGGCTCTGCTGTTTGCCAGGAAAGGAGGTCAGGGCCCTGTTGAGAGAATCTCAGGGCCTGGGCTGAGCCCAGCCCATTCACTGGCCTGGTCCAACTCTGCCCTCACTGAACCCCTACTGTGTACTCTCCCATCCCTAGCACCGTCCTGTGAAACCAAAGTTCGGCTCTCCTCTGGAGAAAGAGAGCTGAGAGTGGGACTGAGGTGAGAGCTGAAGCAGAGAGAAACGATTCGAAGGGATCTTTAGAAGGCAAGGCTGTCCATCCAGGGAGGGCCCAGGGGCCACTCCAGATTTGGAGATGTGTGCAGGGTGCTTGGAGGTCGGGGAAGGCTGCTGAAAGGGCTGAGAGAAGATAGCACCTCGAATCGAGGTTTGGTGGACTGCTGCGGAGTGCTCTTACTAGACGAACCCCCTGCTGGTCTCAGTGAGCAGCGCCCCTCCCTCAACTCTTCCTCTCCCTCTACTATCCCTCCTTCCTCCTTCCTCTTTCTTCTCTCAAGTTGACTGCTGAGACTAAATTCTCCTGGATCTAGCCCTAGGAGACATGTAAATCTCTGGTGGGGTTGGGGGGGAGGCTCAGGTCTCCATAGAAGCAGTAGGAGGGACAGATGAGACATTCATCCATCATTTGGAGGTGGCTGAGGAGAGGAGACGTGGAGACGGCTGGGGAACAAGTAGCTTAGAGGGTGGAGACAGTTTCTGATGGGTTAGGGAGCTGAGGGTGAGGTGAGGGGCCTGCCGGAGTCAGGGACAAAGGTCTAATGGGATTTGTAAGGAGGCCTTGGGACCTCAGTTAAGGCAGGGTCCGGTAGTGGGAGAGGAGGAGGGACTGCCCAGAGCGAGGAACGCTGAGAAGGAAAGGTCGGTCTTCGTGGTTTTAAGATGGGGTGGTAATGAGAGAGGCAGCGGACACAATGGCCCAGTACAGCTGGGAAGCAGCCAAGTCACTACTTTCAGAGTTGGGGTAGGCATAGGTATGGATCGACCACAGAGGAGGGGCCAGGTTAGTGGTGTGGGCAGGCCAAGAGCGTCAATGTCCTCCCAATGCTTACAGATAAACCCTGAGGATAGAAAAAGGGTCCAGGATTCAAATGTGTGGTAGGGGTCCCGAAGGAGGTGCGGACAGTTTCCAATTATCTTTAACATTCGTGAGTTCAAAAGAGCCAGGGTGTGAGGCCTCCAAGCCATGAAGGTTAGAGCTGGCAAAACCATGTTGCTCCAGGCCGAGAAGGATGCCATGTGCACAGCACCTAGTCCTCGAGTTGCCCCAGTGGGAGTTCTAGCCCTGAATCTGCCCATTGGTCTTCTGAGCCTTTAACCTTCTCTGGGCCTCAGTCCCTCGCCTGTAGAGTGAGGCAGAGAGAACAGTGTTTTCACTTTATACAGATGCTCCGGCAGACTGTGGGCCGAGCACAGGGGCACTGAGGAAGCTCTGTGACTGGGCCCAGGGCTCCTTTCCTCCCCGCAGCCCATGGGTCTGGAGAATGAGTGGAGAGTCGGGGTGGGGGGTCTCCTCTTATTTTCCATGCCTGGTGAGGATTGGCATGATAGCTGGCCTTGTCTCGTGCTGTGACTGCTGAGCATAGGACCACAGGTACAGCTGCTGGGCAGCTAGCTCAGGGCCTTGAGCATACAAAGCAAATGCTCTACTGCTGCACAAGGGTCCAGCTGCTTTTCTCCCCCCAGTTTCTACTATAGGCTTGTGTGATTCTGAGCAAGGCCCTGCACCTAATTTCCCTATTTGTTCAGTGGGGAGATGACACCCAATGGTTTCAAACTTCAGGAATGAGAGTTTGGGAGCAAGAAAGAAAGGAAGAATTCATATTCCTCTGCAAAGAGGGACACTGAGGCAGGGAAGCAGAGGGCCTGTGGGTGCCTGTCTCAGAGGGAGTGGGTATATGCAGCATGTATGCTTGGATCCTGGTTAGGGCAGGTCCACTTCCTGTCACTTGACAGCCTGCAGGCCCCGCCCTGGCAAGGCCTCTGCCCCAGAGATGGGAGGACATGGACTTGACTTTTTTGGCTTCAGCATCTCTCTCAGCCATGAGGCTCTCAGAGGAAACACATAAGGAACCTTGTTTTCTTCTTGTGTATAACCCAGATAACATAGAAACCTCCGAGAGTTGGCTTGAATTTGCCTCTGCAGCTGCTAAGCTGAGTACAAAGCAGAACCAGATAGCTGAGGCTCTCCCTCTTGGCTCAAAAGCCAGGGTGGGGCTGGGACTGGAGGAGGCCTGAGCAGGGGTTTGAAAACAGCAGCACCAGGTCAGTGTGTGTGTGACAGAAGAGTGCAACTGGAGGGAAAGGCCTGTCCAAGGCAGGACAGGGACGGACCGGGCCTGCGTGCAGCCTAGGTGACCATACTTTAAGCTGGTTCAGCTGGAGCTCCACGATCTAGCCTAGGAGCCTAGATTTAAGACCTCTGGGGGGAGGTTCTGACTCTCTCTTCAGGTCACAAGTTCTTCATTTCCAGAGAGGAAATTATCCGCAGATGCGACAGAGCTCTGGGTGGAAAGGACTCAGACAAATCCTCCCACGGGTTCGGCACTCTCTTGCTCTAACACAGCCAGTCAGGGTGGGTTCTCCATGACTGGCTGGGGACTGCAGGGTCTGGGGGCCCATCACCTCCCCACCTCAAGCCCATCATACTACGTGGTCACTGTGTGGCTCTGTGACAGCCACTCTTGCCAGAGGATAGGCACGTGTTTCATTTACTAGTACCCGGAGACGGGTGTGGCCTCAAACAGATGCTCATTGAGGAGCTGTTGGCATCCTCTGTTCAGCAAACCGCCCACTTTGAGCTCCACAGCTGGACCACATATGCAGCCTGGGAAGGAACCTGCCCATGTGGCAGTATACAGGACACCAAGTCCCTGGCCACTGTGTAACCTGAGCTGGACCCCAACTTCTCTGCCCCTCTGGCTTCCACGGCGCGCGGGCGGAGGTCAGGCTTTGTATTGCTGGCTGAGTTTCTGCCTGCGGAGGAAGCAGCAGGTAGCCAGCGTGGTGAGGACTATGGCAGAGACCAGTGTGAAGCCGAGGATGACGATGAGGTTGACATTCTTCAGCCCTCCCTTCTCGCAATCCTCTGGACGCACTAGGCTCAGGGACACCTCCTCCTGGGAGCCAAAGCGACAGATTAGGTCCTCAGTAGCATCCACATCCACTCGGCCCTGGTGCAACTGGGCCGCCAGCCAGCCGTTGCCGCAGCAGCTGAGTGGATTTCCCTGCAAGTACAGCCGCCGGAGACTGGTCTCCAGGCCACCCATGGCATTGCCTGGCAAGAGGCTGAAGCTGTTGTTCCGCAGATCCAGCACCTCCAGGGACACAGCCCGTGTCCAAGCAGGCAGGTGGCTTAGGCGGTTCTCAGCAAGGTTAAGGCGCTTGAGACGACGAAAGCAGGGCAAGTCCACTCTCAAGACAATCAGCCCGTTGCCTTGAAGCTCCAGTACCTCTAAGGATGCCTCCAGGCCCACCAAGGCTCCTGCGGCCACATCCAGACCAGGATTGGCAGAGAAGTCCAGCTCAGTAAGTGGGGTGTGGAGAAAGCTGCCTGCCCTGAGCCTCTCTATTGAGTTCCCTGCCATGTTGAGAACATGAAGGGTCGGGATCCCAGAGAAGTCCACACAGCCCAGGGGACCGGGTTCTGCTCGTCCCCCACAGGGACTGACCTGGTTTCCCTGTAGGTCGAGCCTCTGTAGGCTGGCCAGGCTGGCAAAGGTGTAGGGTGGAAGTTCTCTCAAGGCATTGTCCTGCAGAAGCAATGTCTTCAGGGACCCCAGGACTTTGGTACCCAGTTCTAATGCTTCTAGCACATTGTGGCTCAAGTCCAAAAGCACCAGGCAAGGCAGGGAGCCCACTCGCCGAACCTCAAAGGATCGCAGGCAGTTTCTGCTGAGGTTGAGGAAGCGTAGCGAGGTCAGATGCTCAAGGAAGCTAGCAGGGACCTGTTCAATTTCATTGTAACTCAGATCCAGGTTCAGGAGCTGGGAGAGGGGATGGGTGCTGGCATTCCGGCTGGGGTTGGACAGTGGGGAGGCTGACCAGCCTTCAGAGGGTGCATGGAGGTCCTCACTGCCCTGGGGAAGCCCCGCAGGGAGCTGGATGAGGTTGTTAGACACATTCAGGTAGATGAGTCTCGGGAACACGGCCAGGTCAGGGAAGTGGAGCAGTTTGTTCTCCCGTAGGTCGAGCCAGGCCAGCTGGAACTGGGCCTGTGGTTCCGGGGCCGTCTGGAAGGCCTCAATGCTGTTGCAGCTCAGGTCAAGTACCTGCAGCTGCTGGAGGCTGAAGTCTGAGATGCACGTGAGGGAGTTCCTGGAGAGGTTGAGGTGGGTCAGGTGGGGCAGGGCCTCAAAGGCACCATCCTCGATGTCCATGAGAACATTGCTGTGGAGGTCCAGTTGCTCCACTGCTGGCATGCCCCAGAAAGTGTGGCGTGCCAGGCGCGTGAGGCTGTTCTCTGCCAGTGAGAGTGTGCGCAGCCTCGGGGCCTCACCCAACAGCCGCTCCACCAGACTGCCATACAGGCTGTTCCCAGACAGGTCCAGGGAGACCACAAGGGGCAGGCGACCCAGACCACCACTGTTCAGTGCCATGCCCATGGCAAGCCGGTTGTGGGCCAGGTTGAGGTGCTCCAGGTAGGGCAGGGCCTGGAAGACCCCAGGCTGGAGGAAGCTAATCTCGTTGTCACTTAAATCCAGGTGACGGAGTGCTGTATAGAAGCTCAACGGGGAGGCAAGGATGCTTTGCAGCTGGTTCCCGGACAAGTAGAGAGCTTGGATGTCCAATGAGAGCACCGAGGGGACCTGAAGTAGGCCAAGGCCGTGGCACAAGGCCTCCTTGTTCACCTGGGGAGAGCAAGAGTGGCAAAGAAGCTGGCTTTGATGGGGACAGGGCTCTGTAGGAAAGATGACTCGCCCTCTTCACAGCTTGTGGTGCTTTTCCCAGATACCCAAGATGTTAGCCTTGCCCCCACCCAGCTGATGCCCCCACGCTGCTCTCTGGCCCTGAATGGCAGTCTGGCCGGTGCTGGGCAGAAGAGAGTAGTAGAAAGAAATAGTAGACAGATCTAAGAATATGTACATGTTGACTGTTGTCCTGTTCTGCGGGAAACTGAGTCACGTTTCACTTACAGTGATACAGAAACAAGAAGCAACATGGCCAAGGTGGGCCCATAGCTTCCAGTTCCACACCTGGGTCCTTGCCACATCCTAGATATATGAAGTCCCAGCTTTAGGCTGGAAGCGTTATCAGGAAAAGATGTCTGCAACAGGGAAACCCACAGGCTTTCCTGCCAGCCCCTTTGATTTGGTCCAGCCAGCACACTCAGACCAAATTCCTCCTGTGATTTGGGGTGGTCTCTGGACTTGATCCTTTCTGCAGCTGCTGTCTACCCCCATATCAGTGGCCCCACTTCTGGTGATCTGGTCCAGCATAGCACCCCAAAGGTAGTATGAGTAAGGAGACAGAGCAGGATAAAGAACCCAACAGGTGCTATCTGATGACAATTTAACAGAATGACCATCAACAGGACACTTGACATGGACACTCCGTTCCTTATCCCAAATTTAACTTTCCTTCCCAGCACCTACTTTACACATCAAGACTTTCAGACTGGTGATTCTGTCAGGGCCTCACAACAGCCTACCCAGGTTTAGGGGCAATCTGATGTAATTATATATTTTTACCAAAGTCCAGGTTGGACAGGGTAAGAGAGACTTCAGGATCACCCAGCTGATAAAGAGGGAGCTTGGATTTGAACACAGGGCTCTTAGCAACTCTTTTCCTTCCACAAAATGTGCCTTTAAGGGTCATAATTCTGTGCAAATGCACATCTCCATCTGGTGGCTCCCAGATTATTATCCCAGGTACCCCTATTCTCCCTAGCAAAGAGTATAATGTCTACATCAGCCAGCCTAGTTTTGTCCCTGCACCCTCGCCTGTCTCCATCAACCCCACTAAACTACCCATCTGCTAAAGGCCCATAGACTGCTCAGACCCACTTCGCCTATGGTACCCTTGGCCTAAACACAGAGCAGAGTCCATCAAGACTGTCTTTGGCACTGGCCAACCTGCCCACTCACCCCAATCCAGTTTGCATGCAGTGACCATGCCTAGCACTGGACCCACACTCTTGCACAACTATCTCCAGACATGCATGGAACATATCTGTATGGGAATTCTTCATGAGGAATCCCAACATGTCTTCCATGGAGTGCCTCTCTAACTGTGCCTTCTCCCTGTGGCTTGGTCCCCCTGAACAATGACTGAACGGTGACCTGCAGACAGTGAGCTTTGCGCGGAGAGGGGCCACTTTGATTGACATGGATGTCTTGAACCTGACCCAAAGAAAGTCCTCAGGAAATGTCTTTTATGAATGAGTTGCAGACATCTGTGCTTAAGTAAAGGGCCTTGATCCAATCAATGCCGGAAAGAAAAGAGCTAATCCAGATATTCATATTAAAGCCAGAAAGAGACATTAGAGCAGAGTGAGCCAGCCCACCTGCTGTCCAGATGCTGAGGTCAAGGCCCGCCCTGGCAGTAACTTGCCTGTGTCACAGAGGTTCAGTGGCTGAGGTAGCAAGGAAGAAACGTAAGCCTGGCATCCCTGCCTGACCTAGCTCTGAGGCTCCCCCAGGACCCCAAGGTGAACAGGGGTGAGGCAGGGCACCATCTGGCCCTGGGCACCTGTGTGAACGACTACTGCATAAAATACCTTGACTAGCCTTATACCTCCAGGAAAAGCTGCCAACTGAGGCTCTAGGAGACCCATTAACACCCTTCACTGCCACCCACAGAAACTAGACGCCTACTTGGCACTTAGCTCTCAGGACCACCCTGCTGTAAGCAGCAGTAAGATGAACTCAATGCTAGCATGAGTTTCTTTTTGTGTAAACTGAGCCTTCAGCTACCCAGGTGCCCAGGCTGGCTGGAGAGACACCACCAGATACTATTTACTCTGCATTTGCAGTGTGCATGCCACACTTCCCCATGTAAGCCCACGCCCATGTCCTCTCCCTTCTGGATAAGCAGAGGCTCTCCAGGACACCAGTTCCAAAGGAACCATGACAGGAACTGCCATAACCTGAGACCATCTATCAGGTACTGCAGAGGTCCAGGAGAACATCTGGTACCCACCTCTTTGATCTAGCCCAGACTTCAGAAGGAGCCTGAAGGACTGAACCATCTGAGTACCCTCCCTGCCCTTATTTCTGAGCTCTGACTGACTGCCAGGAGTCTCTGGTGCGGAGATGATAGGGGCCTGGCTGGGTTTAGCATCCTCCCTCACTTTCCCACGTCAGCTCCTGTTCTGCTTTCTTCCTGAGGGGGGAAAGGACATGCTATCCAACTTCACTTCCCATCCATATACAGGAGGAGAGGTTCTGGCAATGAACAGCACAGGGGAGCTGGGTTTGAATTCTGTCTCTGTCACTTCTGCCGTCAGGGCCCACAGGGTCACAGGTCTCTTCTGCAGCTGGGTATACAACTCTTTTGATAGTTCAGAAAGTCTTCTCCTAGCTCATGCTTCTCCTGCCCCATGCCCTCTGTCTGTGGGTGCTAGAGTCCTCTAGGGCCTCAGTCCCCCAAGGCTGTGGGCATATGGAGATATCTGAGGTCTTTGCTCTCATACTCTGGGTTGTGAAACTCTCAGGAGGTCTCCAAGAATTAGTGGGCACAGCAAGGCACACAGACCCCAGGAAAGGGCTGCTGGCATTTTGGCCTCTGTATGCAGCTATCCATTCTGTGCCCTAGAGCAGCTGGTGGGCCTGTCCTCCTTCACAAGTATACCTGGAGCAGTGACCTCAACCTTCCTAATACTGTGACCCCTTAATACAGTTCCTCATGTTGTGGTGACCCCCCAACCATAAAGTTATTTCATTGCTACTTCATAGCTATAATTTTGCCACTGTTATGAAGTCTAATGTAAGTATCAGATATGCAGGATATCTGATATAAACCCCTGTGGGGGTCACGACCCACACACAGGTTGAGAACCACTAACCTAGAGGGTCTTTTCCATATATCTCACAGAGTCACAATGTCTTCAGTATCTGTCTGTATGGTTTCTGTCTCCTAGGAGCTCTTGGTCAACCAGGTACGACAGTCTTGGACTATGCATGAAACACCACATATCCTCAGTCTGCTCAGCATGGAGATGGGCGGAGGACATGGAACCAGAGGAGGGGTCAACAGAAGATCAGCTTGTCAGTGGTGGGGAGGCTTCCTGGGCTAGGTGGCATGTGACCTGGCTGTAATGAGTGAGGAGCATTCTAGCAGGCAGGCCGAGTCCAGGTGCCCAGCCGGGGAGGGGATATACCAGGAAGATGGTCGGTACAGCAGAGTCTTTCTCAGCTTGTGTAGCCCCAGGATTTCCCAGAAGACCAACCGTTCATAACAGGGACAACTTGAGGAATAGAGGGCTGGTCTCAGTTAGGTCACCTAGCCTCTCCAACCTTTCCCTTCTGTAAAATGGGAACAAATGGAATTGTTGGGCAAGCAGGTTTCTCAACAGCAGTATGCTCAACAAATACTGAGGCAAAGCTCTATCCTTTTCTGGGTCCTCTAACCTTTACTCCTGGACTGGGCTGAGGGACCCCTCCCTCTGGAAAAAGGTGGGATAGGTCCCCCTTACTCTGCCTGCACTGTGTCTTACCGTCCTACAGGGCATTTGGTCTCGACGCTGAGAGATAGCCAGGCCCAGGGTCAGCATGGCCAGGAGTAGCAGGATCTGGTGGCTCATGGCTCTGCCTAGGGTGGAGAGGAAAGAGGAATGTTGAGACCACACTCCCCCCTCCACCAGCAGCACCCACTTGCCCTCCCTCAAGGATCCTAGACTGAAATCAGGAGCCACGTGGGCTTCCTGCAGGGCCTCGGGGGAGCTGAGGGTAGTGGGGAGCTGGAACTTAAGAGGCTGAGGTAGGAGGCCAGGGATTGCAAATTTGAATGCAAGCTGAGTCATTTCTCAGGGGAAGCAAGACTTTTAAAGCAATGTATGACTGTCTGCTTTGCGTTTAACCTAAGGCCCACCCGAGGCCATTGAAATGGCTCAGGGGTAAAGGCCCTTGCTGTTAGGCCTGAGTTTGATTCTGGGACCTACATGTTGAAAGGAGAAAACTGGCTCCTGGACTTCCACTCCCCTCCACACATGCACCTCTCCCTTCAAATAAATAAAATGTAATAAAAAAAAAAAACTTAAAGAGGGTCACCCTGGTAGATGACAATAAGGATGGGTGCTCAGGAGACAGAGGGACCCTAGGGCAGGGCTGGAGGGAGGTGGGCCTCTGATTCAATTTCCCTCCAGGGCCCAGGCAGGCCCCTATCCCAGGTCCTTAGCCCCAAATGGGATGTTTCATTCTTTGCAAATCCTTCCTTTTGACCTTTTACTTTTGGTTGGAATTCTCAGACCTTGTCATTGTTAGAGGCTGGCCGGGCACTGACAGGAAGCCCCACCCCAGCAGGCTGCCAGCTGGTTACTTTCACTGAAGGCTATGGCTGCCCAGGTCCAGGGGCCCACTGCAGTGTAAGCAGTCAAGCAGGGGCCCGTGGGGACCTCAGAGGCCCTTAGCAGGGGTGAATCCCTGTGGGCTTGGGCCATGAGCTGGGGAAACACAGATCAGTCTGTTAATTTAATTAACGAATGGATGCATTCACTTACTCCCCGTACTGGATGTCACCTCACATCTAGTTCTGCTCTGAGAAACAGGGATGAGACAGTGAGCCAAAGAGATCACAGCCTGGACACCCCAGCAGGCTTGTAAGGAGGACCACAGCACTCAGGGGCTGACACATCTGACAGTTCCCTCTCATCTCTGCTGACACCTGCTGTGTGACCTTACACAGGTCTCCTCAGCTCTCTGACTTTGTTGTAAATGCCAACTGTGTCAAGTTTTGTCGAGGATAACGGAGACATTCTATGAAAGGGTCGCAGCATATTATTATTCCTCACTATCAAACCTGACGATTAGTACTCAGTTAATCCCCACAAGGACTCAGTGCTGTTTCCTTACACATCTCATTTTATAGAAGGGGAAAAACAAGCAACCAAACTAAAACAACACCAAGGCTCAGAGAGGTTATGAAATACAGCTAAGACAACACAGCTAAAAGGTAGACTTAGACTCTGTGGCCTTAACCTCTACACTCTGAAGATGGCCTTGGGAGAGATCTGCAGGCCTGTGCTGGCTCTTTTGACTGTTAGAACCCACGGGGGATGAATCTCAACACGGTGGCTGCCCATCTTGCTGAGACACGCAGGGGCCAGTGTGACCCTTTCAACTCTCCTTCCTGTCTCCCCCAGAGCCCATCCCTGCCCCACAGTCCTCCGAGTTCACTACAGGCTATGAGTTCACAGGAAATTTTGTTGTTTTTGTTCAAACGCAGTCCCTACCTGTTTAACATCAGCATACTCAGAGCTAAATGAAATGAAAACCCCTGGTCTTCATCTCCAGGCCCTGGGCAGCCAGCTCTCCTGGGCCAGCTTGTCTCCCACCTGACTTGTCATTGTCCTCTCTCTCTCTCTCTCCTCTCTCTCTCTCTCTCTCTCTCTCTCTCTCTCTCTCTCTCTTTCTCTCTCTCTGTCTCTCTCAGCCCTGAACACGTGTATGTAAGTGTGCTTCCTCTGCCTCCCCTGCAGCTGAATATCTCCTCACCCCGTATAGCTTAGCTGCCATGTCCTCTAGGAAGCGTCTTCTGGTTCCCACGGTTGGCCTGTGTTCTCCGGGCTCTCACAGTGACTGAGCTTTGGACACCCCAGTGTGGGACACAGAGCACACCCCACTATGAGTCCCTACCTCTTGACAAGAAAGTACCCATGGGGACCCACCTCATGACACAGGGAAGCCAGACGGCACAGCAGCCCGCAAGCCTGCACTGTGGGATGCAGGTGAGGAGAGGTCTCCCAACTCCCTCCGTCCCTGCCCCCTCCCTGCTCTAGCCCACCAGGTTCAAAGCTGCCCACCTTCACTGCAGCAGGCAACTCCACTGTTTGGGCTCTTGCTTCCCTCCAGTACTGGACAATCTGGCCCATACATGGCAGCCAGTGATGTTTCAAAACCACATGCCAGATCCTACAGATCACCTTGAAACCTCCAGTAGTGTTCAGGCTTCGCCCTCTCTCCATCAGCTCCACCTACCACCTTCTTCCCCTCAGCAAACTCCTCAGTCACCTCAGTACCTTCCTGGCTGCCTGGGGACTGCTTCGCTGCTCCCTCCTGGTCCAGAATGTTCCTGCTCAGGCTCCTGGGTGTTCTATCCCCCCCTCCCCCATTTCTCATTTGCTTCATTCCTTAAGTGTAGGCTCACTAAATTTCTCTCAGGGAACAAGTGGCCGAATGACATCAGAAGTTCGGCTGCAGTAAGGACAAGTCAGGACCTGGGGTTTTAAGGTGGGGATGCCCAAAGGGACCCTATCTCTCCTTCCTCTGCTAAGTCCTGCTCTAGCCCAGCATGGGACGTCTGCACATCCAAAGGGACTGGACCACAGAATTAGGACAGAAAGAGCCCCCTGCTGTGCCCCATCTGCAGCACTAAGAACTCAGCCCCACGGGGGAGACCAGAGGCATTCCAACCCAGGGGATCACTGTGCAGCCTCACGATGGCTAGTATGGCCCCCAGGCCAAGTTCTTATCTCTCCCTGCCCGGGTGACTCATCTGCAGGACACACCAGTTCCCATTCCAACACTGGCTCTCCTTAGCCATGGGGATGATCAGGTGGCATGTGGCCAGGAACATAGCGGGACCCTACAGTGTCCTTCCCTGATGGTTCAGGTACCAACGGTGCTGAGGACAGAGGTCCTGGCTCTGCAGGCAGGTGAATGGGTTTCTGATTGGAGAGGTGTCAAAGAATATCTCTGTATGTGCTTGTGTGTGTGTCTGTGTGTGACAGAGGGGGACAGACAGATAATGGGGGCAACCCTATAATAAAAATAAGACTGCCCTACTATGTAAGGAGGCTACAAATTTTTCTAAGCCCTAGGTTGATTGCAGGCCTTTTAACTGTCACCGACCACCAAGTGAGGTGACTCCTATTATTCCCACTTACAGACCAGAAGACTGAGGCTTGGGAAGGTGAAGTGCTTGATCCCCCACCCCTAGGTGTGCTGGAACTAGGACTCAGCCAGATCTATATAGTCCCTTAGTGCTGTGTGGTCTCAACTAGTGCAGACCCCACTGGCACCCTGTAGAACTCTCTCCCAGAACACGAGGTTCAGAGAAATGACTTACCCAAAGGCACTTGTACAGTAAATAGAAGAGTCGGGATCAGAAGCCAGCCCCTGTCTTCAAAGCAACTGACAAGACGTCCTTCCTAAGTTGCTCAGAAGCCCACAGGCCCAGGCCCAGGAGTACACTGAGCGGTAGAGCTCTCAGTTTGCCATGACTACTGTCAAAGGGGGCCTGGGAGAGCAGCTTCAAGGCTCACAGGGCAGTGAATCACTCACTAGGGGCAGCCCGTTCTAGAGACATCCCACATCTCAGGGGAATCAGACCTTAACCCAAAGGAATGTGCTTGTGATGTGAAATGTCAGGGTGGAGGTGGAGTAAGGGTCCCTCCTATCTATCATCCAAAAGAAGGTCAGCTTCAAGTCACCCCAGAGCGCTGGGTATCCCCTCCAGAGACAAGGGTGATAGTGTGGAAAGCCCATGTCCGTCTGGGGCAGACCTGAATTCAAATCCTGATCTGCTTGCTTGGCTGTGTGTTCCTAGGCACGCCCGGAGCTTCCGGCCTCGGTTTTCCCAGCTGTCAAATGGGAACGCCTAGCTGAGCCCTTCCCTAGTTAGATCCGCTAAGACACGGGTGCCGAGGGAGGGTCGGGTCCCAGCGCCCTAGGCACCACCACCGACCGCCGCCCCTACCTGGCTCAGCGCAGCCGCCGTCGCCGCCCGACTCCTCCGCGCATCGTTCGCGCAACCCCGGGGGTCTGGCCCGCCGAGGACCGACCGCACCAGCGCCGCTCCAGCCGGCCGCGAGGGGGCGGCGCCCGCCTTTTAAATAGCTCCCGCCGTCCGGCCACGCCCCCTGGGGCTCGGAGCCGCGGGGTCCTAAAATCACCGTCCTGCCAGCTGCGCGGACCTAGGAACGGAGCGTCACCTCTGCTCTGGAATCCCTGGACCCCGGCAAGGGCCGCTCTTGAAATCAAAAAACGCTCGGAGGGAGAAGGATCACAAAGGAAGCTAGGCCGGGGCAGACGCACGTGCAGCCGTGAGCCGGCGAGGTCTGGGGTGCGGGGAGCCGCAGGTCCGCGGAGGAAATCCTGGCGCCACCGCACCAGGGCAGGGGGCTACCCAGAGGTGACTGACAACCACCGGCACGGAAGGAAGTGACCCTTCTTTGGCCCTGAGACGGCCCTGAGGGGCTTCCCCCCCGTACCTCGGCTATCCTGCCTTTAAGTCATCTCCAAGCCCGTCAAAGTCCCCAGCTAACTGATGGAGAAACTGAGGCTAGGAGTTGGAGGTGGGGTGAGGGATACTTGTCCAGGTTCGAGTCCGTGGGCTCATGTATCGAGGAAGGGGCTTTGTGGCTACTCTGTAGCATAGGTAGAGCATGAACAAAGACTCAGGCAGACTGGGGAGCTCCCTACCTGCTTCCCCATTAGGCCCTGATGTTCTCTCACTCTGTCAGAGTTGCCCTAGAGCTTGGCTCAAGGTGGGGGCAGGGCAGGGCTGGTGCCATAGCTACAGGATGAGCAGCCTGCTTCTCTTGTGCCCCCAGGGGCTGCGGTTGTGGTTCTGTGTCCGGATGGGGCTCCCCAAGAGATAGGAGATATAGGGGCAACCAAGCATGCCCCCCAACACTACAGAGGTCTCTTGGGACTGAGGACCAAGCCGGAACTCTTTAACCCCCACCTCCTGCATCTCTGCCCATCGTACTGTGTGATTTGGGGAAAGTTGCTTGACTTTTCTGACCTCCACTTGTTTCTGTAGAGAGACACAAATGGTAACCCCACAGTTCTGCTGGCTGAGGAGACCACATAAGACAGCCTGGGTTAAGAACCCAAAGAGGAGCCTGAGCCTTTTCCATGATGGGCCCTGGGAGGCTGGGAAATAAACTTGTCCAGCATCCTCTCTGTGGGCAGATGTGAGGCTGAGGAGGTAGAGCAAGGAGGGCAGCTGATCCAGAAATGTAAAAGTCCTCCCCTATCCCCTATCTAGGAGGCAGGGCTTGAGTCTGCAGGAAGAGATGTCAGAACCCAAGCAGGGTCTCATCTACAAGGAAGCCATGGGCAGCATTGTTTTTTCTAAGACCCATGGAGGGCAGCTTCCATCCATTCCATACCACTGATGCTTCCATCTGCCAGAAACTGGATGTTTTCAACACAGTCCTCAGGTGGCAGGTCAGATGTCACCTTTGGTGTTTTTATGGACATGCTTCCATCTAGAGAGGGGACACAACTTTTCCTGGTCCTTATTGATTCTGCTCTGAGAGAGTGGCTCTCAGACACCAAGTCTTGCTCAAGACTCCTTGGGAGGAGTCTTGTCAGGCAGGTTAACACTTGAGGTGTAGGAGCTAGTGACCCAGAAAGCCAATGATGTACATATCCCATGACTTTGAGCATGTTACTAAACCTCTGTGTGCTTCCTGTCCTTGCTTAACTGTAGAACAGAATGAGAAAGATCAGATCACTAATCTAGCTGCCATTGCTCTTTGCCAGACACCTATTCTGGCTCAGTTCTCCTTGTTTGGTACCAGAGTAAAGATGGCTGCAGAGTAAAGACAGCTTTCCATTAGCTCTCTATCCTCATTTACTGGAAATTGAGGCTCCGAGAGTTAAGTAACTGTCTCAAATCGTACCACTCGGGAATCAGGAACTAAGCACAGGTGCCCGTCCTACACCAGAATCTCGTGCTCACTTATGGCCGTCTTCATTCTGTGGCCCTGCCTACTACCCATGTGGGCTCCAGGGAGCCAGGGGGTTCCCCATCAGCTGCTACTAGGACCCTGACTGCTGGGCCAGAACCCTGGTTTCCCCAATTCTTCCCCCATTCATCTTCCTTGATACAGAGAGGGTGCTGACCGTGCCTGTTGAGGATCATGGCTCTGACCTTGTCTCTTGAAGGGACAATGAGAAAGTATAATTCACGTGGCAAGGTGCCAGATGTATCAGAGAAGAGAATTTGAAGCCAAAAGCCAGTGCTGGGAGCCAGGGAGACAAGCCCACATAGGAACTAGGTGTGTGATTGCACCGGGGAATGAATGGCTTTAGTGGAATGGAGTCAGAGTGGATGCTTTTCTGGAGATCTCCCCCTTGGCTGGTCATCATGGCCCCTTTTAGGGACAGACTCAGAGATTCTGGCCTTATCCATACAATGGGCAGGACAGGTCATCTTGAAGCCAGCCAGCCTATTGAGCCTGGCTGACCCCCAGAGGGCTGGTTTCTGTTCTTAGTGGAACATGTAATAGTCAGAGTTATCCATGCAGGGGTAGCAGGTGTTGCAGAGGCCCAGTTTCCCCCCAGCTCCCCTTCCCCCACCACACAGGGGCCTCCAGGCTCTGAGTACTAGCAGCGAGCATCTCCCAGCAGTGAGCACTGTGACTGATCCCCCTACAGACTCCCCAGGCCCCCAGGGAGTGGCAAGGTGCCAAGTGAGAACTTTTAAGACAAACATGAAGCTCCAAAGCATCTTCATAGCATGTCTGTGCTGAGCCATGGACCGTGAAACCACAACACTGTAGCCGGGGACTGCTGGGAACTGGGGGAGACCCAGCTCATGGGCTTCCCGGTTAACCATTTGAAGGTCAGATCCCATGGGGCTCCATCATGAAAGTGGTATGGCATGGCCTTCTTCATGGTCTGGGAGACAGTATGGGAGTTGGCAGTTATGGGAACTGGAATTCATGTAGAGGACAAGGCTCCTGCCAGGGAATGGGACACCTGCGGCTCAACATCCTCACTGTGGCTTCAGATAATCTTCAGTAGAATGGAGCCCAGCTTCAGGGTGGTGAAGGGTTGATGGCACTGGGGAAGGAGAATTGTGTAGGGTTGGCTCACCTGGTTGGTGGTGTCATCTTCCTCGGAGAAAGCCTGAGTTCTGTGAGTGACAGGGAGATGGTGACAGTGTGCAGGAAGGACCTGAGAGGCCTGGTTTGAGGAGAGCTGTAACACAGAAACCTTGCCCCGCAGGCTCCAATGCACCCAACAGCTAGCACATGGGCGATGGCTTGGTAAAGCTCTTACATTGGGTACCTTGTCCTGGTGGTTCCCTGAGGCCCTTTCCTAGGATGGAGCCTAGATGTCAGGTTCCTGCCTGGGCTGAGTCTGCAGTAGGCACCAGGCTCCATCTCCCTCAGAGGGCTAGAAGCCCCACACTTGGCAGAGCCTCTGGAATTGGTCTCTCACAAGCCAGGCTGATCCCCACAGCTAGGGGGTCATCTTCCTACACTTCAGAGAATGCCATCTGCCTCCTACCCATCTCGGTCAGTAAGGTGAGAACACAGCCTGTGGTCACACGGGAGAGTCCAGTTCTCTCAGCCCAGATCACTTTCTTCAATGTGCTTCACATTGCATGCGGGGCTCCCAGGTTCACACAGCAGCCCCTTCAGAGAAGATAGAGTCCGGCTCCCACACGTCCCAAACATGAGAGTTCTTGAGACTGGTTAAAGTAGATCGTGGCCTCCCGAGGGAGTCTGGTTCAGCAGGTTGGAAGCGAGCCCCAGAATCCGGACCTTTAGTGAACCTTGGTGGTATTGAGGCTACTGGTCCATGGACTTCCCTCTGAGAGGCACCTACACTAGGATGGCTCTGGACACGGAGCTGTGTGATGGGGGACAAGGGGCTGGAGGGCAAAAGGACAATGGGGAGATGCCCTCATGCTTAATTGGCAAACATATTTACTAACTGAGCCATCTTCACAGCCCTAGGATCACATCTCAAGGCATCCGATGAACTTGAAAGTTGGTTGTAAGTAAAGAGCCTGTTTCCAGGATGCCTAGTCTTCCTTACCAGAGGTGATCTCAAGCTGGTAAGGGAAGGCTAGACAGGAGACTTTTGAGCTGTAGCACAATCAAGCTCCACAACACCAATAAGGCAGGTTTTTAAATCATCATCAATGACAATGTGATTGCCATTTTGAAGGTGACACATGCTGATGGTAAGTGACCATCATCGAACCAGGAGGTAGAAGCGGCTCCAGATTCCTGTACAACATCACCAATCCTGTGACAGTCCCTAACTTGCTGGTGAGAGCCACACACATGCTCCACTAACACTGTGTGTCAGCAGAAACCACCTACACGTGTGCCTTCCATACACAGCCAGAGACCTATGGAGCACAGTCACGAAAACAAAGGTCTTTTACCTGACACGAAATGCCACAGAGGCAGGCAGGGTCACCAACCTGTCAAGCTCCTGATAGGTCATCTCAGGGTTGGTAAAGTGCTTGCTGGCCAATCGTGAATGCATGAGCTTGGATCCTAGAACCCTCTTTAAGAGCCGAGTGTGGTGCATATATTTCTAATTACAGTGCTGGGCAGGTTAGGCTGGGCTGGGGTGGGGGTGGAGTTGGGGATGAAGGAAGTTAAGAGACAGACCAATCCCTGGGAATCAGTCAACTCCAGGTTCAGTGAGAGACCTTGTCTCAAAAATGAATGAATAAATAATGTGGAGTGACTGAGGAGGCCATCCAACTCTGACCTCTAGCCTTCACATGCACATGCAAGCATGTGTGTGTGCCTGCATAGACATGTGCACACATATACACCCCACACATACACACACAGAGGTCACATAGTCATTACACAGAGATACACACACACACACACACACACAACACAAATTCAACACAAGCATGCAAGACTTGTGCAGAACACACCACAAGCATACACAGAGCACACATGCACATACACAATCTATAGAATGCAAACTATGGCTCACATCTTATGTGTACAGAGGGATAAAATGTCCCAGCTCCCCTGATACTCGTTTGTACACCAGAGATGTGGACAAAAGTCTCCTTTCTTTGTGTACACACGCACACTCAGACACACAGGCACACTTGTAGACACACTCATAGGAACTGGGCCATCTTCAGGGCCCAGAAGCAGGTTTTCACAGTGTTTCACACAGAAGCCAAGTGTCTTTTACTATGACTGATTCCTAAGGTGCAAAGAGGGATGAGGAGGGAGACATGTTTTGTGGCAGACAGCAGCAGCCATGGGGATCCTGTGATTAATCCAGACAGAGACAAGGAGGCTGTGCTATGTCGGCGAATACTTGACCTTCTCCCCAAAGTTGCTCCTTTTCAGATCTATGATCTTGGAAATGGTTACTGGGTGTTCAGGACTTCTGTTCTCTGGCCTCTTCCAGGCTGGATGACTGCTGCCTGCTGGCTATCCACTCCTCTGTGTGTCAGGCAGACAGGATACCAGGGTTTGAGGTCTGAACTCCATTCCTCAGAACAAACTTGATCCTGTCTGCATGGGTCCTTGTAGGTGTACCCAGTCTCCTTGCAGTCTAGCTGTGCTGCCTGCTGGCAGACACGGTTCCGAGGAAGGAACATTCTAGATAGTTGTTCTCCCTGTGTTTTTTTCCAGCAGTAGGGACAAAGCCCTAATTCCCAGCCTCTTCCTACCCAGACCTACAAGGGAGCTGATTGCTCTCCTGTCTCCCCAGTCCTCACTGCTGCCAGCTCCTCAGCCTGCTGAGGTCGTTCGCAGCCTTCAGGCCAGTGCCACCATGGATGGACTCTGTCTCGGGTTCCCTCCACCACTGGTCTGCATCCTTCCCTATGTCTGCTTCTCATTCCTCCTTCCTCCCTTCCGAACCTGGAGTCTCTCCTGTGTTCTCACCCTTCACACAGGACAGCAGGACAGCTTCCTAGTCCAAGGCTCCCTGTTCCTGTGTCCCTGTGGCAGCCATGGACCAGGCCACTCCCTGCTTGAAGACCTATGATGTCACTGTGGCGGGACTCACACCACCCCTCCCATTTTTCCTGTCTCTTGGACTGCTCACACCATCTCACAAATCACACAACCACACATGTCCTCCGCCCCCTCTCTCCTTCCTGCTCTCTCGAGCCTGCTTGGTTATCACCACCAAAAGCCTTTCCAGTCCCCACTCTCTTTCCTCTCCAGCTCCTCCCTCTCTGCTTCCTTCTTTCCCACCTCCTCCCCCTCTCATGGAAAATTCCAGAGGCAAGGGCAGGAGGAACATCCTAGGAGGGCTCTATGCTGACCCTGCAAAAATGGCCAAAGGGGTGCTGAGAGTGTTTGTATTCCTTGGGCTCAGAAGCCAGGAGAAGGCCATGGGGGAGGGACAGGAGAGACACTGTGGGGGCTACTGCCATGCACAGAGGCAGAAGTCTGACATATCCTGGGTCTCTGGCCTTCCCTTTGCTCTCCCACAGCCTGACCTTGGCCTCTGTTCCCAGTACCCTTCTTAGCCCTTCTATCTATGTAGACATCTGTTCATGACATTGGCCTAACTGGTTCCTTTGCCAGCTTCATTTCAGAATGCTCATGTTTCCACTGTTGGGCCCCACTCTGTGTGTCCATGTCACCTCATTACTCTGTAGCTCGTAAGGTTGCCAGGGTGGTGCTAGAGGTGGCTTTGGAGTTGAGCTTCAGTTCAGCCATAGGGAGACTGGGAGAACTTGACCCCAGCCTGAATACCTTCATCTAAGAAGATGGCCCCTACTTACCTTGTGGGACTGTGGAGAAGATGGAGTCCCAGACACCCCACCCACATTAGTTCCCTTTTTGTGTGACATGAAAGATGCTCTATAACTATCTGAGCCTCACAGTGTGCCCAGACTCCAGGAGACTACCAAGCCTTTAAGGAGCACAGGCCTTAGGGTTGGAGGAAGAGCTAAGTCAGTAAAGTACTTGCCATGAAGGCACAGAGGCCTGAATTCTGACTCCCAGAACCTCCATAGAAAGGTGGCTGTGTGGCGGCATGCACCTCTAATCCTAGCAATGGGGAGCCTGAGACTGGAGCTCATTGGCCAGTCCAGTCAGTAAACTCTGGGTACAATGAGAGACCCTGTCTCAAAAACTAAGGTGGAGAATGATCAAGGAAGATTCAACATCAATATCTGGCTCCATTTGCATGCACACACACCTGTACACATGTGTACACACACAATCTGCACACACACACGTACACACACATATGTACACACACTTGTACCCATGCACACACACACACACATCTGGCTAGACTCTGGATAGTTGGGAGACCTGAGACTCCCCAAGGAGATCTGTTGGGGTCTGGGGCTCAGAAGAAAGGCCGAGCCACCAGTGGGAGGTCACCAAGTGTCTCACTGTCTGTAAATGGGACAATCTGGCCTGCCTCCCAGGAGAGGGTACAATAAGTCACATGAACCAGGGAACGTGTTCTAAATGAGATCGACTTACTTGTCATTTGGTAGAAAGTGTGACAAATGAAATGCCAAGTTTCAATGAAACTCCTTGATACATGCCTCCCAGTGCCTTCCAGGCTCTCTGTGCAGTGACAGTCACTGGAGCCTGCAATCTCTTGATGCCCTTCAGTGGGCAGGTGGAGTCCCCAGGCAAGTAGATACAGTTGATGAGCCTACCACTGCCCTCCCTCTTCCAGCGCCAGCCAGGCTGGCAGCCTGTAGCGCAGAGAGCCTGTCCGTTTCTGGAATGCCTTGCCTGCCCCCTAGTGGATGTTCTAAGAGCCATCTCTCTGAGACTGGAGCCTTGAACAGGACATGAATGAGGGTCAGGGAGGAGGGGAGGAGGGAGCCAGGATTGGCTTGGGGACCCTGGCTTCTCATTAAGGAGCAGCTGGCCCTCTCCCCAGGACCTCAAGGCTATCCAGAGATGGTTTGTTCCCTGTGTCCCGTCCGTGTCCCTGTGTCCCTGTGTCTCTGCTCTGCAGTGTTTAACTGTCACCCTCAGCTTTCTTTTGAACAGTGTTCCACACACTTTAGTATCCTTACACTGGTGTTTACCTAACCACTGTAGCTGCCTCTACCTCTGCTGTCACACACATCTGGCTAGACCCTGCATAGTTGGGAGACCTGAGACTCCCCAAGGAGATTCTGTTGGGTCTGGGGCTCAGAAGAAAGGCTCAGTGGTAGGCCACCAAGTGTCTTTACTGTCTGTAAATGGGACATGTGTGCATTGTGTGCATGCATGTGTGCATGCATGTGTACAGGTGTGTGTGCATGTGTTCCTTCTCTATTGACTGGAGACTAAAGTCACAAGAGCAAGGCTCTGCTCAGGAAGCTCCAGGTCTGCAGTAGAGGCACATGCGGATCAGTATAGCCAGAGCAGCTGGAAATGAAAAGTCATGGTAGATGCCTCTTGCATAGTACTCAGGGGTGCTTCAGGGAAAGGCTTGGAAGACTTCCTTTAGGAAGTGGCAGAGAGCAGAGACCTGGAGAGGAGGAATCTGTCAGGAGGAGTGGAAGCCAAGGGTTTAGAAAGAAATACCCTGGCTGTGCATCGCTGGAATTGCTGTGGGGTTGTGAGCAGAGGCTGCACAAGAGAGGCCAGGGCCAGTCAAAATGCTGCAAAGCCTAACCCACTGGGTCCCAGGTAACCGTAGTCCAAGCATCCCAGGGAAGGATTGTTTACGAGAAGCCTATGGGCTCCTTGGCTTTATCCCTTCACTTATTTGTCCACTCACTAATTCAGTCCCTCACCAGCCTCTACCTAGGCACTAGGCTAAAGAAATGAGCTGGATAAGGCTGCTGCCCCAGAGGTGCCAGCCATAGCAACTGCTAACTCATTCAGAGGAGAGGTGAGAAAGGACTATAGCAACTGGAGGAGGCTTCCTCAGGTGGGCTTTGATGGATGTGCAGTAGTTTCCTGGGCATCGGAAAGGGCTAAGGTCATTTAGATAGACAGTGGCAGGAGCAAAGCTGGAGTATCCTGAGGGACCTGTGGAGCAGTGGAGAATGTGCCACAGCCAAAGATGGGGGGGGTGTTCTGGGAGCCTGTGGTGGGGCAGTCAGGTGCAGGGGTGTTCTGGGAGCCTGTGGTGGGGCAGTCAGGTGCAGGGGTGTTCTGGGAGCCTGTGGTGGGGCAGTCAGGTGCAGGGGGTTCTGGGAGCCTGTGGTGGGGCCAGCAGGTGCAGGGGGGGTGTTCTGGGAGCCTGTGGTGGGCAGTCAGGTGCAGGGGGTTCTGGGAGCCTGTGCGTGGGGCAGTCAGGTGCAGAGCCTAGTGGAGAGCTAAAGACCTTGCAGTGTTCCAAGTCCAGTACCCCAAGTCGTGCCCAATTAATGATGAAGGACCAACTACTTCCAATCACCTGGCTCCACCAGGACCCCCTCTGCTAAAGTGTGACCCCATCTCCTAGTGAGGCTGGAATGGCCCTTCCCTGGGAACCCACTCCCAAATGACAGGAGGATAGCCCAGGCTGGTGGGGCACAGGGACATCTCAGTTACCAGTTGAAAGTCAGCATAGGCCTAGGCTCGGGCTCTGCCTAAGTATGGGAGCTCATATGGACACCAGGCTGGCTGCTCTCCAGAGCCTGTGCCCAGCTCCAAAGGACCGTCAGCTCCATAGAGGAGAGCCATGGTCCTGGAGGCAGATCCCTGGGAGCATGTTTGGGACCATGCCTTTTTTTTTTTTTTTTTTGGTGGGGGGAGGGCTTCTCTAGCACTAGGAAGCAGGGATCGGGGAAGGGAGAGGGCACACTACCCCATCCAACTCTCCATCTCTAGGTTGATAAGATGGGACAGTTCCTTCAAGGGTGGTGGGCATGGTAGAGCTAAAGACAGGCCTAACCTACAGCAGGCAGCATGCAGGGCATAGTGGGGGTACAGCCCACTCCCCAATTCTGGATGACAGGGACATGTGGGTAGGGGAATGCCCTCAGAGGGGCCAGCTCACATAACTACTTGTTCTTAGTGGGACAACTTTAGAGCCAGGGTCCCACTTCCCACCCCGAACACCAACCCCCAGGTTCTTCCAAAGCGTCAGTGCAGAAGCCGAGAACAGCTGCCTGGGCCAGCAGTGGGGACATCTCCTTGGTGACCAGCTAACTGACCTCTCTCCTGTACTGCTCAAGTGTAAAAGCCCATCGGTAAAGACACCTAGACATGACACATACATGGGCATGACAGACACTGTTATAGGACATACAAGTGAGCTGCACAGCGCTCCAGTGAGGCTTGCACAGACACTCAGATTCAACAACACGCATGTTGAAGCCAGGCTTGCAGATCTCCAGGCCCACATACACACTGATCATGCACACAGAAACACAAAGCACAAGTGCATAGACACAGAGGCTCATAAGCAGTGCTTGCATGACACAGTGACAGCTCACACTCGTGGTTCTCCCTGCTAGGGCCCTTTGAGCTCTGGTGTCTATGTAAGGCTCCACAGAGATTCATGGGTCAGGTCACTTACATTGTACACCCTAAGTCACATCTGTCCCACACCCCGAGTGTGTGTGGCTTCTGCTCTCTGATCCCCTCCGATTGCACAAGAGCCCTCAAGGTAGTAAAGGCATCTGGTCTCTGTAGTGCAGTGAGGTCCAAGGCTCAGAGATGTGTGTGATGGCCAAGGCCATGCAGCTCACAGAGGGAACACTGAAGCCCAGGTGAAGGCAGTTTCCATGTGTTTGCCACAAGGTGCAGACACCTCTGTGTCCCTCTGTGTGCCCCAGGACACTCAACAACATTCACACATCCAAGTATCCAGAAGGCCTCACTGACTCTCTAACCAATCACTCATGTTTCAGATGAAGATACAGGTGAAGGCTTCCAGTAAGAGCCGCAGGCCCAAGGCAGGCTGTGAAGACTCACAGAGAAAAGCAGGTGCCCTGTAGCTAAATCACACAAGTCATAGCCACATGCCACCACCACACAGGAGACTTCCTCTCAACATCTCCAAGATGACTTGGTGGATGGGCATAACGTCTCCACAGGCTTAAAAGGATTAGGTGAAAAGTTAGCAGGTAGGGAAGGCCAGGTGAAGGGAATCTGGACACAGTGACCCACAGACAGGTTTCCCCAGAACCCCAAGTAAGTCTTACCATCAGCTCCCTCTCCAAAGGGCCCCAGCATTGATGAGGAAATGTCCAGCTGATCTTGCTGGTTCTGAAATCACCACCACTACTACTACTTCTTCTCCTTCTTCTTCTCCTCTTCCTCCTCCTCCTCCTCCTCCTCCTCTCCTCCTCCTCCTCTTCCTCTTCCTTGTCCTCTTCCTCCCCTCCTCCTCCTCCTCCCCCTCCTCTTCCTCTACCTCCTTCTCTTCCTCTTCCTCTTCCCCCTCCTCATTATTATTATTCTGAATTCTCATTTCCCGACAGCTAAGGAATACTCAGCCCCTCTCCCTCATCCTGAGATTCTGGCGCCCCACACTGGATTCTCAGCACTGTGCTCCCAAATGCTGAAGTTGTGGACTTGTTCTGGTGAGGCAGAGGAGTAGTCAGGACTGGGTGCTGCCTATGGGCCCAACAGTATACTCCAGGCATTCTGAGAGTCCCTTTAATGCTCTTAGGGAGGATAACAGAGAGGTCCCCAGAAGCACTGTGATGGGGTGTGGGGTGAGGACAGGACACACAGACACAACACACACACACAGACAAAGAGAGAGCAGGGGGTGGGTGTGTGCACTCGCCAAGCCTGAGGAGCCCTTTCCTGCCCAGCTTTTACTTTTGCCCAGAAGACCTGTGCCACTGGGGCAAAGGCTTTCCTTACCCTGGCCTTGGGCCCTTAGCCATGTGCTGGGACAGGGTCTTCCACAAGGAACAAGGGACTTGGAAACAGTGGGCTCTCTGCATCAAAATGGCTTGTCCAACAATGAGTCAAGTACTGCAGGGTGGAAGGGGATATTTAAATTTTTATTGTTTTCCTAGAGTCACTAGGGAAGACACCAGCTCTTATCACTCATGGGTGATGGACAGCTAGGGAACTGACATTCCTAGCAGGGTAGGGGTGGTGGGGGCATCTTGGCTGCCTTGACCCCTGCCCAATGACTTGCTATCAGGGACCTGGCCCAGCCTCCTCTGACCTCCTGGGTTCAGCCAGACTCTGTCGAGCTTTGGCAAAGCCGGTCCGAATTTCTTGGTTTATACGGTCCTGCCACGGGTCTCTGTGGAGAAAGGCAAGACAAGGATCATAAATAACCTGCCAGAGCATCAGTGAGGGGTGGCTGGGCTTTATAAAGGTGCCAGGGGTACCTTCTGCTCTTACTTCTGCTGACAACCAGCAGCCTGCCCTGGGCATACTGGGCACTACTGGCTTGATCCATCCCACCTTTGTACTACAAGATTCCAAGTTCAAACATGTGATGTCTTCTGCATGGTGCCACGCATGTGTGGCTACCCCTCTGTGCTCTACTTGGGATATGACTCTGGGAGGCACCAGGGCAAGATGTTCCCTGGATGTCCCCATAAATGTTCACTTTCTCATGCTCTGCCCATGATGCCCAGAGCTGGCCAACCCCTGGCATTGCTTTGATCCAGAGAAAGAAGCAGGTATCTGAGGGACAGCCAAGACTTCACAGCCCTCCACAGGGGTAAGACCCAATACTTCATAGATACTAGGCAAGCATTCTGCCACTGAGCCACACTCCCAGCTCCCAGGAACACCTTGGATGCTGGTTGGCAAGAGCAGAGGGAAAGAAAGGGAGCTTTGTGGGATGTCTCCCGAGGTGTGATGGGGGTGGGGCCCTCTGAGTTCTGTTGTCCAGTAAGTGTCTTTGCCATCACAAAATCAGGGTGGGGCTTTTGTCTCTGATCTCTGTTTCACTTTTGATGGAAATAGTGTGTGTAAATAGATGCCTGTGTGTGTTGTGTGTGTGTGTGTGTGTGTGTGTCTACGAATGCCGACCCCTGACAGTTCACATGTAGGCTCTGAGCACAGACTCTCCCCTGCCTGCCTGAGCTCTGGGTCAGGTGATGCTCCTTGCAGCTAATCTCTAGTTTCTTCCCTCCCTGAGCCAGAAGATGAAAACGTTTCTGGCACTTTCTAAAGTTTCTGTCTAGGAATGGAAGTCATCAGCTTAAGGAGCCTGGGTTGGTAAATTGCAGCCAGCCTGCGGACCCCAGTCCTGGGACAGAGTAGTGGGGCAGGAAGGACTTCACTGAACTGTGGATATGGACAGAGCCTGGCTGGGGACAGGGGCAGGAGGGGACTTGGACTTCATTAGGGTGTGACCAGATCAGATGAATAGAGGGAGCCCGTGAGCTGAGGCCTGAAATGCAGGAAGGGGCAGGGCTATTGAGGGTGTGGCTCAGCGGAGGCGCACAATCCAGATTCAGTCCCAGTACTACAAACAAATAAATAAATAAAATGACTTAATGACAAAACTCAAAACAAAACCAAACCCCTAAAAGTAGCAGGGCATCTTAAGCCATAAAAGCAAGAGCAAGAGCAAAAAGGTCCTGGGGTGGGAAGACTTGCTTTAGTGGGTAACCCAGAAGTCCCTGAGGAGGTGTCCAGCTGAAGGAAGCAGCAGGTTTAAGTACTGACAGGGGCAGACTCAGTGGCTCAGAGCAGCCTGTTAGAGCAATGATTCCCAGCTGTGGTGACCCTGACCATGAAATTATTTCATTGTTAGTTCATAACTGTAATTTTGCTATTGTTTTGAATCATAATGTTGTATACAGGATATCTGGTACGTGATTCCCAAACAGGTCACAAACCACAGTTAAGAACCGATATGTTAGAGGCATCTGGGAGGGGCCTGGTGTAGTCCCAGCCCGATTTCCCCTGATGAACTAAGCCCCTTGGACATCATGGTCCCAGAACCTTCTGTCCTTTGATAAACCTTTGCCTGCCGCCTTTGCCTGCGGAGGCTGCTCATGGGGGCAGGGAAGCAGACCAGCCTGTTGGAGGAACCCACTGCTGTTCCACACGGCCCTCTGTGAAGGACAGGTGCCCCAAGGATGGAGGGCAGATGAACAGCGCTGGCTGTCAGGGCCCACCAAAGCGCTAAAGGATATTCTCCATGCCGCCCCTTTGATGTCCTTTTAATGTAAGAGTCCCGTGTCTGTGGCAGATAGCGACAAGGACAGAGCTGGACAGCTCAGAAGAGAAAGACCCTCAGTGCTGGATGTGCATGGATGTCCCGGTGGTGTCCACACAGATGGCCTGTTTATGCAGCTTTTATGGGGACGCAGGAAGCTCTCATGCTCGCCAAGTGAGCATCCTAGGGTCCCTAGTTGCACCCCAAATGGTGGCTCAGCCAGGCTGTGGAGCAGTCTCAGCTGCCACTCACACAGAGACAGTGCTTAGTTAGCACCAGGCAAATTATGTATTTCCCAGGTCTCTTCAGTAGTCAGGCCTTTGATAATCTAAAATAACGGGATCACCCCTAATAGGGAAGTTTTGAGGAATCCCTCACTCACCCAGGCTTGATAGACAGAGGTGTAGGCAGGGGTCTGCAGAAGCCCACCTTTCCCTGACAGCCAGTAGGTTTCCTCCAAGCCCTTCCCCTGGAACAAAGAGGAAGAGGTGAGAGGCCCAGGCCCTGAGGAACCTCTCCAGGCAAGGAGAAGCCTGGCTCTTCCTCTTTACAACTGTGTGACTTTGGCCAACTTACTTCACCTCTCTGTGCTTCCTGTTATCTCCTAAAGCTATTGTGAGGATTAGATAATGTAATACTTATCAGTTAAAGAGAGGAAGGCAGGCCTGGGATGCTAAACATCTGAGGCATGCACTGTGTAGAATTCCTTCCAGCCTTCCCATGGAAGATTCTGCAGCCTTCCTTAGATTGGGTGGGAGGGAGCTGTAGGACACTGGGCTTCTGTGCTATTCCAGCCTGCAGAGTTCTTCTGTTTCTCAGGGCACATCATGCCATGCTCATTTTCCCAAGTCAAACACTCCTGCCCTGGGCGCATTCCCCCCTGCCCCTCAGCCTTCTCTAGCCCTGTCAAGCCCAGGGTGTGGCAGGCAGACACTGGCCCCCAAGAGCCCTCAGTGCCTCCTGCAGCTATACCTCCTACAGTGGCATCACTCTAGTGTCACCAGATGAATCATAAAGAGTGCCTGCTTTTGAGGTTCAGTCACAGCCCTGGGAGGTTTTTACACTAGGCAGCCCCTGCGTCCTAGTCGGGCCTTCCCCTAGCAGAGGGAGGAGGGTGGGACAGGGTAAGGTAGGGGAAGTCAATGCTTTTATCAAGCATTGTATTAAAGGGAGAGGAGCAGGAAGAGGAGAAGCAGGAGGAGGAGGAGGAGAGGGAAGGAGAAGAGGAAGAGGAGGAGGAGGAGGAGGAGAGAGGAAAAGGAGAGGAAGAAGAAAGAGGA
Organism: Mastomys natalensis; assembly: GCA_021653895.1. Classification (NCBI taxonomy): domain Eukaryota; kingdom Metazoa; phylum Chordata; class Mammalia; order Rodentia; family Muridae; genus Mastomys; species Mastomys natalensis. The sequence continues at coordinate 758,481 of JAJTUV010000480.1, forward strand.
GGAGGAGAAGGAGGAGGAGGAGGAGGGGGAGAAGAGGAGGAGGAGGAGGAGAGGAGGAGGAGGAGGAGGAGAGACAGCTAAGGCTCAAGGCTTTTCTCTGCCTTGAAGGAGCTCATGGACAAGTTCAGAGCCCAGCATCACACTGTGGGCGTGGAAAGCCACTTGTGGGTGCACAGGGAAGTTATGGCAGCCACTGTTTGGAGAAAGTGGGGATGTCTTAGGCCAGGGTTGGTGAGAGATTTGTCTGAACTGGGTTCTGAGGGATGCACAGGAGCCTGAGAGTGTTAGAGAAGGCACAAGCTCGGAGCCATCATCGGATCAGGTCATGAGCTAGCCTTTGCTTTCTAATTGGATTTCTCAACTGTGTAACAGGGGGTATTTTGTTCTTTTCATAGCTGCTCTGAGGGTTATATATGTTACGTGTGCTGGGCACCAGGGCACTACATAGGTGGCTCATCAGTGGCCACAACTTCTCTGTCACGTCCCTGACTCTAGAAAAGAACCAAATGGCTCCTAGGAAGAAACTTTTCTTGCTTCTAAATTGAGAGCCACAGAGGATCACTTCTATGCCCGGCTCCCACACACTGACCAGCTGAGACCTCCTGCTTCCCAGAATCCGGTCTCCAGGGCAGTCCCTCACCTTCAGTTCAGTCTGACCTCTGACATCAATTTTGTAGCCTTCATCAAGGCTGAGCAGGGCCTGGACAGTGCTTCGGCTGACGTGGATTCTGTATGCTGAGAAGAAAGACAGAAATCAAGCTACTGCCTGGTGGCAGCCTACTTCCAGCCCCAATCAGTTGCATAACACAGTTATTATGCATATGATTCCTTCTCCTAACCCCCTCATTCCCCTAGACAGTTGATTACTAAAAGGGCCCCAAGAAAAAGCAAACCGTATAAATGAAGTGTTAAGAGGTGTGTCCCCGGAACATGACGTTTGCCTGTAGGGCTGCCACATCCAGTTACACAGTGTGTGCACGGAGCTACATTAGGTACTGCACCATCTACACCCAGAGACAGAGGCCCTAAGATGTGGCAGTGTTGGCTGCTTTCTTCAAGCCATCAGAGCGGCTTCTCCCCATGTAAGGACCTAAAATACTGGAGACATCTACATGGTGGCATTGGAGCTGACTAACATGCAGCCAAGCCATGTTAAATCCCAAGCTGGAAGAGGCCACCTCACCTTAAAGGGAGGACACCAAGGCCTTCCAGGAGAACCTGCTCAAGGAAACTGGGCAAGTCAGTTGCAGGGGGAGGACTCGGTTTCCTGCCTCTTGAATCATTGTCTTCTCTGTTAGTTCTCCCATGAGATTATTAGAAAACCTCCATGGAAAGTTAAAGAACACACATCCTTCCCTTCTGTTCCCTGTGCTGCACCTAGGGAATGCTGCCACCAGGAGGGGACATGGTAACCAATCCTGTTTCCCACAGCCAGTCTGGGTTTGTTGAGAAAGACTTCTCCCAGGGCTGTGATAGAAGTCAGAGACACTCACGCAGCCCAGTGGATTCCATCCTGGAGGCAGTGTTGACGGTGTCCCCAAAAAGGCAGTACCGAGGCATGGTGAGACCCACAACACCGCCACACAGGGCCCTGAAAACCAAACGTGCCTGGGGTACTCAGGGGCCAGACAGAAGTTCCAGGGTCCACCTCCCATACCAACCCATTACCCGCTGTGTGTCCTGAGCTAAGGGTCATGGTGTCTGGAGTAAGTGGCAATTCTGAGGGAGGCCGTGCGTGTGCTAGGTCTCGGGCTGGGGCCCAGCCATGTGAGAGACAGGGAAACAGCAGCCAGTGCTGAGATGAGGGAAGCAAACTGGAGAAGTGGCAGTTGACCTGTCTTGAAGGGAAGATGAGTGGGCAGGAGATGAGGTTCAAAGGCCTGGGAAACTATAGCTGAACGTGGGTGAGGGGCTTCTGGGGAACTACAAGGGGAGACTGTAGAGACCGATGAGGACATTGAGGCTACAGGGGGCCTCTGCTCTATGCTTGATCCTGGAGGAGGAGCCATGGGGGTGGGAAGAGCATAGAGACCCTACTGTGAGGCCTCTTCCACACCCAGGTTGGCAGACATTTAGTTGTCCTCATGACTATAGGATGTTTCTGCCTCTTCAGTCAGACTATTGACTTCTCAATGTGGAATCAGCTGCCCTTGACTGGACACTAAGGGCAGAAAACTTCAAACCAAGTAAGATTTATGAATCTGAGTGTCTAGACCCTTTGGTAGACAGAAACAAATCTTTCTCATAGAGTGTGGGGATGCCAGAGGTCCAGATGCAGCACTAGAGCTGACCCACCACCAGTGCCCTGGGAATTCTGGGAGTTGATCTGGCCTGGCCATGGCCCCCTGCTTACCTGAATGCAGACCAGCCCTGACACGGATGGGCACATCGGGTGCATGCCTCATCCGGAAGTTGCCTGCATAGCTAAGGATGTCCAAGGCCATGTTGGCGATCTCAGCAGCGTGTCGATTTCCATTGCGCCGAGGGAGCCCAGATGCCACCATGTAGGCATCCCCTATGGTCTCTACCTGCAAACAACAACCTCATGTTGGGACAGCTTGTCACACACCAAACCTACATGCCACCAATCAACAGCCCTCACCCTACTGCCCCAGATCTCACACACTCTGTAGCCTCTGCCAGACTTCCAGGCCCAGGCACTCAGCACTGCTGAGAGCTGCGAGCTTCAGGTGGCTTCTGTCTGTAAGGCAGGTGACAGTGTGCATGTGCGTGTGTGACGGCTCCATGGGTAAGAGTGTATGCAGCTGAGTTTGGTGACCTGAGCTTGAGCCCAGAACCCTCATGGTCGAAGGAGAGAAGTGATTCCACAGTTGTCCTCTGTTCTCCACACATATGCACACAAAACATATGTACCCTCTTTCTCTCTTCACACTACACACACACACACACACACACACACAGAGAGAGAGAGAGAGAGAGAGAGAGAGAGAGAAATAAAGAGAGAGACAGACACACAGAGACAGACATCACACAGACAGACACACATGACACACACACAGAGACAGACATATACACACACACACACACAGAGGAAGAGAGAGAGAGAGAGAGAGAGAGAGAGAGAGAGAGAGAGAGAGAAACAGACAGAGAGAGAGACAGACACACAGAGATAGATATCACACAGTCAGACACACAGAGGGACAGACACACACAACAGAAAGAGAGAGGGGGGAGCAAGAGAGTGACACACAAATTAAAGAGGAGGAGGTAGAGGACGGAAAGAAAGTTCTGGAACCACCACAGCCCTGCTGCTTGCACACACAGAGGGCTCCCCTTGTAGCCACACTGTCTTCCCTGTGAGCTGTATGCAGAAGGAGTTAGCAAAGCCAGCTCTAACACTGCTCCTACAGAGCTCCCTGCAACCTCAAGGCCCAAGGTTGGTGTGATGCCCCCTCCACTGCACTCCTCTACTGTCAGAGTTGTTTGTTTCTTGGGACACCACCATGCCACACACACCCACGTCAGCCATGTTCCTTGGCTCTTACCAGCTGCCCCTCACCCCAGCCCAGCACTGCAGGGTCAGCCACACTGGCCTCACAGAGGTGGGTTGCCCGAGCTGCCTGACGATGAGCAGCCACTTGCAGGGAGGCCATGGCTGCCTGTTGTATGTGTTTCCTTCAGAGGGGAGGCTACCATAGAGAAGCAAGATGAAGGGCTGCATCCCTCTGAGCATGCGTGGACTCTGTGCCACTGACTTGCTATGTAATCTCCACGAGGGAATCTTGCCCTCTCTGAGTTTCGTGTGTGTGAAGGGCTAAACCATCCCACCAAGGGCACTCATAGTGCTAAATAGGGCATGCTGTGAAGACCTTCAGGCCGAGCTCTCCCTCACTGTGGGTGCTTCTCTCTCCCAGGTTTTCAGGGAGGCCTGAGAATGGGGAAGGGCTGCAGTCAGCCACTGCTAGCCTTCTGTTGGTGACAAAGGCAAAGAACTGGAGTTTCTCTGCTAATCTGCAGAGCAGACCTGAGCCACTGGCATTTCAACCCGTGCTTCACTAAGGATAGCTTTGGGCTCAGGGGGTGGACAAACTTTGGAGCTGTTTGATGGCTGAGATGGCTAGGGCCTCACCTCACACAGCAGGCCGAGCTGGGGAACCACACCTGTCCCTGTCCCTTTTCTCCGTCCCAAGTCTCGCCCTAGCACTCAGTTCTTTGCTAGGTACAGAAAATTGCTCACCCAGCAATGCTGATGTTGGGGTGGTCCCTCTACCCCACCCCCAATCCTAACCCCCATCCCTATCCCCCACTCTCTCTCTCACCCCCACCCATACCTCCACCCATGCAGGAAGTGGTTATACGGCTGCTGCTTCCCAGCCCAGAAAAGATTCAAAGCGGTAACTAGATCCTGCTGTTGATGGGTGGGGGGACCAAGGCAGATGGAGGGAGTGATGAGAGACGTATCACACATCACAGAGACTGGACCTGCTGTTCCCCACATCTGGAGGGGTGTGCAGGCCTTGTTTGATTTCATTTCCTCTGCGGGAAGATGCAGGCCTCTTGGCTAGAGTTCAGAGCAGAGCTGAGACATGATTCAGAGCTGGGGGGGCCATATGTGTGAGAAATGATTGGCAGAGGCAGGAGAGACAGGCCAGGGGTAAGTCGGTGCAGATCAAAGCTTGGAGGCTCAGGGAGACCTGTGGGATCCACGGGAAGTTGGGGTGTGGGCTGTTGGCCTTCCAGACATCACTAGGAGCCATGGAGTCCCTAGGGGGAGCAGAAGAAAGACTGGGGTCTCAAGTGTTGGTGGCAGAGGCGTCTGGTGGCCACCACTGTCCTGTCTGCAGGGGAGAGCTTGTGGTAGCCCTGTGGACACTTGGGGTTCGTCATGGCTCTGCTGCTGTCTGTGCCTCTGGACTGAATCAAAATTCTGCCAAGAGGAGTTTTGAGAGTGCCAAGGAGAACATCTACCCATGTCAGGGAGGCAAGGGAGCAGATGGGAGACTGGAAGGATGGCTAATGGGGGCAAGGAGAGAGGGAAATGTGGGCGAATTAGGAAGAGGAAGGGTCACATAAGAAGGTCTGATGGTGTGAGCCTCAACACTCAGAGAAACATGGCTGTCCACAGAGGGGGAGCAGCAGCAAATACACTCAGAGAAGAGCTGGGTCAACTCCAGAGGGCTGGTGGACCACTGTGACCTGCCACCGTATCCCAAGAGAATCTATGTCACAAAGAGGGTGACCTTCCTACAAGGGGATGAGGTCCCAATGGCAAGTTCAGCCCTCAGGTTCATGCTGGCCACTTCACCTCCGCCATCTCATGTGTAAATTCAGGGTGCCAGCTCTTTTCTCCTAAATCATGCACACAAAGCCCTTAACCCAGCATCTTGTATACAGTAGGTGCTCAGTAAGCGCTCAGGCACTACAAATAATGCAAGCAGTTTGCTTGTTCCATCCCTTGACTCCTTCCAGAAGCTGCCCTTGTCCCTATCCCCCAAGGGCTGTGGCCTGAAGAAGTTGCTGGACACACACAGGGTCAAAAGCCAGCAGGACCCGGGTAGGGAAACATTTGAACCCCCCTCCACCTTCTCTGTTACATCTGGAGCTTCGCTGGGGCATGAGCTCCTAGACCAACATAAAAGCAGGGTTGCAGGAGGCAGAGTTGCAGGAGGCAGGGTTGCAGGAGGCAGGGCTGCAGGAGGCAGGGCTGCAGGAGGATCTCTACAGCACAACTGAGCTGTGGAGGAAACAGTGAACTACTTGCTCTCCTAATTGCAGCTGACACATTTCTGTGTCTCCTGTGAACTGCCAGCATAGGAGTTGTCTAATCCACAGATAAAAACAAAAAAACAAAAAAAAAAAAAAACAAAAAACAACAACAAAAAAAAAAACAGGCCCAGATAAGGGAAGACATTTGGGTAAAGCAACACATTTGGCCAGCCTGGAACCAAACCCAGGATCCAGACCCACACCAGAAACAGGTCACAGAAAGTCTTGCTGCCTCTCCCAAGGCCTCGATGCCTGTCTTCTCACCTCTACTGCTGGCCCATGCTTGTTTTTCAGTGACTCATCTGGAATTCCCTACTACAGCCCTCCCAAGCCTCAGGTGCCTGCTTATGGTCCCACAATGCCTGCTGAAGTGGCCTCACCCAAATTGGACTGTGCTGGGAGGAAACTTCCTCTTCCAGGAAGCCCTCCCTGCTCTCCTCACTCCCTCAGCCTCTCTTGCTGTCACCTGCCACCTACAGGTCTGAGAGCTCCTGCAGGGTGGGAACCAGAGCTGTATACCCATGTTCCAAGCACAAAAAGGCCTGCCCATGAAAATGTTAAAGGATAGGCAGACATCATGGACACACGAACATTATAAAGAAATAAACTCAAATGACATACTCTATCCCTCCTTGGATTCACATCCCCTGCAATATGTCTACAATAGCTCCTATCCACAGCTGGTATTGCATCTTCCACCTCTTCAAGTTGTCTCCTTCGGCCAACAGAATTTATCAGGAAAAGCAGTGCGTCAATCCCAGGCAAGAGCTCATGGGCTAACATGCCTCGGCCCTCTCTCGAAACCTAGCTAAGCATGTGAACCATTTCAGAGAGACTTTGGGCCAGAGCCCAGTCCCTCCAGTCAGTGATCCAGGTATGCAGAAAACCAAACTAAGATCAGCAAGCTGCCCACCCGGTTCACATCTGGCTTGAGATGTATGTGAGTCCAGGAGCTTCTTCCAGCTCATTCTGAGGCTGGTAACAAATGGTTTCTTTGTATGCTACTGGACTTTGAGATTATTCGTATACAGCAGTCATTAATTGATACAAAGTGAGTACACAAAGTGAGTGAATGGAAACAAATTAGCAGTACATACTACAGAAAGAGCCAGACTCGGGTCTCCTGTTGTCCTCACCTTATACACATCATGGCTGTCTAGGAAGCATCAAACAGCGTGTAGAGATCATTGAGGAAGCTCACCACCTCAATGGGCTCGCTCAAGGCTGAGATGGTGGTGAAGCCCACGATGTCACTGAAATAGATGGTGACCTGGTCGAAGTACTCAGGCTCCACAGTTGTCCCCATCTTTAGAGCGTGGCAACAGACCTGAGAGGTGAGAGGGGCCACATGTGGACCTTGTTTTATCCAGCTTGGAGATGGATTGTGATAGAGAGAAGCCCCTGGTTAGCCAGTGGGTCAGCCACATTGGACACACCTGTCCTGACTTTCTCAGGATTAAGTTGGGAGCACTGTGGCCACCCCTTGCCTCAGGGTATGGGGCAGTAGGAGCTCAACTATGATATGTATAGCTCAGTGTCCAATTGTAGGGAAAGGCTAGAAATACCTTAGATAGATAAGAAGAAATGAGGCTGGGGAGGGTGTCAGCCAGTGAAGGCGCATGCAGGAGGACCTGTGCTTGATCTCAGAACCCAAATAAGAAGCCAGGTGGCATAGTGCTTGTAAACCCAGCACCAAGGACGTAGAGACTGGAAGGTCCCTAGGGAGTCAGTCAGCCCAGCCAAATTGTTGGCCACGAAGAGAGACTCTATCTCAAAAAGACAACATGGGAAGTATGCTAAGAAACGACACATGGGGTTGATCTCTGTCCTCACACACATGTACATACATGTGCACTGAAGCACCCACACGTGTGTAGGGGGCATGGAGGTGTTTGTGCTTACAGACATTCACCAGGGGAACCTGGAATAGAACAGGGTCGTTCCTTCAACAGCAAAACCTGTTTTCCCCCGAAGAAGGCTAGAGCAGACAGCCTGGTGAGTGACTTTGTGCAATCTGTGTGGCCAGAGCCGGCACCAGACGCTCCTCAAGACCCTTCTCTTAAAATTGTTTTCCTCAGTCACTCTACATAACCCGTCTTTATGGAACTTTACAAGATGTTTCAACTTTACAAAGAGTTTCCACACCGTCAGGCCTGATCTGCATTTAGCTTACTTTGTTCCTCAAAGAGATTTAGGTATGCTTTGTTGTGCAAGTGGGATTGAGTTCATCGCTGCAAAGACAGTTTTCACCAGATGTACTGTGCTTAATGCACCTAAAGGTAAGCAACTCGGGGTGAGACTCCTGGAGTTTGAACCAACCCTGGCACCTAAGTGCTGTGGCACCAAACTGCCTTCTTGCCTCCAGCGGCTCTCCCACCGCTGCCCACAGAGGTCACAGAAATGCTCTCATCTGATGCCCAGCATGGAGGGCTTGCCCTCGAGAAGTGAGAGTGTTTAAATAGAAGCAGAGGGTAGGGTTTGGTTCTCTCACCCGAGGAGCTGCCACTGTAGTCAGAGAGTGACACCTCAGGGCTCTCAGTCATCTCAGGCCATGCATTTTATGCAATTATTGAGGTGTCTGTTAAAATCCAGGGGAGCGCCTGGTGGCGATGTCACACACCTTTAATTCAAGCACTTGGGAGGCAGAGGGGGTCAGATATCTTATGAGCTCCTACTTTGAGGCCAGCCTGGTCTACAGGGTGAGTTTCAGGACAGCCAAGGTTACAAGATAACCCTGTCTCAAAACAAAACAAACGAAAACAACCACCAACAACAAAATGCAGGGAACAACAGCTCTGTGCACATGACTGTAAAACATAACCCTTGGTTTTCTGAACAAGGAACCATTGCTGTCAACAACTGGAAACATAGGAGCCAATGTAAAAGGAACCCATGAAAGGGGCGATAAAATCACTGTCCCATTATTTTGAAATCTGGACTGTAGTAATGGACTCTCTTCAAGAGGACCATAATAAAGAGGAGATCCTCCAGACACTTTTCAGCAGAGGGCAAGGCTTGCTAAAGAAATGGGTGGCTTCAACCTTTATGGAGATGCGGCAGTGTCACTAAAGCAACTGCCTTTGAAGCTGCCTCTGGCTCCACCCATGTATCAGCATGCCCCGCCCAAGGCTCCAAGCTCCACCCAGGACCCAGGCCACTCCCCCTTTCCCATGATGCCAAAAAGGTATGGTGACCATATTTGAATCCCAGGGGGCAACCACAGCCCCAGAATCAAGGGAGAAATTGACCCAGGATGGATTGACCCGTGGCTCTGTCATGAGGAAAAATTAAAACAAGCCCAACTGCTAGCACAGGAACAGAAACAACTAGGACATACAGAGCCTTCCCTCGGTCCTTGGACTCTCCCTATTTTTGTAATTTATATAGAAAAACAAACAGTAAATTTCAACTGTTACATGATCTCAGGCGCATCAATGCTAGTATGAAAACGGTGGGGGCCTCCAGCCAGGGCTCTCTGCTCCTACTATGATTCCTTAAGGCCATCACATTCCTAGACCTTACTTAAAAGACTGCTTGTTCTAGATTCCTTTGCATCCTGAGGATAGGAATGTTTTGTATTCTCTGTTCCAACTTAAAGCAATCAACAGCCAAGGACCTGATAATCAGGGGAAGGTTTTAGCATAAGGGATGAAAAATAGCCCCATGGTGAACAATGGTTACAGGGCTCTCCTCTGTGGCAGGGTGGGAGAGCCGCTGGAGGCAAGAAGGCAGTTTGGTGCCACAGCACTTAGGTGCCAGGGTTGGTTCAAACTCTGGGAGTCTCACCCCGAGTTGCTTACCTTAGGTGCATTTAAGCACAGTACAATCTGGTGAAAACTGTCTTTGAGGCAATGAACTCAATCCACTTGCACAACAAAGCATACCTAAATCTCTTTGAGGAACAAAGTAAGCTAAATGCAGATCAGCCTGACGGTGTGGAAACTCTTTGTAAAGTTGAAACATCTTGTAAAGTTCCATAAAGACGGGTTATGTAGAGTGACTGAGGAAAACAATTTTAAGAGAAGGGTCTTGAGGAGCGTCTGGTGCCGGCTCTGGCCACACAGATTGCACAAAGCTTACCAGGCTAGAAAGCCTGTCTGCCCCAGTGGGTGGGAAATGGGTTTTTGCCTTCCTCCCCTTGAAGAAACAATTCTGTGTGCATAACATTCCAGGTTCTCTTAGTGTGTGTCTGTGAGCACGAGGACCTCGGCGCCCTTACACACGCGTGCTCACACAGTGTGTAGGAATGAATTACTGAGCAGACTCATTGAGACCATGCTCCCTGAGCACCTCCTGAGTTCTAGAGCCCCAGGGGAGAGTAGACTAGAGGCACAGTGGCGCCCCCGCCACTCACGGAGGGAGCATCTGCGAGAGCAGCCTCTCTGTCTTCCGCCTCTCCAGTTCCAGCTCCTCAGTCCGCTCCTGGACCAGACCTTCCAGGCTTTGGGAATACTTCTCCAGCATCCGCAGCATGGAGTCAGCAACGCTTGTCTTCTTGCCTTGGTTGATGCTTTTGAACTGAAGAGAAAACAAGATCTCATTTTCTTTCATAAGGATCAGTGCCTCCTGCAACTGCTTGGAAGTGAGCCAGGCAGAGCCCCAGCCTGGGAGGTGGAGTGAAATGGATGATGTGTGAATCAGTAGGGGGCAGGGACCCTGAGGGATGTCGGGGAACCTCTGTGTGGGGTGGGCAAGTAGGAAGAGAAGTTTGGCAGAGGAGTTTGTGTCCTGGCAAGTATCATCATCAACAAACCCAGGTCTCACAGTAATGGTGGATGGACGGATAGAGTCATTATGGATACGTGAACGAATGAATGGGGGCATGGTGAGTGAATGGATGGATAAGTGATAGATGGATGGGCAGTTGGACAGACAGATGGACTGACAGATGGATGGACAGACAAATAGACAAGTAAAATATATGAAACTCCGCTTTACTTCAACCTTTAAATATCTGAGGGTATTAAGACCAAAGGAGACTAAAGATTAAAAATAATAGTTAAATCCAGGAGTGAGATTTGCAGGTAGAAATTTATCATCGTTTAGATACAAGCTTCTTAGCAACAAAGCCAAATGGAAACAGAGGATCAAACCCATTGTTCTAAAAAAGAAAATACAAGTACTGTCAGTGTCCAGCAGAAAGAAACCTCCTTTGGGTTTCCATATTAGGACACTGGACCACAAATGACTTCTCTTTCTAGCCAACATATAAGAGACTAGTTCAGGCCGTCTGACTCTGCCCTTCCTGTTGTGTGATGCTATCTCACCTTTGTCAAGCCAAGCACAGCGCATGACCACCCACCCTTCTTTGCCATGGGCCTCAGGTAGAGGCCTTTCTCACAGGCACTCTTCACTCAGAGCCCGTGCCTCATCCCCTGGCTTCCTAACTAGGATGACCTCTAATCTCCACAGGAAGGGACAGTCTGGTGTTATAGGAACCTGTTGCTCATTCTAACTCATCTCTCTTCACATTTCATAAGCCTTGGAGCTTGGTAACTCTGAAATTCAGGTCCCCATCTGTGAAGGGATGCTACCAATGATGCTACAGTACACATGGGCATGTGTGCCAATGTCCCAAGGAGCTTTGCAGGTTGCCTCTGCCTCCCATGGTGCCTCTGCCCCTTCTCAGCTGCCCCTCTGGCTTAATGAACTTCACCTTGGTAACTCAGTGCTGTGCTGGGGACTATGGGATTAGAACAGGAGGCAGAGATGTGCCCCTGGGTTTGATGGGCTGGTCCTGGAGGAGAGCTGTCCTGCCCAGTCAGGCCCACACAGCCCTGAGAACTTGTGCAGACTTGCCTTAGCCATTCCACTGCAGTTCCAAGGCAGGCCAAGGGACCCCAGAGTCTCTCTAATCTCCTCAGTTACTTGGAAACCAGGATTGTCTCCATAGTCACTAAAGGCTTCTCAGGTGCTAGGAGGCCTGGCCCTGGGTGAGGCTCTTCAGACAGACAGGTCATCAAGCACATCCCTTGGGTACTTGTCTCTGCCTCATTTATCTTCTACAGAGGCCCTGGAAATGCTTGAGGCCTGCCCGGGCCCAGTGAGGCCTGTGGACAGGATTGTTTCCTCTGGGGAGCACTGACCTGTGTGTAGATCTGGTCCAGGCTTGGCCTGTCATCTGGAGCTTCTTCCCAGCACAGCTGCATCAACTGGATGCACTCGAGGGGACCCTGGTCAGGGGACACCAGCGGCCGGCACAGAGGAGGGGGAGATGCCACCTTCCGGATGATCTCTGTAGCAAACCCCATGGATACCTTGGGTCAAAGTGCCCTGAGAAATTATAGGAGGGGTCTTGGGGGCAGGGCAGAGAAGGGGGAATTTGGGCCCTAGGGACACTCCAAGCTCTTTCGTCCATGACTCCTGCATAGCTGATCAGTGCACACCACCTTGCTATTTTCCTGGGTCTCCTTCAAGCTGTGGCCAGAGGAAGATTTGGACGAGGAGAACTAGGTTTAAATTCTGAATATACTATCACTCTCTATGGGGTGGCGGAAAAGATAGTAAACCCCAGCCTCAGTCTCCTCATCTGTGAAATGGGATTAGCAAGGGCTTCCTCCTGAAGGATGCTGAGGAGGAGGTGTGGAAGGTGGTGCCTGGCACCTGACAGGCTCTCCCCAAGGCTGCTGTTCTAGCCTTGTTCTTGAAACCTGACCATACAGCTCTCCCTACCAGTCTGCACATCCAGAGACCATGCAAAAACGAGGAGAACACAGCCCTAGCATTCAGGTATTTCTGCTCCACAGGCTGAGGGCCATCCCACTGTATAAAGACCAGAGAGACTGGTGTCCTGTCTCTCTGGCTCTGCCACCCTATGCCCCAGTTCCACACCCCACTCCAGATACCTGCCGCTGGCAGAGCCAAGAACTCGTCAAGACTGGGGAGAGGAGGAGCTGGGCTCCACATTCCAGCTCTGAGCCCTCAGCTCAACATAGGTTTCTGTTATCTATATAGTCTATGCAGGTCAGGACATAGCAGGGAAACCTCCAAGGAGGCCTGAGACCCTCCAGTCATGGAGCCTGTGAGGAGGAAGCTTTTCCTCTATAGTCCTCTTCTCTCCCTGCTACGCTGGCTACTTTGATGGGGATAGTGAGGGAATTACTGTCTCTTTATAGTTTTGTTTTCTTGGTAGGTTTTTATTTGTTTGTTTGTTTTGTTTGAGATGGGGTCTATCCCAAGCTGGCCTCAAACTTATTACAAGGACAAAGATGATCTCAAATTTCTGGTTGTCATGCATCCCAAGTGTTGCTCCCAATTCTATAGCCACGTGCCACCATGCCTGGTTATACCATGCTAACGGTCCAACCCCGGGCTTTGTTCATGCTAGGCTAGCACTCTACCAAAGGAGATCCATCCCCAGCCCTGATCGCTGTGTTTTGAAACAGGGTATCCATGCTTGTCTGGAACTTACAATATAGCTTAGATTATACTCAAATTTGCTATCCCCTGCCTCTGTTTTCCCCAAATACTGAAGTTACAGGTCAGTGCTATCATACATTGTCTACTAACGTTCAACATTATAGACAGGGAAACCGAGGCTCCTTGGGGTAGGATTGGGGGGCACCTATACAGGACAGTAAAAAGTAGACATGAGAATATGCTTGATTTTCACTCAGCCTGTCTAGCAGGTCCCAGTCCCAGGCGTCAGACTCCAAGGGCCTCAAACCACAGGGCCTGGAGACTGTGTGCTTACAAAGAGGTGCGCAGATGGAAGTGATATAGACCATGCCCACTCGGGCAGCTGTGCTTTAAAAGCATACTGATGCATCGTGATGAATGAAATGTAAATCCATTTCAAAGCATCTCGGGTTTCTGAGTAGCATCTGTCATCGGGGTTGCTGCAGTCAGCAGATAGTAAAAGCTGAAGACAGCGTGGGGGCTCCAGCACTCTGGGTAGGGTGTGTATGGGGGTGGATGTAGAGGTGGGGGTGCACGTGTATACATGGCATGCATATACAGGCCAGAGGTCGATGTTGGGTGTCTCCCCTAATCAATCTCCCTTGTATTTTTCAAGACGGGATCTCTCAGTAAACCTGGAGCTTGCCAATTAGGCTAAACTGTCTGGCTAGCATCCCCTGGGCTCCTCCGAACTCTTCCTCCCTGGTGCTGTGCCAACACACCCAGCTTTTTGTGTGGGTGCTGGGGACCCATACTCAGGTCCTCATGATTGCTTGGTAAGAGCTTTACTTACTGAGCCATCCTCCCAGACCTGCGTTCTAGCATATTCTAGGTTTAAAAATGCAAGCAGGATGAAAACAATGGCCTGGGCTGCTCTCCAGGTTCTCTGGCTAGGCCAGGTCCACTGTTCACACCCAACATATCTCTGTTCTCAACAGTGTTGGCCCCTGGTTCCTTAGAATACTTTGCCTGGATAAGGAGACAGGTCTCTGGGACTGGGCAGATGTGGGCTGGAGGGACAACTGAAGGAGCAGTTGGAAGACAAAATGGAAGGACATTTCTGAAGCCTGGTCCTGGGATTGGGAACAAGAGGAAAAAAAAAACCCCATCTACAAGGCAGGTGGCAACTGGAGAAGCATGTGTAGCTAACACTTGGAAAATGGAGACAGAGAGACTTCGGATAGAGTACCATCTGGGCAAGTAACCAAGCTTCCAAACACAATGCTGCCTGGTCACATCAGCCACAGAGCCCGATGCCCAACACAGCTTAATTGGAACTCCATTTTAAAGATGAGAACACTGAGACTCAAAGTGGGTGTGTGCTGTGTAAATAGAGCAGGACTAGATCTATACTGACACAGGCCGGGATGAGCTGAGAGGGGACATATGGACCAGGAAGGAGCACTTGCAGATAAGTGTGGGAGACACACATCTTCCTTGGGAGAAGAAGCAAGGGGTTACTGCTCACACAATGTCCGTAACTGGCCAAACACCTTGGGGAAGTTGCTACAGGCTGCCTGTCTCAAGGCAAGGAGACCCAGTTCTCACAGCTGGGCTTTGGGTATGTGTGCCCAACTTTCCTGAAAGTCACAGAACTTCTTAGCTATCTAAGACAGCAGCCAGAGAGGCCAAGAAGGGGAGGAAGACATGTACCTTCTGCTGAGAGCCCCCAGGAGCAGTAGGGTGGGTCTCGGGTCAGTACCTCCTGAAGGATGACACCCAGGCTGAAGACATCACCTTTGAAGGTGGCCTTCCCAGGCGCCCCAGGTCCCCCAGGCCCCCGCAGCAGCTCAGGAGCCGTCCACAGAAGCTCTGCAATCACAGGAAAGGGTCACACGGCCGTCACACCTGTTCCTGAGAGGACTTAAGTCTGCTCTCCTAGATTCCCAGGTTAATGACCTCAGGTTCTTCCAGAACAGAAAAAGCCATCAGTTCCAGGTCCCAACTCAGAGACTGTGACCCCCTTCCCTTGCTTCACAAGCACCCATGTATCACACCCTCCTCATGGACCCCTGCTCCCAAGCTGACCTTCTGGGGCTGCCTGGGGCCTGGAAGAACAGTGAGACTCCAGGAACTCTGCATAACCATGGTCAGTGATCTTGAGCACAAAGCGAGTGTCCACCACACAGTTCCTGGACTTGAGGCGCCCGTGGGGGAAACGTCGATGATGCAGATACCGCAAACCCTGGGGGTGGGGGGGGCGTAGGGAGCCAGTGAGGAGTGAGAAGGACCGTGGAATGTCCACAGGACCCAGTGGCCTTCTGGCTTCAGCTCTGCTTTTGCCCTGTTGGATATATTTTTAAAGACAGGGGAAATCTAAGCACTTCCCATCTCTCCCTCTCCCTTGACTCAGCTCCTGGAGAGGCTCTCACTTTGATCAGATCCAACAGTAAGGAGGCCTTGAAGGTCCAGTCTAGCCTCAGGTCCTCATTCTGTAGCAGGTCCTCCAGGCTGCCACGGGCACAGTGCTCCAGCACCATGGCACTAACCCCAGGGCCCACAAAGAGGCCCAGGAAGGCAGTAACATTCTCATGCCGCATCTCCCGAATCTGCAGAGGCAAAAGGCATCTTAGAATCCCTGGCAGCCCTCCATCAAGGCCCTCTGGGATAGATGAGTAATGAGGTGAATGGGTGGGTGGCTGGATGGGTTGCTGGATGGCAGATGGACAAGGGGATAAGTAGGTAGAAAGATGGATAGGCAGTGGGTGGGTAGATGATGGTGGATGATTGATAGGTGGGATAATTGGATGGATTGATGAGTTGATGAATATAAATGGACAGGGATTGGATGAGGAAATAGGTGGATGGATGATCAGATAGACACATTGATGAGTAAATAGATGGATAGATGAATGGATGGATGGATAGTGGATGAATGGACAGATGGATGGACAAATGGATGATGGAAGAACAGATGGGTGGATGGATAGATAGGTAGATGGATGGATGAATGGATGAATAGATGAATGGATAGATGGATGGATGAATAAATAAATGGATGGATAGATGATTAGATGGATGATGGATGATAGGCAAGTGGATGGATGGATGGTTGGATGGATGGATGGATGATGGATGGACAAGTGGATGGATAGATAGGTAGATGGATGGATGAATGGATGAATAGATGAATGGATAGATGGATGGATGAATAAATAAATGGATGGATAGATGATTAGATGGATGATGGATGATAGGCAAGTGGATGGATGATGGTTGGATGGATGGATGGATAGATGGATGGACAAGTGGATGGATGGATGGATGGATGGATGAAGGAATGAGTGGAAGCATCATGGTTGGATGAGTGGGGAAACTGTCAGTGTCTCCAATAGTAAGATCTAGGTCTATTTCTCAACCTGACTGAAGCCATTGATTTGGAAACTACTCATCCTCTCCCCAGCAGCCCACAGGATTGCAGGAGAAGGAGAGATCAAGGGTTCCTGCCCGAAGTGAAAAGGAGCAGCCCCCTCTCCTGCCCAGTGGCCCGGCCCAAGAGTAAACCCTTGTCTGGCAAGACTTTCTTCACAAAGATGACTCAGGATTCAACTAAATGTTCTCCCTCCTCTGACACGCCCAAGGCAGCAACATGCACGAAGAGATAAGAATGACCTTGAAGTCTTTGACAGTCCTGCCATGCAGAGGTGACCCCTGATCTCCCCCCACCCCGAGTGTGCTCAATGACTAATATGAACTCTGAGCACAGTGGGGTGGTCTTGTATGTTTTGGGGTTCAGAGATTAGTTTCCACTTCCTATGGCTTGCAGCACCTAAGTATGGAGTCCTTCTCTGGATCCAGAGAGCCCAGTAGACACCTTCAGAGTATAAACATGAAGTCATATCCTGTGGCGCTTAGTCCTCAACTGCCCTGCCCACAATGCGAATGAAGCTCTTCAGTCCCTCTGGACCGAGAAACCACAAGGTTTTCTGAAATGATCCTGATAGTAAATATTTTAGGCTTTACACATCCCTGTCACAAACACTTACTCACTTCCACCACTGTGGCAGGGAAGCAGCTATAGACAATACACAAAGGAGAGAGTGTGGCTTTGTGTCCCAACTTTTTTGGTAAAGACAAGCCTTGGGTTGGATTTGGCCTACAGCTTGCCAAGTTCTGACTGCTGAGCTCCATCGACTGATCCACACCCACTGCAAAACTGAACAGAATCAAACAATCAAGTCCTAATCAAATTTCTTTCTTATGAAAGTATAAGATGTAAAAAGCATCATTGATTTTAGACACGGTATTTTTGAGTATACTGCAATACATCAATAGACAGCCAGAAGGGCACAATAAAGGCTCTGGGAAGTTCTGTGGCTACCCCAAGCAACCTACAAACGTGGTTGATCCCACCACGTTTAAGACCTTTTTTCTTAGGGAAACTGCTCACACTGCTACAGGGGAAATGCCTAACTACCTCCAGCCACTTCATCTCTCTGAACTTCATTTAAGATGCTGGGAATAACAATAAAAAAATAACAAAACTCACAATGGAATGAAATTCCCATTTCTCAAAGGCGTATCTTGCTGGGACAGCTCTAGGCTGTCCTATACACCTCCTGTCCGCCTTACAGTGCCCCTGGGCTGGGGAGCATTGGCTCTGTCTTACAGGGAAGCTGGGTGTTCCGTGGAGGCAGGGCACCACCCGAGGTCTTCCTGGGCCCTGCCCTTCCTCCCATGTGCCTCTTCGATCGTGACAATCCTGGGGGAAAGTCAGTAATAATCCCTGAAGCTCTCTCAGGAACCCCTTCCCAAAGCCCAGGACTCTGCCTGGCACACAAGGAAATAGCAGATACAGGGATGGGCCCCAGGAGGCAGGCACAGGCTGAGGACATGTGGTGGTACCCAGGTTCCATCGCTGGGAGAGAAGGAGCTGCCCCCAGACAGTTATGGTGAGACTTCTGTTAGGATGTTGACATGGTTTGGGGGATGCCAGTGTGTGAAGGTGACCATGGCACTGATGAGAGGCTAGCTGGGTGGTGATCATGACAGAGACCAATCCAGACCAGTGAGGGTGTCCTGAGCACATGCCTCCTTCTAAGGTCCTACCTTTCTCAGGAACTTGAGGCTACTTGGCCGCAGATCAGGAGCCACACCTGCTTCAAACGTCTTCAGCCATACCCACTCTCCCTGTTTAAGCAAGAACAAGAGTTTGCCTGCTTTAGCTTACTAGCTGGGTGAACTCAGAACACTCCCACCACCTCTTGGCTTCTGTGTCTACCCCATGCGCATGCCCTCTTCTGTGTTCTGAGCTGGTTAATGGGAACAGTAAACAGACTTCTACTGAGGCTCAGGGTGGGCCAGGGGCAGGCTTTGGCTGGTGGACCTGAGGCCCATTCATCACTTGACCTCTCTGGAGCTCGGTGACTTCTGAGCCTCAGCTTCCCAGTCTGTAAAGCAAAGCAACCAAAAGGTGGGGGCTAAGGAGGTACGGGTAGGAAACAGGGTCCTAGCTGGAGTATTTACCATGAAGAATTCAGGTACCTGTGATAAGCTAGCTGTGACTAGGGGCTTCAGAAGAGACGTGAGATGAGGCCCAACTCTCACTGTGGTCCCAGCCCTCTGCCCTGGTCCCTAGGGGGTTGCGTCCTCCATATAGCCTCACCTGCAGTCTGCTGGCTATTGTGTTTTGTGCGTCATGAAAGTCTCCTTTGGTAGGAAAAGGAAAAGGTGGGGTTGCCCAGGGGAAAGGTGGAAAAATAAGCAACAGGAGTCTCCTGCTGCTTCCTATGGAAACAATTAGCCAAGTTCAGTAACTGTGGCAGCCGTAGGCAAAGAACCACGTATTAGTAAGTAGTTGAACTTGAGACTAATGGTGCCTGGGCATTGTCTGTGTTCTCAGCAATGTAACCTTGCTTGTTTGACCTTTCTCCCTATAGAATCCTGTGAGCCGGAGGCCCAGCTTCTATCTGGAGGTGTCTGTGACTGAGTCCTGCCTTCACTGCTTTAGGGACTGGGGATCTCACTGACCAGGGGGGTGACCTGGGCCAAGGCCAAAGCTAAGTGGCTGAGACTGATTCCCAATCTCAGCTCGAGGACCATGCTGGCAGGAGCAAGGTGTCTTTTCCTGTTTCCCATTTCTGGAGCTGTTGTCCATGCGCTGGGACAACCAGGAAAACCCCCAAAGATGGGGCCCTCAGAAGCCTAAGACTATCCTTGATTGGCTTCTTCCAAACTGGCCACAGCCAGTTCCAGGCATAGTATGGGGTGGCAGCAGCCCTCACCTGGTATAGGGCCACGTTGGTGTGCTCCAGGAAGGCTGGTAGGCTCTTTGATGACCCCTGTGTCACCGACCTTGGACTCCCACCATCCACCATACTTCTTGACTCACTACCACTGTCCGCATGTGACCTCTGGGACAGGCACAGGGGGTGTCAAGAGGCTAGATGCAGCCTGCCCCTCTGCCTACCCAGCCCAGGTCTGCCCACTCACCCGCCGGCTGGGAGTCGGCTGGAGGAAGTTGAGCTCCTGAGATGTCAGCAGAATCCGATGGGG
This sequence comes from Mastomys natalensis, assembly GCA_021653895.1. Lineage (NCBI taxonomy): Eukaryota > Metazoa > Chordata > Mammalia > Rodentia > Muridae > Mastomys > Mastomys natalensis. The sequence goes on from JAJTUV010000480.1 coordinate 778,101, forward strand.
GCCCCGCAGCAGCTGCAGCTGCTGGAGGCCTAACCTGAAGATGAAAATAGGACCTCAGTCAGACTCAGCACCCACCTCCTCCTTGTCTTTCCACATCTCACTCCGTGCCAGCTTCAGGGCTGGCAGGTGCTGAGTGCTGCCGACATTGGCTTGGTCTCAGGTCTGCAACTTCCCAGGGCCCAGTGAGCCTACTGCTGTGTAAACCAGTTTCCTTAAGGCTTCGTTAGAGGCGAGCATAAACTGCTTCCAGATATGACTGAGGCTCAGGAGCATCTGAATTCAGGTACAGAGAGGGGACACATGTTTGTAAAGAGAAGGGGTCTCCGGGGTGGGCCTGGCTAGTCCTTTGCAGTACAAACAGGAGCCTGGAGCTCAGAGGCAGAGTCTCATCCAGAGTCACAGGCTTCTTCCTCTAGTCTCAAACAGACCCCTCAGGAGGCAGCAGGACTCCTAGCTCTGCTTGTTGAGTGCAGCTAAGAGAGGGAAAGGAGGCTCTGAGATCTAGAAGTAGAGGTGAGGAAAGCCCCTGTAGTTTGCCAAGGGAGACCCCATAGGACAGGGACTCAAAGAGTCTGAGCCAGGCCGGTCAATCTCACCTGATAAAGTAAGCAAGGAATCCACCAACCAGTGCCAGGACACAGGCTATCGTCAGAGTCAGGAGACTGCCCAGGGGCTGCACACCTATGCAAGGAAAGACAAGGGTCATTAGTGACCAGTCCTCCCCAGCCCTGCTACTGCCTTCTCAAATCCCTATCCTATGTGGGCTCTAACCATCTCTGACTGTCACAGGCTGAGGGCCCTGGAGGGCCTGGCCTGGCTTGGTCTGTGGGAGGACAGAGTCTTTGTCCTGATCTCTCCTACTCCTGAGAGTGAACAGTGGCGGGGCAGGGGGCAGCAGTCACTATTCATAGAAGAAAAGAGGGCAGGTGAGCAGGTGAGGGCTTCAGCCCTCTTTCCCCAGGAGACTTCTCCATATTCACATTTAGTCTGGAGGCCGATGGCCCTGCCTGGTTGGGCACTGAGATGAATGATGTTCTGGGGAGGAGCTGGTGTAAGGAGTGCTTGCTTGTGGTACAGAACACACATATGTTACAAAGCAGATGTGGCCAAGCAAGCGGAGGTGGCACCAAGGTCAGGAATACAGGCATTCCTGTCAAGGGAGGTCCGATGGGTGCCAAGTGTTTGGGAAGATGCAAGAGTTGCTGTGTCTGTAGATTAGAGCTAGGAGATCCGGGTTGGCTGAGCATGGACAAAAGGAGGCACAGAAAGTTTGAGGCAGGACAGGGACATATACAAGTCTGGTTAACACTGTCACTGCCACCATAATGATCACTCGTGCATTAAAGAATGCGTGTGTATGTATGTGCCTTTATACATGTATGTAAGTTCATAGTCACATGTGTCATAAAGGATGGCAGACAGGATGGATGAATGACAGCAATCAGAACTGCGTGGTTCTCTTGCTCCACAGACCCCAGTGGTCATAAGGAAAATGAACCCTGTATTGGAGTCAGCAGACTTGGGTCCAGCATAAGCTCAGCCACTGCCTTCCTGTGGGACTCTGGGCAGCTCACCAAGGGTTTAAATTTTTTAGTGGTGTCTACGGAGGGTAATGGCCTATGCACAAGGCTGTAGAGCACTTAGGAGAGCTATAAGCTGGGAGCATCTCTAGCCCTGACCATCCAAGGGAGGCCTTGCTGGTCTCTCCTGGTGCGTGGTCAGACTTCCCCATGATGGTCATAGCTCTTCGTTATATTTGCTCTTGCCCTCTTTGTAGGATTGATTACCTACATGGAGAGTTTTAGAGTGGAACAGCTGAGTAAACATGGAGAGACGAGACAGGTGGGCTGGTAGATGGGTGAATGGGTGGGTTGGTGGTGGATGGATGGAAGGATAAGTAGGCAGGTGAGAAGATCGTTAGATGAATAGATGGATTGAGAGGATGGATGGATGGATGGATGGATGGATGGATGGATGGATGGATGGGTGGGTGGGTGGATGGATGGATGGACAGACAGAAGGTTGCATGTAAGGAAGGATGGGTGGGAAGTTAGATAGAAGGAAGGATAGGTGTGTGGATGGATGGACACATGAATGGCTAGACAGATTAAAGATTAGTGAGTGGACAGTGAATTACCTCTTAAGCATAGTGTGTTGGGGTTGAACCAGCAGCTGGTATCGTGGGTTGGAGGGCTCCCTTCAGGAAAGTGTATAACTTTCCCCAAGGGCTGCACCTGCCATGTGCTTGTGTCCAAAATGTGGGTAGGAACCAACTGGCTTCCTTCACCATCTGTGTCCAGGATGATATATTGAGCTAGCCTTCTGCCTTTCCCATCTGTCCGGATTCTCTGGCTAAAACCAGCCACATCAAGAGCTCTTATGTGGTCCCCTAAGTGAGCCCCCGAGAGCCCTGCTCCATGAGTCTCAGAGCGGTTCAGGGCATGGGCCAGCAGGATGACGGCATCATAGATAGTTCCAAAGAGTGGGGACACCTGTGGGAGAGAAAGTCCTCCATCCTAGCACCCGGACATCTCAGGGGCCTGCAGGATTGTTTAGACTGTTGTCTCCTCCTCGACACAGTCCCGTTTTGGCCACACATTACCCCAGCTCCACTGAACAGCCCCACTGTCTCCATGGTTACCATCACTGCTGTGCTAACTCAGATGTATGTCAAAGCTTCCAAAAGCAAAACTGTAGTTCTAGCAGGTTCTGCCTCTTTGCTTTGTTCAGTTCCTCGTCTGGATACTTTCTGATCCCTCAGGGCTCCACACACACATAGTAACAAAGTGAACTAAACTCTATCTTTATATAAGGACAACAGGAGACACAAGCAAGAGTGTCCTTGCCCAACAATGTATGACAATGACATTATATATAATGTATGTGGTATGAATTTGACATAGAAAGATATTTTTAATTTTTGGCCCATCAGGTGACACCTGGTGCAGTCAGGTGTCACTTCCTTCTGGGGGGCTTCCTGACCCATCCTGTCCCAGTTGTCCACTCCTTTACTCCAACTCCTCTCCATCCCTTGATCCTCGTCTGCTTTCTGGGCAGTAGCATCACTTGGGATTTATCATGTTTCTTGGTTACTGTTTGTGTTCCCTAACAGAATGAAGCCTGTCTTGTTTATGGACAGGTCTCTGACACCTGGCATGTGATGATGTCAGATGTCAAGAGGTGAATAACTGCCTTCAGCACCTGCATCCCTGGAGCACCTCAAGCCACTTCTATTTTGCTTCATTAAGAAGCAGGTGTGGTGGTGCACACCTTTAATCCCAGCACTCAGGAGGCAGAGGCAGGGGGATCTCTGAGTTTGAGGCCAGCCTGCTCTACGAAGTTCCAGGGCTGCCAGGGCTACACAGAGAAACCCTATCTCAAAAAACAAACAAACAAACAACAAGAACAAAACCAGAAGCAGGCACTGGAGTTCAGCTGAATCTGATAAGCCAAAACCGAGCCAGTGGCAGTACCCCACCACTAACACTTTCTAAGTCACAGGGGTGACCTCTAAAAAGTCCACTCCCGACACTCTCTTCTTCTAGTGGTCAGAACCTGCTAGAGAGATTGAGTCGGGAGAAGTAGGATGTCATGAGAGGAAGAGTGGCTGGAAATTAAGATGGTGGCAATTGAGTACACTGCCACTGATGAAATTACAACAGAGCAGAAGGGAAGATGAGGGAGGGGAGGGAGGGGAGGGGGAGGGGGAGAAGGAGGGAAAGTGTCCAAAGCCCACAAGCCCATACTTAGGGCTAGGCAGGCAGACACAGGTCATGTGGCCACAGTGGGGTGCGGCTGGCTAGCCAGGTGGGTCACTAGCCCAAGCCAGAAAGACCTGTAACAGCTAAAGTGTGCATACACACTGGCCCAGGGCCCCACCCTCTATGGCTGGAGAGAACCTGACACACTCACCCGCTCTGGCTTCAAGTTGGCAGCTGCCTCTTCACTCATCTCGGTAGCAGTGAAGGCATGGGTCTCAGGACTGGACTCCAGACTGATAGTGAGTACTGCGTCGTAGGCCTCCTGAAGGGGCCCATGGTCATCCAGGACCAGGTAGGAGCGGTTTCGATAGGGCAGGGCAAAGAGCAGCGTGTCGTAGGGCAGGAAGACTAGCCTCCCATCTGTCAGGCCCTCCTCCCACGCGCAGTGCAGCAGGGTGGTCTGCTCCAGGCCTCCGAGCAGCGCCGAGTGCATACACAGAACCACAACTGCAGGGGTGGACATGCAGGGTCCAAAATCTATGGTCACACTTCTAGCCCCAGCCCCAAAGCATACTGGGTATAAGTGAGATTTTCCCTCAATCTAAATGCAATTATGTCTGAGGCCACCAAATCTAGGTAGAAAAATATTCTCTCAATCAAGGATACCCTTGTATTAAGATCACCCTCTGACCTTTCATCCCAGAAACTGCGCCAGCTTCTCAACCTCTCGACCCTTGGGCCTTGATAATGACTGATATTTATCGATGGTTGTTCCAAGTGCCCTTACATTTAGTCATTCACTAGTGACTGTGCGGTATACACACATAATGCCAGCACTCAGGACACAGACACAGAGGCAGGAGGATTATGAGTTTAAGGACAGACTGGGTTTACGTGGCAACATTTGCCTATAAACAAACAAACAAAACAAACCCCCACTACAGCACGAAGATGTATGTTTATCATTATCAACCTTTCAGGAGAGTAAACTTAGGCACAGAGAGGTTTAGGAATTTCCCCAGAACATGTAACCACCTTAGTAGTAGAGCCTTGAACCCAGGGCTCTACTGGGTTTATACTAGTTTATAATAGAAAGATTTGTGTGTGTGTTGGAATAGAGTCTTGTCATATAGTCCACGCTGGTCTTGAACTGTAATCCTCCTGCCTCAGTCCACCCAGCACTGGGATTATAGGTTTATGGCATTGTGTTTATCTTAATGTTTTAAATTAAGATGATTTGCATATCAGAAATCATATCCTTAAATGTGTACACTTTGGTTGTTTGAGTATATTTCTTTTCTTTCTTTTTTCTTTCTTTCTTTCTTTCTTTTTTCTTCTTTCTTTCTTTCTTTTTATTTGTTTTTCGAGACAGGGTTTCTCTGGATAGCCCTGCTGTCCTGGAACTCACTCTGTAGACCAGGCTGGCCTCAAACTCAGAAATCTGCCTGCCTCTGCCTCCCAAATGCTGGGATTAAAGGCGTGCACCACCACTGCCCGGCGTTTGAGTATATTTTCAAAATTGTATCACTGCTACTTAATCTGTGGGAATGTTTGTCACCGTACTGCTGCCCCTGCCCTCCCTCCTAGTTTATTACCCATCTCCATAGATTGTCTAGTCTGGATATTTCATCTGACACGTGATCCTTAATATCTGACTTCTTTTACTTCAAGTAATCCAGGCCCATCTTGGTGACAAGTGTCAATAATTCATTCTTTATATGGTTGTATAATATTCCACTGCCTGACCACATTTTGCTTCTTCCATAATCACCTATAAACTTAACTGTGACCTTGGGTGGCACCTAAAGGTCAAGCAGATACAGATACATACGTTTTGCCTTCGTAAAAGAAATATCCTTTATGGTTTGGCTGTGAAGGGTCTGTCCCCCAAAAGGATCATGTATTGAAATTTAGGTCCCTGGTTGGTGGACTCTGCCTTCATTCCACGGATGAGTTTATAGTTGGTGGTATTGTTGGGAGGTGATGGAATGTGGAACCTAGCTAGAAGGAGTGGGTCACTGGGACCACACCTCTGAAAGTTATCCTCGTCCACTTCCTGATTCTGGTTCCTGGTGCAACAGGCAGTGAGTCACTGCTCCCACCACCAGGATATCCTGTCTCACCTCAGGCCCAAAGCAATGGACCCATCTGACCTTGAACTGAAAACCCAAGAAAAGCTTCCCTCCTTCCAAGCTGTTTGTCTCAGGTACTGTTGAGAGATCGTGTTACACCACAGCCTCTAATTGCCTCCTCAGGAACAAGATGGAGTGGCCCCACTCAGGGTAAAGGTCCACGGACTCCCTTCTGCTCCTTTGCTCTCTTCCCACCTCAGGTTTCCGACAGGCATATAGCACGGCAGAGAAGGCCACCTTCGCTGAGATGAGGTCAGGTCCCAACTATCATACTTTTCCTAGAAAACCCAGGAAGATGGAGCTCCCACAAAAGACCAGAGGTCTCCCTGCTGGGCTGCAGGCCCCTCGTTACAGAGAGGTCAGAGCGAGGATGCAGGATGCAGCCCTTTCCTTGGCTGAGAGACCCCGAGTGGCTGTTGCTGGGCTGGTGACCATGAGTTACCTGACACCTAAACAGCGGAAGGAACTTCTGCCAAATGTATCACTGGGATAGGCCGACAAAGAGCCATAGCCCTGTCCCTACCCGCCTACTTTGTTCTAGTCAGGCCTCCCTCCCAGACACCCCTTTCTCTTAGGGGAAGTAGGAAGCATATTTGTATTTGGCCACAAGGGGGAGACGAGAACCACATAACTAAGGAGAAAGCCAGTTCAGGGCACTTCTCTTGACTGGCCATATCCATCTCCTCTTCAACACCCACGAACTCAGAGTTTTATACTGCCTTGTGCCATTGAAGGAACTGTGGAAAAGCACAGAACATTGAAAAGAAAGGACATTGAAAGCACAGACAGGTTTTGGTGGCTTGCCCGAGGCCACACAACCAGTAGGTCCAGCAGGGAACCCACAGTGCCCCTCACTGTTCTGCCTCCTGAATCTGAATGTCAGTATCATGACTGGAACTCAGTTCCTGAGAATTCAGTTGTTGATCCAAGCATCCCCAGAAGGAGAGGTAGACCGTTTGGTCCCACTCATAAATAATAACCACTCAGTTTGGGGCTGGGCTCTTGGCCCGGAGCCTGGACTTGAGCTTTCTGAGTGAAGATTGTTGAGTTACTTGTGATAACTCATCTATCAGCTGTCAGCATCCACTACATTGAAGTGGTGTGGGGACCAGAGCCAGTGCCCTGAGCACATGGCACGAGGGCAGAAATCCTGAAATGCAGAGAGAAATGGACCTCAGGCCTGCTACGGTCCAGGCTCACTTGAACATTACAGATGTTTCCACTGAAATATTAAGGGTAGTGAAAAAAAAGCCAACCACAACCTAATCCTGGATGTGTAAATCCCAATACGGAAACACAAGAAGCATGAAAGACCAAGAGGATTGACTGCTTGAAAATCATCAATTCCACATAAAGGGCCCCAAAAGAGAACGGAACAGAGAGACCTCTAAATGGAAAGTTCAAAAGAATGAGTGTAAATGTTCAACAGAATCAAAGAGTCTGCGAGGAATTACTGGCTGAGTTAAGAGAGAACACAGATAAACAGCAAGTGAAATAAGTCAATACATGATAAAAGGGGATACAATAGAGAGGAATACTGGAGAAAGAGAATGGAGAAAAGGCTTAGCCATTAAAGATGCTAGCCACCCAGTGATGCAGGCCTACAGCCTGGGCTCAGTCCCCAGAACACACATGTGTACCATGGCTCGGGCATCCCACTCACACACACACACACACACACACACACCACCACCACACACCACCCCACCCATCAAAGTCAATTTAAAAAGAAGTACTGGAAGAAGTCAAGTTCAAATATTGGAAGTGAATAGTTCAATAACTCAAAAAAATTCATTGGAAAGTCTCAGAGCAGGATGAACTAAGTGTAAAACAGAGAATACCATGTTTTGAAGTCAAAGTACATGAATTCAAAGTTTCAGACAGTAGTGAAGATAAAACAGTAAGAAAATGTGAACAGAACACATAAGATCAATTCAGTGCCAACACATGAGATCCGCTCAGGGCCACCACAGGACTAATCTGAGAATCATGGACATAGATAAAGGAAAACTTCAAGTTAAATAAATGGGAAATACATTAAAAAAAAAAAAAAAAAAAAAGAACAGACAATTTCCCAATCTAGTGAGCTATTCAAATACAAGAGGCATTTAGAATGCCAAACAGACAAGACATCCTCATATCGTATTATAGTTAGAAGACAAATGGACAGAACAAAGAATGTGTGTTAAAAGCTACAAAGCTAAGCACAAAGCCACACCTGGGACAGGTGTATCATAATAACAGCAGAGATGAAATACAGTCCATACTCTTAGCTTTAGAATTTCTGTTGAGAAACCTGCTGTTATTGTGATAGACCTGGGAACATGGATTCCTGTACTCAGCAAAGCTATTTTCATATTATCTTCTCTATAAAAACAAAAGCAGAGAAATTTATAACCTCTGAGATAGCACAATACACAAATGGAAAGATAAACATATCCATGAGGACATGAGAAAGAATAAACTACAGTAGAAAAATACATAAGCAATTTAGAATTGGGAAAAGATCAAATATTACAAAAATAAAGTAACAGAAATGAATGCATGCATTTCAATAACAATGCTGGATGTTAACAGCTTCAATTTATCAATATGAAAGACATAGATTTAGACAAACAGCAACAACCATCTATTTGTTGTCTATAAAAAAACATGCCTCACTGACAAAGACAGCCTCTGGTAAAAGGATAATGAAAGACACTCCAGGTTAATAGAACTAGAAAGCAGGCAACTATAACAATTCTAACATTTGGCTAAATAGACTTCAAATGTTAAAAGGTCAGAAGAGATAAAGAAAGTATGTTTGATAAAGGAATGATCTCCGAGGAGGCTACTGCAAATGTGAGCACATGTGCACCAACCATTGGTACATCCGATCTTGTAAGACAGTCCACACTGGACGTAAAAGCGCTAACCGATCTAAACACCGTAACAGTGGATGACTAATTGGCTGCATTTTAGGACACAAAGCAACTCTTAACAAATAAATAAGAACCCTGAAATAATTTTATTTATTCTATCTGATAATAATGGAATAAAACCATAAATCAATAGCAAGAGAACTACCCAAGCTGGAGACTGGACAGCTCAGTACTAAATAATGAATGAATCATCAAATAAGTCTTCAGAGAGTGAATTTTTAAATTCCCAGTATCAAATGAAAATACAATATACCAGAAGCTGTAGGATACAATCAAAGTAGCTCTAAGAACCACATATATGGATGTGTGTGCGCACACACACACACACACACACACCACACACACTGTTCTATTTTATTTCATTCTCAAATCTATTCTTTTCATTCTCCCCTATTTCTTTTTCATAATGCTAGCCATGATGAGATCTTTGTAACACTCCTGGAGCTTTTATTCCAAGGCAACCACCAAAGATGCCCTAGACTTCAACAGTCAACATTTGAACCAGAGCTAGGATCCTGTCGATCTGCCTGACTGCTGTGTGACAAGTTCTTTGCTCTCCCTGACAAGGAAAGCCTTCAGCAAGGATGGCTTACAGGACCATTGCTGAGATACTTGGCAAGTGCTCAGCCCAGCTGACACAGACAGGGCCTCCTTGTGGCCATGCAAAGTCCAGGCTGCCTACAGCAGGGAGGGCCCTGATATACTTACTTTTCAGACCATGCACATTGTGGAGCTGCTTGCAAACCTCTGTGGCCCCCTTCTCTCCAGGTCCAAAAGAGGTCACCAGTCCGATGGGCAGCCCATGGACCCTGAAAGCTGAGGCCAACTGCTGGGCTGTGGTTACCCAGATGTCCTGGTGAGAGGACACAATGGCCAAGCGAGCCCAGCCAAAGTGTCTCATGACAGACAGTAGCACATCGGCTGCAGAAGGCAAAGTGGGCACTAAGTCACCTCCTCCCTCTGGAGCTCCACAGGCCCAGGAGAAGAGGGACTTGCCCCAGTCTTGGGCCAGCAGGGCTGCTGCTGGACAGTACCCAGGATTGACAGGGCCTATAAAGCAGCCACTGTGTTCTTGTGGGCCACAAATGTGGCCAGGGCATGAGGGGTGTCACAGCCTGTCGGGAGGACCTTGAAATCCAACTGTGAGCCCAGCAGCAGTGAAGCATCCTGATTGACTTGATCTACAGCCAGCTGGGTAGCCATGCTGGGGAGGGCCTGGGCAAAGATGGGGTCACAGTCCCAAGGACCCAGCACCCCAAAGGTGAAGGTCTCTCTTGCCCATGCTGGCAGGGAGAGGGAGTCTGCCCACAGTAGGACACCCCAAAATACCACAGAGAGGACTGATATGGAAGAGACTGTCCTCAGATGACTGACAGCGAGTCCCAATAGGCCCTGGCAGGGCAGGCAGGTCTTCCAGTGTGGTGCTGTCCAGTCCTGACCTTCCGGGTGACAGCCCTGCTGCAGACCTGAGGAAGGATATGGATAAGCCTTGCTGTCTGGCAGAGTCCCAAGCATGGAGCTCAACAGTATGTCACCTACAGTACTAACATCTAGATCCAACCCCCGGCCTCCACCCATAGATCCCAGGCTAGCCTCTGGGTCTCTCTGAACCTTGTTTTCTTCCTCTGAAAATATGGGCAACAAAACTGCTCAGAAGTCTTACTGTGGTGACAATATGGTGTTATGGACAGCACTCGGCATAATGCCAGTCCTTGGGGACTCAATGTCCTACCTCGTTAAGGAGGATCACGCTCTCCCTGGCCTGTTGCTGTTCTCTACAAGCCAAGCTCCACCCAATGACCCTGGCTGCTGAGCCCAAGGATCTGGGAGCAAAGCACACGTGCCAAGTGCAGCAGCTCACCTGCTCACCAAGAGAATTGAAGCTAAAGAGTTCACATTCCCAGTGAACCCATTCCTCACACCCTTCACAGACCTGTCTGGACCAAATGGCCTCTGCACCCCACTGCATAGAGGAAGAAGCTAGGGGAACCAGCATAGTGTTAGTAGAGAGATGGATATGACCCAAGTCCTTTTGGCTCCTCTCCTACCCCAACACGACCTTCTCAACCAGGACACTTGGACTTCCCTCCGAGTGAGTACACTTGGCTCTGTCCTTCAAAACAGCCGTAAGATTCCTCTACCTACAACTCTGCTGGTCAAACTCAGTGTCTCAAGAATCCTGGAGCCAGCAGCCTGCAGAGGCTCACAAAGAGCTGAAGACCCTAGCAGGCCAGCTTCGGGATAAGGCAAGGACTGGCTTTCACTCTACTGTGTCTGATGCGGGCACAGGGTCCACATCCCTTGCCATTCCCTACTCTATTCTACTATTAGAGCCTCTGGATACGACCTTTAAGCCGTTCTTGGCCTCTGCCTGGAAGCACATAGCCTCTCCTCCATTCACAGGGCTTGGCTATCTTTCTGCTCACATCATTTTTGCAGTCATCTTGAGAAACCCAGCAAGGAGTAAGATCCATCTGGCCCCCGGAAACTGGAAGGCGAATAGGGATGCAGAGCTCAGCCAAGGGAGAAGTTAGCCATGAGTTTGGGCCATAGACAGGAGGATGGATAGGAACAAGCAAGGGCAGTGAGGGCCTCCTGGAGAGGCAGTGCTCACGTCAACCCTACACTTGGAGACATAGCTCAGGGGAGGGAAGGTTTTCTTTGAATGTCATCAAAAGGGGTATGGGTAGAGCAGCTCTTTAGAAACCATGTTTGATACTGAAAGGTAGATGAGAGCCCTGGAGCTATTGAAAATGCACTCATGATCTCCTAACTTCAGGCTAGGCACTGAGGTTCTTTGAGCCTCAGTTTCCCAACCTGCAAAATGGAAGTGCAAATAGTTACCTGGTACATTATGGAAACTCGATTGCGTCGTGTCTATGGTAGGATGAATGCACTGCACTTACTAAATGGAGCCTTCCACCTCTTCCTCATTACCACCGTCATCTTCTGAGGGGAGGCGGAAGATTTAGAGAGAGCCAACTAGGAAGGAGGTAGGGGTAGTAGTCTGAGTGATGGAGCTTTCCATGGACTAAGCTGACTCTGCTTCTCCCCCTTCAGGGCTGGGGAGTGAAAGGCTAGTCTTCTGTTTGCCTCTGAGCCCTGCGGGCTCAGCCGTCCTCTGTTGTGATACTTACTGGTCTCCTAGCACCCAGCAGAGGGCCACCTGCCCTCGAAGTGAATCCCTTGGGCTGTGGAATGAGCTCTGGATGTACAGAGTTCTTGTCTGTCTCCAGCTGAGAACCAAAGTGTGAACCTTCAATGTTCTAAGTGGCAGTCACTTCCCTCACAGTCTTATTCCCGAAGTGCCTCTGACTCAGACTTTGCTGGGGCATCCCAGAAGCTACCAAGCACACGCTTAACTCAGTTTTAGAGGAAGAAACTGATTATGGGTAGTTTAGTGACTTGTCTGAGGTCTTACAAAAGGTGGGACCAAATCAAAACCAGAACTTAGTCAACAACTTCCCAGCCAAAAACAAATCCCACCCCACCTCACTTGCTTTGTTTATCTATCTATCTATCTATCTATCTATCTATCTATCTATCTATCTATCTATCTTATATGGAACATCAGAGTCTTAAAGATACTGATGTCTAAGTTAACCCCTATGTGTTCAGATGGGGACACTGAAACTCAGAGAGAAGACTGTACTTCCCCTGGTCCTGCAAAATACCCATTGGACCTCTGATCTAAGGTCCTGCTGGTCAGACTGCCTCCAGAGTCCTGCAGCCAATGGCCTACAGAGGGCTCATGGGCATTAGCAGGACAAAGTAGGGGCCACCTATCACTACAGCTCTGTTCTGATTTGTAGCACAGGGTCCTGACCCCTTTCTGGGCCCTGGTTTCCCCAACTGTGCAAAGAGAGCTCAGTTTGCATCTTAAAGTCTCTAAACGTCCTTTTGTACTGATGTTCCATGGGCTGGTAGAACATGGAAACAGAGATCTCTTGTCTCTGAGCTTAGCCATTTACCTCCACCTATTGTTGCAAAGGGTGTAAGCTCCTCTGGTCCCTTTGCACTGGGCACAGTAGGTTAATGGACAACCTTGAAGTGGAGAGGGGATCATATTTTTTGGATTTGGAGATGGCCTTTGGGTTAGCCACAGGCTGCTTGGTTTATGAAGTCACACTCATGGAGTTGAAGGTTCCCATCAGAGCCCTGGAGCTCAGAGACAGAGAAGGAAGCTTTTGTCTGCACAAAGGCACCAAACCAGAGAAAGTGAAAGCAGCATAGGGGACAATGATGGAGAATTCCTATCAGCCCAGGGTCACCCTCCGACCCCCAGCCTGGCCCTTTTGCTCTCTTTTCTGCTCCGAGCAGACTCACCTGCCATGATGGGCTCTCAGAGTCGACACCGGATCTTTGTCAGTCCTGAGGGTCTCACACCAAGGTCCTCAGAGGTCAAGTTTTCTGAGCACTCTATGACCTGGGACCTCCCAGGTCTGTGTGGTATCTTAGCCACTCATTGTTCCTGTTATCTGCTGGCTTCCCGAGACTCCTGTCTGGAGAGTGCTTCAGATAGGGCTCATTCCCTCCCTGCTCCCCTTAGGATTCCAGAGAAATCATCTGGAAAATTGAATCTGTTCAGACACCATGGCTCTGGGGAACCACCTGAGAAAGGAAGAAGTTAGGATGGGAGGGAGGGGGAGAAGGTAAGAGGGTGTGTTCAGCACTGTGGACAGCTCCGGTCACTCTGGGGTGCTCAGAAGGCAGGGAGTCCAGACAAGGCACAGAGCCCAGCATTGATAAGCATTCTCCAAGTGCCAAGCACAGTTCATTCTATCCATAGTGGCACAGCTATTACTTCACTTTAGAGATATACAAAATCTGGTCCAGAGAAGTTAGACAATTTGACCAAGGGTACAGAACCAGTAAGGAGCATGGCTAATTCCAGTTTTGGGCTTCTACTTTCCACACCATGCTGGTCTTGCATGAGATGGTTTTTTGTGGCTAAGTCCTCAGTCCAGTGGGCTTGCCTACATCCCCCCTCCACTACTCCCTCTGGCAGACCAGCTTTTCTTGAGGTTCGCTAAGGGCTGATAGCATGCTCCACCTCCCCTTTAGATGACTTTGTCACCCAGAAATGTGTCTTGTTTTCTTTGTCACCTTATTCATTCGTCTGGAACTTACTAAGAACTCGCTTCCCAGTTCCTCCATGGAATGAGTCAAAGCCGCCTTCTCCCTTCCCTCAACTATACCCTATTCCTGCCACTTTCCCCAACTCATTTACCCGCTAGGTGCTGTGCTGGATAAGTGAGCCCCATTGACATGTGGAGAAAACAAAGGCTTATTTCTCTTAACAGATCTTTTCTAGCAGGAATAAACAGGGGCACAAGAGTCAACAGATAGTAATTTTACCGCTGAAGAGTGACAATGTTATAAAATGAGGTGATGAAAATCAACAGTACCAGATACACAATTCAGCATAAGAGTTTTATAGTATTATGCAGTCTTCAGCATGGCTTTAACAGTCAAGAAAGGTAGATATGGGGCGGGAGAGATGGCTCAGTGGTTAAGAGCACTGACTGCTCTTCCAGAGGTCCTGAGTTCAATTCCCAGCAACCACATGGTGGCTCACAACCATCTGTAATGGGATCTGATGCCCTTTTCTGTCATGCAGGTATACATGCAAATAGAACACTCATATATATGTAATACATAAAGAAAAAAATTTTTTAAAAGGGTAGACATGTCTGTCATAAGTTAATTTTGGTTGTGCATTTTTTTGGTTGTTTTTGTTTTTCGAGACAGGGTTTCTCTGTGTAGCTCTGGCTGTCCTGGAACTCACTCTGTAGACCAGGCTGGCCTCAAACTCAGAAATCCGCCTGCCTCTGCCTCCCAAGTGCTGGGATTAAAGGCATGCGCCACCACGCCTGGCCTTGGTTGTGCATTTTTATGTAGCTCCAATAGTACTCTGAGAGGGCTTCAGGCCCCTGTTGATGTGCCAGACACAGGCTCATTGGTTCTCATATCCATCTTTGATCCCTCAACAGACTGCTTAATCTCAGAGGAAGGAGCAAGAAAGGAAAGCTGGCACTCTGCATTTACTGCAGGGGCTAACCCAGAAACTGCTCTTCTCAGCATCCTTTGCCATGGCTGCTGGCTGCTTTCCACCAGTACGAGACACTCACAGACACCACGAGGCCAGTGAGAGGGAGACACTGGAATATTCTCCCCCTCACTCTCCAGGAATATTTTGGGTTCATGCTACTCTTCTTTCTATTTCTGTGTGTATTTGAAAATTCTCTGTAATCTAATAATATCAGTGAACAATGCAGGGATATAAATTTTACCATACACTCCTCAACACCAATAATTGAGGTTTTTTTCTTACACAGAACTTAAAAAAATCCTGAATTATGTATTTTTATGTCACATTACATATTTCTACACAGTATTGTCCCTTGGTTTCTGTAGGTCCTAAGTTTGAACTCAGGGTAGCTGGAGACCTCTGCTGCATGTCTGACAGACTTCAATCAAGGATCCAAACCTTAGTCTGTCTCATCTGGAAACTCCACCAGGAAGTTCCAAGCTCTCCTGGTCATAGGCCATGGCATCCACTTGCCTCTTCAAAGCCAGCAGCACAGAGTCTGCCAGCAAGCCGACTTTATATGGTATAATGTTAATCGATCTAACGTCACCACCTCTGCCATGTTCTTTGGAATCCCTCACTTATGGGGATTGGGGCTTGCACGAGGCAGGTACCATGAGGTATATCACAGTCTGTTAACTGCATGCCCGTAACTGTGGAAGAAACTGACAGCCTGAGGAGGCCAAAGATAAAATGTTTTCCTTGGTGAGCGGGATCAGAGATTGGCCCAGGGCCCAGGTCACTGCATACTCACCACCACCTCAGAGTGCTGCTAGGGGAAACTGTAGCTGCCCCCCACACCCTGATTCTCTTCCTGCTCTGCTCCATGATCCAGGTGGGACCTGTCCTTTATTTGAGCCCATCTATTAGGAAGGTCCCTGTGGAGTCTACTGCAGGACTGGCAGTGGCCTGTGACACTTCTGCCTTTACATGGCTGCTTGGAACAAAAACCACAAGGTGACTTGTGGTCCAACAGGGTGACTTTCATCAAACACATCGCAATCATTGGGGACAGGACAGTCTTTTATAGAAGGAGCAATTATACTATCATAAGCTTGTTGAAACTGCTGGCTGGGTGAAACCGAGCTTCCTTCCTGAAGGACCTGGGTCTAGTCTACGGGATTAGCCAGGACTGTAAGATGAGGCAATTCTTGGGGCTAACATTCTGTATTCTTACCATAGCCCTTCTTGCAACCTATGGGGCACCAACAAAACCTCTCTATAAAGACTGAGATCTGTCACTTGGGTTTACGTAGTAGCTCCCTTCTTGGATTGATCTGGGGTCATGGGACGTCCATATGTCTGGGGATAAGTCCAACCCCCTTTATCAGAGGAATTGCTGGATGAGCTAGAGTAGTGGTTCTCAACCTGTGGGTCGCGACCCCCTTGGAAGTTACATATCAGATATTTATATTACAATTCATAACAGTAGCAAACAAAATTACAGTCATGAGGTAGCAACAAAATAATTTTTGTGGTTGGGGATCATCACAACATGAGGCACTCTATTAAACAGTGGCGACATTAGAAAGGTTGGGAACCACTGCTTTAGAGAATCGAGGGACTCTGAGCTCCAAGTCCAAGATCGCAGAAATGGCAACAAATAGAGCTTTCTTTAGCGTGTCTGTGTAAGAGGCTCCTCTATCTTTACTCCTGGCCCTGCTCTGACTATGGGAAGATACATTTGGCCATTAGACTGCACTCTATCACGCAAGATGTTGTTCCAACTGACCCTGTCACAGCCCCCTGTACTCCCTTTCTCTGTCCCATCAGCCAGATGCTCTTGGGTGACAGAGGCAAAGCCAGTCAGCTCCTGTTTCCGTGCTTTTTCAGTACAAGGCCTCCTTCAGTCATGGTCAACGTCGGATGCAGGTAAAAGATGATCAGGGTTTCAGCAAAAGCACTGGGGGAGAGAAAAACAGATGTATGCACAGTTCAGCTTCTAACTCTCCACTTTTCTGAGAGGGAGAGATCCGATAGAGTCAGCCCATCTCCAGGTAGCTGCTGCCTGATACCCTCCCCTCTACAGGAAACGTTGCTCAGCAGCGACCTCTGCTGTTGGCAGCTTGGATACCCAGCGATACATAGTCAAAGTCGAAGTCCTCAAAATCGAAGTCCATGAGTCAAGTGCGTGTGTAGGCTACATTCTGACTGTCAAGGGTACTTCCACCTATTGATGGAGCCGTAGGGTGTGGCAGAAACAGTTGGTTGACAGCCACGGATCGTCTTGTATAACTAAGTGCTAAGGACGTGAACACACATAAACATATACACACCCGCAACAATAACAATAGATTATATTAGATTTGGTGCGTGCTATCTGATGCCGCAGATCTGTTTCTTCAGTGGCTCATGAGGTGCCTTCCTACAACAGCCAAAATGATGAAGGGGATCAAGAGAACAGAAGCTTCTCCGGAGGCCTTGGACGCTGCAGGAGATAACTCTGCAGTGTTGGACTTCCAGGTGCGTGCCGTGAACCATGCGGAATGACCATTTTCCTTCCATTCCTCTCCGAACAGTGTTCCAATGTGCTGTTCCTTGATGTGGTTGCGGATGACTGCCGGACACTGCTGCAAACTGTGAAGTCAAAGGCGCGCTGATTTTCCACGTCTCAGAAAAGGAGTCAAAAACTGGATGAGGTTTTCTGGAGATAACAAAGAAAAGCTTGAAGCCACTGTTATAAGTTTGCCCAATCATGTCCTGAAAAAACTAAACACCCACCAACTGTTTAAAACTTGTCAATTTTAATTTGTGAAAAAATATGAAGTATAGAAATTCATATCCAATTGCCATTTGTTTATAAATGACAATAAAAATCAATTCTACTCTTTAAAAATTAAATTAAAATTTTAAATTAAATTGAGAAGCAATGCTCAAGGTAGACTCTGGTCTCCAACACTCCCCCTCAGATGCACCCACACCTACAGCCCCACCCCCACCCCACAAACACACAGAAAAAGGGAAGAAAATAGGATGGAAGGGAGGTAGGGAGGGGACAAGGAAGGATGTCCGAACATGGCTTTAGGCCATCTGGGCCCTGGGAGACAACTTCTGAATTGTCTTTCCCTGACACTTATCACTGTGACAGGTAGGATTCTGGCTACTCCTTAGCACCAGATCCAATTAGCAAAATGGCATCAATATAATCTGCTGCCATGATGCTCTGTGGGCTATCCAGCTGATCCAAGGTCCCCTTGAGCCCTGTTATGACAGAGAACTGGAGCGCTGGATAGCTCTGGGGACCAAACAATAGAGACCTCTGTTGTTCTGCACAGAACCTCTAATGTTCTTCCAGATAGGAATGGGAGGGAAGACATTTGCTAGGACAAGAGCCACAGAGCAGGTGTCAGGGACTGTGCTGACTCAGTCCAGACAGACATGACAGACAGGTGAAGCTTTCTTTGGCATCACCTCAGACTGCATTGGCGACAACCACCTTTGTCCTCCAGGACCCCTCTAACCTTTTCCTCAGTGAAAATGCAAGCACAGGTGCGAGACAGATGGATCAGGGGTTAAAAGCACTTGCTGCTCTTCCAGAGGACTCAAGTTCAGTTCCCAGAATCCATGCTGGGCTGCTCACAACAGCCTGCAAGAGCCAGATCCAGGGGATCTGACTCCCTTTCTCGTCTCCATGAGCACCTGCATACACATGCCATGAGTACATGAACACACATAATAAATAAAATAATTAATTTGCAAAAGAAATGCTAGTTGTTAGGGGTGTGATAGGAACGGCTGTCCCCAGGCCTCTCATTCACTTCAGGATTTAGGGATCTAGCATTGCTTTGTCTCTGCTCTCTGGGCAGGGGAGGATGGGTAGGGTGGTTCAATGCCTCTGCCTTATAGTTTGTCTCCTAGAGCCCTATTCCCCATATCAGAGAGGCCAGATGGTGAGCTGGCTGCTTGCTGTGCATGCCCACGTTCATTCTGGAGCTGGGTAAATAACCACCACATCCTCCATTAGGAAGGCTCAGGCCAAGACTGCCCCGCTTGCTCTTTCCTAGCAGCTAGTGCTCAGCGGCAGTCAGAGTCTGTGTCTAGTCACCTCCCAACTTTCCTCCTCTATGGAGAAAGACCAATAGCATCCACTCACCTCAAAGGGACTTGGTATCCACCCCCATCCTATCCCCATGAGGCTTTGAGACTGGGAATGGCAATCTGGGAGCTGTGTGGGAAGCAAGACACCCACACTGTGTTGACTACAGAGAGCTTTTGACTGCCAAGGAGAACTGTAGAAGGCTGCTATCTCTTTCTCCCCAGGGATGATATAGAGATCACCACAAGGGACAAAATGGGAGACCCCTGAGCCCTTAATCTGCACCTCACTGACAGCACAACTTCTGATCCATCCTTGCTCCCTCTCAACAGCCTTGTCATAGAATGCTGGGTCAGACAGCAGGGCCAGAAGGTTTCTAGGAGCCCCTGTGATGAGACCAGCTGAGCAGGTGAGGTTCAGGATGGCCACACACATGAGCCCCAATAGATCCCCAGTTCCTCAAGATCAAGGGGTAAATGAAGGCAAGATGGAAACTACTACCAAGGGAGAAACTCATCTTATAAATGCCGTTGGTAAAAATCCCAAGAACAGACTCAAAGGTCCAGTCAGAGCCTAGTGACAGCTCTTACTTTTAGTTAATCACTAATTTTGAGGTCACGATGGAACTCTCCCCACTAACTTTGCTGTGGAAAACAACCACTTTCACTGAGAATACCAACTCTTCTTGCATGTCTGAAGGATGACTGGCCAGGTGAAAGGCTCAGCATCTCTGTCTTCATAGTGTGTTTGCCCCTTTGCTACCTTGCCCCAGGAGCCAGATTATACTTGATTCTGCGCATAGAAACACATTTTCATTAACCATGTTTTTGGTCTCATCACTTGGCCTAATGCCTCTAGAGCTGGAACATGCTCTATCCCACTTGTTTCTTCTTCAGTAGCCCAAACACTGGAAGTCTTTCTTCTATCATAGGCCAAGACTAAACTACAAGGCCAGAGCATCCTTGAGAGATGATGGAGCCAACAGCAGAAGCAATCAGCAGCTCCTGGGTTAATATAAGCATCCCGCTAGCTTGCAAACCTCAAGGCCAGTTGTTTGAACACAGAGCAAAAAACATCTTTTGAAATGATACCCAATTTAGCTCACTGCAACCGATCAGTGGAATGCTTGCCCTTTCTTCCTTCAGTGAGCCATCTGGTTACCTCTTTCAGCCAGTGTCACCTCACTTCTTTCTACTCACAAGGCCAAGCCCTATTAACATCCTGTCTATCCTTTAAAAAATGATTTTATTTTTGGAGTGTTTGATCAAATCCAGGACCTTGCATATACCAGGCATATGCTATCACCAAGCTGCACACCCAAGCCAGTTTGTCTGACCTGTGACCTTTGCGTTTGTTTTATCTCTTAGTTCTGTGTGAAAACATCCCACCTGTGGTGTCAGGGACACTGCAATTAGTTAAGAATCTTCACAGATCCCAGAGACACTTCCACAATCACTCTGTACCCATGATCTCATTTGGTAATTGTGTTCCCCCATTTGCTCCTGATGGTCAAAGGTTCTTCCCTACCTAGACTCCAAGGCTCCCGTTACCCACACTGATATCAGAGAGCACCTATTACATCACCCCTACAGTCCCTTCTGGCTCCCTGAGGTCTTCATCAAGAGCAGGGCCCCACCCCATGCATGCATTCCTCTTTGCCCATGGACGGAGCGTCCGTCCTTCTGCTCTCCTAGGAGGCTAGAGGGTGCCATAAAGTCTATGTCTGCTTCAGTGTGTCTGCTTCTCTTGGCCTCCAGATGCTTCCCCCCCTGTTCCAAAGAGGTTCTAACATTTCTTCTTTATGAGCGGGGCCACTGTTGAATCCAAACTCTAAGCCCATCCACCCAACAGATGACCAAGGCAAAATATTAGGTCCTGAAACCAGCTCCCATAACAATGAATTAGGCCCAGTCTAACCTTAGCATTTTACTCTTGATCTAAACTTTTGGGGGTTGGCATGGACTTAACGTCTTTCGCTGCATGTGAGGCTCGGCACTGAGAGCATTTCACTTGATCCTCATCTTATACCACACCTAGGACCGCCTCCCAGGAGGATCACAAGGTGGCCCTCCATCTTCCAGTCAGCTAAGTTTATGGTAATAAAGCTTTCCCCACTCCTTTCCCTCTCCCTCTCCCTTGCCTCATGACAGATTGGCTTCTGCCATCAGGGGTCAGCTCCAATTTTTGTTGGTAGTTTAACCGTGGGTCCTACAGGCTCTGCTGAGATGGACTCCTGGCTGTGGTCTGGAAGCAATGAATAGATGCGTGCCTGCTCTGGGAGGAGCCATGGAAGCTCAGAAAGGACCAGAGAGGCTGCCTTGCTAGCAAAAGACAACTTTAGGGCAACTTGAAGTTTGGGAATTTTTAGACCCATCTCTGGTCTCCTAAATGTCTCTTCCATATGACTTGGGATCCTATCCTTGCCTCTCCTTTAGGGTAGAAGAAGGAGAGACTGCAATGTTATCATCATACTCTGAGTTCAGGCCTCCATTACACCTTACCTGTCCCTATAGGATCGGGGGGACTCTATTTAGGTGTCATGGAAGCCATCCATTGATCACTCGCCATCATTTGTGTGATCATAATTTACATCCTTTATTTCCTACCTACAGATACATCACATAGCGGTCAATGGCAGACTGCATATATGAGTGTGCATGGTGTGATCTAAGCATGTATCATTATGCTATCTAGGTTAATGTGCACAGACCCTGATGGTCACTGTGATGGTTTGTATATGCTTGGTCCAGGGAGTGGCACTGTTGGAAGGTGTGGCCTTGTTGGAGAAGGTGTGGCCTTGTGGGTGTGGGCTTTAATACTCTTCTGTCTGGGAGTGAGTCTTCCACTAGCAACCTTCAGATGAAAATGTAGAACTCTCAACTCTGCCTGCCTTGTGCCTGCCTAGATGCTGCCATGCTCCCACCTTGATGATAACGGACTGAACCTCTGAACCTGTAAGCCAGCCCCAATTAAATGTTGTTCTTTATAAGACTTGCCTTGGTCACGGTGTCTGCACAGCAGTAAAACCCTAAGACAGTCACATAACAACACAAATGACTAGCAATATGCTCTTCAGACTGCACCCCTGTTAAGGAATACACAACTTTAAGTATGTCCCCTTGGGCTGTAATGACCCAGGCCCCTCTACCATTTTTACAAGGATCATTGTCACAGGGGCTTAGTGCCAGAGCCCTGTGACACCCCAGTGTATGTACTGTCCCATAGTACCACTTAGGACAAGTTGCTTGTTCCCTGTCTCCCTCAGTGAAGAGACTATCCCAGGATTGCACAAAACAGGAGAATATTTGTGTATTTCATGACTCAGTTGATTGTTTAGTTATTTCATGACTCGGGGAATGGAATCCAAGCCTTCTGCTTAAGCAAATGCTTTGCACAGAATTTTAACTCTACTTCCAACAACCCCATTGTCTTGTTGGGCGATCATTTCCTAGGGCCAGCCCTAATACTAGGATCACCATAGAAACTGTACGGTTAAACTGCGGCAACTCTAAGAGGCTTTGCTGATGGGGCTTTGCTCAAGATGAAGGTAGTAGGACTGAAGAGATGGCTCAGCAAATAGACTTGTTGCCAAGCCTGACCACCTGGGTTCAATTCTGGGGACCCACATGGAGGAGGGAGAAAATCAATTCCCAGTTTTCCTCTGACATATACACACTCTAAATTAATTAATTAATTAATAATTAAAGAATTTAGAAGTTGGGTCAGGCTATGGAGAGGGTGTTTTCAGGATTCCCAAGATAGCTGACGCCTGGGGAGATGAACTGGCTTCTGGTGAAAAGCTACACCAGACCACAGCATTTGAGTTGAGAAAATAGAAATCAAGCTTGTGGAGTGGCGTGGCTCAGCCTGCGTGTTCCAAGTGTTCTCCCATTTTGCAGATGAGGAAACTGAGACCCACAGAAGGTAACTTTCATTGGGGTGACACAGTTGTGCAAGGCACATGCTGTATGTTCTAGAGTCTCTCTCTGAATTCTGAAGGAGACAAGCAGAATGTGGACATTACATTATGTACTCTAGTTACATAACAAGGGGAAGATACCTGAAGTGGAAAGGCTTAACACAACTCTAGGCTATTTTGCTCCTGAATTTGTAATTTGGAAATGGCTGGGCAGGGAAAATTGTATCCATTACCTCTTCACTGCTCTGACCAAATGATTGATGAAACAACCCAAGGGAGGAAAGATTGGTTTGGACTCACATTTCAAAGACCTCCATTCATCCTCCTGGGCTCGGGGTCTGTGCAAGGCAGAATAGCGTGCCAGACACACACATCTAAACATAATAAACCTTAGTAAATGTCTTGAAATATACCAGCCATTCCCTTCTGTGCTCTTACAGAAGTGATAGCAGTGGTGGGACACAGGTGGCACTTGTGTGGCACTGGGTGATGTTTTGATATCACATAAGCTTCAGTATAATATCATAGTGCAAGCTGAAGACAATCAGGGTCCCCTGGTGCCCTGCCCACAGATAGGGCCAAGAGCCTCTCGTGGCACATGCTACACACAGCAAGTAGTCATTAAATGGTTAACTTTACCACCGAAGAGCTAAGGCTCAGAGGGCCTGAGACCTTGCCCAGTGTGACAAGATTAGTGACATCTACGGTCTGCAAAGACTATTTCTAATGTACCGCTGTTGGGTGGTACCATTTTCATTTCCCCATCAATCAAATGGGATCCTGATGAAGGCTTTTGACAGCTACTGGTGGATGGGAAAGTGCTCTGCAGATGGGAAAAGGCACACAGATTGGGACCTCTATTTCTCCTTCACTGTGGCATTGAGGCCTGTGCAGGGACTGGTCCAGATGAAGAGCTGGGGATGCTGCATGAAAAGCCTGGTGGGAGGGGATGGTGTCCTCTAGACATAAGTGATACTGAGGGGAGGAAGGGAGGGAGAGAGGGGAAGAAGGAGCAATTGTGACTGTAGGAGTAGGTGTATGCATAGATCATGGACTTGTAGGCATATGGATGAATGGATGAATAGATGATAACTAGATGAGTAGATGGGTGGGTGGATGACTATATGATTAGATGGATGGATAGAGACGTGGATGGATAGATGGATGGGTAGGTGAATGGTAGCTGGATGAGTAGATCAAAGGATTATGGTAGATTGATGATGACTATAGATTAGATGGGTGGGTAGATGGTAAGTGTATGGATGGATGAGTATGTGGGTGAGTAGATTTATGGGTGATGGATGGATGATTGGTACCTGGATAAGAAGTTGAATGAATGAATAGAGAAATGATGTTGACAGGTAGATGAAAGAATAAATGCTTTAGATGTGTAGTCATAGTCAATGTTTCTTCCAGCAGAGGGCACCAACACTGCACTCACTAGCTCCACTAGAGTTCTAATGGGTGCATCTATAGTAAGAGCTGGCCTTCATGGCAGGGTGTTAGCAGCTCTGGAAGTAAGAGACTCAAGGTGCAGAGAGCCAGACCAGAGTCCACAGGCACAGAACAGAGACAGAAAGCACAGGCTAGAAACTGACACCTGACACTTGCCATGGAATCTCAGGGGTAAATAGTGACATAATTGTCTTCTGTACTTGTCTAAGAACTGAATGGAATATGATGCAGAATGAAGCATGTGGGGCCCAGAGAGTTACCGCAGACCACCCAGCATGTGTGAGTTGGGAGGCAAGCTGTCCAGTATCTGAGGAGCCTGGAGAGGTTTCTCTGAAAGGGAGGATCTGAGTAGAGAGGGTTCCTCAGGGGATGGGGAGAGTGGGGACGGGTTGCTCTGAGGCTGGGGAAGATCCTTGCAGACACAACACAGGGATGTGTTGAGGGGACTCATCCTGCCACCTGGGAGAATGTCAAGTGCACGCTTCACACCCCACAGTGAGCACCGGATGTAAGTCAGCAGTATGCAAAAGCAGGGGCTTGGCTTGCATCTCTGGGTGTGAGTGCAAACCGACCATCCTAAGGGGAATAAGAAGACTGACTTTTCCCTTTGGGATTTGTCAGTCACTCCTGGTCCATGCCAGAGATTTATCTCAGGACAAGGAATGAACCTGTGGGCTCCGTGTCCACAGGTGACACTGCCGAAATCAAAGCCAGGTCCTACACAGCTTCAAAAAGCAAATAAAACAACTGAGAACAGTGGTACACTCCTATAATCCCAGGATTTGGGGATGGGGGCAGGAAGAGAGTCAGTTTGGGGTCAACTTGAACTATATAGTGAGACCCAGTCTCAAAAAACTGAGACCTGGGGTGTGGCTCAGTGCTAAAGCACTTGTTAAGCATATACAAGGCCCTGGGCTCCATTCTCAGCATGCACAAACACCACACACACACACACACACACACACACACACACACACACACGAGAGAGAGACACACACAGACACAGAGACACAGAGACACAGAGACAGACACAGAGACACAGAAACAGAGACAGGGGTGGTGGAGAGGAGGAAGGGAGAGAGAGAACTCTCTGTTCTGAGCTGGATGAATGTCCTGCCTAGAACCCAAAACAGTTACAAGATGTCATGCAGAACTGGCCCCCTGGTTTCTTGGGAGCAGATCTGAAGATGGAGAAAGGTCCCTATGAGGTAGGCAGTGGACGGAACCACATGCACCCTGGTCTATAACTACTCCTGCTGGCACTGCATTATGAGCTCTATCTCTACAGCCTCAGTGTGGTTCACTCAAAGCAAGCTAACATCCTCTACACAGGAGGAGCAGCATCTTCTGGCAGTAAGTGACCAAGCTCCCAGGCTTGGACTCACGGGGCCTTTCCTTTGCATTCATCCCTCATGAAGCTCTCCAGCGCATCCTATCTACTAGTCTTGTTTGTTGCAATGCAGCCTTTACGCATATAGGAGTTCCATTGGCTCCCATCTCCTGCTCTGCAAGCTGTGTTGATGTCAGTAGACAGGGCAACTGCTGTAATCCGGTTGAGGAGGCAGACTGCTAGCATCCAGTAAAGGCCAAGGCACAGCAGAAGTGGAGAGCAACCGGCTTGGGAAGGGGATCCCCACTCTGGTGATTCCTGCCCCTCCATTGTCATGCAGGTCAATGAGCCACCTACTAGTTCATCACCATCCACAGTTAAGTAACAGAAGTAATGGTGGGCAGGCGGCAGAGGAACCTGCTTCCTGCATAATGGTGACAGCAACGAGGTGCAAGCGGGAGACACAGAAGCCATGAGCCATAGTGTATGGCCAAAGGGAGCTCTGGCAGTGCCCTGGGACATGGGGTGCAAGCATTTGTAGCCTAAACAGCTGTCTACCCTGCCCCCTGACCAGTGACCCAGGAGAGCGGACCTAACTTGGTATTTTCAGGAGTGGCAGAGTGCATAGCGTTGATGCTGAGTTTTCAGGGCTTCCCTGGCCCTGGATGACTACCCAGGGAGGAAGCAGGTCCTCTGTGCTGATAAACCAGCAGCTGCCATCCCTGGAGAGGCAGACCTGGCCCTTCTGCTGGAGGGGATGTGATGTGTCTAACTCCCCAGCTCTTACTGTAAAGTGCCTTCCCTAACACACTGCCTCATTCTGGCTAACTCCCGCGCAGTCCCTGTTGGGACAGCAGGTCTAATGTGCCTCATTCTGCTGAGCTTTTCCGAAGCTGGCCCAGTTGCAGGCTCAGCTGATCCCTCTATAGCCAACTCTTCAAGCTTGGATTGCCACTGTGGGCAGAGGACAATATGACAGGTGCCAGGCTGATAATTCTGTCCCTAGCTGATCTGTGATCTCTGGAACCCAAGTTGCCTCACCTGTGACATGACAAAGAGGACAATGGTGACTTCTTCCAAGGGTGACTATGGTGTTCCTGTGGAGAGATGGGCTCTTGGAACTGTGGATGCACAGCAAATAACACGTTAGATCTGAGTTCTAAAAAGGCTTGGAAGCCAGGCTACCAGATGTCGAATCTGCCAGTCTGATGGGGTGTCAATCAGATGGGTCACCCCTGTTCCCTCCCTGCTAAATCTTCATCCACACTTGCATGGGCAACATTCCAAGAGCCAGGCTGGAGCCAGAACTGACAACTAAGGTTGGAGTCGGCTCCAAGGCACAGGGGAAGTGACCCTAGGTGGAGTGTGAGGAACAGTAGCAGTTCCCATGGAAGTGGAGTGCCAGGCTGTGCCCAGCTGCGGGGATGTGTGTGTGCGCGCGAGTGCGCTGTGTGTGTGTGTGCCTGTGAGTGTGTGGGCATATATGTATGAGTGTATATATGTGAGTGTATATGTGTATGAGTGTGCATGAGTGTATGTGTGTGAGTGTGTGAGAGCATGAGTGTGTGTGACTGTGTATGTGTGCATGTGTGCAAGTTTGTGTGTGTGTGTGTGTGTGTGTGTGTGTGTGTGCACGTGGCATGTGACTGTACTGCCCACTAGGGCTGGGTTTGCTAGTGGAGCTGATGTCTACACTTAGGGTTTGGGCTGTGGCCGGCTTTCTACCATCTGGGTGCCCATTTTGGCTTGCTAAGCCTCCTTTGAGACAGAGGCAGTCAGCTGGACCAGCATGCTTCCCAGAGCTAGCTGCAAGTGGCTCTTGCTGTCACGGGGGGGGGGGGGCAGGGTGTGGTGCACCCGAGTAGGGGGGGTGGCTCAGTAGAAGCATGAATTCCCAGTCCACAGCCAGCGTGCCATGGTAAGGGGGCTCTAAACAGGGTTAGTGAAATGGGTAGGAACCCAGAGACTCTGGCAAGGGAAGAACTTGGCAGCAGTGCCAGGAACAAGCAGCCATGAGGTCAGAGAAAGATTCACATCAAAGCTGCCATGGACAGAAAAGAGCAGGGTGGAGGGAGGCAACGAGTCAAGGGCAGAAACAGAAAGGCAGAGAGAAGGAGAGCTAGAGTTTGGGGAAGTTAAGACAGGAAGTAAATGCTGGAAGGAGGAGGGAGGGGGTCATAAAAAGAGGAAGGAGGGGGACGGATACCCAAAGAGAATGAGAGTTGGGGAAAGAACGTGAGACGATAGATGGGGAACAAATAAAAGGATGTGGCTCAAGACTGGTGCTTGGAAAAGACAAAGAATTTATAGTGGTCAACCCTCTCCCATGTCTCAGACGAGAGGACAGAGGCTCCAACACTCGCAGCCTTCAACATGGCGGCTGCAACCTTTTCCCCTACCCCTGGTCCTAGTGTCAGTCATGTCTGCCAGGACCTTTGCCTCCATTGCTTTTGAGGACAGGGTGCCCTGGAGCCCTATCAGCAGAGAAAGCAAAAGAATGTACCTCTCCATGAGTTCAGCCTCCACCCCCAATCATCCTCTCACTGTCTTCTCATTCAGCCATAGACAGCCATGCACCCAAGACAAGCACTGGCCCAGTGTGTGGACATCCTCCTCTCTCTGCCTATAGGCTGACAGCTGTTGCTGGGCTCTGTCCTCCTCGCACCCCAGGGACAGCTTGTGATGTCAGAAAGTACATGCTCAAAGAACAGTGAGACATGCCAGAAAGAACCAGGAGTTTCCTTGGAAGGGTTTCCACAGGACAAAGCTGGATTTCTGTGCTCATTGGAATAAATACTGGCCACAACAGACTCTGAGTCGTTGAGTAAAATAATGAGACCAGGGGCCCAAGCTGTTGGAGAGCAGAAGAAGGAGGGAGGGGACATTTAATGAGGCATGGGATATTTACACAGCCTCCAAACCCTTCCCACAAAATGCTGGTTCACTGTGCATGGGATGGCTAAGGATCCTTTTCCTCCAAAGGTTTTACAGTGGAAAAACCTGGCAAGTCAAGAGATCAAAGAGCATCCCATCAGAATGGGGACAGGTTGAAATCTTGTGCACCGGACAGCAGGCTACAAGAGAGCAATGCCGGGCACATTCCTGCTGAGGAGTCAAATCTGAATCTAGTCAGGAGGAGACACCAGGCAAAGCAGCACTGAAGCGTATCCTACAGGAAATGGGCCTGTCATCTTTGAAAGTGTTAAGCACATGAAAGGCAGGGCAGCTCTGCTTCAGTCTGCTCTAAGAGGTGGACCATGGGAGACTTTAAACTGGATCATTGGCTCTAAAGGACTTTATTGGGCCATTTTTAGAAACCCATAAGATGCCTAAGGAGTAGGTAGAGACAACACACTCACACTCAGACATTCATGCTGTGTTATTTATTGTTGTTGTGTTTGTTATATAGGGAAATGGCCTTGTTTTGTAGTTTACAATAGGATGTTTGTACAGGAAAACATAAACATGCATTCTGCTTGCACATTTTAATACTTTTTTGTGTGTACATACAATAAAAATTTCAAAATAGAGTTTTCCCATAATAAATACCAAACTTTCCTAGTTTTATAACTCAGCCCTATCAAAATGAAAGCCTATATGTGAAGTAAAATCATGTTTATAGGCTCATGAATGTGAAGATACACAATAAAACATGCAAGATCTCAGGCACTAGATTCCAGGAGCCCTTTCAGGTGAGCCACCCTCCTCCCCACCTTGGGACAAAGGTTTGTGCCAGCCAAGGTGCCATTTTGGATCAGCAGTGAGAGCTCACTGTAGAGGTGTAGCACACAGGCGAAGAAGCCTGTGGCCTGGAGCACTTCCTGGAGCACTTCCTGGAGCACTCTCACCAAATTGCTCCTGTACTGTTTGCTCTAAGTTCATCTGTAAGAAGGACAACTCCCATCACAGGAAAGCCAATATTTTTTGGGTTTTACATTATTTACAGCCAAACCTAATCCAAGCATTCAACAACAGGGAATTAAAGGAGAAAAAAAATATAGTTCATCTCCTAATGAAAAAAATGGATTCAATAAAATTTGATGTTCGTTCATGATTCTAAAAATAGCTCTTAGCAAACTTGAAAGAGACAAAATCGTTTTTGATTTCATAAATGAACACCTACAAAAACTCCAGGAACGAGCACTGCACTGCATTCACCAGGAAGATTTGCTGTTTAAATCCTCTTTAGAACACTGAGGGAGATAAGAATTCTGCCTGTCATAATTTCTATTGAATTCTCTCCTGGAGACCCTAAACAGCCCTATAAAATAATGCCAAGAATAAGAAACAAAGATATGAAAGAAAAAATACAAACTAAAACCCATTATTTGCAGAAGATATTACTGTCTACATAGAAACCATAAATATCCACAAATAGCTAAAACAAGAGTTTCATGAGATGCATGGGTATAAGACACACATATAAAAACAGGTGCATTGTATCCTGAAAACAGAGTTCAGAAATGTTATTTGAAAAGATGTATTTATAGTAGTAACAGAAGTTAAAGTAGACTTTGAAAAAAATGAATTATTTTTAGTTGTTGGCATATGAGGGTGTGTGTGGAAGACTATAGGGGCCAGAAGAAAATGTAGGATCCCTTGAAGCTGGAGTTACAGATGAGACACCCAGTATGAGTCCTGGGAACCGAACTTGGGTCCTGTATTGGAGCCGTGCATGTTCTTAACCTCTGAGCCAACCACAGCCCTAGTATAAGCTTTTGTTCCCAGTGGATGAGCAAAAGGCCAAGAGACTCCCCCAAAAGAAAAATCAGGTTAGCAGACCTATCCAACAAGCTATAGAGGGATCACGGGACTTATGGAAATTCAGAAAATGTGACTGCTGCAAGGCATAGTAAACACTCGAGGAATGAGAGAGAGCCCAGAAACCAGCTGGGCACATATAGAAACCCGATCAACGACAGCTGCACACAGAGGAGGAAGAGAAAATGCTTCCAAATGGCCTGGCACTTCTGGTTGTCCTTATGGAAAAGCTGTAACTCGAGTCATACTTAACGACAAACACATAAACCAGTTTCAGGTGGATTAAGGTCTTTAACTCAGCCGGCCAAGAGTTTTGTCAGCTTTTGAAGAAAAGATAAGAACATTCTTTTATGAAATTGGGGTAGGAAAGAACTCCAACAAGATCTTT
Source organism: Mastomys natalensis (assembly GCA_021653895.1). Classification (NCBI taxonomy): domain Eukaryota; kingdom Metazoa; phylum Chordata; class Mammalia; order Rodentia; family Muridae; genus Mastomys; species Mastomys natalensis. The sequence goes on from JAJTUV010000480.1 coordinate 808,835, forward strand.
TAAAATGCAAACAAAAAGGGCACCTATAATGAACTCAATTACTGTAGAGATTGGAAGCTCGGTTCATGGAAAGGTGTCAGGGATCAAAAATGCAGGCGTGAACGGGGCATGACAGACTGTATTTTCCAAAGATAGCAGGGACAACATCTGTCTTAAACGCTTTCTGAGGGCCCTGCCATTCACAGGCAAGAGGGATGGTTCAGAGCCTACGCCCTGGAACTGTGCAGATGCTGGGGATTGCCTTGAGTGACAGGATGCAGCCAGTATGGTGTCATGCAGCTACTGAATTAGGTCATAAAAAGCCACACATTTCAGTCTCCATCCTGTGACAACTGTTCCCAAAGTCTCACTTATTCCCAGCTGGTGGCAATATTTTGAGAGGCTGTGGGGCCCTTAAGGTTGGGCCTAGCTGGCAGAAACAGCCAATAGAAGCAGGTCTTTGAGGGTCAGAGCCCACAGCTCTCAGCTTCCTCTCCAGCTGCTATAGGAAGACTGTCACGTGCTCCCAACCGGGGTCACAGCAGTGTTTAAGAAGCTGATTGGCTGAGCTGAGCCCCATGCTCAGTCCACCCAGTCAGGTGGCACCAGCTGCAGAAAGGCTCAGATCTACATATTTGAATATTGATATTCGCCCAGCCTGAGAGGCAGATAAGAGCACAGAACACGGAAATTAAAGGACTATTGCATACCTGTGTGTGTTGAGGAGTCCATGTGGGAGCAGGAGGAGCGGGGTAAACCTGCATGGGCACCCAGAGCAGGAAGCTGGATCCTCGCTGAATGCCGGTCGGTGCATCTGCCTTCTGGAGTCATGCTCAATAAGGGGGAGCAAAGGTTTGAACCCAGACAGTTGGCGTCTCTGGTCTGTCTCCAAGTGCTGTGTAACTCAGGGCAGGTCATTTTGCCTCTCTGGGCCTCAGATGCCTTAGCCCCTGGGTTCCTGTGCATATCATTTGCATAGAGCTCATGTATATCAGGAAGTCTGACAATAAACAGAGCGGCAGGGATGCCCACAAGCTCTATCCCACAAGCTCTATCTCATAAGCTCTATCCCACAAGCTCTATCCCACAAGCTCTATCCCACAAGCTCCTGCTTACAGTCATTTTCCACACCCATCTCACTGTGACCGTGTCTAGGAAGCTTCCTTTTCCTTTATCTCATCAAGCCACCATGTAGCCTCCTGCTTCCTTCCATCCTGTTAAGGAAGTCTGTCTGTCTGTCTGTCTGTCTGTCTGTCTGTCTGCCTATCTTTCTTATCTATCTATCTATCTATCTATCATCTATCTATTAATAAAATCTATAATATAGCACATAGCTCCTAAATTTGATTTAATCATTATGCAAAATACATTATAAATACTGTCTTCTTCAAAAATATAAAATTAATAAGCAAGATGTGAAAGCAGGCAAGTTTCCATTAAATAAATGAAAGTTTATAAAGTTTTATTTTTAAAGTATGTATATGCGTGTGTCTGTGTCTGTCCGTGTGTGTATATGTATGTGCGGGTGTGTGCAGGTGCCCAAGGAGGCCAGAAGAGGGCATCAGATCCCTGGAGCTAGAGTTACTGAGCTGTAGGAACCAAGCTGAGGTCTTCTAGAGAGTGTTAAGGGCCCTTAACTCGCTAAGCCATCTCACCAGCCCCCAAAGAGTTTCCTTTCCATATCATTTAAAGGCGATTTGAATGGATATCCATCTGCATTCTAAGTCGTCAGCCTCTTCTTGTAAATGTTCTTTGCTGCTTCTAACATTTCCTGAGTTACTTCTTGAGAGTCTAATGAAAACATCTCTCATCTGATAAGGTATCATTAACAAGCCATCATGTGAGAGTACAGTGCTACCCCAAGAAGCTTGGAAAGTCTTGACTTGTTTCTCTTATTTCTGATTTGCTCTTGGATGCTCATCTGTCGTTCTTTAAAAATAACACTGAAATGTCCTACAGCCATCTTCCTTGTGGTGGTCACCATCATCCCAGCATTGAAGTGGGCCTCCCGACTTGATCAACTCTGACCCAGCATCTCCATCAGCAGAGATCATGTGGGAATCATCTGTGCACTGAGACCTCAGCTCTTGGCTAGGGCAAAGCTTGCCCCAGGAAGTAGCTGCCAGGTTCAATATTTAATCAGTACATAACAAAACCTGTTCTTCTGAAAGGACCCAGGAGGGCCTGTTCTACTGAAGGCCACACTGAAGGCCTGTTAATAGCCATCCTTGGGAGCCAGTCCTCAGGCTTCCTTGGGAGTTCTCTATAAGAGTCACAGAGCTGCTGGGAAAAGTCGCTGTCATTAGACAGTTGATCCTCAACAGATCTCGTGATAGACATGAGAGTTCCTTTATTCGTCGACACTGGCAGGATTCCAGTAGGAGCAGTTTTTTTTTCCTGTTAAGATCTGCAGGGAGTTTATGAAGACAAGAGTTGGCATCTGTGTCGTCTGAAATACGTCCTTAGCCTTCCATGGCATTGTCAGAGGCACAGAGCACACCCAGCGCTGTGTGTGGGGATTGGCCACAGCCAATGTGCAATCTGAAATGGTTCCTTGTGCCCATGCCCTGAAACCTGAAGCTAAGAACACCTGCTTTCCAATTCAGTCTGAACCAAGGAAGACCCATAACCCTGGTGCTCACTCGTCTTTATCTATAGCTCGCTCCAGCTCCATCCTGTTCAGTTTTAAAATGACTTTGGACAAGAGGAAGCCCAAATGTAGTCCTACTTTGTCTGTCCCACTCCCCCTCTGCCTGTTCCTCTATACCAGAAGTTCTGAACTTGTGGGTCGCAACCACTTTGGGGGCCGAATGACCCTTTCACGAGGGTCACATATCAGATATCCTGCATAGCAGATATTTACATTACAATTCATAACAGTAGCAAGATTACAGTTATGGAGTAGCAACAAAAATATGTGGTTGGGAGTCAGCACGAAATGAGGAGGTGTATTAAGGGGTCGCAGCGTTAGGAAGGTTGAGAACCGTTGCTCTATCCTCACACAGCATAGCCTCGCACCCACAGTCTCAGGAAGACGTTTTCTGGCTATAGAGGAGAGATAGGGGAGAGGATAGACAGGGAGAGACAAGCAGGACAGAGACAGAGGCAGAGAAAGACAGACAGACAGATGGGGGGGGGCAGGAGACTAGACTGGTAGCAGATGCTGTGATACTGACTCTAGAGCCCAGAAGACCATCCCAGCTTCTGAAAACAGTTCATCATTAGTGCTGACTGAGTCCCACCTCCTGCCTCTGTAGCCAGGAGAGAAGGGTTTTCACAGGTGCCTGCTCCACCTACAGGCACCTCAGGGTCCACAGTGACCACAGCTCATGCCCTTCCTACTGTATCATCTTTTCCCCTACTTTCTCCAATGCTCATTTATTTCTATGAACACAGACTCCACAAATAAATGGCATGACCTAAATCACCTGAGGATCTGCTTTGGGAGCAGCCCAGAGGAAGATAGCCAGGGCGGCTGAGCTGGGAGATGGCCAACAACAAATCAGGAAAGAAGTCATGAGAGTGGGCAGAACTGGTTGACCCTGAGAAAGCCCATGAGTAGAAGGAGCCAGACCTGGCAGTGATTGGCTATGGGGTGGGGAGAGAAAGAGGGTTTCCGAGTTGGGCAGCACCTTCCCTGCAATAAGAGATAATGGATTCTGATGAGTTCCAATTTTAATGAGCTTCGAATCCAATTTTAAAAATTTAACTTGGATTCAATTTTTAAAATTTTGTCTCTAAATTTTACATACACAGAATTATAGTCAATCCTCATAGCAACCTCATAGCAACTCAATAAGTATGTTGATTTCGCATTTGTTAAAAGAGAAAAACAGGATTTTATGTGACTTTAAGAGCTCCCTCTCTCTCCCTCTCTCTCTCTCTCTCTCTCCCCTTCCTCTCTCTCTCTCTCTCTCTCTTTCCTGTTTGTATTACATTTTTTGAGACAGGATATCACACAGGTGTAATGACCCAGCTAAAATTCCATAAAAATACAAGATAATATGATGTGTATAGGGATATATAGTTAATTATCAGAGGACTGTCAAAGGCAGTCAAAATCAAGGATATTTAACAGCATGTAAAATAGTTTAAAGTGCTTTATTAGGTTAGAATAATTAGCCTACAAAATAACTTTTATGGGTGAGAACTCATTTTGGGATTAAGAATTATACTTACATATGTCTACATGTACATAAAGAATGCATTACAATTGTAGACCACACAAAGACACAAAACTGCTAATTTCATTTTTCTAATTAAGTTTAATTTCTATAAGATACCACTCTACCAGGTAGGTGCTCAGATGTCATCTGTCTGCAGTGGCGTGCCCTAAGACAGGCATCTCACTGCCCAGCCCATCTTCAGCCCCAGTCATAAGGCCTATTGATTCCAAGCCATATTCTTGGCTACAGCAATGTCCCCAACCCCCAGACACACCTACTCCCAAAGCCCTGGAACCAGGGAATGTGACCTTATATGGCAAAAGGTCTGCTAAGCGGAGACTCTTGAAGGGAGGGGCCTATTGCAAGCTACCACAAAGGGAACAGTCAAGAAAGAGGTTGACAGACACACAGGGAAACATGCAGCTACTCACAGAGGACTGACAGCCACCAGGAGTCTGCAGAGGAAGGGTAAAGGCTGTCCCAGAGGCTCCAGAGGTATGCAGCCTGCAAACACACTGTTTCAGCCTCTGGCACCAACTTCGAGGTTGTGACCCCCAGAACTATGGAAAGACACACTGCCTCAGGAATCGCACTCAGCTGCTTAGCATGCAGGCTGCAGGTCATTTCACTTGTGTAGTGAGAATTCTGCCAAGGTTCCATGTCTTTTCCCACACTCCAGAGACTCAGAGCCTCCCTCAGCTGTCCTGAGTTTCCCAAGGCTGGGGACATTTATGAGGCTCCTTTGGTCTGTCTCCCTGGACTCCCCTCAGCTGCCTCTGCTCTTCAGGATAGGATCTGATTTTCTACCCTCAGCCTGTTCTTGGAGCCCCACAACAGCCTGTGCCTCTGGTGACTGGTCCCCAAATTTCTCCCTCTGGGACGAAGTTTTATGAGGTGTATGGAGCCAGACACCTCACCTGTCTTCCAGCTCTTGCTCACTTGGAACGCTGTCTGCTTTGGGTGTGAAGTCTTCACCCTTCATCAGGCCTTCTGAATGACTGGCTGATCCTCCAGACGCAAAGGCCAGGTGGCCCCAGGAAGGAAGCTACCCTGGCACAAGGCATTGGAGTAAGGCCAAGGCCATGAGGTTAAGGGACTTGGGCAAAGGGTGGAAAATGTTTAATAGCTTCATTTTCTTCTGGCTACACAGACACATGCACACACAGACACACACACACACACACACACACACGCACATGTACACACGTATACATGCATGTGTACATACATGCACATACATGTACACAGACACATATGCATATGAACAAGCACACACACATACATGTTTTCATTCATGGTCCTTTCCCTATATATTTTTCAGAAGATCTAACAGTAACAGGTCTTATTCCTGTAACTGAGGGGAAAATGTTATTTGAAAGGCAATATTTAAAAGAGATAGCATTTAGAATGTATTTTTAAAGCGGGCGTGAAAGAAGCAAGCCCGGGAACCACGTCAGACTGTGTGAAGATGGCCACGCTCGCTGTGGGCTGAACGCTGCACTCTGGGTTCCTGAACAGCTGGGAAACGTGAGCCACACTGTGCTCATGAGTGAAGTCGAGCAACTGCTCAGAGGGACTGCTATTCTTAGGTCTAGAAGCAGACAGGAGTTTCTGCCAAGGATCTGGGCAGTGCGTAGTATTAATCTTCTTTTTTTTCAGAGGAGAGTGAGGCAGGATAGAGCAATCGCTCACTACAGAGGGAGCTGAGCCTGGGGCCCATGAAGAGACCCAGTGGGGTGATCCTTTTAAAACAATGGCAAGCAGGGTGACTTCTCTGTTCAAAGCCTCCCAAAGCTCCAAAGTCACTCAGAAAAGCCAAAGTTCTTCCAATGCCCTGTAATGTCTCTACTAAACTGTGACCTCACCCAGCACGCTTGAACTCTGCTGATCCCGACACACCTCAGCAAGCCAGGTCGGATCCACCTCCGGGCCTTTGCCCTGCTGCCCCATGTGACCAAGAAGACACTCCCCAAGGACCTCTGTCTGCAAAACACCCTCCTCTACTTCCAGTCCTTTCTAAAGTGGTCTGTATCAGCCCAAAATAAATTTGCCAACCCCCCCCCCATCATTCCAGCTTCAATCTATTTCCATCCAAAGCACTTGTCGCCTTCTAATGTCCACTGCTGTTGGTTGTTCGTTCCCTCTACAGGAAGGTATGAGGCTTATCACTTTTGTTCACTGATGTCACCCAAGCCCTGCGGACAGAGCTGGTGGCCAGCAGATGATCACTAAGCATACGATCAGAGACATTTCACATTTTGACAGCAGAGAGCATGTGGCCCTGTGTGTCTGTGAAAGTCAGGCCACTGCCCTCCACAGACACTGTGATGGATGGAGTCCTGGGTTAAGCACTGGGGATAGAAGTGACCCAGGTCTCCAGGATTCCTCATTCTGAGGAGAGACTTATGCCAACGAACATAAGGCATATGAAGAAAGTGACAGGATGAATTTGTGTGCCAGGGTCATAATCTTGTGTAAATTCTCTCACTAGATGTCCATAGGACTCACAGGTGTCACAAACAGCCCCATTGTGAGCAGGTGAACTGAGGCTCATTGATCTGGAGTCCTTCTGACCAATGTAGATCTTGGGAGTTGCAATAGAGTTGAGGGTAGGCAGGATATTAGCAGGAAGAAAAGGCAGAGCTACATGACCCTGGTGTTAGGGACAGCAGGTGCTGAGATACAGATAAGGTGACATGGCACTATGTCCAAAGGCAGCCAGAATCAGGTAATAGTTTGTCTTCCTAGTATGTGATCTTGACCCATGCTAGGTGGGACAGAAGTCTGGTGCCCAGATCTTTACCACAAGAAAGAATAGAGCTGTAGTCATGGAAACAGCCGAGCTCCTGGGCCTGCATCCTCATTGGCAGAACTGTCCCTCTGACCTTAACCTCCTTGAGCCTGCTCCAATCACAGTTCCCCTGGGTGTGGATGTCTGTCTCCTCAGCATCTCCCTGCAGAAATATCCCCAGGCACTATCTCTCAATTTCTGTGGACCTAAGGGCCACTGTGAACAGGCCAGGTCCTTTTACCATGACCCTTAGCAATACAGGCTTAAATGGGGCAACTGTTCCACCATTTTGTATTGTTTCATCTTTATAGAATGAATTTTACATTTCGATTCTTATACTGTGTTATTTATAATTTATATGTGGATAGTATCTACTGAGCACACACCATGCACCTTGAGGTTTCTTATTTAACTCCATTCTCCTGCAAACTGCAATATACATGTTCCGTCTCTGTTTTACCGAGGACCTGTGATGTATGCAAAGCCACAGCTGATCAGTGACTGAGATTCAGCCATTCATTGAGGCGCTACATGAAGCTGCCATCCCTTTAAAGAATGTTAACACATCTTCAAAGTTTCTCTTTCCCTTTGTTTCAGCTGAAAGTCTCTGGAGAAATTTAACAAGAGCCAGCCAAGGTCACAGAACCATTCTGACTTATTCTTTAAGGGAATCTAGAGTAATCTTGGCTCGTTGCAATACTGAACTGAGCATGCCCAGAAGTATTCATGTCGGCCATCTTTCCTTTCTGATGTGTTCTCTCTGACCTTGAACTGATGGTGCTTGGAAATGAGCCTGCCTCTACAAGTTTTTTCTATATTAATATGTATAGGCTTCCCAATACATCCCGTGCTTTCTTTGTTCCCAGAAAGCACTGCTTCACAAATAACCCCAATGTTCTCCGTATTTGCTATAATGTGTCTTTCTCTACTTTGGTCCTGGTTGTGTTTTTTGGCATGGTATTCACTAAGATGCGGACCACTGCCTTTGGTTACAATTCATGTTTCATTTTCTCTTTATTCTGAGCACACTCCCTGTGGCACTCACAAGAGGCATGGCTGGGGCTTAAAGCAGGCTCCCTGACTCCTAGCTTATTCCTTGATCAAGCATTCAAATTCCACCTCAAGTAAAACTTGAGCCTTCCATGTTGGGAGTTTTATCTATGTCTTAACCTTTAATTCGTACAACAGTGCATGGTGGGAACCTGTTTTCTATTTTCAGGGAAAGAAGCATGGATTTAAAAGAGGGAAGCAGTTTGACTAAGACCCCAACTCCCTGCCACTATAGGCACTGAGGAAGTAGATCTCAGGATGGAATTCCTGAATCCCCACATCCAGTGTCTCAATCATTCTAACTCTCTCTCCCTTGCCACCTCCTGCTTGGCTTTTCTTACATCCCCCTGTCCTGGGAGCTAATTCCTCCCAGATGTCTAGTAGCCTAGCAGGCAGATAAAAGTGTTTGAGGAACACAGCCCCCTGGCTGAAATCAGCCTAGTAAGGGGGTTGTCCTGACCAGGACACCAGGGTTGAAGAGACAGGAAGAAGCCAGGCTGCCTATACAGGTGGAGGTGTGACATCGCATAGGCTGGAAAAAGCCCAGATGACCTTACACCCATGAGTCATAGCCATCCCACCACTGCCTCAGCAAAGCAATGTTAGGAAATTGTGAGTCTAGCACAGCCCATTGACCTTCGAGGAGCCGACCAGTCGGGAAGTGTGAAGGAGCAGAGGCAGGCAGGATTCAGGTTCTCAGGGCAGGTAAAGGACTTGGGAAACAGAACCACCCTTTGCCAGGTTGGAGGAGGGAAAGGCTTGGGTAGGGGGACAGTATAGCTGGTTGGACAGAAGTGTGGAAAGAAAGAAGGAGCTGAGGAGGTCAAAGAAACCAGGAGAGACTGAAGGGGCAGTGCAGAGAAACAGCAGAGGAAGACAGAGACAGACGATTAAGTCAGGACTGCAGAATGGCTCTACAGATAAGCACTGGCTGTGTAAGCATGGGAACCTGAGTCAGAGCCCGGGCCACCCAAAGCCAGAATCAGGAGTCCACGCTTGTCATCCTAATGTTCCCGGTGAGGAGGAAGGGCACAGGCGGGACCAGAAGCTCAGGCCAAGTAGCCTGGCCTGAGGCAAGTGACAGACAACAGACCCTCTCTCAGACAGGTGAAGGTGAGGAGGATTGATACCCAAGATGATTGTCCTGTGGCCTCCAGAGAGTGCTCTCTCTCTCTCTCTTCTCTCTCTCTCTCTCTCTCTCACACACACACACACACACACACACACAGAGAGAGAGAGGAGAGAGAGAGAGAGAGAGAGAGAGAGAGAGAGAGAGAGAGAGAGAAAGGGGGGAGGGAGGGGGAGAGAGAGAGAGGAGAGGAGAGAGAGAGAGAGAGAGAAGAGAGAACAAGGCCAGAGGCAGAGAGAGAAACAGAGACAAAGGGGCAGATCCAGAGTCTGAAGGGCACCAAGACCACCAAGGAGACAAGTCAGAGGAAGGGAGAAAGCTATCTCCCAGGAACAACTCTTCAACTGCTGGGCTGCCTGCATGCTGGACTCCAGAAAAGAATAATGGCCATGCTCATAGGGTCCTTCCCGACTGAGGGCTGAGGAGAGAACTGGCCAGATGGATATGCATGAGGATACAGAAGAAGCCTCAACAGAGGCCGGAGTACTGAGCGCAGGGAGGCACAGCAGATCTACGGCTCTGGTCTAAGACTGAGTGTGGGGCACAGAGGACCTACACACACACACACACACACACACACACACACACACACACACACACTCCCCTGTCTCTGACAGGATCTGGCTTCAAACTGGCTTTGCTCATGTGTTGAGACCTTGAATGTCTGACCCTCTCACTTCTGTTTCCTACATGCTAGGATGACAACGCTGTCTGGGGATCCAGTCCAGGGTTTGGCTGATGTAAAGTAAGTGCTGTACAACTGGGCTACATCTCCAGCCCTCAGCCCCAGCCTCACCTCTTTACAAATCAAAACCAAGGCGCAGGGTGAGAAGATGGGTAGCCTTAAGTCCTACTGTTTTCAGACCTCCTATCAACAAAGCCCGACTTGCCCAGGCATCTGTCTGATGCATGTTTATCCATTTGGCCATCCTTCATAACCCTGCCATGAACCAAGGATCATGCTAGATGCTGAGGGGACATTAGGTAGTCCCAGTTCACAGTCAGGGAGCGGGGCAGGCGTCACATCACAGCACTCTAAAGTGCCACCATAAAGGAAACCTAGGAGGGTAGAAGTCTGTCTGGGCACAGGGTAGCTTCTGGAGAAAGAAGCCAAAGGCTAAACTGAAAGTGGAGTAGAAAGCCATCAGGAGGGAAAGATGGAAAACCACTTGAGGCAGAGAAAACAGAGGGAGCGAAGCACTTGACAGAGGAGTTACAAGATTCAGCTCACTGCTCTAATGCACAAGAAGCTGTAATTATATTATTACGAATCGGACTTTTCTCCCAAACTCCTCCCTGTCTCCTCCCTTGGTTGACAGGGAAGACTTACATCGTGTTACCGAGATTGTTTTTAACAGTTCAGTCTAAAATGATCATTTTACGTACCCAGGTACCGTCCTGCCTTTTATGTAACTATGCTCCACCCTGAAGCTGGGCATATAGTTCAGGTTGGAGAATGTGTGCCCCAGCACTGCAGAAAACCAGGCACAGTGGCCCTAGCACTTGGAAGTCGAGGCAGGAGAATCAGAATTTCAAGAATACTTCATCTTATCCACATAGGGATTTTGAGGCCAGCCTTGGCTACATAAGATTCTGCCTAAAAAAGTAAAAATAAATAACTAAGGCACTCGATTCTGTCCCTCAGGTGGCATTGGCTCTACTTGCATGGTGGTGCTGGGAAATGCTGGTGGTGATTGGTGCAGGTTGGGGGTTTGGTGGCCTAAGCAGGAAGAGGATTATTACCTTAAAGAGGCATGCTCATGTCTGCCTCCACAGGTCAGACTTCCACCTTCCCAGTCACAGGGCTCCTCAGGAGGGCTCCCAGCTCGATTGTGCTTCAGGGGTGCCTCTGCCTGAGCTGGCTATGCTTGAGCTCTGAGCACCTGAGCAGCCTCACTGGCACCTGCCCAGGGATCTCCCTTCAGCCTTCATTGCTTTGTCCCTTACCCTGTGGCCCTCAGCTCAGCTTCTAGTACACTGGAAACGTTGGACAGTCCAGGCAGGCAAATAAATGCTCAGGCCTTCACCCTTAGACAACACTTGCAGGGATGCCTGGCTCTGTTGCTGCGTGGAATCTCAACACATGAGCGTGCCAGGTTTTCTTTTCCTTTTCTTTTTTCTCTTTCTTTGTTTCTTTCTGTACTTTTCTCTCTCTTTTCTTCCCCTTCCTTCTTTCCTTCCTTCCTTCCTTCCTTCCTTCCTTCCTTCTTCCTTCCTTCCTCTCTCTCCTCTCTCTCTTCTCCTTTCTTCCTTTCTTCCTTCCTTTCTTTCTTTCTTTCTTTCTTTCTTCTTTCTCTTTCTTTCTTTCTTTCTTTCTTCTTCTTTCTTCTTTCTCTTTTTCCCCAAGACAAAGCTTCTCTGTGTAGCCCTGACTGTTCTAGAACTCACTCTGTAGGCCACACTGGCCTCAGTTTCTCCCAATCTTAGTGTTATGAACAGTGCTTCAGGAAATTCCTCTGTGCATGCATCCAGGTGTTTCTTCAGTGGGTAGATACCTGGGGGTGAATTGCTGGGGTAAATACACTGTATATTTTAAATTCCAGTAGAATGTGTCAGATGGTCTCCAAAAAAAAAAAAAAAAGCTGTTCCAACATACATAGCCAGCAATGCTTTTTATTTTTCCAAGATATAGTTTATTTTTAATTATGTGTCTACCTATGGGTATGTACACATGAGTGTGAGCACACACAGAGGCTAGAGACATTGGTTCCCCCTGGAGACTAAGCTATGATGGCTAATGAGCCACTCTATGTGGATTCTGGAAACTGAACTTGGGTCCCGTGAAGAGCAGAGGACTCTCAGTTGATGAGCCACCTTTCTAGGCCCCACAAACAAAAACCAACTCTTGTCAACACTGGATATTGCTATGGGTTGGTTGTGGCTTGGTCTTCCGTGGTTCATAAAAAAAAAATTAGTCATTAATAAAATAATACTGAGAAATGAGATGGACCTTTCAGAGGTGGGTCCTTAGGGGGAAGTCCTGAGGTCACTGACTGCTGTGTTTGGAAAGAATTTAGGCAGGCCTCATGGCTTAGAACCCTCTCCGGCTTCCTGTCTGACAAGCTGATCACTTCCTCCCATCCACCTCACAACCACAGTGACATCATCTACCAAAAAGCCTTTACCAGAGCCGAGTTCATACTGGCCAGGGGACCCTTGAGCCCCCAGAACTATGAACTAAATAAACTTCTGTATATAAACCAAGTCCTATAAAAAGCCTCAGATGTTTTGCTACAGTAAGGAATGCAGATATCATCAATGCTTTGTCATCTCACAGATGAAAACTGATCTCAGTCAATGGTATTTCAGACTTTCGTCCTCTGGCAAGCAGCAAGGGGACACGGTGCATGTGTGTGACTCCTTCCTGTTCCCTCTGTGGCTTCCGTTTGAATGCTTTGCCCAGCTCTCTGATTGGTTTACTGGGTTAGTGGGTTATTTATTTGTTTGTTTGTTTATAGGAATCCTTTCCAGTTTGGGGGATATCTTTTCTCATATATGGGGCAAGCACTTCCCCTTTTCATTTTTAAAAACATTATCCTATCTTTTTTATTCAAAATTTGAATACAATGCATTTTGAGCTGTTTCCCCTTCACCAACTTCCTCCCACCCTCCTCCCCTCCCTTCCCATCCTCTCCCTTCCCTCTCTCTCCTTCTCTCCCTCTCCCTTCCTCTCCCTCCTCCTCTCCCTCTCTGCTCTCTCTCCTCTCCTCTCCCTCCCTCTCCCTCTCTCCCTCTCCCCTCTCCCTCTCCCTCCTCCCTCTCCCTCTCCCTCTCCCTCTCCTCCCTCTCCCTCTCCCTCTCCCTCTCCTCTCTTCCCTCTCCCTCTCCCTCCTTCTCCCCTCTCCTATAATGTATCCCTGGGTGTCTGGGCCCCAGTATCTCTGGCCACTGTCACACCTCCCTCAACATGGGATAATGTGATACAGAAACATGTTCAGCCACCTGAAGCAGGCCTTCTGCCAGGCCACCATGGGCATCTTGAGACTTGACCCACCACCTAGACACCAGTCACGGACCAGGCTGCACATTTGGACCCCTGGCCTGGCAGCTCTGCCTGCTTGGCCCAAGGTCATAGCTCTCCTGTGGGGTGGAGGATGGCACCACCATCTTTTCACAGCTAAGACTCCTGTTCCCTTTTCTCCTCTGGGCCATCTCAGGGGTCTGGAGGTTGTTTATTTTGAGCCCATGAAACATTCTAATTACACTCAAATTACAGCCCCTTTCCTGACCACACTGCTGACCCACCCAGTCGTGGCTTTCTGCCATGACTCCCTCCAACACTTTCAAAGGCTGGCTGTGTCTGCCACCAGCTGAGAACATACATCCTATGAGTGGGCCTGGCTCCCTCTCAGCAATCAGGGATCATAAGATGTCAGGTAGTTCTCAGTGTGTCCCTGCTCAACAGCCCTGGCAGGCAGAGCCTTCCTAAGGACCTTCATTCTCCTGGGCAGGGCAGGTGCCACCCAGCAACCCTGCAGGGAAAACCATGTCAAGGACTCTGAGGCCAGGCTCAGTCTATAACTCTCGTTAAGGAAAACATTTTCCAAAGTGTAGGGTGTGGGGAGATTTGCTGATGATGTTGCTATGCTGATAGAGTGCCAGACTAGCATGCATGAAGCTCTGAGTTCAGTCTCCAGTACCATATAAACTAGGTGTGGTGGCTCATGTCTGTAATTCCAGCCCTTAGGAGATAGATATACTGCTATATAGTGAATTCAAGGTTAGCTTGGGCTACTTGAGATACTGCTGAGAGGGGCAGAGGAAGGCAGAGAAGGAGGAGGAGGAGGAGGAGAAGGAAGGAAAGACAGACCATAAAGTGACTAATAGTCATGTCCCATCTGAATTCTAGAATGACAAGTAAATATACCCAGACATCATAAGTAGCTACCAGTACAAGAAGGAAGGTGTTTTCCATAGATACTTATGACTAAGACGGCACCATTTACATATAGTCTCTGTCTCTCTCTGTCTCTGTGTGTGTATGTGTACGTGGGTATGCGTGAGAGAGAGAGAGAGAGAGAGAGAGAGAGAGAGAGAGAGAGAGAGACTATCTTTCAGTTTTGTATTCTTAGATCAAGAATATTTGAGAAAGAAGCTGTGATCCCACTGCTCTGAAGGCTGAGCCAGGGTGATAAGAGTTCAAGGTTCTCTCTCTCTCTTTCTCTTTCTCTCTCTCTCTCTCTCTCTCTCTCTCTCTCTCTTCGTGTGTTGTGTTGTTGTGTGTGTGTGTGTGTGAAAAATTCACATGGACTGAAAAGACAGCTCAGAGGTTAAGAGCACTTGCTGTTCTAGAGAATCTGAGTTCAATTCTCAGCACCGATGTCAGCCAGCTCACAATACCTGTAACACCAAACTCAGGAGAACAGGCTCCCTGTTCTGGCTTCTGTGGAGCAGCTGCATACATGTGACATATTTTTAAACAAGTACATACAGATAAATAAATAAATAAATAAATAAATAATAAATAAATAAATATGTATGTTTAAACTGCTCAGCGAGATTGCTCAGGTTATAAAGGCGCTTGCTGCTAAGATTAATGGTCTAAATTCAATCCCTGGAACCCACATGGAGGAACGAGAGAGCCAGCTCTGGAAGTTGTGTTCTAGGTCCATATTTGTACCATGGCATGTAGGATCTTTCCCTCTTTCTCTCTCTCTCTCTTTCTCTCTCTTTCATACACACACACACACAGTTTCTAAATGTAATAAAAATGATCTTTAATTTTTTTAATAACACTGTCTCTGTTCTTAATGTGTACAGTTTTTTTTCTTGTCATTGTTTTCCAAACAAGACAGCATGATAACTTATTCCATGGCCTTTACATTGTCTTAAATATTCTAAGTCACCTGGAGATGGTTTAAAATAGGTGTGAGGTATATATAGGTTGGGTGCACGCTATCGTATATGACAGACTGGAGCATGCACAGATTTGGGTATTCGTGGAGGATCATAAATCAAATCCTCTGTAGATGCAGAGAGATGGCTATACTCTACTCTGCTCTGAATGTGGTCTTCTTTCACGGCTTTTCCCTGAGCATGTAGACACAGTATCTGGGCAGAGGAAGTAGAAGAGAGTAGTAGGGAGAGGGGCCAAGTAAAAACAAAACATGACAGCACATACCTGTGAAATGTCACAATGCTACTTTGTATGCTAACTTTAAAAATTAAAAAATACAGATAATCACCTCTTTTCAATGTGTATGAATTAGCTTGTTGTTGGATGCCTTTATGGCATGAGAGACCATGGCAATCAGACTACTTTGGTTTTTCAGGGACTTCCTGATTCTGAATGTCCAAATCCTGCATTAACTAGTATGCATAAAACTGTTCCTTACTCTCTTTATACCGCCCTGCTTCTTTCAGTGAAATGATGTCAGGCACATAAGTACACATAGTTTAATTTTCATGACTTGTTGATATTTACCCTGTCCCAGGTCCTGATCTGATCTGGGGACACCCGAACAAGGACATCAAACATAGACCATTTAGGGTGAAGCTCAGAGCCATGAGTAAGACAAGTGGACCACAATGCTGTTCAGATGCCAGAATGGGAACCAGAAGAGGGCATCAGAGTCCCTGGGATTGGAGTTACAGATGCCTGTGAGCTGCCATGTGGGTGCTGGGGCTCAAACCTGGGTCCTCCAGAGAGCAGCCAGTGCTCTTAATTGCTGAGCCATCTTTCCAGCCCAACTAGTGATGGTTTTGCTCTGATAACAAAGAGATCGTGTTTGCTCTGGATGACCCAGAGGATTTCCCCAGCTCCCCCAACCCAGCAAAGCCTCCCTATTGCCAAAGGGGCCCTATACCCCAAGATACCACAGACCCTGGAAAAATACAGGGCTGTTAGTCTGCTGGCTTGGAGCCACTGAAGCAGCTTTCTGTAAGGCTCCCTGTTGGGGTCCCTTGTTGGGACTGCTCACCTTGACTTGGAGAGATGAGGCCAGTAGTCTCTAGATTGTATCTGATTTTACGCAGTGTTGTCCCTGCATGAGCGCACTCTTCTACCCACTCACAGGCAAACACTGCTCACTCTGATCCTCAGTGCTGCTCACAAGCTCACACACTCACAGACAAGAACATGACCCAAGGAGTGACTTGGCTATCAACAAGTTAGGGGACACAGGGGCTAAGAGGTGAGAGCAGGATCCAGGGCTCTGCTGTGATATCTTAGTCCTGAGCAAATAGAGCTGTTTTCAGACCTGCTCCCATCACAGCAGAGAGGCAGCTTCTAGCTACAAAGACTGTGACCCCCGTGGCTTTGATTGGGGCTGGACAGAGGGCTGGCCTTCATCAGGGCTAGGCCCAGAAGTGCATCCTTAGTCTGACTTCTGTTGCTGGCTGGCAGGACTTTAGATTGTGCACAGAACTAAGGGCTTTCCCAGCCCTTCAGCCTGGAGGCATCTACGCTCTGGAAGAAGGGAGAGGTAGTAAACTAGGGTATTGCCCTGAGTGTTTATCTCCATAATGGCATTCCCTCGGGCAAGCTTAGCAGCCAAATTTTTCCCTGGCATCTGCCGAGCCGACAATTCCGATGATCAGAGCCTCTCAGAGTCAGGTACAAAGGACCTGGACTTTGAATTTCTGGGAATCATAGGGATCATGAAAACTGACATACAAGTGTGCTCATGATGAACTCTTGTAAGAAATGACTTTGACAGCCTAGTAATGGAGGGGGACTGAGGAGAAAACTTGGGGGAACAAGAGAACGTATGGGCAAAGACTCATAAAACTTCACATTTTCTCTTCCATGTAGAATCTCGGTAGAAATACACATGGCATGAAAGCAAAGAGGTTCCATTTGGTAGGAAGAGGACTAGCAAGGATGGGTGGAGGAAGAATGAGAGAGGGCATGGCACGGGGTCATGAATATAAGCCAAGTGCCATATGTAACACATGTGAAAAATGTCATAACAGTTTAGCACAATAGAAATACTCATGAAACTACAAATTAGAAAAGAAAAGCTACTAACCTAAGCAATAAAACAAAACCAACCAAACAACAGCCAACACTGAACTTGAGATAACAAGCCCTGCACATTTCCACCTGGCCAGACCCTAGTGTGTAAGCTTCAAGCACTGATGCTGTCAGATACACCAAGTGTAGGTGTGGAAAGAAAAAATAGAAGGGATTGGGGATTTAGCTCAGTGGTAGAGCGCTTGCCTAGCAAGCACAAGGCCCTGGGTTCGGCCTCAGCTCTGAAAAAAAAAAAAAAAAGTGTAGGTGTGGGCATATTTGAAGGGCAGAACCCTCACCTCCCGCAGATCCCTGAGTGGGCTCCCAGAGGCCCCATCGTGCTTGGAACCCTCGGATGAGCGCTGCCAGCCTCGTTAACCTCACAGCAAGTCTGAGCAGCCAGAGGTAATGAGCTCAGATGGGCTCCAGTGCAGTAATTAAGTCAGAGTGGAAAGGACCAGGATAATTGAGGTAAGGAAGCAGGGAAGGAACTTTAGGTCCTGAAGGAAATCAGAAGTTGGGGAGGCACTCAAGCAGGGACTGGCTAAGGGCTCTGGGGGAAGGCAAGGGGTGGGGGGAGTGCATTCTACTTTGATTTTCTCCATGGCTTGTGAGCCTCAGAATCCCGTGGCTTAGCACTTCTGTGCAGCTAGGGTTTGAGATCCAGAGGAAGGTCCAGCTCCTCTGAGGGTACCCTGCTAAGCTGGAACTGAAGCTGAGCTTCAGATAATGGCCTCAACCACCACCCCCTGCACCTCAGGGCTCTGAAGTACAAAGGCTGTGTGTGACTTGCTCCCTTGTGGCTGGGCATTTGATTTCCCATGAAGTCCCAGTGGGCCTCCATGTAGAGCCCTTCCTCAGCAAGGCTCCAGTTTCCTGTCTCCAAAGCTGTATGTAATCTCAAGATTTGTTGGCCAGTGGGTAAATTCAGCAGATGGGTTTTTTTGCTGGTTGGATGGTGACTATCTCCTCTGACATCTGCTGTCAGATCCACACAGATAGCAGCCCTGATTGCCTCTCCAGGCATGAAATCAAAAGCTGTGGCTCCTGTGTAGGTCAAGAGCACTGCTGGGCCCACTACTTCTAGTCCTAAACACCCAGAGTACAGAGTGCCAAAGAGGGCTCCCTAGAGTGCTTGATGAACGAACAAAAGCAACCATGTCTGTTTGCCTGGAATAATATCCTGCTCCCTGGAAAAGCAGAGTCCAGTACAACAATACCAGGAGAAGGCATGCAAGGTAGTGGTGTGTGTGTGTGGTGTGTGTGTGTGTGTGTGTGTGTTGGGGGGTGCAGATGATGTGTGTCAGTAGGTGAATTGTGTCCTTTCAGATCAGTTCTCCTCCTCTCTCCAACCTCTCTCTGTACTCACAGATCGACCTGAATAGGTTCCGGGGCCCTTCTTCTGCTTGGATCTAGCAAAGAGGACATGGGACAGAAGGAGGGACTTATTTCCAGGTTCTTTCTATGTAGTTTCTTGGCCTGGTCACACCCCTTGACGAAGGGCGCACTTCCTGTTGGGTATCCCTCTCTGTGTAACTGGCTCTTCTGCCACTTCTTCGGGCTCTGGGCAACATCTAGCTGACGGATGAGGTGGTTGCGAGCCTAGGTGGTCTCCCTTCATACCGTCTGCTCCTCGTTTCTCTTATTATTTATATTTATTTCTTTTTAGTTCTTTGTAGACTGCCTTACTCTATGGGACTTGGGTTAACCTCCTGGCTCATAAGCTTTGGGTTGGTGAAGCTGAGGAAAGTGTCTGGGCTCATATCTTACCTAATGTGGTCAGTCGGCCACAGGCTAGCCTCAACCAGCAATCCTCCTGCCTCAGCCTTCAAAGTGCTAGGATTGCAAATGTAAGTAATAATGCCTGTCTTCAATAGTCCCAGGTGAATGAGGCCCACCCTGAAGTATTCCAGTCTTTAGATAAATGAGTTTCCCACTGCAGTCCTGCCTGCTGCACATGACAATTGGCTGGCTCAGGGAGGCTAGAAGTCACCACTGATATGGACAGAGGCCCAAGGGTTTTGTTTCTGTTTTAAATTTTTTATTTATTTCTTTGTGAGTTTCACATCATGCACCCCCATCCCACTCATCTCCCCTTCCCGTCATATCCACCCTCTGCCCTTGCCTGCCAAAATAAAATTAAGATAGAATAAAAAAAAATCTTGTCTTGGAAGCTGTATCGTGTCAGTGCGGCACACAATGTACCCTTTGTCCACATAGCTTTACTTGCAAATGTTCGTTGCAATGAGTCACTGGTCTGGTTCAAGGCCTGCGGCTTCTGTTACACGGTCAATACTGGATCCTCACTGGGACTCCTGCTGTTACCCTGTGTCATGGAGATCCTGCAGCTTTGGATCTGCAGGACTGGCCCTTTCACTCACTTACAGATGGGGTAGATGTTGGGGTGAGTCAACTCGAAGCCATGGAGCTGGGCCTGGGAGGTAGCTGAGCTGGTCAGCCGGCGAGCTCTCCTGTGCCTGTACCCCCAAGGAGAGTGCTCCTGCACTGCCCTGGCTGTTAGGTTTCAGACCCAGAACAAGGGGCTGAGGTGCATATTTTGCATACTGAAGCAGACTTGGCCTCCAGGTTCTCCCAGCATCCCTCAGTCCCTATCTAGCATACCCCATCCCAACCCTGAACTTTCCAGCTCAGGGACTGGGCTGCCCTTCCCCGAGAAGTTTTTCCCTATATAATCCAGACATTTGGCCTCTCTTTTCCTTTTTCCTTCTCTCTGTGGGCACACTTTCTCTCTTTCTCTTCCCCCTCCCCTCTGTCTCCCCATGGCAACATCCCTGACCTTGTTCCTTGGGGCCACTGAACTCACCCAGCTGAGAGCAGATTCCCAGTAAATCTGTGTTTATACATATTTTAATCTGTCTTGAATTGGCTCATTTCACCACATTTCATCACTGGCTAGCTCAACCAATGCCACATCCGGCAAGGAGCAAGGTCAGCTCTCCTGATTGTGTGTCCTTGTGGCCAGCTCACCTGCACCTTTGTCACTAGGGTCAGCTCTACTGTGCTGCCCAGGTGAAGTCCAGGGCCTGCTCTCCAGAATGCTGTGGCAGGTAAGGGATGGGGCCAGCGCTTCCACTCTCATGACCCAGGTACCAGTTCACCTTCTGTTGAGGTGGCTAGTGGCATGGCGAGGAAAGCATCCCTCCCTTGCCCATGATACGCCATGGCAAAGGAGGGGCCAGGCCAGCTCTCATACTCACAAAGGTGGCTCACCTGCACCTCAGTTACCAGGGTCAGCTCTACTCTTCTGCCCAGGCAAGGTGCAGGGCCCACTCTCCTGAATGCTGCAGCCAGTGAGGGGCAGGAGCACCAAGCCTGGAAATGCCTTTAAGGAACTCCTTCCTCTGGTGTGACAATGGGAACTAAAATAGGACTCACTTGCTCACAGGGCTTCAGTGAGCAGCAAGAGCTAAGCATCCTGCTTGACCCAGTGAGTGCCACCCTTGCTTTTGTGGACAGCTGACCACATGGTAAGATAAAAGCCTGCATGCTCCCCTGAGCTTCAATCACCTGAACTCATGGACAAGGAGGCCAACCCAGGTTCTGCATTGTTCCCAGGCTCCCACTGTCATGTTTGTAGTATTTTGTACTAGTCAAGTGTGTGTGTCTGTCCTGGGAGTTTTAGAACACACCTCTGAGGGCGAGAGGAGACTGCAGTATTCATAGCACTTCTCATACTACTTGGGTCCAATGTCACCTAGATATAACCTCCCTGGGCCCAAGTTGGTGCAGGAGTTGGGTGCTAAATGGGCAGTGACAGTGTAGTAAGACAGAGGAGACAACAGATGGGGCCTGTCATGTTCATCTCTGAGCTGCTGCTAAGCCAGTACACCCATGGTGACACACAGGAAGTTACTTTTCAATGATTGTGACAAAACACCATGACCAAGGAAACTTATAGAGGTGTTTATTGGCGGCTTGCTCACAGTTTTAGAGAATTAGAGTCCATGACCATCACGGTGGGGAGCACGAATTTAGGCAGGCAGACCTGGCACTAGAACGGTAGCTAAGAGCTCCCACAAGGCATAGAGAGAGAGAACTAATTGGGAAGGTCGTAAGACTTTTGGAATCTGAAAATCCACCTCAGTGACATACCTTTGTTGTAGTAATTATTTAAATCGGCCTCTGGCTCTCAGGCTGACTATCTAAGCTGCAGCGCCTCTGCCTAGCCCAGCCACCATGTTTCTCTGCCTGAGGCCAAGTGCACACTGCAGCTAGAACCGGCCACCAGAAACACCAGCCCTGCTACCCACTAGATGCCAGCGTGAGAGATCTGCCAATCTTCCATGCTGTCTCCACAAGACAGGGCATTGCCCAGACCATTCCACCATCCATGCGGGCCCAGTAAGAGAATGCGACTCTAATTCTTATAGATTAATCAAAAGCTTTATATGTTTGATAATGATTAATAACAAGACGCCCATACAAAGAGAGTTGTATCCCAATTAGCTAACCTAATTATAAGTTTATAAGTTGTTCCCCACGAGTGCTCTCCATACCTGTGTGGTTCTCTGCTCCCTCTCTTGCTCCTCCTCTTCCTTTTCCTCTTCCTCTCTTAACTCCTCCCACCTTAGCTCCTCCTACACACCCCCTCCAACAAGGCAACACCTTCTAATCCTTCCCAAATTGTTCTGCCAACTAGAAATGAATTATTCAAACTCATGAGCCAATGGGAGCATTCTCATGCAAGCCATCACAGATGCTGTCACAAGATGTGGTTGACAGACAAAAGAAGGAAGGCACAAACCCAGCAGTGGTGGTGCATGCCTTTAATTCCAGCACTCAGGAGACAGAGGCAGGAGGAGTTCTGTAGGCCAGCCTGGTCTACAGAGCCAGTTCCAAAGCTACACAGAGAAAGCCTGTCTTGAAGAAACCAAAAACCAAAACCAACCCAACCAAATAAACAAAAACAAAAGAAGGAAGGTCTTTTACTGGAATTAGAATTCTGCTCGGGTCATCAGGTCTGGCTACATGTGCATACCAAAAGAGCACCAGCTTCTTGACTTTCATGAAACTGAATGGAGATAAATGGAGGATGGACTCTGAGACACCAGAACCTTCCCAGATCTAGAATATTCTGTTTTACCATGACTCCTGATGGAATCTAGCTACCAAAAGAACATTTCTGGCATTTGCTCAGCTGTAGCTGAGACCATACTGATTTTCATACTGAGCCCTGCTTAGGATTTGAGAGAGTCTTGGCCAGGAAGACTCGAGGAGGGAAGCCCAGCTGCAGGTTCTGGCTCCTTCCGTGGGGCCTGCAAAAGTCTTGGGTGTAACCAGGGAGGTTCCAGCTATGACAGGTTCTAAAATACACGCTGCTTTGTTTCAAACTTCCATGAGAAGATGATTTCAGAAGCTAGCTCTATACTCTTTCCCTATCTCTCAATCACGATTTTATCTCTCAATCACGATTTTGTCTCTTCTTGTCTACCAGGCTGTGGTCATCAGAAAAATGACAGGTCCCCTGCAGCCAGCCAGCCATGGAAGCAGAAGCGATTGCATGCAGAGTTAGAGACACCAAGCTTTCGTGAGTATCTACAGCGTGCCAACGGGTGTGTGTTCATATTAATGAACACAATCATTAGCTGGACCAACTCAGGCCCACTGTCTCCCACAACACTGCTTTCTCTATATTTTCGTAAGAACTTTGTAAGGAAGGAGTCATGATTTCAAAACCAAGGAAACTGAAGCTGAGAGACTGGTTAGTTGCCAAAGTCTCCAGGCAAGTCCAGAGTTGAAGGAGCCAGACCTTAAAATAAAATAAAATAAAATAAAATAAAATAAAATAAAATAAAATAAAAGCTGGGCAGTGGTGGCGCACGCCTTTAATCCCAGCACTTGGGAGGCAGAGGCAGGCGGATTTCTGAGTTCGAGGCCAGCCTGGTCTATAGAGTGAGTTTCAGGACAGCCAGAGCTACACAGAGAAACCCTGTCTTGAAAAACCAAATAAAATAAAATAAAATGAAGGAGCCAGACCTTGAACTTAAGTCTGTTTCCAAATTCCCTCAACCCCCTGACCTGATGCCACAACTCATATTGATTTGAGACACGGACAGGCTCCTGGCTGCTGGTTGGGACACTCAAGCTGGAACATGCTGTACATCAGAGCACTGAGTGGCCTTGGGCAGGTCCTTGTCCTGCCTGGACCTCACTATGTTTATTTCTGTGAATTGAGAGCTTGAACACATTGTCCTGCCATGACTGACTCGGACCTGTATGAACAAGCAAGGCCAGTCCAGGGTGAGGAAAGCAGACCATGGACACTCAGGCAGGGATAGCAGAGCTTTCTGTCACTCACTGTGGTGTTTGTTAGATTTTGCCACAGGGAGTCAAATAACTATGGTGTCTGCTTGAGGAGCAACGGGCAGGTAGTCCATGCAGGGTGCATGATGTGCAGAAGGGTGGCTCACTTTCTGGGTGAGGCACAGACAGCACAGGAGATGCCAGCGTCATGCTACTCACAACTGCATGTAATCTAAAGTTTAGAAATTATTTCTGGAAGTTTCCCTTTAAAATTACTGATTTTGTTTTTTAAAACAAGGTCTCAATATGTAGTTCAGGTTGCCCTGAACTCACGATACTCCTACCCTTACCTCCCCAGTACCAAGATGACAGGAGTGTTCTACTATATCTTGCTTCCATTCAATATATTTGGATTGTGGTAGACAGCAGGTCACCGAAGCCAAGGAACACAAAACCATGGAGAACGGAGACTACAGTCCTTTGCAGCTCAACGAAACAGCCAGGGTTTACAAAAAAAAAAAAAAATTGGAAAAGATAACTTGAAGACAGACCATTTCCCTGCAGGGCACAGGCTGGAGGTAATGGCCCAAGGTGAGGCAAGTTTAGGGGACCCTGCTCCTGACTCTGTGGAGGTGCCATCCACTGAAAAGACTACTGCTGCCACTGCTACAGAGTCCTTCCCATATGTGTCAGGGATCCAACCAGGAGTCAGGGGGATTCCCTTTGCCTGGAAATTCCTGCTAAGATAAACCCACTCCACCCTAAGTCCCCAGAAACTCGTCATTCTCAGCCTCTGTTTCTTGGAAGAAGTTGGCTCATTATCAAAAATTCTGGAATTCACCATAGGAAGTGGCCATTTGAGCAAGGAGAAAAGACTCTGATTAAAGAGCCAAGAATTCTTGGTCCCAATCTCCCCCGCCCCGGAACCCCAGCAATTACAGGCATGTGTCAGATGAGCTGGATCAACTCCAGCTCTGTTTTCGGGCACTGCCTGGTTCCGGACAAGGCGGGAACCTCAGTGAGCCCTGGCTTCCTCTTTATGACTAGGGATTGAAGGATCTGTCTAGCAGGTTCTTTGGGAGGATTTCAGAGGGAGCAGCTGGGCTTGTGGTAAGCTGACATGCAAGGATGCTTACTGCTTTGTAAAGAGCTGCTACACCAAGTGTCCCTCCACCCAACCCAGCAAGATTCAGCAACCAAAGGGTTAACAACTAGCCCACCCTATTTTTCAGGACCCTTGGTCTTTCTGATTGCTAATAAACTCAGTGGGTAAAGGAATGTTCTATAAACCACCAGTTACTGTTATCCACCTCCATAGCCCCAAGTCGTCTCCTACACACCTCCAGGGTCTCTCTACCTAGATCTCTGGTAGCCATGATGGTCACTGAGTTGAGTCTCTCTTGTTGAATCTTTCCTGTCATCCCAGGCAGGATGGCTGGGGCAGGCTCTCAAACAGCTCCACCTCTGTCCTGATGTTCCAAGGCTCCCAGACCCCCCCAGACTCAGTGTCCCCCTGTTCTCTAAGTCCCCACAGATCTACCCCTCCCTCCTGCTCCCACCATCTCTTGCTCACATTACTTTTCTGCTAAATTGAAATAATTACATCCTCTCTGACTGCCAGATTCCAATGTGTCCTGCCAGCTCATCCCCTCACTCTCGACAGAGATACCTTCAAAAAGCAGGGTCTCATCACCCTCAATGACATGTCACCCATCAAGGAGACCCCTGCATGATGTTGTTGCAGGTAAGGCTCCTGAGGAAGAAGGTCAAGAGGGAGATTTGCTGGTAGAATATTCTTTGGGGACATTCTCTCAAAATCTGCATCTGTATCAAGGAACTGAAGCAGGACAGGGCAGAGGGACAAACTGGACTTCCAGACAAACCTCTCAAAGGCCTTTGCCTGCTCCTTCCAGAGGTCTGGAGCTGGAATGGTTGTGTGTGTCTGTGTGTATGTGTGTGTGTGTGTGTGTGTGTGTGTGTGTGTTAGATACATGTGTTTCTGTGAGTAGGTACATGAGTGTGTGCAAGTGTATATGAATGTGTGTTTGTGGCAATCAGAAGCCAATGTTGGGTGTCTTCTTCAATTGTTCCCCACTTAAATTTTGTGTGTGTGTGTGTGTGTGTGTGTGTGTGTTTGTGAGTGCCATGTCTCTCATGTGCATATCAGAGGACATTTTGTGGGTTTTGTTTCTCTACCTTATAGCTCCAAGGGATTGATTTCAAGTTATCAGGCTTGGCAGCAAACACCAGCTCACTACTAAACCATCTTACAGTCCCCCAACCCAAGTCTCCACTTTAGTTTTGGAGCCCAGGTCTTTCACCAAACGTGGAACTCACTAATTTGGATGGGCTGGCTGCCCAGTGAGTTCCAACCCACCGTCTTCACCTCCTCAGTGCTGGAATTACACATGGCATGCCCCTGGGCCTGGATTTTGCACTGGTGCTGAGGATCCAAACTTGAGGTTTTTTTCGGCCTAGCACAGCAAGGACTTTACACAGTGAGCCGTCTCCCCAGCCTCTTAATGACTTCTCACAATTATCCCAAATTGAGGGAAGAGTTCTGGGCAACACCCCACCCCCACCCACACACCACGTGATGGGGAGACAGTGGCAGGGAGGAATGTGAACCTCAGACTCTGCCACTGGAAATCTCAGCAACTGAGGGAGGAGTGAGCCAGCCTGGGGTTCAGGGGCATCTGGGCTGCACCCAAGGTGTCCGCCATAAAAGTACTTCGGATTGAGGAGATGTTTGGAATGTCTATTGTGTAATGGACGAAACCGCTCAGTGTAGCCTGCAAGCTAGGTAGTGAATGGTTTAGTACTCTAGCCTCTGTGAGATCTGACCCAAACATCTTCATGTCCCTGCTGCCCCTTGCTCCCTCCTGTCTAACCGTATTGTGCCTCTTCCCAAGGCTATTTCACTACCTCTCTGCTCTCACTGCTGTTATTTCCCCTGCCAGGAATGCCTTTAAATGGAAAAGAGAAATCCTATTCTATTCTCTCAGCCAATTCCTACTCCCCATCCTACTGCAGCTAAGCATTGCCGCCCCTGGGAAGACTTCCATTAATTCTTTCAAAGCTGGTGCTGCCACATGCCCAGAATACAGCCACTGGGTACTGTTTGAGGACCAGTATCTGGCTTCTTCCCAATTCAGAGGGGCAGGCCCTGACTACTTGGTTCCTCTGGACATGTTTTTACTAGGGTGGGATGTCGTGGGTAAAGGCACCCAGGAAGCCACACAAGGGTGCAGTCAGGGAGCATCGTGGATGACATCATCCTTCTCCCTTTCCTTGTCATTACCACACCATCACCGTCTTGTCAAGACCATTCTCTCTGAGTGCTGATTATCTCCCAGGCTCACTTCCATGTTTATTACAAACATGTTTCCCAAATAAAATAAAATAAAATAAAATAAAATAAAAATAAAATAAATAAAAATGTTTCCCATTAGTCCCTATTTATTCTTGTCATTAATAACCCTCTGAAAGTAGATACAATTGTTTTCACTGTTTTACAGGATGGAAGCTGGGGCTGGCCAGGGGTGGGCGTGATCCAAGGACACCCTCCGTCACCACACTATTGGGCAGCCAGCCACAGTGACCTCAGCCCTTCTGAGTCCTTCCCGCTTGCATCACTGTCTGCTTTTCTAAACGATCTGAGATGCAGGGTAGACCCGTATGAGCAGCCACAAGATCTAGGAGGGACCTTGGGAGGGGTGAGGCAGACCATTCAGGACACATTCCCCTTCCAGACCCAACCAAGACAGGGTTTGATTCATCTAGAGTTACTTCATATTATGTGTTGCTCAGAGAGCTTGTCCCAGCCTCATGTCTGCAAATCTGGAATCTGACATCTCACAGAGAAGACTTGCTGAGGATGTAAGTCTGTTGATAGAGTGTTTGAGTAGCATGCACAAAGCCTTCCGTTTAATCCCCCGCATCACATAAAATCAGATGTGGCAGTGTATTTTGTACCCAGCATTCCAGAAGTGGAGGCAGGAAGATCACAAGTTCAAGGCTATCCTTGGCTATCTAAACAGCAAGATTAAGGCTAGCCTGGGATTTATGAAACCTTGTCTCAAAAACAAACAAATAAACCCAAAAGAGTAGAGGCCTTTGTAAGAATACACTGACCATCCAGCAATAGCCAGGACTAGAGTCTGGACTCCCAAGTCAGAATTCTGCCTATTGCCAAGCTAACTCCAGTAAGAGAGTATTCTGAGTGTGTTGGGCAGAGATCTCCTCACTCACCAAAACTGGTGGTAAGTCCCAGAATCTTCCAGAGAACATGGCTCCTGAGACCCCAGGAATGAGGCCTCTGACCCCAAGATCAGCCTCACAGTCAGATGGATAATGGAAATCCCCACTCTGTCTCTTCTGACTTAGATACTGCACAATTATTCAGGGATGGACCTGTGATGCAGCAGACCCCGAACCTGGCCACAGTAGCAACAGATACAGAGATGAGGGACAGCAGAGCCAGGGAGTGGCTTTTACCCAGATTGATTTAAATAAGGGTCCTTCATGCCAGTTGTGTGAATTTTGGAACAAAATCTGGTTGCCCAAGCCTCGGTCTTCTCCTTTACACAATGGGAGTAAGAGCTATTATCTGGTAGTGTTGTCAAGCACAGTCACTGAGGAAAACAATGGCCCGTATTCAGTAGGGTCACAAGGTCTGGGCCGAGAAGCAGCTCTGGGTGGCAGCTGCTCTTTTATTTCATTTGGAGTGGACAGAGATGGTGGGTTCCAGACGGTGGGACAGAGTAGTTCTAGTCCCCATTGGACAGAACTAAGTCTTCTATGCCCCTGGAGTCCAGCACAAAGTGAGAAAGTTTCCCATCTCTGAAGCCGAGGACGGGGTGGTGTAACTGTCTAACAGGTGAGGAGAGTACGGAGGAGGCAGAAGAATTCCTGAGATCACTAGGAACATCAATGACAAACCTATAAAAGGACCAGCAGCTATATCTTCAGCCAAGCAAAGCAGAAAGCATTCTTCCTCAAATCTCCTCGGGTGAGAACACAGTGTCTCCTGACCGCTGTCCCTGCCTCACTGCCAGTTGCCCAAACACCGTCTCTGGCAGGCAAGGCTGGCAAAACCCTGATGACCTCCAGCTGCTTGTCTGAAAAGAAAATTGGGCTCAGGGCAGGTGTAGCTACTCCAAGATGCTACTAAAGCCACACTGGCTGAGCTGGGCCTATACACCAGGCTCAGAGACTAAGAGACAGAGAGACTAAGAGACGCCAGCTCAGGAGAGTAAGCTCATCTGGGAAATTCTGGCTGGGCAGACACATGGCAATGGTTGGCTGCACCTGGACAGCCTTCACAATCAGTGACAGGCCTCTGAGGGCCCAGACAAGTCACAGGCTGAATTTGTACATCTCAAAGCTGGGTCCCACCAGATCCCAACCCAGCACATTCCTGGACCATACCTAGTACACAGCAACACACGTCTGTAAACACCACACAAGCTCTTCCTAATCTTCATCGTTACATATACTGTTCTCTGCCAGGACACTGTCCTTACCTGGCCCTTCTAATTCTCACTAACCTATGTTCTCTCAGCAGGATTTCCTGTTTCCTAAGGCTTTAAGCCATCAGCTGCCACCAGTTCTCATGTCCCCAGCCTGGTGCTTCTTTCCCTCTGTGAAGGAACAGGTTACATTAACAGTCATTGTGTCGCTTTCCTGCATCAGATGGAAGTCTCTAGAAAATGCCTCTGACTTAAAGCAACAACCCCAAAAGCAATAAAGGCTAACTACAAAGGATCTACAACTTCCTCCCTCCTTCTAGTTCTTCTCCCCAAAGACTGACTGAACTCCAGCTATATACCAGGCTGTAGGAAGCCAGTAAAGGCTTGTATGAAATATGAGTTGTTTGACACGTGCAGGACCATGACAAGGACCAGCTCCTCAGTCCCACAGGAGTAGCGAAGCCTTGAGTGTGAATATTGATGCTGTGTACAGAAAATGTCCACCATAGTTTTCTGTCCCCACCAGCATGTTTCCAGCCTGAAGACCGCTCTCCTGCAGACTGCTCCTATCAAGATTAGCTAGACCTGCCTCCTGCCTCCTGCCTCAGCTCATAAACCCCGCCTCCTTGTTTATCTGTTATATAATGACTCCACCCTCTTGGTTATCTGTTTGCAATAACTCTGTCTCCTTGTATATCTGTATCAATAACCCTACCTTCCTGTTCAAGTGTATGTAATAAACTTAGCTATGTAATAAACGGTACTATGTATGTTATAAACGGTGCTATGGCTTCTCCATTTGAGAGCCCAGATCACTCAACCCCAGCATTTCTGTGTCCATGTGTCTGTCTTTTCTTCATTTTCCTTGTCACCAGTAGTAGGCAGACCAGGGCCCAAGTCATGCAAGGACTTAGCACCTGTAACTAACTGTTCCAGGTGCAGGAGATGAAACAGTGGCCAACACAAAGTTCCTGCTACACCATCATATTCTTCTCAGGGGAAGGGGCAAGGAGACCACAGAAAATAGGAAAAGCCTGACGAGTTCGTGTGGTAACAGATGCTAGAATCTAGTACTAGCTCACTGAGGGAGCCGAGGGCTGTGGGGAGGGAGCCGAGGGCTGTTACCTATGCTCTCAGGCTGCCAAGAGATGCAGGAGGGATGCGGTAGGAAGGAAACTCTGTCCCTGGATGTGCCAGACAGCTCTCCTACCCACAGGCACACTTCCTGGCTCTCCAGGAATTTGACTCAGCAACAGTTCTGAGCAGTCAGTTGTGAACCAGTCACAATAGATGCCATTATGGAGGGCCTTAGGAGCTCCATGGGTGGAGATGACCTTCACATTACAGAAGCCTCCGTCTGTCTATCTGGGCCCAGCTGGTCTCCACTGAGAGAAGGTCCAACGTCACACAGCCCACACAGCCCATCCATGGCCCTGCCAGGATTTGACTCCGGGTCCCACTGTCTTCCTACCCCATTCATCCCAAGTCTTGGAGTGACTTGTAAACAGTTTGGTGGTGGCAAGAGTCAGATTATGTCTGACAGTAAGAAGCTTATTCTGGCTAAGACTACAAGGTAGGGGTCACCCTAGCTCCTCTCCATCTCTGTGGCCTACCACTCCCTGGCAACTGTGCTCTATACCAAGCTAGCCTATGAAGCAGGGCAAGTTTGCTCTGAACTTGAGCATAGGTGAAGTCAACTACATACCCAGCTCCCAACCAACCTGGCTGGAAGCCAGTCCCAAGGCCAGGGCTGGGCCGAGGGCAAAGTTGCTTGCCAATCTGGGCTTTAGACTAGGGTGGAGTCAAAGATAGGGTGCCCTGGATTCATGCTGACACAGTATGACTCTGCAATATTCCCAGTCCCTTCTCCCCAGGAGGCCAGCTGCTGTTCTTGTTCTTATAAGGTAGGCAAGGGACATTTGCTGAGGCCCTACTATGCACCAGACCTCTTCTTATGGATTTCTCTGGTCTCCTCTACCATGCAAAGTGTAAGGAGTAAGTTTTCGTGTGGGTGTGCTGGGGGTTAGGGCTGTCACAGTAGATCCTTCACCCCTGTGTACCAGAAGGCTCAAACCATACAAATGTGTTAAATGTGTTACCTTACAGTTCTGGGGCTTAGGAGTCCGAGGTTAAGGAGTTAGCAGGCTTTCTTTCTTTCTTTCTTTCTTTCTTTCTTTCTTTCTTTCTTTCTTTCTTCTTCTTCCTTTCTATTTATTTTTGGGTTTTGGTTTTGGGTTTTAAAGACAGGGTTTCTGTCTGTAGCCCTGTCTGTCCTGGAACTGGAACTCACTTTGTAGACCAGGCCGGGCTTAAACTCAGAGATCTACCTGCTTCTGCCTCCCAAGTGCTGGGATTAAATTGTCACCACTAGCCTTTGGGCTTGGTTTTTGAGTTCTCACTCCATGGCTAGTAGACGGCCATCTTTATAGTTACATGGCTTCCGACATGTGGATCCACATGCAATTCTCCTTTCCCTATGAATATATCAATCACATGGGATCAGGGTCTAGCCTTCTGACCTCATTGTCACTTGGACCTCTCCTCAGATATTCACATTCTAAAATATTCTAAGATTTTAAGAGAGAATGTGGGGAGCACAATTCTAACTATAAATGAGTGACAGAGCCAGACTTTGAACATGGGTCGTTTAGATCCTCTTTTGTCCACTTCCTTTTCCTGGAACCCAAACACTGCCTGCTGGACTGCACCTGTCAACCGCATATAAGAGCTTTGCCCCGACTTCATTCAAACAGTGCAGCAATGTGGTCCTTGGAGGACACTGAAGCGCTGGGAACAGAAGGCGCATGCGCACACCGGAAGTCAGCACTACAATAGGATGTGAACCTGACCTTTCCCGGCTACCACCCTGTATCTCTTCATGTGGTAATAATTCACTTCAGCAGCAGCATGGTGGTGTGGTACAATGGCTAAATAGATGCTAGCACTCCAGGCTTGGGCGTATGCCCATCAGGCATGAGCCATTAAGTTGCTGGGATGCTCAGACAGAATCCGGGCCCAGCGCAAGAGAAGGGTCCGCTTTCCAGACAGCATAGATGTCTGTGGATATTTTGCAGCCTGGATGCCCATGTTGGAACAGCAGTCCTCTTCTCTCCTATAATATCCAGACAGTCCTTGACTGGTGAAGACCATTGTCAAAAGCCAGACTTAAGGGAAAATGCAAACGCTGCCGAGAACGTCTGTCCTCTAAGGAGTGTGGCAACAGGAGTTTCCTGTCTTTGAAAAGTGAGCCCCATCTAAGGAGTCAGCATTAGAGTGAGGATGCAGGGCTGAAACCTCCACCCCCGCCCTGGATATTCAGAGAGACCCAGGCCCACGGAGCGGGCTGTTTCTTTAGGGAACTAGCCCTGAGCCAGGGAGGGCTCCGCCCCCTCCCAGACCCCAGATTCTTTGGCTGCATCAGACCAGGTGCTCTGGCAGAGGCAGAACGCTCAGGCCAGCTGTGCGCTGAAATATTCCTCTTGTGAAATTGCTCCCGGGATGCCAGTTCTGATGAAATTCTTTCACTATCTGGCAGGATTCTGACTATAACACACAAGCCACAGTGTCCCTGCCCTGCCCTTTCACCTTCTCCTCTCTCCTTTCCACATTAGCTGATTGCCTCAAGCAAGCTTCAAGCAACTACTGTTTCAACAGACCCACAGTTGGCTTGTGTCCCAGGAGATAAACAAAAAATATCAGCACAGGTCACCTACCATGTCTGGGGTGCTCTGACTTGGAGTGCACTGAACCAGGCTGGTGGCTGCCCCTCCAGGGTTAGGCCAGTTGCCTGTGTTGTTGGCTGAAGGGCCTGAATGTACCCCCATCCATCAGCGAGAGGGCGCATGCAGTGTAGTTGGGTCTCTCTCCAGAGCCCCACTTTTGAGAGAAGCAGTTAAAGGCAGGGACTCTGATGTGGAAGGCTGGATTCAAGTCTCAGCTTCCCGCTTAACTAAAGAAGGGAATGATAACAATAGGGTTCTCCTTGTGGGCCAGTGAGGACTAAGATCAGAATTATGTCATGTCTGCTGGGAGCTCCATCTAAGTCACCACTTACACTTTATCTCCCAGGGCCCCCATCATGGTGCTGGTAGCATAAAACTAATTTCCTGTATCACTTCTGCCTCCTGCTGAGTAATCTCTTCCTTCCCCAAGCTTCATTTGTAAAACAGAGGTAGGTGTGCCACCTCCCAGGGTCACCAAATGGGCCTCGGGCGTGGCCTCGCATGAACTCTGGAAAGCACCGTTCTCTCAACAACCAGCATCAGTGATAACGGGGCAGGTGTAGACAAATACCCTTTCTCCTTTCCAGAGCGGCAGTTCCTCTCCTGAAGCTCCAGCTTCAGGATTTAGGGCTGTCAGGGTGGGAAGCACCAGCCTTGGCCACCAACAGCTCACTAACCAACCCTGGTAGCTCACTGCTTTGGACTAAAGCATCCCTCTTAGCCAACGGCATGCCAATTCTGATGAGATTCTTTCTCTGCCCAGCAGGATTCTGATTCTGGATTCTGGGTACTTGAGCACACATAGAAATGCAATAGTGCCCTTCTCCTGCCCTTTGGCTCTCTCCTCTCTCTTCTCTGCTACCTCTCATTCTCTCCCTCCCCAAGCTACCTCTTTTCTTTGTGCTCCCAGATCAGAACTTGCTTGTGCTCCCAGCTCCTGGGTCTTTAACTGGAGACACTAGGTTTTTCAATCCCCAGGGCTCAAGGAAGAAGGCATTCTGAACTCTGGAAACAGAGCAAGGCAGAGAGAGTGGAAGGCACATAGCATCCAAATCCCACCCAGCAGGAGAAGTCACTGTCTGGGGCTGGAAGCAGGCACTCATGTAGTACATTAGAAGTACATTAGACAGGCAGCTGGGACCTTTCCTGATGATTCTCAGGAATATGGAAGGATGGAGACTAGATGACGTGCTGGGAGGATTCTGGAAGGTGTTCACCTGGAACCAGGACCCACTCAGAGGGCCCAGCACAGCCCAAAACAGGGATGACCAACCCAGTGGGCCTCTCAGCAGAGGCGAGACACGTGTGCAAACATGGAGGCTACCAAAGGGCTCTCAAGTCCAGCTGCCTGAGGTGTAAATCCGTGTTTTGCTCTCACAAGATGCAAAACCTTATGTCCCATTCTGCTTCATTTTCCCACCTACGAAATCAGACAGCTCACTCACTAAACCTGCCTTGCTGTGAGCACCTAGTGTCAACACCAGCAACTGTGACTCTTTGTGCAATGCCTGGCTCAGAGCAGATGCTCAGGGAATTACTAGTATCCTGTCTCCTGCTCACTACCTTCCCATCTCAGCTCTAGAGGCAACTGGCAAGTTGGGCTACCCCTATTAACCAACAAGGTTTACTAAACCGTGCCTCTAAGAATTCACTGAGAAGCTGCCGTGTATCAATTTCCATGATGATGCCAGGCGGTCCCTTCCATTACCTTGCAAGGTATTGTCTTTATTTTACAGAAAGTTTTCAATCAGCTCTCTTGACCTGGTGATGCCAGGTCTGCCATGTGCCTTCAGCTGCCCACTATATTTGGTGGACCTTCAGTCCCCTGCTCTGGCCACGTCCCAGGACACGAGGCAGAGGAGAGACCTAAAGGACAGTGTAGAGCAACAAAAGGAACAGGAGCCTCAGAGTCAGAGGCTAGGGTTCAAGTCTCAGCACTTGTGAGCTGAGTGACCTATGGGGTTTAGGAAGGAGCCTAAATAGGAAAGTAGATTCTCCCTGGACCTCTGCTACAGCATGGTCTATGAATGTGGACTCCTGCCCTCTGTGAACCTCAGTATCCCCATTTGTAAAATCTAGGTTCCTGATGCAATTTGTCCTGCTTTGGTTGAGAACTCTCTTGAAGTATCCTTGGTTTTGGCCCAGGCCTCACCATGCACACCCAGGACAGAGAAAGGACTCTGTCTTCTAAGCCCCCAGCAAAATAGGTCCCAACATCAATGCCGGTCAGCCTTTGATTACCAAGGGAATCAGGTCAGGCATCACCTGTCTCAGCACAGAGGGAACCCAGTATGTGCAATCAATCAGACTCTGTAGTCCCAATCACTCCCAAATGGCCACCAGGTCAACAAAGCAGTACGTCTTATCAAGCAGTTCATAAAGCAACCCCAAAAGTCAGAGAAATCTCAACTGGGACTGACATAGCCTCTGGCCCAATATGTCCACCTTCTGGGTATCCAACCATTATGCTTCCATGATCGTAGTTCCTCATGCTCACTCTAGTTAGAGCAGTCTATGTCCCAGCCATGTAATTATCGTCCCCTCTGGACCCCAGGGTAGTTCTTTTTGTTTGCTGTTCTCCTTTGGTTTATTAAGTCTTGTTATATAATACAGGTAAGACTTTAACCCAAGAGCCTCAGGTCTGGGCCTCCAGAATGTTGTATTATGGGAGTGTGACACTATGTCTGGTTGGCACAGTGATTCTGTGCATGGTTTTAATATCCCTGGAGTCTAAAGTCTATCCCTCTACGAACATTCACTGTGTCCATACTTCATGCAAAGTCCTGAGCTCTGTGCTGGGGACATGGCAACAAACACAGCAGAGCACAGACTCAGAGCTGGCAGGGCTGAGGCCAACAAGCAAGGAGGAAAGCAAGCAAGCAAACAAACATGCAAACTCTGAGTCACTATAACAAAGCATAGAGATGACCAAATGGGAGATACAAAGGTCGCTCTCATAGCTGGGCAGAACCTATTCTCAGCGAGGTAGAAAGGACCACCCAAAGTGCTGTCAGCCAAGTCATGCCAGGGCTGGGGTGGATCTGGGCAGCAGTCTTGTTGAAGGAGAGAAGATGCAGAGGCTGGAAAGGGAGAGAGAGAGAGAGAAAGAGAGAGAGAGAGAGAGAGCGAGAGCCTTGGCCTAAGGGCTTTTGTGTAAACAGACATGCAAGGAATGCTGGGACAGGAGAGGAAGGCAGGGTTCCTTTCCTCTGCTCACACAGTAAGGGCCAGCATGACATCCTCAGTAGCCTGGAAGGACCAGAGTGAGAAAACTGGAAAGATGAATGCCATTCACTTAGCTGCGTGGGGAGGCTGAGAAGGAATTCCTTTCCTTGTGTCTTGTTTTGTTTTAACATGAGAAAGACTAAAGGAGCGCTTTCCACATTTCCAGTACAATGGCTGATGGGATGTGAAATCAATCACAGTTGTGACCACCACTGCTATTCTCTTTTTTCCTTTAGTTTAGTTTTTATGTGCATCGGTATTTTGCTTGCATCAGGTCCTCTGGAACTGAAGTTACAGACAGTTGTGAGCTGCCAGGTGGGTGCTGGGAATTAGAACCCAGGTCCTCTGGAAGAGCAGCCAGTGCTCATGACTGCTTAAGCTCCAGCCCTACACCACTGATACTCCTAACAAAACGGGGCAGAAAGGAAGCTATCGGAGTGTATTATAGGCTGAGAAGAATGAACACTTAGACACTGTCAAACTTGCCTTTCAAATATGAGCTGTGTGTGTGTGTGTATGAGTGTATGTCCAGTTGTACTATGTGTTTCTTGCTGTGAACTATCATTTAAAAATCTGAAAAAAATATCTCCTGATAAAACCCATTTTCTCTTACCTGCCACTGACTCCACTGTGCATGATCAACCTTGTGACATGGTAGCATCTCAGAGTTCTGTTTGTACTGGGACAGAAAGTAATAAGCTTATTCTAATACTTTATTTTCTTAAGCTGTGTAATAAGAGTACACAGTCCTTTGCACTCACTCCTCTGATAACAGAGTTATTACCCTGAATAAGATAACAGGGGCCCCAGGCATCACTGGCAATCTGGGATACCTAATGTGGCCAGATTTCTGGACCACAGTGTAAATGGCATCTTCCCACACAGGTGATCTAGAGGGGTCAATGAAATCCGGTCAGAAAGATTTCAGTGGCTAGAAATCTCCCTGCCACTGTGTTACTCACAGCTGTGTCAGAGTCAGCTGTGGCAAAGCCAGGAACCCCATGTCCATGTTGAAGATTCTGTAAAAGGATATGATCAGGTTCTCAGCAGGAAGACAGGACGGGGTGGAGAGGAAAGGGTAGGTTACTAGTAAAACTGCTAGGCTCAAAGGACAGAGTGAGATGGTAGAGCTCAGACAAGTGAGTACCCACATGCATGTGGAGGGAGGCAGGTAAGGCATGAGAACAGACTAACTGGAGGAAGGTGAGACTCCCCAGGGCTCCTCGCTTCTCTCAGGCCAACCTCACTGTAGTCCCTCATCCCTGTACCTCAGCCACAACCACGTTGAAACATTGTTTGTTCCACCTTTTCCCTTACAGCCTTTTCCCCTCTTAGGCCATCTTGTTCCTTTGCTAAGCCCCCCTGCCCTCTTCTCTGAGTCCAAGAGGATTCCTTTTCCCCTGCCCCGTGTCAACTTCCCTTCTCTGTGACTGGCAGACAGTCTCCTCAGGAACTGTAATCTGCCTTCGTTAGTGAGTCCAACTTGACTGTGAACTCCCAGGTCAGCCTGGATCAGACATGTGTCAGAGGCTCATCCGGGAGACATATGGGATGGGGTGGAGAGGTGGACAGAGAATAAAGACAGCAGGACAGATGAAAGAGGCAAGGAGGATGCTGTATACCCAAAGAGTGCAGAATAACCCTTGACTGGGAGTCTAGACAACTCATCCCCATTCCTGGGCCTCAGTCTCCTGAGTGAACAATGGGCGGTGAATGGGGCTGAAGCATCTCGCCGTACTGAATCCTCAGGGCTTCCGGCTCCCATGTCTGATCCACTGTGCTGGGAGCATACATGTTATCTGAAGTGTAGGCCAACTCAGCTCCTGGGTGCAGGAATCAGAAGGACATGGAAGGAGGGAGGAGGGGAGGGAGTGAGGATAGGAGAGGGAGGGAAGGGAGAGGAGGGAAAGGCCTCAGGTGTGTATTCAGACCCCTGGAAAGTGACCAGTTGTGAGAACTACTTGGAAAACAGTCTCTGACCTCCAGCCACTACCAGACTGGGGAACACATAGGTTGGAATTTTAACAGAGTACACTTGTTGCTTTACAAGAAGAGCCCTGTGACCTGTCCAGAGAGTAAGCAAGGTGCTCTCCATGGAGGTGGTGTTACTTCCAAAGTCTCCAAACCAAACCACCTTCCAATCCCTCTATACCTATAGTGTTTTCCTGGGCTCTATAATCAGGTTCCTCCCTTTTATTTTGGGTTTTTTGTTTGTTTGTTGAGATAGGGTCTTACTATGTAGACCAGGCTGACCTGGAACTTATGGAGATCCAACTGCCTCTGCCTCCTAAGTGCTAGCATTAAAGGTGAGCACTGCCAAGCCCAGCTTTAACCCTTCCTAACTGTTGGCTTCAGTGATAGGATGAGATTGTGCAGCCCTTACCATGTCCCATCTGTACCTTTTCTTCTTGTCAAACTAAATCTACACCCTTGGGGTGAGGTTTCTCCCAAGAGCTCAGACCATCTAAGCCCAGTTTTCCATCTGTCTGTCATTTATTTCTTCATTCCTTCCCTGCCTCTGTCGGGTCTGTCCCTGGAGCAGTGAAGGACTCTGCAGTAATCTGTTTATACTTTAAGTCCACTTGCATAACACTGGTGCAGCTGCCTCACGTGTTTGGTTGCTACCTGCCTAAAAGACCTTTTCCCCATTCTTTGACTGTAGATCTATTTGTGTCTTTGAACCTGAAGTTAATCTCTCCTGGGAAACACATATCAATAGTCCCTAATGGCTTCCTTCATTCCTCCTATACCTGACATATAATCATTGGTTTGACTTAATCATTCTTAACTTGACATTAGCACAACATAATGTAAAATCAATATGCAATCAGCAGAAACTGTGTTTTGAGCTGTTCCCCAGCAAATGATAATGCAGTCTGATGCTCTTCTGCAATGCTGGGCAGTTCCAGTCAGCCAGTCACAAGCCCAAAACAGTCTCCTCTAGCAGGTTAGGATACTAAGCTGGGATCCCTCCAAGATTAGATGTGTTAAGTTCTAATAAGCTGTTTCCACTTATAGTGGGTTTATCGTTTCATAACCCAGTCATAAGTCAAGAAGCAGCTGTAGCTGGATTGTGAGTTTTAAGCATTTGCCATTTGGGGGTTCATACCTGTAATACCTGTAATTCTAAACCGGAGAGGCTGAGGCAGAGAGGTTGCAAGTTCCAAGCCAGTCTCAGCTACAATTGAGATCCTACTTAAGTAAATAAATGAAGCTGGGCATGGAGGTGCACATGGGAGGCAGAGGCAGGCAGCTCAAGGCCAGCTTGATCTACAGAATGAGTTCCAAGACAACCGAGGTAAATGCAGAAACCCTGTCCTGAAAAATAATAAATAAATAAAGTAGCTACAGAAGTCTCCCTTGTCCAGAGTTTTCTTTCCCACAATTTCAATTTCCCAAAGTCAATTAAGGTATGGAACATTCCAGAAATAACTCAAAAGATTTAAATTGTTCTGAGTAGCAAGATGAAATTTCACTCTTTCTACTTTGTTCCACTCTATCCTGCCCAGGACTCAAATTTCCCTTTATCCAGATTCCCCATTCTGTAATATAATCTTTTATCCCTTATATAACCCATCATACCCATTATATAACATAATGCTTGTATAATGTCTGCCTGTTCAGAGAGAGAGAGAGAGAGAGAGAGAGAGAGAGAGAGAGAGAGAGAGAGAGAGAGAGAGAGAATATTCATCTGTTTATCATAGTACATTGATATAAGGGCTCCATATCTCCATTTTATTAATTGTTTCTGTTAATCTCTTTGTGTTTTGTTTTTTGAGACAAGTTTCTCTGTGTAGCTCTGGCCATCCTGGAACTCACTATGTAGACCGGGATGGCCTTGAACACACAGAGATTCACCTGCCTCTGCCTCCCCAGTGCCAGGATTAAAGGCAGGGCCACCACTCTCTGGCTATTCTGTTACTCTCTCATTGTGCCTAACTTATCAATTAAGGGTTTCCATAGGTACTTATGACGAGGAAGCCATAGCATGCATAAGGCTCAGCACCATCTGAAGTTTTGGGGTTCTTAGAGCATATCCCCCAGAGAGAAGGGTGACTTCTGATGTGGAGGACTTTACTCTAGCATTTGGTCATGTCTTACATGTGCCCTGTAGTTCTGTCTCCTCTTTCCTGCAGTTTATTTTCTTCTATGTCTGGCTGATTTTTTTTTTTTTTGGCAGTAAAATATTTAAATCCCTGCCTCATTTACTTTCATTTCTATTCTAGAGCTATCTTCTTTATGAGCTATGGGATTATGTTTAACATCTTAGAGGTATAATGTTCTAATTTGAATTTATAGCAGCTTAGCTTCAAACACCACACACACACACACACACACACACACACACACACACACACACACTGTCCCTTAACAGTCCTTTCCTATCCCTTTCAGTTGTTGAAATCACAAAATTACACATTTACTCACTGTGTACCTTAAAAACCACACAGAAAACAAGAAGTTGACAAGCGCCTTTCAGCATCACTAGTGTTTATTACCGCTTGTACGTTCATCTTGATCAGAACTTCCACCTGCAGCTGGAGCTGCTGTCCACACTCCTTTCATCCACTCTAGGCAAGTCCCTTCAATGTTTCTTGTAAGACGGATGGAAATGTCTTGATTTGTCCTCATTTTTGAAATTTTATGAGACACCGGATTTTTGGTTGACAGATTTTCCTCTTAGCATTCTGATTGGCTCTGTCTACTGCTTCCGGCCTCCAAAGTTTCTGAGCTCCTGTTGTATTTCCTACCGTGAACCCCTTGAGGTTGGGTCTGTAGGCTGCTTTTGTCAAGATTTCCAAGATTCTAAATCTGGATTTTGATAATTTACTTTATACTCCACGTAGGCTCCTCTTAAGGTCCTCCTTGGACCTCCTTTGAGTTTTCTGGAACTACAGATGTTTATCTCCGTTCTTTTCATTAAATTTGCAAAGTGTCTGAACATTGCTTTTCCAAATTTCTCTCTACCCATGTCTCTTCCTTTCAGACTTCATGATGCATCTATTATCTGGCAGATGGCTTTGTCTACACTTCTCTAATGGTTTGATGTTGTCCCTTAGCTGTATTTCCATCATCCTGACTTCCATGTTGCTTCATCTTTCTTTCACTTCCTGCATCCCTGAAGTGGTTCTCCATCTCAGTTATTGTACTTTTCACTCTAAGTTCCCTTTGAGGTTTTTACTCCTTTTCTTGGTTATTTCCATTTAGCTCATGCGTCATTTCCTTGACTTTCCTTTGCTTATTTTAAAGCAAATATTCTATAGTAGTTCTGCTATCCATTTAATTCTCTCTCTCTCTCTCTCTCTTTCTCTCTCTTTCTTTCTTTTTTTTGAGGCAGGGTTGGCATAGCCCTGGTTGCCCTGGAACTCATTATGTAGACCAGGCTAGCCTCCAACTTAACAGAGACCCATCTATCCATCTATCTACCTCTACTTCTGCGTCTATCTCCTGGGCGCTGGGATTAAATGCACGCGCTATCATGCCTGACCTACTTACTTATTAGTATCATTAGTATCACTGTGAATATGGCTGGCATATGGGGTGTATGTACATGCCATGATACATGTGACAGAGACTACTCTGTGCCATCAATCTCTCCTTCCACTTTTATGTGGGTTACAGGGCTTGCAGGTTTCCAGTCTTACATTTTACCTACAAAGACACCTACCCAGCACCTCCTTTTTTCTTCAAATAGGGCACACTTTGATGTCTGGTAACCTTGTAGTACTTAGTTGAAAACTTAACTTTTTTTTTTTTTTTTTGGTTTTTCGAGACAGGGTTTCTCTGTATAGCCCTGGCTGTCCTGGAACTCACTCTGTAGACCAGGCTGGCCTCAAACTCAGAAATCTGCCTGCCTCTGCCTCCCAAGTGCTGGGATTAAAGGCGTGCGCCACCACCGCCCGGCTAGAAAACTTAACATTTTAAACCCGTAATTCAGTAGGTCTTGAAATGAAAGCATTTGGGGTAGGTAGTTGGATGTGTATTCTCTTCACTGACAGCTGTCCTGCTGGACATTGTGGTACATGCCTGCACTCCCAGCTCTGAAAAGGCAGAGGCAGTGGAATGCAAGTGCCAGGCCATTCTGTTATATAGTCCCAGGGCAGCCTCAGTTGTATAGCAAGACTTTGTCTCAAAAAACAAAACAAAGTTGTTACAAGGATCAGACTGAGATGTGTGCCTTCCCTGGCTGTGTGTGGTCACTTTGTAGCGTCCTCTATATACTGTTCCTTAAGAATAAATGATCTTTAATGTGTGGCTCCCAAGAGGACAAAAGGAAAAAAATTAAGGAGAAGGAAAGATACAAGTTAAGTTCTTTGGTAGCTGCTTCCAATGAGGCAGAGTCTTGCACTATTTGGGGAGACACACCAACAAAGATCTCAGTGTCTTTTCTGATACCTCAGAAGTGACTGTGTGTCAGAGGTCAGGGCTGAGCCTGTACTGAGAACTGCATCCTTTTTGAGCTATGTATAGTTCACACTTGCACGGCTGCCTACCACAAGACTGGGGGATAGGAAGCTGCTGCTTGGGTTAGCAGTTACAGTGGACTGAAATCGAACAGTTCATGAACCAAGTCTCCCCCTGAAAGGCCTCAGCATTCAACAGATTCAGATTTCTACAACAGCCACAGCAGACAGGACCCACCAACGCAATTCTTGTGACACTTGGGAGAGAGAATCCTGATGCTTTCCTTTCTGCCATCTTCCCAGAATGCTCTTTCCTGTCCAGTTTGATGAGCATTTTCTCAGAACCATCAAATGAATTAATAAGCCACAGAGACATAGCCAATATTCATCACGTGCTTGCCATATTCCAGGACCTGAACTGCACATTCAACATGAATTAATTTCTTAATCCTTACCACAACTTCTCAAGTAGGAGCCATTATTTCTTCATCTTACAGGAAAGAAACATAAGGCAGAGAGGGACTGCTGGGGGGACTTGTCCATTCTGAGA
Organism: Mastomys natalensis; assembly: GCA_021653895.1. Lineage (NCBI taxonomy): Eukaryota > Metazoa > Chordata > Mammalia > Rodentia > Muridae > Mastomys > Mastomys natalensis. The sequence continues at coordinate 851,540 of JAJTUV010000480.1, forward strand.
CTGAGATTCAAACCCGAGAAGTTTGGCTCCAGAATCCTTACCTTCTCATTGTGTTCACATAGAGGTATCCTGGGCATCCTCTGGCAACAGAAGAAGGACTCTCCATGGTGGAAGATTAAAGATGCAGTGTTGTGTTTATAAAAAGATGAGGAGAGAAGGAATATGTTTGGTGGATGTGCAGTCAGGTGTTGGGGAAGGGGGTGCCTCTACAGGCCCATGCTGGGGCATTCCTTCCCCAAGGGACCAGCCACACTACGGTATAGTATAGAATAGAATTTATTCAGGGCATGGAGAGGGGAGTTGAGGAAGGAGAGAGAGAGACAAGAGAGAGAGAGAGAGAGGAGAGAGAGAGGAGAGAGAGAGAGAGAAGGAAGGAAGGAGTAGGGAGTAGAGGCTAGCCATGGACACGTGGTGAGAGGGGGGAGGGGAATGGGGAGAGAGGGATCAGGATCAAGGGGACAGAGCAGGAGTAAGGGCAATAGAGAAAGGAGGGGGCAAGTAGCCCCTTTTATAGTGAGTCAGGCACACCTGGATGTTGCCAGGTAACTGTGGGGCAGAGCCTAGACAAAATGCTAACAAGCAGAGGGCATTTCCTGAAAGAGGTTTGCCTAAGAAGGTAAGAGATGAACTGGACAAAGGGCTCTTCTGTAGAAAGAATACCTGGAACTGTCAAACTATGGGAAGCTGTACCAGCCAGAGCATGAAGCAAGCAGCAGGCAGGGCTGAGAAGCAGGCTGTGCTTCCAACTTAAGGGAAGACAAACAGTGGGGAATGGAAATGTCTTTGCGAAGGAGGTGGCAGCTTTGGAAGACAGCAAGGGCTGCAGCTGGCAGCTTGGGCTGAGAAAGTCTTCCAGACAGGGGAAAGCATGGAGGTGGGGAGTGGGAGAGAAATATTTAGGGACGGTTTGGCAGGAGGGAAGGAGTGTTCACCACACAGTGACTGCTGAGAGATCAGCAGAGCCCACACTGGATTCTACAGTAGGATGACTGGAATTTTCACTGAGCCAACATGAAGCTTCAGTGGTGTGACCACGGGTGAGCAATGAGAGTCTCAGTTTCCACATCGGTAATGTGGAGGACTTCACTGATCGCCTAGAAATGGCACCCCAGGGTTTACAGATGTGGAGTCTGTGGAAGGACTTTGTCAACCCTATAGTATCTTTTCAAGTCCCTTAGTACCCAAGTCAGTCCTTAGTACTGACATTGGAATTGCTAGAGGGCCTTAAACACAAAACAACAAAAACAAAACAACCCCAAAAAAACAAAAACCCAAGATGAACCAGAGGATGGCTTAGCAGGTAAAGGCGCTGCCAAGCCTGACAACCTGAGTGTGGTACCCAGAAGAGACCAGATTCTCACAAATACAAACTTGTCTTCTGACTTCTACATGTAGACTGGTGTGTGTGTGTGTGTGTGTGTGTGTGGTGTAGATGAAGACCAGTGTGAGTTAAAAGATGAGACCCTGTCTCCAAAACAAACAAACAAACAAAAACAAAACAAAAAACCTAAACAAACAAACCCCAAATACCTAGCACTGTCTTTGAAGTATCACATAGGCATGATGACCATGAGCAGTGGGAAGAAAATAGTGACAATGGTTGTTTAACTATAAAACCTTGGAGCAACTAACAAGGGTGTCCAACATTGCCAGAGGGCTTTCTGGAGGAAGAAGAGACTGGACAGAGTAGAGGATTCCCAGGGTTACTTCTTACCTTCACTTCCCTCCCCTTGTATGCCAGGAATCTAAGCTTGAGGTGTTGAGGAAGGATGGTCAAAGAAAGGGCGGAGGGGCCTGTCATGTAGGCCATGGGTGCAGAAAGTTGAGGGGGGCTTGTCATGTAGGCCATGGGTGCAGGAAGTGTGTGTGTGTAGGTGGGGGTTATCATGTAGGCCATGGGTGCAGAAAGGAGTGGGAGGGGCCATGGATGCAGAAAGTGTTGTGGTTGTAGTGTGTGTTGTGGTGTGTTTTTGTGTGTGGTGTGTATGGTGTTGTCATGTAGGCCATGGGTGCAGAAAGTGTGTGTGTGTGTGTGTGTGTTATGGTGTTGTCATGTAGGCTATGGGTGCAGAAGGGGGGGGAGTGTTGTCATGTAGGCCATGGATGCAGAAAGTCTGTGTGGGGGGGAGTGTTGTCATGTAGGCCATGGGTACATTTTGGGAATTTAGCTTTTGCCACTGAGAGATTTTAAGCAGGCAAGAGTCGTGGTCATTTTGCAAATTTGTACTTTAGAAAGATCTACTTGCTGTAGCAGGGACAACATTCAGAGGGGGTGGTTTCCAGAGGAGAATCTGTTAACTGTAGACACAGGGATGAGATTGGGAGGCAGATAAAGCAGCTGGAGATGGAGTGGAAGCCAAGTCCCTCCCTTGCTAGTTGGGGAAGATCAAGCATTGCAATGCTTATGTCAAGAATTTCCTGTCTCAAGTTCATGTAAACAATGCTTACCATTTATTCTCTGTCTTGTCAATAAAAGCTGATTGGCCAATGGCTGAGCAAAAAAAGAGAATAGGGCAGGACTTCCACCTGCCCTGGGAGGGGAGGAAGAGAGAGAAGAAAGAATAAGGTAGATTCAGCCATGAGGAGAGTGAGACAGGAGAAGGGTAAGAGGAGACATTCTGGAAGAACACACCTGAAACACAAACAGCAAGACCAAGTATGTCTGAATGACAAGTATGTCGAGGATGCTGGGGGTAGCCAGATTAGCTTAGAGGATTAGAATAGATCAATGACGCCTCAGGTTTTGTGCTGTTGCGTTTGATTGAATAAATCTAGTATTCTCAGTCCCATTCATTTGGGAGCTGGAGGGAGGAGGGTAAAAAAAACCCTAGACATCGGGTGCTATGTTGGGCACCAAATGTATCAGTAATTTTAATATAAATGTATGCAGTACGTTAATACAGTGGCTGTATTTCTTTATCCTAGCTAGTTCTCCAATTATGACCCAGAGAGACCAAGATTTATTTTCAACTTAAAGTACAGTAACTAGGCATTACTATTCTATTGAAGTACAGTAACTAGGCATTACTAGTCTATTGAAGTACAGTAACTAGGCGTTATTATTCTATTGAAGTCCTCTAAGCTAATCTGGCTACCTCCCAGAGATACTTGCATTTTAGTATTTGTCTTCAAATGTGTTTTCCAAGGATGTCTCCTCTTGCCATCCTCATAGCTGACTCTCTTCTTCTTTTCTTTCTCTCCCTCCTCCCCTGGCTGGTGGAATTCCAGCCCTATTCTTTCTATTGCCTAGCTATTGGCTTTTCCAGCTTTTATTGACAAGACAGAAAATAAATGATCAGCATTGTTTACACAAACTTGAGGCAAGAGATTCTTAGAATAAACCTTATAATGCTGAGTCCAGATTGCAGCAAGACGTGAGGGCACATTTGAATAAAGCAAAGATAAAGTTTATACTGTGCACAATTGCATTAGAGAGACTACACTAGAGAGCAGAGAGGACTGTTTCTTGTAGGCTAAGACAAGCTGGAGTCAGATAGCTATTCTATTGACTCTTTCCAAGGCCACAGGATTTCAAATCTCTGGAGCTGTAAAAAGGACACCCATATAATGGAGCAATCCAGTGATTGACATGTTACCTTGTTCACCCCTGCATCAGCCTCTTTTACAGTGGCAGAAACTGAGTCTTAGAGGCTGGGAACCTGCCTAAGCTCCTGTCAGTCTGTACTCTATAATAGTCCAGAACTATACCCGAAGCCTGTGAAAGGGTGACCCTTCCCATTAGATAGTGAACCTTCATGAGGGTGAGTTAAATATGGAGAGAAAGCCATGATCCAGACACCATAGAAAAAGAGCAGGTCCCTAACAGGGGACTTCTAGAGCCTAGGCCTCCACTTAGTGTCTCCCCAAAGGAAACTGTTGCAGCCAAACTATGAGAATCAAAATTAACTGTGACCTGGTACCAAAGTTGCTATTGTGTAAACCCAGTCTCTGCCCAGGATGGTACCTCAAGATCCAGGACCTCCCTTTTTCACATGACAGGAGCTACAGGGAGAGAATAATCCTAATGAAAAAGAGGGCGGTGCCAGAGCATAGCCCCCACTTCCACAGCCAACCAGCAGGTGGTTCCGTCACTGCCCGGGCCTACTGAGCACTGCATGCACTCCACTAGCCTACTCGTCCTACTCCAAACACTTTCACCAACCTGCCAATCATCCCTGCCCCCATTTGGTAGTCTTTTCTGGTTGTTATATAGAACAGTGATCATGTAAATCATATTTGTTATGATTCATCACAGTAGCAAAATTAGAGTTGTGAAGTAACAATGAAAATAATGTTATGGTTGGGGGTCACCACAATATGAGGAACTGTATAAAGGGTCGCAGCGTCAGGAAGATTGGGAAGCTGTTATAGAGCTTCACCACACTTGAAGGATTCTGACCCAAGGGTAACTAGAAGTCTCCCTACTCAAGCACATTCTTGCCACTGTCATGAGAGAAAAACAGCCTCCTCTGGGAAATTTCTCTTTCTGTTTACCACCATGCTACCTTATGGAGAGCTGAGGGACTCAGTTCTCCTGGGAACCTTCTCTTTCAGCCCCAGGACTCTCCACTGAGGCTCAAGGCTGGGGCAACTCTCCAGTGGAGTCTAAAGGTCTCTGTCTTTTCACACTCATTCCTACAGAGTGAGGAACTGGGCCTCTCTAACAGACCTTGGGAAGCGTCCCCTATGTTGGCGACTGCCTCTCTAGCCAAGGCAAGTCTTTGATGAGATCTGAAGATCTGGGACAGCCTGTGGGAGAGAACTGTTTTCTTTCTCTTTGTTCAGGCCCTGTTCCTGGTGCAGACTGCACAGCGACATCCACTGAGCTGTGCTCATCACAGAGAATGCTCTCCCACATCCTGCAGTGTGGCCTTCCCTTCTCTCCTGGCCGGCCTTTCTGAGACTTGATTTCATCCTTCTGAGAACATCCCTGCAGCAGTTACCAGATGGATAAATCTCACTTTCTGAACCGCGCCTAATGTTCTTGCCTGTTAACTGTTGGCCTCAACCCCAAAGGAGTCTTTTAAAAAGGATACCCTTTTATTATTATTATTATTAAAGCATCACCTCCAATTCTTTTTTTTTTTTTTCCCACTGAAGGACAGTGGGATTGAACACGGGACAGGACAGAGCGCCCTAGCGACAGAGCATGTCCACTACAACGATGTGCCACCGCAGGCTGGTTTCTCTGTGTAGCCCTGGCTATCCTGGAACTCACTCTGTAGACCAGGCTGGCCTCGAACTCAGAAATCCGCCTGCCTCTGCCTCCCAAGTGCTGGGATTAAAAGCGTGCGCCACCACCGCCCGGCATCACCTCCAATTCTTGACAAATAGCATGATGGTTTAAAAGAAATGGACCCCCAGAGGCTCATATATTTGGATGTTTGGTCCCCAGTTGGTAGAGTTGCTTGGAATAGCTGGTTAGGCTCTAAAAGCCCATATCACTCCCAGTTAACTGTGCCAGTGCCATGTCTGATGCCATGTTCCCCATCATGATGGGCATGGACTTTAACATTCTGAACTGTGAGCCCAGATTAAAAGTTTCTTTTATAAGTTGTCTTGGTCATAGTGTTTTATCACAGTACTAGAAAAGCAACTAAGACAGATATCTCACGAGGAGGTCCCTTCTAAAGAGCTATGTGCCCCTCTTATTTTAGAATAATACCATGAGTTCCCTTACAAGGCTCTAGAGGACTCTTTCCTTTAGAGGTATGTCTCAGTATATTTAACTAGGGTCATCCACCCTGTCTCAACATGAGGCAGGAACCTTCTGTCTTGTCACATTCTTCCCTGAGATATATTATAAGGAATGAAGTAAACATAATCCCTAGATCCTAAAGCAAAAGAATAGAGATAGAGATAGAGAATAGAGATAGAGATAGAGATAGAGATAGAGATAGAGATAGAGAAGAGAAACATTCTGTGTTCCTTTGTAATGTGGCTTGACTACAGTACACACTCTGAGACCAGCAAATGTGACACATGACCACAACACTCTTCTCAGCCTCTTCTGTCATAATGTTCTAGGTGGTCAGAGGTAAATATATATGTATATTTACAAATACACACACATGTATATCCTATATATCCTATATATATATCCTAATATATCCTACATATATATATATATATCCCATATATCCTATATATATCCTATATATATATCCTATATATATTCTACATATATCCTACATATATCCAAGCTTTCATGTTCCTTTCTCGAGATCTAAATCTGCAAAAATGTCCTGCCACATGTGTTTAGACAGATTGCCAGGGCCTTCAGAAGGCCAGGACATTCTGGATAGCCTTCCTTCATCCCACCTCATCCTATCAACCACTCCCACAGTCCATTTTCCCAGAGGGCTTCAGCTGTTCTTCCACAGTCAGAGGGTTCAGATACCCTCGCCCTTCACACACCCTATCAAGAAAGAATTCTAAGGACTTGATGTATTCTGCTGCTGCTTCAGGAAGCCTATATCCCCTCCATGAGATAGCCTGCACCGTCAAGGTCTATGTCCCCTCCCGTACTTGACCTTGGCCAGACAGAAACCAAAGTGGGCTCTTTTAGCCAAGACCTCTCTAGTTACATTAAAGCATTCCAGATCTTCTCCATATGGAGAGGCATCTCCTCTGACTGAACCTGGCAGAATATATGCATTCTTTTTACTACCTGCTGTTCATATGAGGAAAAGATCTGTACTTGGTGACTGGCTGAGTGATGGGCTAATGAGACCTGCATCTGAATCCCATGGGAAGCCTCTCCTGTGGAAGATGCACTTCCCCTGAACAGGCCTGGGAGGAACCTTAGGAGAAGGATCCAGGTAAGGAAAGCCATACTACATGTTTGCATTGATTATCCAGTAGTGATGAAGCCTGCCGATTATGCCACACTACTCTAACTCCAGACTGCCTGAGGCTATGTATAAGTCCTACCCTGGGACCCAGAGGGTCCTGAAGGCTTGTCTCTTCTCCATCCATTTCATAGTTAATCCATCCCAGGTATCAAACAGAACCTTCAAGAGCTAGACAGGAACCTGAAGTCTCTTTCCCCATTTTTCTTCAAAGCATTTGATAACTGGGAAGTTCAAGACTATGCCAGGGCAGCTCTAGGCACCTCCATCTCAATACAAATGGTTTAAAGCTTCATCTATATCCCTTCTGTCCTGCATGGGGAGACCAAGTTCAAGTAATACCCTCACCTTCTCTGTAGTTACTCTCATTGAGTTAGCCAGGACATTTCAATCAAGACTGTCAAAACTGGCCTGTGTCCACTTTGCATAAAGAAGGGACATTGTATCCAGGACTGCATAAGGGAGGGTTATGAATAGGGACGGTTACTTCAATACCCAAAGTCCTGGAGGTACTATGGCAAGGGGATGGAAGGTACCACTGAGTCTATTCTTGGACTCCGAGGGAGGAGGACTGGCTTGACTCACAGACTGTCTGTTATAGACTCCTATTTTTTTTCTCTCTATGGAAGAGCCTTGGGTAACCCTGGATGTGGCAGGAACTACAATTAATTTCTTAATCAATATGGAAGCCACTTCTGAATAACTTCCTTTTTAGGCTTTGATACTCCTTATTGAAATTGTGGGTGATTCTTTCAGAGTAAGCCACCTCACACCCCCCTAAAATGTTTCTTAGAAAATTTATCTTTTACACACTCAGTATTACTGAAATGCCTACTACACTCTTTGGGAGACGCTCAACATTCCCATTAGCTCTCCCCTGCCCCTCTTACCCAGGCACACCATTAGACACCTCTACTTCCCCCAAATTCCCTCTGAGGGTGTTATTCTCTCTCCATGGATGATCATTGTGCACAACCTCTACAAAAATGTTTTCTTGAAAATTCCAAGCTCCTTTCCTAGGCACTCCTCCCCCAAGCCGGAAGTCCAAGGATATCCATACCTCTTATTTATAATTGTTTGGTCATCAGTGTACTCTGTCACTGTAACTTCCCTTGTGACATGCCAATACTGGTAGTCAGAAGGCCTGATAACATGTACTGGTTAGTGAAAGACCTTAGAGTCATCAACAAGACTCTGGTCTCTATATGCTGTTGTACCAAACCCCTAAACTCTCTCAGGACAAATTCCCTCAGGAGATCCTGCTGATCTTCTTCCCAGCTATCCCTCCTTTTTATTATTATTATTTTTTTATGAGTGTCTTAGTTAGGATTTTATTGCTGTGAAGAGACACCATGACCACGGCAACTCTTATAAAGGAAAACATTTTATTGGGGCTGGCTTATAGTTTCAGAGATTTAGCCCATTATTATCATGGCAGGAAACATGGCAGCATGTAGGCAGACATGGAGAAGGAGTTCTATACCTTGATTCAATGGCAGTGAAAGGACACTCTACCACACTAGGCATATCTTGAGCATAGGAGACCTTAAAGCCCACTTGCACAGTGACACACTTCCTCCAACAAGGCCACACCTACTCCAACAAAGCCACACGTCCCTACAGGCTAAGCATTCAAACACATGAGTCTATGGTGCCGTTCTTATTCAAACCACCATAATGAGCCAATGAGTTTAATAAAGGTTACTTATGGGGAGAGGGGCAAAAATGAAAGGTGATTCATAGGAACATGAGCAGTTACCTCCACTGGCTGTATAAACAGCCTTTCCTATTGAGACTAAAGACTACAGAGGGCCCAACAGTACTTGAACACAGAATCTTTCACTTTGGTCTCCCTTTTTCTCTATGGTCAGATAATAGCTCAGCTTTCACTCAAACAAACAACAAAATGAACAAACAAAAAAGAACAACCAAGGGATCTGTGAGGCCCTTCAAATAAAGTGTCACTTGTACGCTGTATACATACAACCAGCAGGAAAGGCAGAAGGGCAAAGAGGCTCCTTAGTAATTTAATACAAAAAACTCAACAGTCCTGGCTAACTCTTCACTCAGTAGCATTCCTAAGGTCTTCCATCACTCCTGAACAGAGGTGTCTCAAGCCCATTTCATGTCCCATGTAGAGGCCATTTATTCAGATAGAGCTTTTATTAGGCCCTGAAACTCATTATCTTGCCCAGTATGTTATATCTCAGAAAACAGCCATCAAGACCACCAATGATCATCAAGAACATTAGAGCCCTAAGCCAAACTTTTTCCTACCAAGTGAACATGGCCAGTCAAGATTAACCTCGATGGAAGACCACAGAGCTGCTCTCTCTAGTCAGCCTCCTCTGGGAATCGAACACTGAGCAATCAGAAAGAACCATTATCATTTGTATGGTGGGAACTGTGTGATGGGAACTGCATGGTGGGAACTGCATGATGAGAACTGCATGATGGGAACTGCATGGTGGGAACTGCATGATGGTTCATCCTAATTGAAGAGGATAGTGGCTGGTGAGATGACAAGGTGAGTAAAAGAATTTTCCGTTAATCCTGGTGACCTGAGTTCCATTCCCAGAACTCACACAAGGGGTCGAGCAGAGACGAACACGTCACAAGCTGTCCTCTGACCTCTACAAACATAGGTACATTCCCCACACCTGGAACAATGAAATAAATATAATTTTATTTTTTAAAAAATAGAAAGATGGTAGCTGCGGACAGGCTGCTCTTTCTGACTCCCCACCTCCCTGAATTCTTCCAGCGTGGTCAATAAATCTACTCCCCTTCCCAGACTTTGGTCTAATGGGGAATTCTTTCACCAATCCTACATCATTCCTCTTGTATTCCTACTTCATAGGAAGAATAGTTCAAACTCTTCCCAGGAAGCTCCAAGGGAATTGATAGCGCAGCATTAAATTCCAGCAGCCCGACTGTGAGAGCAACCCTGCCCATTTGGATGAAGCCACAGTGAAAAGATCCCCCAAAGATCTATTCCCAAGGATGATGGAATTCTTTTTTTTTTTTTTTCCCTCTTTTGGCTTTTCGAAACATTCTCTATCTAGAGCTAGGCTGTCTTCACACTGACAGTTATCCTGCCTCCCAGTACTAGGATAACAAGCAAGCTTATAGACAGGGACCACTGTGCCCTCTCCTCCTTAACTAGCAGGGGTCAGCCCAGGTAAGTCCCTGGGGCTGCTCTGTGGAGGTAAGGCAAAGGTCTGAACAGCCACTTTCTTCTGACTGTGAGCTTGACTTTGCTGACTGGGAACTCCCCTTTCCTTAGGCAGACACAACACAAGCCCAAGCGAAGACTTTTGTTTTTAAATAATAAGGAAGAAAGAAATGAAAAGACTGGATGCAACAAGCCTGGGCCATGGCAGGGGAACATGGATTTCCCCACCCAGGGGCCCTTTCCAAAGGGGCAAGTTCCTGGGAGGTCCAGAGCCAATACCAAACTTCCCTCTAATCCTTTACTGGAAAGTTCCTCCCTCTAGAGGTGGGAATTGTTGGGGTATGTGGGCAGAAGTACCTGCAGTGGGTAATTTCTCTCGTTAATCCTGTATTTTTTTCAACCACACACATATCATATCACATATATCATATTTTATACACACACACACACAAACACACACACGCAAATAATTTCGGCTGAAGAGGATGGAAGACTTAAGCTGCTACTACAGAGCAGTTTCCCTTCTTGGAAATCCAGCCAGAAGTTGACTTTCCCTCCAGAAAAAAAAAAAAAAAAAAAAAAAAAAAAAGTCTGTTTATGTCTGTTGCTTTCTCCCTCACTCGGTGTCTGCCAGCTTCTCTGCTTAAGCTCCTCTCTTTTCTGTTCTCTGTCTCTGCCTCTTTTTCTCAAACACACCCATTAATGACTCTAGACCTTTTTTTAAACTTTTTTTAGTGAGGTTGGGGAGAATTTGAGAGAAAACCCTCATTAACCCATTCTTACCAAATAATTCTGCTTCCCTCTACACACACAACACACACCACACACAACACACACACACAACACACACTCCGGCGACCTCCAGATGTTCCCGACCCCGCAGCCATCTGCTGAGATTACTGGAACGCGCAACTGAAGGAAGGCAGAGGGGGCAGGGATCCGGGACGCAGGAAGCTGGGAGAGAGGCCTTGTGGAATGGGAGGGAACCGTGCACTTTTTAGACGCTCCCTAGGGTGGAACCCGTGCTCGCCGGCGGGCGGGGGCAGGGCTGCTAAAGCGCCCCCCTAGACTTGCACTTTAACGACGCTCCCTGAGCTTCCTGGCCTGGAGCCGGTGCAGCCACGGGTGCCGAGCAAGGGGAGCCCGGCGGCGGGCGGGGACGTGGGGCGGGACGTGCGGCGCCGAGAAAAGCGCCGGCCCACCGGCCAACGCCGGGTCGCCTAGGTGAGCGTGCCGAGGCGACAGCTGCGGACCTGCCAGGTGGGTGCTATCCCGAGGCGCGGCGAGATCGGCGCGCTTTTGGAGGGTTGGAGCCCCGGACTCCAACCTCAACGCCCCGTCCTGTGAGCAGGCCGGCGCGAGGGGCGGGTCCGGGTCCTGCCGAGGCCCCTCAACTTTTCCGGGACACCGAGCCACAGCAGCGCAGAGTCGGGGGAGCAGGGGTGAGGGCTTTCAGGAGACAAAGGCTCTGCCTGGGGGCCGTGGGCGTGGGCTAGCGCCTCCAGGGTCTTTGTAAGAACACGTGCATCTTACGGTAGTGGGTCTTTTGTGGATTTGGGTTCTGAAGCCAGCATCTGCCTGTGCCTTTGTGTGTGCGTGGCTTTGCATGGCTATCTCCTCCGGTGTCCCCGTTTTGCAGCCTTGGGTTTGGTTGTGGGGACCGGTGGGCGCTCCTAGTGTCCGTATACGTGGTCTATGCTTGCCGACGTGTCTGGGTTGAATGTCCGTGTGGTATGTGCGCACTGAGAGCCTAAACGTCCCCGACTCTCTGCTCCCCTGCTGTCCATCGTTTTCCCCCTACTTGGCTTCAACTTTTCTCTGGGTTCCTCCGGCAACGCTGTTGGTAGCTCTTCTCTCTCTCACCTCCGGAGGTCCTTTGAGCCGCGAGAGGATGGATGGATTTGGTGGGTTGGGGGTGATCGGCAGTGCCTGGCGACTGGCCCGGGCCAGGACTGGGCGGAGCGTGCTGGACACCCTCACAGGACCCCAGTGGGAGGAAGGAGGGGACACCGCTGGTCTGGGCTCCGGCCTGAGCTGGAGACCCGGGAGAAGCGCACTGTTGGCAGTAGTCTGCTCTGCGCCCCTGGGACAGAGTGAGTGTGGACTGAGTAAGATCTGTCTGCTTGGTGGAGAGACTTGCTTGACTTTGAGTTCCGCACTGCATTTAACCAGACTCCAGAGTGAGGGGACGAACCTTCTGATCCAGTAGGTGAGAAAGGCCACGGTTTGCCTGCATCCGGCCTGCACGTGGCCCCTAGCCCTAGTTGGGTTGTGATGAGAAGTGGCCTTCTACACACTAGTTTCCAAAGGGACGACCAATGGCCCACCTAGGGCACGGGCGTGTTGCTGAGCCCCGTTGAGATTCGGTCACTGTTGTGGATGAAATGAGAAGAACTCTATGCTGCGGGAACGGAGCGCACAGTGGTGGTAACCAGCGTGGCGAGCTTAGCTGAAATCGGCTCCCGCCCACACTTGGCCGGGCCCAGAGGTGACTCAAACTTTGATCCTTTCTTGTTCCATGCTAGCCTTTTGGATAAGTCTAGACTTGCAGAGTCCCCAGAATGGGAAGGGCTCCATCCTGTCCGAGCTTTTGATCCTGAGTGGCAAAGATAAGTCAAACACTTTTTTTTCCCCAACCCTCCACCCTAATCTTTAACTAAGAACTTTGGTCAGTACTGGGGGGGTGGAGAAGCTATGGGGGGTGGAACAAACTTGGGAAAGGTAACGATGCCACTTTCCTTTTCGTTTCTAGTTCTTCCTTATGAAAGAGGGAGTGTGGATGGTCTCTGTACTCTCTCGATTCTCCTGATTACCAGAGATCGCAGAGCCTGGAAGCAATTGTGTTCCCAGGCATTCATTTGTTCCTAGGAAGGCTGGAGTGCACCAGCCTGGAGTTCTTGAGTCCACAGGGCTTCCACCTACTACCTTCCACTGACCCATGCAAAAGCAAAAGCTGGTGTTGCTCATCTTTTAAATGACAGACTGGGCAAGAGATCAAATTCAGACCAATTTTCTTTTTAATTGTAACTTCTGGCTCAAAGCAAAGAGAATGTACTTGATTGGGTTCTGAGCCTGGGAATTGGCAATACTTCCTGAAGACAGCTGGGTCCACCCCGGAAGTCCTCCACCTAGGCTAGTGGTAAGACAGACAGGTTCCATAGGAGCAGACCTGGCTGAGCAGGTGACGGCTGTACTCAGTTTGAAGTTTTCCAATAGGTGGCAGAGGCTGGAAAGGCCTCCCACAGTACATGCAGGGCTCTGTGTGTTCTGAAAACAGCACACTGGTACTTGTCTTCATGTCAGGGTGCAAGGTTGGGTGTTGGGGAATAGGAGCTATCCAAAGGCTGGGAGGGAAGGCAGAGGTGAGTCACTCAGCATCAGTTTGACCTCCAGTTTGAGTCTGTGTGCAGAGAGTTGCTGGAGGAAACAGAACCATGGGGGAGGGGTGTTTGATCATTCTTTCCTCTGGCCTTTGGTGCTGGAGTCTGGGAGGTCTGTCTGAAGACAGGGTGCTGCATGTCTTCTAGTCAGAAAGTCTGGGAGTTGTGCTCTCTTGTTTCATAGTTTCCTGCCTCTGTCACCTGGCATGTGTCATGTCACCTGTCTGATTCTCAGGCTCCTTCAAAAGGAGATTTTGATTACTGTTTCACTGATGTGTTGTGACCGGTAAATAGCATAACAAATTACTACATGTGCTAATAAATTGAGATGTGGTTTCAGGGTGTTTGGTTACATACATTGTGTGAAATACAAGCAGAGGCAGAAATAGCATGAACCTCAATCTTAAACCTGTTTTTTACCACTTACCTGAACCCTGAGTTCCAGGAAGCACCCAAGCAGGAGTCCTCTCTGTCCCTGTCATTTTACTCCCCATCGTATCGATGCTCGAGAGGAGCTGGGGACATTCTTAGACAGCCATAGCCCAGTGGCCCTTTGGGGGATGAAAGCCAGGTTAGGCTGAGAAGCCTTCCCAGAATAGGTAGCTTTTGAATCAAACAAGTGGGAATTTGTAGAGGACAAAGGTAGGGGGTTGGGGGAGAAGGCCTTGCCATCTTTGTCAAAAGAAATAGCCTGTGCAAAGAAAGAGGTCCCTGGAGAGTGACAGGCATCCAGCCTGAGAGGCTGTCTTTGTGGAATTGGTTTTAGATGGGGCACTGTGGTGGCGGCTTGATCTTCAGTTAGAGGCCATACTCTGGTGCCCAGTGTGCCACTTGTTTAGAGGTGGAGGCCAGAGGCCAGAGGGGTAGAGTTCTCCCAAGTATGACCTACACAGGGTGAGGTGCCTGCCCAGTCTGAGGAAGAGGACAGACAGTGATCTACCTGCCCAGGAGTGACTGCTGATTTGGTGCCAGTTTCTCATTCCGCCATAGGTGACACCCCCTGCTTCAGCTTTCTCTGGCCTCTGTAACCTTCCCAGACCCCAAGGAAACTTGCTCAGAGCCCTGGGTGGGACACTGAGAGAATCCAAGTCATCCAGGAATAACTTCTGGGTTCTCATCCATCTGATGTGTCTCTTTCCTGGCCGTGAAGTCACCCACAGAGGCAAGACTGAACACTCACTGAGACCCTCTGGGGCCAGCTTAGGCTGAGTCCTTGCTTTCTGTAAGTAATCCATCCAGGGCCCTGCTGGGAGCAGCACTAGTTGCTCTCCATGTTACAAGATCCAGATCAGGGCCCCACAGTCACATGAAATCCTGTAAGGTTGGTACCCAGTCTTCAGATCCCCTTTCTTTCTCTCCCATGCAGCCTCTCCTTGTGTTCTTACCTGCTGCTTCAGATCGGTGGGAACTTGACAATTTCCCCAGAGATCAGCTGGAAGGAGAAAATAGCATTTGGGATCTTGTCTATCACCCTATGGGTGACATTCTTTGGGCGGGAGGGTGCTGAAGTTCCAGGCCAGGTGGTAGATTCAGAATACCTGGATCCAGCCTTTGTCTTGTTAGTGTCCACGTGACTCTGAACAAGTCACTGAACCTCTCTGGACTCTTTAGACAGCCTTAAGACAAGTGCAATGCCTTCGAACTTCCTGGTTTCACAGGGTGGTCAGACATAATCGCTGAGGATGCATGGGACAGGCTGTAGTGTCCTTTGGTAACACCATCGCCTTCTATGTGCCTGATATGTCTTTTAGGCATTTTTGTTTGCTTGCTTGCTTGCTTCTTTGCTTTGAAACAGGATCTTACTATATAATATAGTCCCAGCTGCCCTGGAACTCATTATGTGAACCAAGCTGGCCCCGAACTCACTGAGATCCTCCCACCACTCTAAAGTGCTGGGATTAAAGGCATGTACTACCAAACCCCAGGCAATAATATCTGGTATATATTAATAAAGTATCTGGTCCAGGGGTAAAAAATAAAAAAACCTAACTCCCCCTCTCCGCCCACAGAGGACGAATAGGTAAACATGTCAGTACAGCCCAGCATTAGCAGCTCTAAGCAGCTGTCTGCACTGCCCATTTGCAAGTTGAGGCCAGTGGTGGGTTTGAAGCTAACATGTCTGGGTCTGGTTCCTGTTTCCTCTATTACCTGACCAAATAGCATGCTGCTGTTTGCCGTGCGACAGGGATAATCAGCAGCACAGTGAAGGACTGCAGTGGAGCGAGAGTCACACATGTAGGAAGCCCATGTGCTTGCAGTATCAATTCTGTAGAGAAAGCCAAGCCTGGAGGCTCCCAGTATGTTGTCCCCCGAATTCTAATCCCTGAAGCTTCGAGGTCAGGGGGCAGGACGCTTAGGGAATTTCTCCCTGGGGATTTCATGGCCATCTCTATTGACTGAGGGGAGTGAGGTGCAAGGCCGTCTGGGGTAGAGGCCCCGTTGGTTGATAGGAAGGCCTGTTCTAGGTAGATGCTAGGCACTGAACCAACCTGCGACTAGCCCCTTACCCACTTAGCTCCTGTCCCTGAGGTTCCCTGTTGAAATTGTTAATAAAAGGCTAGAAAGTTCTATGGGTCAGAAATGCTGTGGTGTACCAGGGCTTGGCAACCAGGCCCAGGAGGAGCCCGGACTCTGACCTCTAACTCGACCTCAGAGAGGTGTCCACAGAAGAGGAGAGTGGTTGGCCCTTCACCAGCAGATACCAACGGTGTGTCTGAGAGGTCAGCGCAAACTACTATGAACCTGCTCTGCAAATAGGAATCTGGCTCGGAAGAGACAGGAAGGATAAGTCACCACCGCCAGGAGCTTTAGAAAAGCCACCAGGGACTAAGCACTTACTGAACAGACTGCTCCGTCACTACATGGTCCACAGCCTTCACTTCTTGTCCCTGTAGAGAACTCTGCGATTCTAGTAGGTAGGGTGGATTCCCACCCAGTCCCAAGTCCAGCAGCCAACCCCTGTGGCTTTCTTGCTGGGTCTCTGTTGCTGCCTCCCTGCCACCAGGTCTGACTTTGACCTCAGTTACGGAAGGATACCTAGGTTAGGAAGGAGGCACTCTGTCCCAAGCTGCTGGCACCTTAACGTTTGAAATTTGAATTTTCTCAGTACCCTCTGAAGGAGGCCTGTTGGTAGCCTGAGGTGTGAGAGGCCAAGAGGGAGGGGTGGTGGGAGCCTGTGGAGACAGAGAGTGCTTTGTTCCACCAGGCAGGGGCAGGCGGGTAGATGTGTGTGATGCAAGGACCGTGTGAGGTGGTGGGTCCCAGCTACTGGGCCTTGCTCTGCTATTGCATTTCCCTTAATGCCCCTCTGGGCCTCAGTCATCCGTCATCTCCAGGGCTCTGCAGCTCAGGAGCCTGGAATTCTCTGTTTGTGGACAGTGTGAACAACAGCTGACTGTGTAGGAAAGCTGCTACCCAGAAGACAAAGAGGGTCCAATCCCTAAGGGGATTCAGAGAGGGAAGGGAGAAGGGCATCTCCAACTTCCAGAGGCCTCTCGTCTGAAGTAGTTGATCTCTGTGGTTTTACAAATAATTCCCTGGGGGCAGTGATATGACCAATTCTGTCTCATGGCAGGTTCGAGATATGATGTTGTCGGGAGAGCCCCTTGGAGCTGCCAGGCTTGTAGCATTTACAGCGTTCATGCTTGGACTCACAGGCCAGCAGCCTATTTTCTTTAGAGTCACTGTGGACTTGACATCCTGGGCCCTAAATAGCTCGTGGCTGACCTCACAGAACCTGCTGTCTACCAGACCAGAGCTGTGTGAAGTCTCTTGCCTTGTGTTCTGTTGATCCTCACATGCCTTTCATCTGCAGGTCAGGCTTTGTAGGAAAGATCTCTTGACCTAGAGATCTCTTCTCCCCAGATATCCTTGATGGCTGCCTGTCTGTGTCGCCCACCTGTTTGCGCTGCTGGCATGTCTCTTTGCCCTTTCTCCCGGGGCAGAGGTCCCTGAATGGAGGCCGGGCAGTACTAATACTGTTAGACAGATGAGGAACTCAAACTCCTGCACATAAAACTGTGAAAAGTCACAAGAACTTAAGCCTCCAGCATCTGAGATGTTAGTGATGTTACTACGGATGAGGAGGGGGCCCTAACAACCCACCCACTCACCCCGAGTAAGGCTTAGCCGCACGCTTTGTGCTTAGGGTTTTCTTCAGCTTTAAAACTCTGTAACTCTGGGGTTGGCACGAAACCCTATGTTGTAAAGATGGGGAATAGAGGCTCACAGAGGGGTGGGACCTGACTGGTGGTCACAACAGTCCAGGGCAGAGAACAGTGACAGAGACGTATGGCTTCTGACTCTCCCCTCGGTCTTATCTCAACACAGAGTTGCCTTATTGCTTTCCAGTCAGCATCCTGGGATGTAGTGAAGCATCTCTGTCTGACAGCTACCCTAGAGAGACAGAGCAGTCCTTGCTGTCTGTGTGTTAGTGTCCTGGCTGCACTGGGCATGTCCCCGGTAGGGGGACAAGTCTAGTCCTTAGAGCAGCTCTTCAAAGGACTGTCCTCCCCATTTCATCTCCCATGTAATGTCTCCAAAATATTAGCAAGTGGCTTTTGGGTCCTTTAATGGGGAATGTGACAGTTGGTCTCATTGGGCAAACTTGAGGTCTACAGGAGAGGGGCTTGTGTCACTTCCTGTTTCCCACTACAGTTTCCCAAGTATGACAGCAGAGGCCCCGGGAGATGCTCATGGCACAGTGGAGCAAGGTTCTGGTCTAGTGCATTCATCACTCAGGTTGCCTATGTGGACCTCCACCTGCACTCCTGTTTCCTTTATCTCGTTGTGAAGACCACTGCCGTGTTCCAGATTCTCCAAGGAAGGCTGTGGGCGGCTCTTCACAGATTAGGGTGCAGGGGTTGTTGTCTTGCGTGAGGATGACAGGACAGATATTGCCGCCCTATGCAGAGTACAGGGCTGGGGCCCAGAGGAGAGCAACATCTGGGCTGTATTTGCCCCGCTGGTTACATAAGCTGGAGCTCAGGAGAAGCCACTTGGCATTTTGTGAGCGCATTGTATAATCACCTCTGGGAGCCAAAGGGTGATTTGGGGGCCCTTTGTGGTGTTTATTTAAACCCCAGGCAGGGTAGGTTGGAGCAGATCAGCTTAGCTAGAGGGCGGGGTGGGGGTAGGGGCAATGAACTCTGGAAGAGTTCCCTGGGGAACAAAGGGGGCCTGGAGCAACTTAATATTTTCCTCTTGGTGCAAACATTGGAACGTTCTGTCCTGCCTTGGCTGGGACCAAGCCCAGGATGCACCTGGGCCGGGTTTAATCCTCGAATTGGTCTCTACAAAAGAAAGGGGTGGGCAAGAAGGGCCCCAGGGTTGGGTAGGGGAGCAGAGCCCACCCTACTTCTCCCTGGCCCAGGACGGAGCCAGAGTGCAGATCAAGTGGCTGCCCTTTTAAAGTTTCATGCAGGGCTGGTAATGCTACCCAGCTGCTCCCCAACCCCCAGCCTAGAAGGTGGGCAGGTCCTCACCCCTCCTACTTCACCCCTATTTCTTTCTCTGGAGGCCCATGGAAGGGAGACAGGCAGGAGGATAGGCCACCCAAATGAAGAGACTTCTGTCTCCTGAGTGGCCACCTATCAGGGGAGGGGCCACTTAGAGGTTCTCAGTATATAACCCCCTGGTTCTCATGCTAATACTGCCCAGCTTGTGAATGCAAACCCTGGGTGTGCCTAGTATGGACCCATGTGACCCTTAGATTTGACAGCATACATAATGTCAGACATATGTGGCAGCTTCTGTTGTAATTTCACAGAAGGACCTGAGGTCAGGGGGTGAGTGGCTTGAGTTGTAGCATGTGCCTATGATGAAAGCCCCTCCTGGATTCTGCCTACTTCCCACCACACCTGCTGGAGGCAGGAGATAGAGATAGAAGAACTGAGCAGGCCTGGGTCTAATTCTGCCCTGTTTTGTGCTAGTTTGGTGGTGAGGCACTTGTTTTCTCTGGCAAGAGAAGCAGCTAAGGTAGAGGGGGAAGGGCAGTCAGCCAAGGATCTACTCCACCTAGTACCACCATGCTTAGCTGTATCATGTCTCCAACCCTTCAAAGCTCAGTTCTCTCCTAGTGAGATGGAGACATGACTCTGTCTTGTAGGCGCTGGTGAGGGTTAGGAGCAGCCAACTCAGCAGCTAGCCTGTGGTTTCTTTTCAGCAAAGGCGAATGAAGCCCCTAACTCCGTACTTGCACTGTGAAGTCCTCTCTGGCATACCTGGTCTACATCAGCTTCTGAGCTTCAGATCAGCAGTTATAGATAGTAAAAGCAGCCAAAAGACTATCTGGTCTAACAGATTTCACGTAAGATATCCAGGCACCCTTACTTCGGTCAGAGCAGGCCACTTGCATCTGATGTTTCTAATGGGAGATCCGCCCACCTGGCCCAACCCTTACCCATACAGACATGGGACTGTGGACAAAGAGAAATAGGGACTAAGGGTTATGAGTATTCCAGGAGGCTAGAAGCTGTGACAGGTTTCAGCTGTGCCCCTACACATGGTCTGTGTCTTATAGGCCAGGATATGAGTGGTACGTCCACCCCTCACCTGTAGCTCTCTTTTCAGGTGTCACCATGTTGTGTGCCCTGTTTCTGCTACTGCTGGCCACGGGCAGAGTGCAGACAACTCGGCCATGTTTTCCTGGCTGCCAGTGTGAAGAAGAGACGTTCGGCCTCTTTGACAGCTTCAGCCTGATCCGAGTGGACTGCAGCAACCTGGGCCCCCACATTGTGCCTGTGCCCATCCCTCTGGACACAGCCCACCTGGACCTCTCTTCCAACCGCTAGAAACCGTGAATGAGTCAGTGCTGGCAGGGCCAGGCTACACCACACTGGCTGGCCTGGATCTCAGTCACAATCTACTCACCAGCATCACGCCCACTGCCTTCTCCCGCCTCCGCTACCTGGAGTCACTTGACCTCAGCCACAATGGCCTGGCAGCCCTGCCAGCGGAGATTTTCACCAGCTCCCCCTTGAGTGACGTCAACCTGAGCCATAACCGACTACGAGAGGTCTCAATATCTGCCTTCACCACCCACAGCCAGGGCCGGACACTGCACGTGGACCTATCCCACAATCTTATCCACCGCGTGCTCCCCCATCCAGCCCGGCCAGCACGTCTGCACCTACCATTCAGAGCCTGAACCTGTCCTGGAACCGGCTCCGAGCGGTGCCGGATCTCCGAGACCTACCCCTGCGTTACCTGAGCCTGGATGGGAACCCTCTGGCTACCTTCAACCCAGGTGCCTTCGTGGGGTTGGCAGGCCTCACCCACCTGTCGCTGGCCAGCCTACAGGGTATCCTCCAGCTCCCACCCTACGGCTTCCGGGAGCTCCCAGGCCTCCAGGTCCTGGACTTATCTGGCAACCCCAAGCTCAAGTGGGCGGGAGCCGAGGTATTTTCAGGCCTGGGTTTGCTGCAAGAACTAGACCTGTCGGGCTCCAGCTTGTTGCCCCTGCCTGAGCTGCTGCTACATCACCTCCCTGCTTTACAAAGTGTCAGTGTCGGCCAAGACGTGCAGTGCCGGCGCCTGGTGCGGGAGGGTGCCTACCACCGGCAGCCTGGCTCCAGCCCTAAGGTAATCCTACACTGTGGAGACACCCAGGAATCTGCTGCCAGGGGCCCATACATCTTGTGACGAATGGTGTGGCCTGAGGCCACTTGACAGACTGATGTCCTGGGCTTGCTCAGGTCCCCACTAATATTTTAATGTGCCAATGCCTGTGGAGAGTCTACAGGCCTATGTGGCGGCCATCTCGGTAAAGATGTGGGCCAAGGATAGTTTTCGTGCCTGGGGCCTATACCCAATAACAAAGTCTGCCCATTTGTCTCAGTGGCTCACCTCCCGAAACTATGAGCAAAGGGACTTTGATGCCAAACCAGACTTTGGTCCCTTCCTGAGCCCTGCCCCAGCTGTCCCTAAGTGCCTTCCCTTTTGTCTGGACTGACCTGATGCATGATGTAAGGACTGAAGGTGAGCACCAGCACTGAGAAGATGACTCAGGTCACTGGACTGAAGGTCCCTCTGAGCCCAGCATCTAGTGTTTGCTCTGGGCCCATGAGGCCTACTTCATCCTTTTCTCATGGAATCCTGGGTAGAATCTTAATGATAGAAGGACCTAGAGAGAAATCAAATCCACCCTCCTTGTGGGACAGATGGTAATATGGGAGCAACAGTCCCTGCTGAGGTTGGGAGCTGTGTACTTTTCCTCTCTGTTATCCCTCCCCTCCCCTGCTGGGTACCCTGTTACCCTTCATTGTCTGTGCTGTTTCTCACTGTGCCCAGCAGTAGCAACAAGGTCACAGAGGTGGGGACCCTAGGTCCAGTGACCAGCTTATGGTATGAGCAACGTCAGTCCCCCTTTCAGGCCTCAGGAAGCTTGGAACACCTCAGTCTCAAGCCTGTCAGTTTCTTACTCTGGGATAGGAGTCCCCCAGCATCAAGACTGGAAACGTACGCATTTCCCACAGGGACACCGTCTTAAGATGCTTTTCTAAGAAGTCAATGCAATGGTGGCCATCTGGCTGTGGGCTGCAAGGGCCCTCCAAGGAGTGTGGCAGAAAGGGTCTCCCATGCACACTGTGCTCACCCCCAGGGCCACATCTCAGCTCTCCAGCCCTGGATTCTTTCCTTCATCATTTTATGAGTCATTGCCTTTTTAAAATGAACTGTCACTTTTAACCCCCACCTCTGCTGGCCGGGGGATGGAAAGGAAGATAAATGTATTCGTTCACTTTTGTAAGACTCTGTTCTGGGTGTGGGCTGGGAGGTCTTGGGAAGAAGCTGGCTATTGGTGACCATATGGGCATTGGGGCTGGTCCCAGAGATGCTCACAAGTCAGTGAGTGCTCTGTCTTCTCATACTAGCCCTGCCTAGCCCACGCCCATGACTGGTCCTTGGTTTAATAAACATATGTAAGAGTTCTTTCCATCACTGAACTAGCATTTGCTGACAATCACTGGACTGGATTGGAGCCACAAAGAATATTAGACCCCACCTTGGGCAGCTTGTTCTCCCTGAAAAGGCCAAAAGCCTTCCAGAATTGGGGGTGTATGACAACATATGGAGGCAGCCACCTGGGTGGAGCCAACCCTCTTCCTATACCCTATTCACTTCACCCCCATCCATGCCACCCCACCTCCACCCACCATCTGTCCAGCTTTAGCAGTGAGCTTGCCTATCATGGCTACAAGCTGCTGTGGAACGGTCACTCCTGTTTGCACACCTCCGGCACACTTCGGTGACAGCTCACTTCCAGCTTCTTGGGGCCAAGTTGGTTTATCAACAGGTTGGTCTGGCTGGCCAGTCTAGAGAAATATCCAATACCATCATCAACAACAATCTGTTGTTGATACCTACCGGCACCAGGCTCTGTGCTGAGCTGGAGTCTCTGCCATGGGGGACACAACAGGATCCCTACCTAAAGAAAAACTCGGAGCCAGTGAAAGCCTAATGGGGGACTTGCATCACTCATGACAGGCAGACCAGAACAAGGAGGTGACACTTGGAAAGGTCATGGGTGAAGGGTTAATGGCACAGAATCCAGAACATTCCAACAATGGACATCCATCCAGGGAGCTGGGTATTCTTACCAATAAGGTCACCATGGGAGATTTATCAACTAGAAACTCTGAGCCCAGGGTACCTGATCAGCTCAGAAAGAGCTGAGGTGGGAGGGTCCCAATCACTCCAGTAGGGAATAGGCAGCCCTGTATGTCAGACAGGATAAGCTTCAAATATAAGAGTTGAGGAATATTGTGTACACAGTAGGCCTGGGCCCTCCTGAAGCCCTGCTTGTGGAAGGAATTCTGTCTTGTTTTGAGACAAGATCTCTCTATGAAGTTCTGTCCATACATAGGAATCTTAAAAACAGGGACAAAGCCTAAAAGGGAGAAAATGGGAGAGAGAGAGAGAGAGGAGAGAGAGAGAGAGAGAGAGAGAGATCTCAGCATTCAGGCTGCGACGGGGGCAGGGGTTGGTGGTGCTCGTCAGCGATGCAGGATTCCTGAGGCAGAGCCAGGAGGACCATGGCTTCCATGCGGGTCTGGGATGTAAGTTGGAGGAGAGCTTGTGCTACATTAGACCCTATCTCAAAAACAGTAACAAAGGTAAAAAAGCAGGGGTGTGGGGTGGGAAGGCTTGAGCTCCTGGAGTGAAGGCAAGGGCACAGACGTCAGATTGCAGCCTCATCCTGTGACATGAGATGTCCAAACACTGTCAACATAGCCTCTTGCCTGCCTTAGACCTGAAGCCCCACTGGTAGTGCTTCTGGAGAGGTATCTGGTCCACGGCGCCACCTGGTGGCCACACCTCAAGTTGGTGGACTGTTGGAGGAAGGCTTTAGCTTCCTGCCATCCAGATGCACTCACAGGGCCTTCCCCTCCCCCCCAGAGGTCCTGGCACCTCCAGAGTGCCTTAGAATAAACAGTCTCCAACTCCATGCGAAGATTATGTTTTGATTTCACACAAAAAAAATCCTAGATTCATCACAAGCAGATTGTGTGACTTCCCCGAGCCTGACAGATGAAGGTGAAGATACCTCTGTCCACAAGAAGATGGAATGAAGCCACATTTGTGCAGAACCAAAACTGTGGCAGTCACAAAGTAGAGTGCCCCAGAAGCACCCTTCCTCTCTTCCTTGCAATTGTGCCCAGTATTTTTGTCACCATATGTCTTAGGGTTTTACTGTTGTGAACAGACACCTTGATCAAGGCAACTCTTATAAAAACATTTAACTAGGGCTGGATTACAGGCTCAGTTCATTACCATCAAGGTAGGAGCATGGCAGCATCCAGGCAAGCATGGTACAGGAGGAGCTGAGAGTTCTACATCTGTATCTGAAGGCTGCTAGGAGAAGACTGGCCCTCATGTGGTTAGGAGGAGGGACTCACTGCCCACTCCAATAGTGACACCACTCCTCCAACAAGGCAACATCTCTTAATAGTGTCACTGCCTGGGCAACATATTCAAACCACCACACCATACAAACAACAAAAACAGCCTAGCTTCATCTACCAGATACCATCATCCTCTCCTTGTCTGTTACTGCTCAGGACAATTCAAAAGCAGAAAGGTGCTCAGAAACACTCAAAACCCATCAGCTTGAAGCTGTTTTTCTGTTGCAAATCGGGGAGATTATACAACTCTGAGTAGATCCTACCAGACCGTGTTGTATAGACCCTCCAGCAGAAAATCCAAGGTCAAAGCTACAGATGTTTTTCTTCTTGGCTCCTTTTCACAGATGTGAGACGCAAGCTCACACCTTGAGGGTCAGACCCAGGTCTCCAGCAGGTGGCAGCACTCTGCTTCAGACCTAGCTACATAATCTGGGACACAGCGTGTAAGCACACTTGAGTCTGCTCTTCAGAAGTGGTTAAAATTTCAGGATGGCAAGAGGAGCCAGAAAGCAAGCATAGGGTCCTTCTAAGGTGCCTCTCTCCATGAAACCACTGTCCTGGGCTCTGGACATCTCAATAGTAGAGAAAGCCAAGGCGTGCCCGGTGTGGTGAGGACACCACAGTCTGCTTCAGAGAGCCCATTGGAATCTTTAGGAACAGGAATTCCCCTCGCTGTGTAGCCACACTCCAGTTCCCTTTCTTCCTCCATACTGACAGGACCAAGGGACACTCAGAAGAGTAGCAGAGGGGCAGAAACTTCCATCCAAGTGCCATCAGACCAACTCATAAGCCACCTTATTTAGACAAGCCCACCAGGGATGTGAAAGGCAGAGGTGTTGTCACTGCATGTGAAGTCCACGCATACCTGGCTCCTTTCAAAGGTGATATCTATGAAGTAGAGGTCACTGGAGGCTAACATGGCCCAGCCCACGGAGGGTCAACATTCCTTCTTGGCTAACATTCACGAGGGAAGCAAATGTTTATCTTATCAATAATGACTCATGGTCAGTATCCACTAGGGGAAGGTGTCCAATGCAGGTCATGTCTATTGTACACTGCTGCTCAGTGTCCCAGGTAACAATCAATACTGTGCTCTGAGCTCAGCATCAGTATCCACCCTCAGTGTACCTTCCAGCTACAGGGGCATGGCCATTCAGCTAAGCTGCACGCCCCTGTTGGTTTTTCTCTTTTTCTCATTTTACCGTTTGTTTATTTAAGTGCTACAGATTGCATTTTGGAGGATTATTGTGTTTGCCGAACTTGGAGGGGATTTCCTCCGTGTTTGTTCTCTAATTACCAACACCATTTGTCATTTTATGTCACACAGTCATTAGGCAAAATGTTCCAAACTGGGAAGATCAGTGTATGTCACGGTTTTTGGTGTATATATGTGTTTGTATATCTACTACATATATGATAGTTATGTACATTAATATGGGAAGACACAGAAGAAGAGATACTGTAAGAGGCTTGAAAGATCAAGCTAAGAACAATCTTCTAATGAATTGATTCTTAGAGGCAATAACTAAGCCAGGTGATGCATGAGGACTTGACTCTCCTGCCAGGATGAAGGATGGAAAGCCCCACTTTGAAAAAGAAAAAAAAAAAGCTGGGTTCCCTAATGAACCAAAGACAGTGACCAATGACTTCACTTGGGGTTCCTCAATAACAGCCCCCAGGGTTCCAGAAGGAGGTCATCTGATCTCAAAACCTGGCACTGCTGAGTCCTGGGGAAGTCACCCACTCTCTTTTAGCCATAGTCTCTCTGTTAAAAAATAAAACAGCTATGGTGGCCCCTCCCAGGGAAGTCAGTGTTGACCAACATTTAGCATGGTGCTTACAGTGCAGTTGAGTTCTACAGTCATGCAATATTATCTCTTTTATTTTGAACCACCTTGGCCAAATTCATAAGCCTCCTTTTCCCCCCTCCTCTTTCTCCCTCTCCTCCTCCTCTTCCTCTTCCTCCTTCTCTTCCTTCTCTCTCACTTTTCCTTGGGAGTGCCAGTGCCCAGGGAGAGATACCATGGGAAGTAGTATCATACTTAGGGACTTCCCTGGTTGGGCTTAGAAGCTGTCGCTGACCCATTAGACTTGAGAGATGTGGGAAACCCTGTCCCTTTCCTTTCTGAACAACCTCCCCTTCTTCCTGAAAACCATCATTGCTCTTTGATTTAAGTGAGGACAGTTGTCTGAGGCTCCTCCATGATGGGCAAGGGCTCAGGATGTCTGGGTGAGCCTACAAGTAGAACATGAGCCATTCCATAGAGCCAAAGAGGCACCTGCCCCACTGCCGAGGTGTGTTACCTAGGAATGCATTCTAAGGTGAAGACTAGAACACTAGAGGCAAGTTGGCAAGACCCACAAGGAAGGTGACAGAAAGACAGGACCACATACCTCCCTCTACTGCCTCTGGACTGTCATGAGATATCCTCCTAAGACTAGAGGTCCCAGGAAACCCCGACTCTTGGTCTTCACAGCCTGGCCTTCTCACCCACTTTGAGTCTGAGCTAAACCCATGACTTCTATTAGGACAATGTATTTTTGTTTCATCCTTTTCAAAATTACATTTTTTGATATATATTTATATGGATGCACAGACATCAGAGTTTGTTCTCTCCATCCACCACACGGTTCCCGAGGATGGAGCTCAGGCTGTCAAGCTTGGCGACAAGCACCTTTACCGTCTGAGCCATTTTGACAGCCCATGGTTTAGGGTTTTGTTTTTGTTTGTTTGCTTGCTTTTGTTTTTTCTGAGACAGGGTTTCTCTGTATAGCCCTGGCTGTCCTGGAACTCACTCTGTAGACCAGGCTGGCCTCGAACTCAGAAATCCGCCTGCCTCTGCCTCCCAAGTGCTGGGATTAAAGGCGTGTACCACCACTGCCTGGCTTCATGGTTTATTTTTTGAATCAGGCTCTCACCCTGTAACTTACTCATTCTGGCCTGGTTCACTTCAGTCTCCCGAGTGCTGGAAGTATAGGTATATGACACCATGCCCAGAACTGGAAGATGTACTTTAAATGCAGGATAATATAGAAGAGAGCCCATGTTAAAGCCTATTTTGTTTTATTTCCTTATTTATTTTAAACTTTTAATTTTTGTGATACAAGGGAATTAAACCCAGAGCTTGCATGTATGCTCGGCAAACTCTACAGGACAGATATACATACACACATACATTTCCCCCCTCAGCATAAGGCCTAAGTCTTAAGAGGGTCTGGTATGCCATGTACAAAGTCTACAGAGAACATGTAGAAAGCCTCCAAGACTGCATGAAGAGAAAGAAACTTCAGTCTCTCCCAGCAAGTTGAAGACCCTAGCTGACTTCATTCATACCAATGCCAGCCAAAGCAGTTCAGCCAACCAGCTGAGCCACGCCTGGCTGCGGAATCAACAACAGATAACATGGCTGTTGTTCTAGGCAGATTCAACCCATGCTGAATTAGCATAATTCATGGTGAATGTCACAAGCCCCTAGCCTGCTGCCACATGTCTGCCCTCCTGGGTAATGTAGTCCATGGGGAAAGGGTGGTTGAAGATACAAAGAAAATTATAGATGAAAAGATACACTCTTGGAATACCGCTATTTTCAAGAGCCATACCTGGCTGATGGTTTTAAGTGTCCCAGGGGCCAATGTGGCCGGAAGCTCATCTCTACTTGCATGTTTGTATCACAACGCCCCTGCAGGCTCAACCCTTCTCACCCCTATTCCCATACAGAGCACCTGGCACCCTTTCTCCTGCTTGTCTCCTCTCCCTGCCAGGCTGACCCAAGTCTACTGTTCTATTGGGTGTCACTCTCCCCTAGAGGCTTCTCATACCCAGGGACTTCCTGGGGAGCAAGAAGCATGTGAGAACGGAGTAGGGGGCGCTTGTGGGAACCCAGCGGCCTTCTCAGGCCCCCCCCTCCCCGGCAAAGCTGAATCTTCCGTTCTTCCCACAGATGTGAGGAAAGTCACATTTGGCTCAAGCTCTAAATATTCTCTCAGCTTGTCCCACACTCCAAAACCATGAGAGTGGCCACAGGCTGGAGGGAGGGGTTGTGACAAATGGGCACCTGGCAGGGATCTGGGTTCTGAGTGTGTTCAGGGGTGGTTCTAGGCAGACCTTCCCTGTGAGGGACCTGAGGTGCAGGGGAGTGAGCGCTGGAGTCTATACACCTCCAGCCTGATTGTTTCCTAGCATAGTCCCTGCTTCAGCTTCCATAGCACCTCCCCCCAGCAGGGTGATGCTAATCACCCTGTTAGTTTGTTTGTTATATGTTTGAGATAGGGATCCTTTGTACATCCCTGGCTGTCTTGGAATTCACTCTGTAGCCAAGGCTGGCCCTGAACTCACAGAGATCCACTTGCCCTTGCCTCCCAAGTCCTGGGATTAAAGGTATGAACAGTCATGGAGTATATTTGTCAGATATACTGAGGACAGCAACTGAGGACAGTAACAGATATACTGTTACCCCCTAGAGCAGTGGTTCTCAACCTTCCGGGAATGACCCTTTAGGGCTCGAGTGACCTTTTCACAGGGGTCACCTAAGACCATCAAAAAAGATGAAACTTTATATTACTATTTATAATAGTAGCAAAATTACAGTGATGAAATAGCAACAAAATAATTTATGGTTGGGGGTCACCACAACATGAGGAACACTATTAAAGGGTTGCAGCATTAGGAAGGTTGAGAACCATTGCCTTAAAGGGTCCTTAATTAATGCCCAGGCTGGGGCCTGATATATGGGTAGGTGATGGCATACGTATCTGGTGAATTAATAAGTCAGTTACTGGTGGTTAGGTCTAGAGTGGTTAAGTAGCTCTCTGGATATGCACTTCAAGTTGTATTTCTTTTTCTTTTCTTTCTTTCTTTTCTTTGTTTTTGTTTTGTTTTCGAGACAGGGTTTCTCTGTGTAGTCCTGGCTGTCCTGGAACTCACTCTGTAGACCAGGCTGGCCTCGAACTCAGAAATCCGCCTGCCTCTGCCTTCCAAGTGCTGGGATTAAAGGCGTGCGCCACCACTGCCCGGCTTCAAGTTGTATTTCAAGCTTGGGGCAGACAAGGCTGGAGAAATAGTTCCATAGTTAAGAGTACTTCCTGCTCTTACAGAGGACCTGAGATCGGTCCCCAGCACCCATGTCAGATGCTTCCCAACTACCTGTAACTCCAGCTCCAGGGCATCCTATGTCTTTTTCTGGCCCACATGGTACCTGCACATGTGCACATACACACATACATATAAAAAAAGAAATATAAACAATAAAAGAAAGAGGGGTCAGAGAGATGGCTCAGTGCTTAAGAGCACTTGTTGCTTTTGCAGAGGACCAGGGATCGGCAGCACCTATATGGTGGTTTACAATCAACCATAACTCCATTTCCAGCTGACACTATGCCCTCTTCTGCCTTTCACGGTCACCAAGCATGCATGTGGCACAGATACATACATTCAGGCAAAATACACAGAAAATGAATAAATCTAATTTTGAAAAAGATCATTTTACACCTATAAAGATAAATAAAAGTAAATGAAAGAAGCAGTTTTTGAGCTTTCCAGTGTCTGTCTCGTCCCACTCCAGCAGGAGCCCTTCCTTCCCTTTCTCCTGGGCAGATACCGAGAGCCTCAGGCAGCAAGTGTACTCCACAGTCTGAAGTTGGGCTAGGGCAGTTGACCCCAGTAAACTCCACCTGTGGTTTTCTAGCCCCTTGACCTGTGCCCACTGTGCTCTCCCTTCTTACTGGTGATGAGTGTGCTCTCCGAGTGCCCCCATCCATGGCTCTGAGGGGTTCCTCCCTCAAGCTGTAGGAAACCTCTGTCCCAGAAAACTAGTCCCTCCTATGTCTGGCTTCAGGCCCCCTGCCTTGTCCCTCCCCCACCCCCGGCATAATAGGGCCACTAGCCAAGGAAGGAGTTCAGGTTAGACTGTCTTTACTCCTACGAGGTCTGTGTCCCAGCTTGGGGTTGTCAGCAGCGGAGGTGCAAAGGATAATCCCAAAGCACCAGAAAGACCCAGAAACCACCTTATTTTTCCAAGTGCCTCACAGTTTAAAGATTACTTAATCTTTAAACTTTCACACGGCGGGGTGGGGTGGGTGTGGTTCAGGTCTTAAAACAAGCAGATCCAGATGATTCTACTGCATAGCTGAAGCTGGAGTTTACAGGATCTTACACAACGTTTGAAAGCAGGGCAGGGATGTATGTCACCAGCTCCCATCCAAACTGCCCTCTTCTCTCTCCTCCTAGAGCGATTTGTGTTGACACGGGAAAGAAAAGAAGAGAAAAGAAAAAAGAAAAGATGAGAAAAGCCTAAAGCCGAAAGGACTCGCAGGAGGCTAATTCATGATGGGTAAACCCTTTCTCTAGTGGATCTGTGAGAGATGACAAGAAAAATAAAACTCCCGGTCAACAGCGACAGGATTCTAAGAGTGACAAATGGTTTAAGGGAGAAGGAGGGGAGGGTTGTGGGAGGCGGGGGAGGGGAGTCGGCTCAGCTCTCAGTAGGTTTGGACGCCTCCTCTATCTGCCTTGCATCTGGCAGAGACCCTACAGATGGTCTTGGGGCACCTGGGGCCAGCAAAGTGACTGCGTAGTCAGGGCCTGAGACTTCAGTTCGGCGGGTCTGAGGGGGCAGGACTAAGAGTAACCGGCTAAGCTTGTCATGGAGTCAATGCCCGGCAGGTGGCGCTGTGATTCCTACTCTGGTGGAAGCTCCTGGGCTCCTCTTTGCTGCTTTCTTCCTGGACTCCTACTGATGGAAGGAACAGTTGAGTTGGAGATGCCACAGGTCCGTAGCAGAGGGTAAACTCAGAAGCACGTATCTGATGGCCAGCGGTTTTCACGGTTACCAAGGCCTCCATCTTATTTACATAGTCCACTCCGCTACAAGAACTTTCCTACTCTCAGTTTCACAAAATTGAAAAATATTAATCCAGGTTCCCAAATAGGAGGAAATCAGGTCTCAGCACTCTTACATCTGAGCTGAGGTTTGAATGGAGGCCAGGCGAGGCCTGCAGGGACACTTCCCAGAAAAGGAAACTCAAATGCCTCACATAGGAGTAAGGAGCGGTGGGCAGGTGAGTAGTGTAAAGCCAACAGAGCAAGAACAGGGGCCTTGGCTGCCCAGGAGGCTCCGCCGTGGGGGTGTATATTCCACCCCACTGAAGAGGAGGCAGCTCAGCCATCCGGAGGAGGACTGCCTGGCTGCCACAAAGATCACTGCATTATGAGTACAGAACGGGTCAGAAAAGAAGTCATTTCCATCAACCGAGATGATGGCAACTCGGTGGTAAAGATGTCGATGAGAATGAGTGTAAAGGTTTTGGACTGCTTTAGAGTTAGAAAAACAAAACAAAACAAAATAAAACCGAAAAACAAGTGAAGGAACAAACAACATAATCCTTATCAACAAAAAGGAGTCTGGCGAATCCAGCCCAGTGTCGGCTTCATTCTTGCTTTATCAGAGACATATTCATAGATAAGAAATGGGAGCAGAGAGAGAAAACCATTTGGCCAAGTCCCATAACTGATATGTGATAAAATCTGGGTTTAAAGAGCAAGGCTGTCTGCCACCTGTGGGGTAGGGGGTTGTTTAAAGACTTGGCTCAAAGTAAAGGATGGAAACCAGACAGCGAGCAGTCCAAGGCACTGATACAACCTTAATACCAAACCCAGAGTCCCTTTGCAAAGTGTTACCAAGGTTACCAGGCACAACCTTCAGCATAGAGTCAACTGCTCCTTCAACACCGGGAGCATATCCATAAGGAACATTGGTGAGACCCTGGCACTTAAGTCCTTTTGACTGTCTGTCCTCTGTGTCACCCACTCTGACTCACTGGGGTTGGGTGTTGACAATTAAGGGCACCAATGAAACAAATACCCTGTGCCCAAAATGCAGGGAGAAACTGAGCAAGGAAAATGAATTAAAAGTGACCCTGGTTAGCAGTGTACTAATTATTTCTTTGGCTCTTTCCTTTCCTTCATTCCTGCCCCACCCTGCACCCCACTCCCCACCTTCTTTCTTTTGTCTGGAGCTCACTATGTAGACAAACCTGGCCTTGAACTCACAGAGATCCAATGTCTACCTTCCAAGATTTGGGACTAAAAGTGTGGGTTGCTATGTCTGGCCCTGTTTCTTTCCTTATCTTTTCTTTCCTTTTCCTGTCTCTTGTTTTCTTTCCCTTCCTTCCTTCCTTCCTTCCTTCCTTCCTTCTTCCTTCCTTTCTGTCTTTCTTTCTCTTTTTCTTTCTTATTAATGTTTTAGGTGAGCATGAAAGGCAACGTATTTGATCTCAGCATCTTCAAACAGATGTACCTTCACAGTATTTTCTCTTTTCCCCTCCCCCACTGCCCACCCATGCTCTTCCCCTACCCTCCAGCTGATTTCCTTCCTTCTCAAAGTGAGTCCCCTTCTGTTTTCTTTTTCTTTTTTGTTTTGTTTTTGGGTTTTTTTTTTTTCAAGATAGGGTTTCTCTGTGTAGCCCTGGCTGTCCTGAAACTCGCTCTGTAGACCAGGCTGGCCTCGAACTCAGAAATCTGCCTGTCTCTGCCTCCCAAGTGCTGGGATTAAAGGTGTGCACCACCACCGCCTGGCTGCCTTCTGCTTTCTTATGGCATTCCATTACCTTCCTGACTTCCCATCTCTCTTCAGAGCCCTCTTCTCTCACAATCCCTTTCTAGTTTTATGACCTGTACTTATATAGATACATGTACACACACACGTCATTTTAAATCTTATTTCCATTTATAAGAGAAAACGTGGTGTTGGCATGTCTACTGCAAAGTAATTGCACTTCCACAGTAGGTTTTGATTTTCCTAAAAGTCTTGTGAAGATGACGTTGTTTTAGCATTGTTAGCTCCCCAAGGATGAGCTATGTCATGGTGACATGTCATATGTCATGGTGATTCCCCAGCCATAAAGTTACTTTCACTGCTATTCAGAGCTGTAATTTTGCCACTTTTTATGATGTAAATATCTGTATTTTCTGATGGTCTTAGATGAAAAAGTGAAAGTGTCATTTCAGCCCCAAAAGGGTCATGACCCACACACTGAGAGAGAGAGAGAGAGAGAGAGAGAGAGAGAGAGAGAGAGAGAGAGAGAGAGAGAGAAGAGCAGAGAATAGAAGTCTGGTCCCTGAACTTAGCCTACGGGAGTGGTGGGTGGGAAGAGACTGGGAAGAAGGAAGGAGATGGGGTCTCAGAGGGCTCCCCTGCAGCTGCATCCTACCCTTGTCCCCAGTGAAGAAATACAGGTTCTCACACTGTGGACATCGCAGCTGCAGTGTTTTCTCTGGACTTATAGGAAGTGCTCCCTAAATGGAGGGAGAGGAGGCTGTCCCAGATCCAGATAGTGAGAGGACATCCCGGCGGAGCTTTGCTAAAGAGCAGTTCCATAACCAGAACTAAATGACAGCAGTATTTCCACTTCCAAAATTCTTCCCTTGGGTATGAGATGGCTTGGTGGGTGGAGGCATTTGTTGGCTAAACTGATGACCTGAAGTTGTGACAGGGGAAAACCAACTCCTGAGAGCTGCCCTCTGACTTCTGCACAGATGCATGGTCTCTATTCCTCTATCTCCATTTTCAATACATAAATAAATAAATAAAAATAAGCATTTGTCTTGAGCTAGATACAGTGCCTGTAATCCAGTTTACTCAATTCCTGGGAAGGACAGGGTGAGTGGTGTTAGAAGCCCAAGTGTCTGAAGCAGCAGCTCATGCAACTTAGTAAGACCTGTCTCTCTACAACAAAAATAAAAACAAAAAACCCCACTTTTTATAGAACTATCATGGAAAAATAATAAATCTAGTGGCAAGAGTATTTGTTTTCACTATTTATGAAAGCATTAAAAATGATCTAAAGATTCATCAGAAGCATAATTGTTTAAGTAACAATGTAAAGAACAATACAGATAGGATACTGTCTATCCATAACAATAAAGCCTCCTATAGGCAAAACCAGAAAAAAACAACGCCCCTTGATATAACTCTCATACCTTATACAAGAATACAACTTTTAGAAAAAAAAGTATGGAATAAAACTTTAAGGGTTAGTGACACACACACAGCAGAGGACTGCCTGATCTGACCTCAATGAGAGAAGATGCACCTAACCCTTGAGAGACTTGAGGCCCCAGGGAGTGGGGAGGCCTGGTGGGGTGGGGGTGGGACATCCTTTTGGAGATGGGGGAGGGGGAGGAGGTATTGGATGGGGAGTAGTGGGGGGGCAGATGGTGAGAGGGATGAAGTCTGGACTGTAAAAAAAAGGATTAAAGAATAAAAATTAAAAAATATATAAAAAAGATTAAGGGTTAGACAAAAATAGCCTTTTAGCTTTCATATCAAAAGGACAACCTGATCTGGTTTCATTTCTGTTGCTGTGATAAAAACACCCCGACAAAAAGCAACTTAGGGAGGAAGAGGTTTATTCTAGCTCACAGTTCCATGTTCTGTCCATCACTGTAGGGAAGTCAAGGTAGAAACTTCAAACATCCAGTCACAACACACCCATAGTCAAGAGCACAGAGGAAGGAATGCACATATACTTGTTGACTCATGCTCAACTTACTTTCTCTGTTCAGTTCTCCATACCATTCAGGACTCCTTGCCTAGGGAATGGTGCCACCCACAATGGGCTGTGTCTTCTCACATGAGTTAACTTAAGACAATCCCCATAGACATGCTCACAGACCAACATAAAGTAAACAGTCTTTCACTAAAACTCTCCTCCCGGGTTGTGTCAAATTAACAAATCTAACCACCACACAACCAATTTTTAAAGGCCTATTTGTAATTAGACTTTTCAAAACTATTTAAATTTGGATCTGAATTATTTTCCTCAAAATGTTCTGTGTTGAAGGTTAGGTCACCATCCTGTGGTGCTGGGAAGAGGTGTAGATTCTTCCAAAGAAGTTAGGTCATTGAGAGGAAGGTGTGTCCTTAAAGGGCACTCAGCAGTACACTAGGACCACTGTCCATTTCTTAATTTCGTTTTGCTTCCTTACTGCTTGCTGAGAGTGGAGCAGCTTTCTTTCGCTTTGGACTGCTTCCATGATACTTTGCCTTACCACAGGCTCCACAGACAGAACCATGTAATGATGGACTGGAGTCTCAGAACCTGTGAGCCAAGATGGCAATGATGATGATCTAGGGGTTGGTCATGCCATTTATGAAAGTGGTGATCTAGAGACTGGTCCCGCCGTTTATGAAAGTGATATGAGTCATACACTTAAGATACTCGAGCTGGGCTTTGTTTCGTTTTGGTCAGTTTGGTAGTGAGCCTAGCTTTTCATGACTGAACCATCGCTCCAGCCCTTTGGTTTTTGTTTTGATGTTGCTGTTGTTTGACACAAGGTCTGTACATCCCAGGGTGGGCTCAGGGTCAGTATGTAGCTGACAATGACCGTTTTTTTTTTTAAAGTTACATTTGTGTGTGTGTGTGTGTGTGTGTGTGAGAGAGAGAGAGAGAGAGAGAGAGAGAGAGAGAGAGAGAGATCGAGAGAGAGAAAGAGAGAGAGAGAGAGAGAGAGGAGAGCAGGGTACTCAGCAGTGCACATTCATTGATAAAAATCTGCATTAAGAAATGACTAAAGGAAGATGTACCAAAATGTTAACAATGGTTAACTCTGACTAGCATGTCTAGCTAAAATTATCTCCATTGGCCTTTCTGTATTTGCCGTGATAGATATGCACTAGGTTTGGGGGCACCAAAAAGATTGTTTTAAAAGCTAACCTTTGCTATCTCTATGGAGTTTTCTGTTTTACAAGCACTTTGTAACCTTGTTCTCAGATATCTGGGTAGGGTAGAGATCATCACCCCATCTTCCCATTAGGAAACTGTAGACCAGAGATGGAGAGTCTTGCCCTGTGTAAAGAATGTGCTCAGAGTCCTCCGGTACTTTCCTGAGATTTCTTCATCGTTACTCTGCTACTATAAGCAAAATACTATGCTGGGTGCAGAGTGAACTTCAAACTTCCAGAGCTGGACCTCCCACACCACTCGGTCTAGCCCATCATCATCTCTGCTATTCCCCACGATGGCCTTCTGGTCCCCTCTTGTATACCATGGGTAACAGGAAACTCACTTCCTGTTAAGGCAGTCCTTCCTGGAGCTGCCCTCGCTACTTATAAATTACTCAGCTGTTTTACCGACCAACCCTAGGTCTCTCTTCCAGTTCCCTTTGCCCATTCTTATTGGGCTCCTGGGTCTATATACTAACCAATGAGACCCTCTCCCTATAGGAGCCATGAGCACTGGAGACAGCATTCCCGTCTCAGGCCCTAGTTCCTAGAGGGAAACTCCAAGCCTCTTTTCCCAGATCCAGACTTGAGGGCTAGAACAGACTGCTGGCTTACTCCTGGTCATCCAGCAGGCTCAGACTCTATTCCAGTAGATCTGGATTATGATGCTACTGCTCTGATCTAGCACTGGGCTACTTGTGGGACATGAAGTCTTTTATGAACAGGGGCAGAAAGGAGATCATTCATCAGTAGCAGCACTGCTGGGAAGTCCTCTGGGAGCCACAGTCACCTAAATCCCCACCTGTCAATCAGAGGAGACTGTACACAGCCATCCACACACTCACCATGTCCGTACTCCTTGGGGACCCCAACTCTGCTCTCATAGCCATTGTAGAGATAAGCTAGTGGGGAGGAACTGAGGAAGGGAGGGGTTGAAGGAAGGAGACAGGTCCTGGTGGGAATCCAGAGACAACATTGTGCAAGTTACTTGTCCTCCTGAGACCTCAGCTTCCTCATTTGCAGGGTACCAAGTCTCCACCGTAAACCACCTCAGAGCTGATGCAGGGTGGGGGTAGGAAAGGACTCGGAAAAAGGAAGCCATGTCAGAAGGACAGAGGCTATCGTTATATAAAATGATCACCCTTTCTTCACTCAGCCCTCCGCTCTTCTTCTTGCTTTCCTTCTTTGTTGACTAAGGGTTAGAGAGAGAAGTCACCCTGGGCATAGCTCTCAGGGGTGCTCATAGTGGTGGGGGTGAAGCAGTGGGGAGAAATGGAGTCACCCCAGCCTGCAGGACACAAGGAATGACTTATGGAGGAAGTAGTCTTAGGTAGGAATTGAAGAAAGATTAAGAGTGTACCAGAGTGGGCAAAGGGACATAGCAGACATATAAAGGTTTGGAATCTGAACTGACAGTCTCACGGCAATGACAGAGGGTTGAATAAGTGTCCAAGAGCATGCCTGCACTCAGGGCATATGGACACACAGAGATATATGCCTGTAGGCCCAAGCATACTCTGCTTCTCTGGATTCTAGTTGCACAATTCCTCTTGATTCTTGTGCCCTGGCCCAGATGGGACAGAAGCCAGAGATAAATTGCATCAGGAAATTTGGCCTAGAAGAAAGAATTAGAGAATTTATCTCAGGTGGAATAAAGATGATCTGGAAAGGCCAAAAGCCCAGAAGAGGAAAAGTAAGATTAAGGTTATGTTGAGCTGACGCAGAACACGCAGGGCCTATTCAATGAAAACACACTGAAGCCAGGAATGAGGGTGCATGCCTGTAACCTTGGAACTTAAGAGGTAGATATGGAAGACCAGGACTTCAAGGCCTGCCTGGGCCACATGAGACCCTGACTCAAAACACACAACCATCACCAACAAACAGAAAAGCTTGCTGAGTGGCTGAGTTTGCTAAAGATGGTTAACAACAATTTTGAGAATCTTTTGAATATATTGGGACTTTTTTTTTTTCAAGACAGAATTGTAAAGAAATTATTAAGTCCCACAGTCAGTCATAATATCACTAATTACTAATTACTAATGATATCATTATATGATGTCACTAATTGCCAAGTCCCATAACCTAGTCATGATATCTCCTGCCCCAGATCGGTGGTGCTCTCTAACAGGGTCCAGTGGACTAGATGCCGTCAGCAACTTGAGAGTCAGCCAAGCTCTACAGCTGAGGAAAGCCCTTCTTCCTTTCTCAGGCTGTGGACCTGGAGGGCAATCTCACACCTAACTCTACAAAATCTGACCTTGGACCCTTAATTAAAATTGGCAAAGAGTGCCGTCCTTCTTCCCAGCAGAATACTGCTAATATTCTTCCTTTCCTGGAAGCCTGCTAACTCTGTGGTTTATGGTCTGAGGTAACATGGCAGCCTCTCCAGCTACAGGCCCTAGGAACCG
Organism: Mastomys natalensis; assembly: GCA_021653895.1. Classification (NCBI taxonomy): domain Eukaryota; kingdom Metazoa; phylum Chordata; class Mammalia; order Rodentia; family Muridae; genus Mastomys; species Mastomys natalensis. The sequence goes on from JAJTUV010000480.1 coordinate 889,978, forward strand.
CCAGCCACTCTGCAGAGTTTAATGTACTTGTGCTTCACTGTTTCTTGACCAGTTTAGTCATTCTGACATCTGAACAGATGCCTCACTGCCTCTCCTAGTAATTACCCTGCCTCCTGCCTCCCTCTGCTCCACACCATGCTGGCTTCAGTTCCCAGCATTGGCTGAGAGCTAAAAAATTAAAACTGAATCACTAGGGCTGGGGAGATAGTTCAGTCAGTAACGGGCTTGCTCTGTAAGTATGGGGACCTGAATCATATCCCCTGCACCCATGTCAAAAAAGCCAGACTTAGCCCTGTGCGCCTTAATCTCAGTGACTTTCAGCCAGGTTCCATGGAAGACCCTGTCTCAAAAATAAATAAATAAATAAAATAAAATGGAGAGTGATTGGGAAGATGGGGAAGATAATTCTTACTGATGTTTGACCTGCGCTCGCTCTCTCTCTCTCTCTCTCTCTCTCTCTCTCTCTCTCTCTTCACACACACACACACACACACACACACACACACACAATCACACACCACAAAACAAAACCCACAAGTTACTCATGAGTACATAAGTCCCTGTCAGAGCCTGAAGCACTGTGGGAAAGTGTTGAGCCTGGGCTTATGTACATGCCCGTTTCCATCTGGGAGTCTGTGCCAGGCCCTGTTCCAGGCTTGAAGGCACACAGGTGGCCCCCTCGGCCTCCCAAGTGGCATCTGAAGAGATGCATTTGGCCTGATTCCCCTCATAAAGGCCCACCAGGAGACACTGATATATGGGAAGTTTTTCAACAGGAAGTCTACAGGGGCCACAAACATTCAAATCACAGTGCACAGGAACCACACAGCTGAAAGTGCCAGCCACGAGTCAGCTGTTTATCAATGATCATTTCCCCAGGACAGCTCAGAAGAAGTGGTCACAGAAATCGGGACTCTAGTTCAGGTCTTGACACGGCCCCTGTGTAAAAGAGAAAAGGAAGGATTTTCCTCTCTGATACTAATTCATCTCCCAAAGAACTTTCTGAGTAAACACAATCTGTCAGCACAGTCCAAACACACACAGGAAGAAGCGGTTCTTATTTCAGCTGCAGGGCAGATGTCTGACAAGCCCCAGCCCTCTGAGAGGAGTTTGCTTGTGGTCTGCTCTCTGCGACTCCAGAGGATCAATAGTGGGCTGACATTCTTCTCTCCGTGTCTCCTTGGGTGAGGTGCCCTGACACCTGTGTTAGTGCCTGAAAAGCACTGAGCCTTAACCCAGATCTACCGACTCGGAGTCGTACTGGGTGAAGCCTACAAATCTGAGGGTTTTGTTTTTGTGTTTTTGTTTTGTTGTTGTTTTGTTTTTGAGACAGGGTTTCTCTGTATAGCCGGCTGTCCTGGAACTCACTCTGTAGACCAGGCTGGCCTCGAACTCAGAAATCTGCCTGCTCTGCCTTCTAAGTGCTGGGATTAAAGGCGTGCACTACCACTACCCGGCCAAATCTGAGTTTTACCTGGATCCCAGAGGCTGTGAGTCAAGGCGACGGTTGGGAACTTCTGCCCCTCGTTCTCTCTCAAATAAGAGTAACTTAGCTTGCACATCCTAGCAAGATTTCAAAGATTTCACTTGGTTTCTTCATGATATCTTAGGTTGGGGAGTGTGTAGGAGAGAGAGAGAGAGAGAGAGAGAGAGAGAGAGAGAGGAATCTAATAAGCAAATAGAAGAAATTCACACACATACACACACACACATGTATATATATATCACAAACTAAAATGAGAGGTCAAAATATTTTTCTTTGGCTTAATCTATGTTCACTTTAACCAGGAGTACACATGACTTACTGAATAAAAAGAGAATTTTTAAAAAAGGAATCCACTATATTCCATTGCCTTATACTGTGGTTATTTATCTGGGACAGGGTCTCCTGTAGCCCAGGTCAGCATGGAACTAGATAAGTACCCAAGGCTGGCCTTGAACTCTTGACCCTTCTGCCTCAGCCTCCCAAGTGCTGGGATTATAAATGTGTGTCACAATGCCCAGCTGTTGTCCATCTTGAATTTCTCAGTCCCTCCAAATATTGTGGCCCTTGGTACCCCGGACTGAAGTGTCAGGGAGGGATTTCAACAGCTGATTCCAGAATCAGGTACCCAGAACAGCTGTCAGGAGATGTAGAGCCAACCTGTTCTGCCATCCAGACCTTGCCCAGGATGTCTCTGCAGGGTCCTGGCATTAGATTCCCAGGGATGTCTAGCAGTGAAACCAGACCCTGGCCTAGGTCCGGGAAACAGGTGCAGGGCCTGCATGGTAGCAGGGTGATCTAGTCTCCTCCGAAAAGTAGCCATAGCATCTCACCTTCAATATACATCCATTATCCCAGAAGTGAGTGGTGTTTGATTTGGAGTTTCCTGTGTCCATTGATAGTTTGGCACAATTCCCCTGAACACCCTCAGTAAGTCACAGGAAAAGAATGTGAGCTACAAGCAGTCCTGGGTATTTGTAGGGGACTTGGATCACAGTGACTTGGGCCTGTTACCAAAGAGCCCCACCTAACGGCATACATTTCCTGAATCTCTGTATACACCATGTTTCCTTCCCCACTGAATGCCCATATCTCCTGGAGAGCTTGAGAAAGTTCACTGCACAAAGTTGATGATGATATTAGGCTGTTCCTAACTACCTGGAGACCCTCTCAGAACATCTGGTCTCACAGATGTTGGGGGACTAGGCATAGCACTGAGCAGTCTCTTTGCAACCAGATGTTCTTTTAGAACCCCAGACAACTCCCACATCCTATGCCAGGGTACAACTCCCACATCCAGGGTAGGGGAAGGCCAAAATTTCAAGGGATATTGTTTGAACCTTACAATTGTAATAAAGTTTAAAGATACCAATTCATCACATGGCTATTTCCTCACTACAAGAAAATGAGCTGTTGCAATAATTGTGCCTTGGCATCAGAAGGAGGTAACTAAGCAGTCTCTGAACAGGGGTAAAACGCAGCTGCATCCTGCATCCTGCATACCACCCCTATCGTCTTCTTCCACTGCCTTGTGCAGGAGGAAAGGTGCATGAGAGAGACGAGGTGCAGACAAAGCCTACTTTCTATCACCTTCCCCAGCCCTTGCTCCACCCACTAAATACCAAGGCACACAGCCATACTCTCCAGACGCTCCCTGAAGCCCTGCTCTGTTGCTAAGGATGCCCGGGAACTCCTAACCCTCCTGCCCACTCCTCCCAAATACTGCTTTACAGGGACCACCACTCTCTGATTTATGTCATTCCATGGGGCTTGAGGTGAGTTTGGTGCAACAGCCTCCGCAGGACATTGTTTAATGGACACCTAGCTCAGAATAAACACTCATATCGATGGCGTCATTGTTTCAACAGGTCCTTCCTGCTGGGCAGATCTCACCAGAACGGTTCTGAAGCAGGAAACTTCATCTGTTCTGCTGGCTCACCTCCCTGAGGCATCATGGGCGATGACTTCTTCTATCTTCTCTTACTAAGGTGACCTTAAACATTTCTGAGGGCTCCGTGTTCCTCTCCTGAAAAGTGAGACCCTCCTCAGCCTCGCTAGGCTGCTGTGAGGAGAGGGTTAGGCATGTGGCAGGTGCCTGACTTGTGGCTCGCTAACACTTGGCTTTTTGTTATTAATTTCTTCCCTCTATGTCCTGAGAGAGAGTAATACCAGGGATGTCTGCCACCTGTGTATTGTAATCCACAAAACCATGTGACAAACGAAGAAGAGAGTGTGTGAGAGTGTGAGTCAGGGCTAAGGGGAGCTTCCAGGAAGACTTTCTAAAGAGGCATCTGCTTCAGCACAAGGCATGGTGGCTGTGCCTGGGATCCTGACACTTAGAATGTTGAAGGATTTCTAAGTTCTAGCCCAGCCTGGGCTACATGGTGAGACCTTGACTCAAAAACAACAACACAACAAAATAACAAATAAAGCAGGGCTGGGGGAGCTGGGGAAATTAGTCAGTACATAAATGCCCTTGTGCAAGCATGAGGTGAGTCCACATTCCCAGACACATAGCATGAGTGTTTGTAATGCCAGCACTCCTACAGGCAGATGTGAGGCAGAGATAGGAGAATCCCCCCAGAAACCAGCGGCCCAGCTAGCCTGTCTATTTACAATGGGGAAACAGTAAAGAAACCCTGTCACAAAGTGAAAGGTGAAGACAGAGGACAGACTCCTAAGGTTGACCTCTGACCTCCATGGTCACATTGTGGTACATGCACACCCACATTCCCATACAGGAGTGGAGAGAGAGAGAGAGAGAGAGAGAGAGAGAGAGAGAGAGAGAGAGGAGGAGCTGGGATGAAGTTCCCTTGATAGAGTGATCGCCCAAGAAGCTCTAGGTTTGAATTCTAACACTGCATAACCAGGTTTGCTGGTCTAAGCCTGTGATCTCAGCACTTAAGAGGTGGAAGTAGGAGGAATCAGAAGTTAAAGGTCATCCTTGGCTACTTAATGATTTCGAGGTCGCCTGAAATATATTAGCCCCTGTCTCAAAAACAAACCAAACAACCACCACCACACAACAACAACAACAAAAAAACCCAAACCTAAAACCCTGCAGAACACCCACCTTTCACGGTAGCAGGAGGTACTGGTTTGGTATCTTTAACAGCCGCTATCTTTTCTACTGGGATCAGCTCTGGGGAAGCTGAGGACATAGACATAGAAGCTGTGAAAATACTTCCTCTGTGTTTAAGATTTTGAAGATGTCTAAGCCTGGGTCAGGTTTCTCCCTGCATGCTTTGTTATGAGTGAATACATCAAGGTTGAGCTTGGGGAGGAAGTACAAAGCCATTGTTTGTCGGGCTGGTGCTGCTCAGTGGCTGAGCTTGTGTGAGGCTCTAGTTCAGTCCTCAGAGCTAAGAAAGAACGCTGCTGCAGCTTCAAAGCTGCCAGATGAGGTGACTGACACTGGGAACAGGTGACCAGAGTGACTGAGCCCTGCTGCTGCAGAGTTGCTTTTGTTATGGCAAGACTGAGAAAACCCTTAAGAGGATAGTTTGATTGTCTATAGTGCTGGGAATTGAACTCAGGGCCTCAGGACTGCTAGGTAAGCTCCCTAGGCCACCAGTCCTTCTAATTTTATGTTTTAGACAGAATCTCAGTAAATTGCCCAGGCTGGCCTCAAATTTGCAGTTCTTCTATCTCAGACTCAGACTCAAGTGTTGCTACAACCTATATTTATCTATTTAGTATGTATGTGATCCTCTCTCTGCATCTCTCTCTCTCTCTCTCTGTATGTGTGTGTATCTGGTGTAATGACTATGTGACCTCTCTCTCTCCCTCTCCCTCTCCCTCTCCCCTTCCTTCCCTCCTCCTCTCCCCTCCCTCTCCCTCCCTCCCCTTCCTCCTCTCTCTCCTCCTCTCTCTCCTCTCTCCCTCTCCTCTCTCCTCTCCTCTCTCTCTCTCTCTCTGTGTTGTGTATGTGTGTGTGTGTATGTCAGGGGACAATTCTGGGTGTTGTTCTTCAGATGCCACCATCATTTTTGAGATCAAGTCTCTCACTGGACTGGGACTCACCCAGCGGGCTAGGCTAAGTGTGCAGCAACCTCAGGGATCTAGCTCTGCCTCCCCAACACTGGGATTATGGCAACTTGCTTGACATGAGTTCTGAGCATTAAGTTCAGGTCTTTATATTTGCTGGATAAGTGCATATGTGGTGGTGTGTGTTGTATGGAGCTGTGGTGACATCTCAGTGATACACACACACACACACACACACATACACCACACACACACCCCACCACCACCACTAACAACAACAACAAAACTCAAAAAACAAAACAAACCAGAATCCTGCAGAAAATCCACTACCTTTCACTGGTGGCATAAGGTGGATAAGCCTAAAATTTAATCTGTAAACTTTTGCAGAAGGATTTTTTTTCTTCTTCATTTCCAGGCTTGGAAAATGTGTAATTGTAGTAATATGTAGAATTCTAGCCAGAATGCCAACATCAAGATCCAGTGGGCAAACACAATCTACTTGAATCTTTGAGTTACTTAAATTCAAATTACTTGAATTACATGAAGGCCTTTTAGAGTCAACTGACTTCTTGAGCACAAGCTTTTCGGACTTAATCCAGGCCACGTTAGCAGAACTGGAAAACTCAGGGCCGATTGAGGAGGGCCGAGAAAATGGCTCAGTGATGAAGAGCGTTCAATGTTCTTGCTTTCCAACCTCCGTCCTGGATGGCTCACAGCTGCCTGTAACTCCAGCTCTGGGGGATATGATGCCCTCTTCTGGACTCCATGGACATTTGCATGCACACACACACACACACACACACACACACACACACACACACAAAGGGAGAGTACACATAATTAAGAAGAAATGAAAATAAGGGAGAGGAGGAAAAAGGAACTACTCAAGGGCCCTCTCTGAAGCCTTCTTGCCAGCCTGGATACAGGCTCCCTCAGTTTCTTGCATTTCCCCATCTCTACTTGGTTCAGATTGTATGTCACATTTATTGTCCACGTATGCTCCTATCATGGCTATAGTACTGTCCTCAGGGATCCAGGACCTAGCACAAGGCTGGCCAGGCTCTGAGCGGGATCAAAAAGCTTATGAGTTAGATAAAGCATCAGGGCTGCAGGCTGTGATGAAACAGGGTGATTCTGCTTGCATTTCCAGTTGACGAATTTATTTCAGAGAGAGTTTACCATAATAAGCCCATGTGTACATATTTTTTAAAATTTTGTTCACTGATTTGTATTGGTTCATTGGTGTTTTGCCTGCCTGCATATCCAGAGGTGTCAGACCCTCTGGAACTGGAGTTACAGATAGTTGTGAGCTGCCATGTAGGTGCTGAGAATTGAACTCTGGTTTTTTGGAAGGATAGTCAGTGCTCTTAACTACTAAGCCATCTCTCCAGCCCTGTCTAAACATTTTTTATTAAGAGTTTCCTCTTTGTTTACTAGCTGCTCCCTTGAAGCTTAAAACTCCTCCCGAGTCTAGGGTACTGTCCCTAGCATCTAGGACAAGATCCAGAGTGCTGTGTGCAAGCAATGGATAGACAGATGTAGCGGAGTCGAGAGGGACAGAAGCTCCAGGCTCTCTATGGCTCTGTACCTCAGACACAAGGCAGTGCTCTGCCCAACTGCTGCATGACCGATATACCCTTGCCTCTCCTGCTGCCGAAATCACTGGTAGAATGAGAGCTGTTAATGGGTGTATGGTTTGAAATCCTGAGTCAAGAAGTGATGGCGTTTTTAGGTCATAAGGATGGCACCCCATAATGGGATAGGTGCCCAGTAAAGGCACCCTAGAGAAACTCCTCACCCCTCTTCCATGAGGATACAATGATTCACCAGAACACAACCATGATAGCACCCCGATCTCATGTTTACAGACTCCAGAAGGGTGCTATCCAGCCCACTAGGTGTGTTACTTTCAACCACTGGGTTTGGGATTTTTGTATAGCAGCCAGAATCAGGATAATGGCCTTGAGTAGATTTTACCATGTGCTCATAAAACCACACTGGAGATCAGTTCTGTATAGGTTCCACAGAGTAAATAATGAAGACAAGATATCCTTCAGGAGATGTCTGTCTGGGGATGAAAGTCTGCATGATACAGAGGCCCTCTGGAAGACTCTATCTCCTGAGTGCCAGTTGCACCCAGGCACTTGATACACAATGTCTAATTCAATGCTCTCCTCATGGAGGTGTCACGCTACCTTCCAGTTCTAGTTATGAAGCAAGGGTGGCCTGGTGGGGCCAGCAAGTAGCAGATCTGCCATAGAATCCATGTCTACTTGGCTCAGAGGTCAAGACGACTTCCACCAAATCCCAGAACTGATCTACTCCAGGATTAAAACAAAGATTAATATGTTATGTATGAAAATATCCTAAAGGTACACTATTTTATGTGCTCACTAAAACATTAGTAAAAAAGAAAATCCAAATAAAAGTAATAAGAGTCTAGAATGTAGCTCTGTTGGCAGAGTGCTGGTTTAGTTAGCACGCATGAAGTCCTGGGTTTAATCCCCAGTGTGGTATAACCTGGGAGTGGTAATGCGTGCTTGTAATCCAGCAAAGGGAGATGGAGGCAAAGGATCAGAGGTTTAAAACCATTACCGGCTACATAGAAAGAAGGCAGCATGAACTATGTGGGAGCCTATCTCAAAAATTAATAAAAATAGATAATAAAATTTCAAAATATTGATTTGGGAAAAATCTATGACCATGTCCTGCCTTGGAACTTGGCTTTCAATTATGTGTGTGTGTGGTGTGTGTGTGTGTGTGTATGGTATGTGTATGTGTATGGGTGTGGGCAAATGTGTATGCACTCAGATACCACAGAGTGTGTGAGGAAATCAGAGACAATCTGTAGAAGTCAATTTCCTTCTACCATGCAGATATCTGGTATGGAACTGAGGTTGTCAGGTATGGTGACCCTGTGAGGTCTCTAGTCGGATTTCTTTAGCAAGTATCTTTATCTTCTGGGCCATCTTGCCAGCTCATGACTGACTCTTTGAAGGACAAAGAGGAGGCCAGTGCATGGCTAAGGAAGATCAACATTGGGAGGAGTAGCCGAAGGCATTGTGGAGGGATGTGGCGTCATACAGAGCATTGACACAGTTTAGGAGGCAAAAGGGAGTCCTTAGAGAAATGTAAGCAGTGTAGGGATTCAACCCTTATGGAAACACTTGAGTCCAAGCACATGATGTTGGCCTAGCTGAAGAGACTTGTCCATAGACCTCACAGTGTCAGTTATCCATGAAATCAAGAGGTAGGTCCATAACCCTGGTCTCCTGTCTCTCCAAGGGGTAAAAGCAGAGCTCATAGTCAAAGTCATAACACCCATGCTATGACCAGAGCACCATCGTGTCTCCTCCTGAGAAGTTACTTTTCCTTTGGCCAGCTCCCGTGCTTACGCATACCTGTGGCTTAGTGTCTACCCAGCAGGCAGTCATAATGCTAAAACTGAATTCAAGTTAGGTTTCTTTCTATTGCTATAATAAAGACCATAATACAACCAGCTTGGAGAGGAAAGGGTTAAATTCTCCTCACAGCTACAGTCCCTCAAGAAGGTAGTCAGGAACCTGGAGGGCAGGAACCAAAGCAGAGAATGTGGAGGACCGCCTCCGCTGCTGAAGGCGGCCACCGCAGAATGCTTACTGGCTTGCTCTTTCTGTGGCTTGCTCAGTTTGCTTTTTTATACACCCCCCCCCCTTTTTTTTTTTTGATAACTGACCAGGGATAGCATTGCTCAAGTGGGCTGGGCCCTTCCAAATCAATTAGCAATCAAGAAAATGCCCTACAGACTGGCCCATGCCAATCTGATGTGGGTATTTTCTCAGCCGAGGTTTCCTTCTCTTAAGTAACTCTAGTTTGTGTCAAGCTGACTTAATAAAACTAACTGATACAATTTCCCACACCCAGTCAAATGGCTCACAGTCACCTGGAACTTGATCTCCAGGGGATAATGGCCTCTTCTGGTCTTCAAGGGCACTTGTTCTGACATATGCATTATACCACTCCACACGCACGTATACACATAATTAAAATATTTTTAATTATTTACCCTTTCTATGCCTTGGTTCCTCATTATAATGAAGATAATAGGGTAATTAGATTTATTGAAGATACTAAGGTATTGTACATAAAATATGGCTAAAGCACCTGAAACAGTTCCCAGTATTTGTGAAATATTACCCAATCGTGTCGTTACTGACGATTATATATGTAATAAGGAAATCAAATAAGAGAAAGATCTGGATGCCTTCCATGAAGACACCTGGCATAAAAGATAAAATATTATCTTTGGAAGGCTTGCCTAAATGGCCAGTATAACCTTGGCCCCTGAAAGTGAAGATAATCCTTTGGAATTTGACTGCAGCACTGTTGATGAAGGGGACCACCCTATGGGATGTCAGTGTTTGGCATGGGTCCCAGAACCTATTCAAAGGCAAATAATGCTGTTTCCTTTCTGCCTTCTCCCCAGTGGCCTATGAGCTTGCCAGCCCAGCATCCTTAACTGTGCCCCCATCTGCCCACACCCTTGACCCCAGCAGAGCCTGATTAACAAATAACAAGCACGTGTGTGTGCAGTCAAAGCCATCATTGCTGTACTCCACATCGCTGTCCCCTTGACTGTGCTCTTTCTGCCGGAAACCTTGCCGAGCACATAATCATCTGTCACAGCAGCCATGTCCATTGCCATCTGCTGATGTCCTCTGGCTGTATCAAACATTATAGGAGGCCTGCCACAACCCAGACCATGCCACTGCCTTGTTCAGACGCCTCTATGCACCTCTGGGGCTGCCCCTCCAACCCTGCTCCTCAGGGCAGGTTTGAGGCTCACCATCCCCACCCCTGGCTGCCTTGGTCACGTCTTCTCTCTGCCTCTTCTGAGCCTCTGCTCCTTACCCCAGACAGTGACTCCTTGAACTTTGGCATCTCTGCACCTTTATCCACGGTGTTTCCCTTCCATGGTGGCCTCCCCAGAGCATCGCACACTCAAAGACTCCAAGATTCTTTTCTCATCTTCCCACAGCTCTACTCTGCAGCACTTCTCATACACGGGCCACCCTACTGCGGGCACTCAAAGAATACGTGATCAGGAACTGCTCTTGCTTCCCCCGTGTCTCCTGCGTCTCCCTTCCTCCTTTCTCTCTTACACTTTTGCGTGCTTTCCTGAACACTCCTAAATGTAACCCAAATCCAGTAGATGAGGCTCCAGTCTCCTATAGCATCTATTCTCGTTTATGAAGATGTCCTGAAAGAGCTCCTTGCCTCCCAGTCTGCTGCTGCTGAGGGAGACCGACCCCTGCATCATTTTGTATGCAGGCTGTTGTCAGTAGCCTTCCTATATGGTTACCTGGACAGAGGAGTGGCTGAGTTCAGGGACATCGACATTACAGGCCACCAGACCAGCTTTTCTTTCTTGTCTTTCCTTCAAAAAATTGAGACAGGGTTACATTATGTATCCCTGCCTGGCTTGGAACTTACTATGTAGACCAGGCAGGCTTCAAAGTCACAGAGCTCCACCTGATGCTATCTCCTGAGTGCTGGGATAAAAGGTGTGTGCCACAATACCTGGTCCCTAAGATTGTTGCCTTTTTAAAATATATATATATATTTCTGTATATATTTCATTGAAGAATGCTTCTTCTAAACATAGTCATGAAGAAAGTCTTCATAAATACATTCTGGAATATCCACATCCTTCCTTATATCTTCTTCTGACTCTACCTTCTCATCTCTGCCCCTCCCCCTTTCCTGTCAGTGTCCTTCCTCTGTTCCTTTGTCTCCCTTCACTTCCAAGTCAAATGGAGGTTCTACCACCCGATGTCCCCAATGACAACAATCCAGTGTCTGTCCCCTTGAAGTGTGACCCAGCACCAAAGTACCATTTCCTCAGTCACACAAGACTGATCGCACAGTTCAGGGACGGCGAATAGACTCCATTTGTCAGCGGAAGTCTGTGGCAGTGTGCTAGTATCACACTGGGACTATCATGAGTTAATGCAGCCATCTTTGGAAAACACCATCTGCCTTGAGTGGTTGATTTTGTTCGTGGGATTGGGGTCTCACGCCTGCTAGGGCTCCACAGGACTACCTCTATAGCCCCTTGAGTAGGCTTTTATTTTTGCTTTTTGTAGTTCAGGCTAGGCTTGAACTTGTGACCTTGCTTCAGCCTCCCATGTACTTCAAATTGACACAGCCTCTACAGACAAGTCCTAACCCCACAATCCATTGCCTTTCCCACATTATCCCACGAGGCTGTCCCTTCTAGCCCCGCCCCTCCCCTCTGATCCAATTACCCACCTAGTTAATGCAAAGCCACTGTCCTTGACCTCCTCTTCGCTGCTGTCTGGCCACCTACAGCTCTGCAGATCACTGGGTTACTCTGTCCTTTGAAGCTGCTGGTCTCCTGGAGAGCTCTCTGAGCTGGGGCCTGGCTCTTTCATCCACAGAGATTTTAGAGCACCTCTCTAGGGACTTGTAGCACCCTCTATCTCAGGTTACAGAAAACCTGCTTCATTTGCTGCCTTCTCCCAGTTCATGGTTTCGCAAAAAGAAAGTGGCACATATATTACAGAAGGACCAATTCTCACCCAAACCACTTCCCACGCAATGCTTGGATTAATTCCAATTTAATGATTTGTTTTAAAATACTGCTCCAGGTGAGCCAAGCCATACCCTCTTTTTCATCTCTCTGAGGTCCAGCATCTGGCATCATGTTGGGCCTAGTCCCTTACCTTCCTAAACACCACATCACCCTTTATGTAGTAACTCCTTGAAGTTTAAGCAGCACTACTGACTGACCGGTGTGTGGTGTCACTCTTCTGACTTTACAGAAAAGAAAACCAGGGCCCAGAGATAAGAGATACACCTCGAAAGAGCTGAATTCAACATATCTTGTCCCAGAGCCCTCACTTTCTATTATGTGAGGCCACTTCTTTATTTAAGCTTTATTTAAGGCAATGGGTTGACAGGCAGCTTGGTGAGTTAGCCTTTGAGGTCCATTTTCATCCCTAGTTACTGGGTAGTCTTCACTGAGCTACTAATTTCCCAGATGATGAGCATCTTGTATATGAATGGGCAGCAATAACTCAAATAAAAATAAATAAATAAATAAATAAATAAATAAATAAATAAAGGGATCCCTCTGGGCTTGGTGGCATAGGCCTATAATCCCAGCCACTAGGAGGTAAAGGTTGGAGAATAGCAAATCCTAGCCTTACCTAGGCTATAGTGGAAGTTCAAGGCCAGCCCAAGTAACTTAGTGAAACACTGTCTCAAAATAAACAATAGGAAAACAAATACACAAATAAAAACCCTGGAAATTTAGCTTAGCGGTAGGGCACCTGCCAAGCATGCTTGGGGTCCTGTATTCAGTTCCTAGTACCACAATAAACAAACAAACAAACAAACAAATAAAGCAAAAAATAAAGGATTTAATGGGAAAAGGTGATCAATGCCTTAGGCATAGTCAGGGTTCAATAAATGCTAGTCTCTTGCTTGGTCCCACACTACGCGTATCTGCCCCTAATCCTTATGACGAGGACGAGCAGTTCCTACCACTTTGTCCTAAAGCAAAGTGCTTGCAGTGTATGCATGCAGAAGATTGCTCACCCACCCAAGAGACAAGGCAGATCAATGCAAAAATAAGAGCACATTAACTTCCCCCACTCTTAGATAATAGCTCTTAATCTATCTTCGTCTGCTTGATTGGAGGTGTGGGGTTGTTTTGAGATTTCTCAGAGTATATGTGTCAGGGCTTACCCACAGCCCTGTGCAGCTTGCTTTATCTGCAGACTGTAATCTGAGCTCTTTTCTCATATGGAATCCTTCACTCTACCCCCCGGTACCATACAACAAAGTTTTGTGGATCCTCAAAGCCCAAATCACCATCAAAAGAACTGGTTTTTGTGGCTGTTTGGTTGTTTTTGAGACAGGCTCTCTATAAACTTGGTTGGCTAAGAACTTGGTATATAGCCAAAGATAACCTTGACTTCTGATCCTTTTGCCTTGTCTCCCAAGTGCTTGGATTCTAAGCATGTGGGCACTGATGATCAGATCCAGAGCTTTGTGTATGCTAGGCAAGTATCCTACCAACTTAGTCACATCCTAGGCACACACCATGACGTGTGTGTAGAAGTCAGAGAGCAATTTCCAGGAGCTGGTTGTCTCCTATCATGTGAGTCTTAGATAATAGCATATCTGCTAAGCCGGGCGGTGGTGCGCACGCCTTTAGTCCCAGCACTTGGGAGGCAGAGGCAGGTGGATTTCTGAGTTCAAGGCCAGCCTGGTCTACAGAGTGAGTTCCAGGACAGCCAGGGCTATGCAGAGAAACCCTGTCTCAAAAAAAAAAAAAACAAACAAACAAACAAACAAAAAAAACATACCTAGAGCCTTGAACTTTCCGCCTCCACAAGAGTGGGAAATAAATTCTGTTGTTTGTAAATTACCCAGTGTGAGATATTTTGTATAACAGCTCAAATGGACTAAATCTGGGCCTGTGAAGCCCTAAGAACAGTGTTTCATATTTTACAAGATAGAAAACAATTCTCAATGAACTTTGTTTAAATGCTGGAATAGCTTTGGAAGAGTTCACCCTGGTGGGCAAGTTAGTGCTAATTGCACAAGGAGGAAGAAAAGAGCCTCAACTAGTGCCTCATTCCAGTGGGAACACCTTATTAGCTCCACTGAGACCTTAGCCTGATTGGGAATGAAACCTATTATGTGTTAGTTGCCCTACTATGTGTTAGTTGCCCCAGACTTCCACAAAGTCTTTGCAATAGGCAAGCCACTCAATTGAGATTTACATAATAATTTCAAACCTTAATTTTAGGCAACCAAATGACCTGTAAACCACTGCCCTAGGGTGAGTTGTTTATACTGATTTCATTAAAAATAAAAGCACATTAATGGCACCTTTTGTTTTATTGGTATTTAAATTTTTAATTACATTTTATTTATTTAGGGGTAAATGTATTTTTCATTAAAAATTTGTTTATTACATGTGTGTATGTGCACTTGGGGATTCCCCTTCTACCATGTGAGTTCCAGGGGTTTGATTGTCAGGCTTGGTAGCAAGTACCTTTAACCAATAAGCCACCACTCCTGACCTTTTAAAAATGAGAATTTGTGGTGTCCTGTGAACCCATTGTTATTGGCTGAGGTTTGCAATATCAAGGCTAAGAGATTGCACAACTCACCACAAGGCATGCATGGCTCCAAAGTGAACACAAAGAGTTGGCAGGATCCAGCAAGCAAGACGGAGCTTGGGCTGCTGGCCTCTACTCCCATGGCTCAGGCCTTCACCCTATCCAGAGTTGAACAGGGCAATGGTCAGAGTCAGACTCTAGCTCAGCAAGGCTCCAGAACCAATCTGGCTCTAGGTTGGGGCTCACTTACACTTGGGGGCAGGAGTACCCACTATGGGAGCGGGAGGAACTGCAGACCAGATCATGCAATTGTCCAGGCTTGCTGGACTCTGGGCTGGAAGACAATAGTGCTAAATGTCCCTAAAAGATCCCAGGCAGCCAAGAAGCAAGAGAGGCAGCTGTCAACAGGCAGCAGGAGGCAGGAAGGACTTAAGGGAGAGCTGGAGCAGTTCTGGACTCCCAAGCATCTCTGTTCTTTAGGAAGCTTTTAGGAATTATTTCTTACTTAAGGCACACCCACACTCACTCTCATACGTGTGCAGCTGTGTACACACACACACACACACACACTCACACTCACACACAAATAGAATAACACGATTTCCACACTAAATCGGCTTAGTAACATCTAAGTATTTTCTTATACAGATTAACTGTTCTTAATCAAAAAATTCAACAATCTCCAAAAATCTAAATTTTTTTGAGCAATGACTGGTTGCCTTATGTGGTGGGAATGTACGTGCATAAAAAATGTACAGGGGCTGGAGAGATGACTTAGTGGTTAAGAGCACTGGCAGCTCTTCCAGAGGACCCACATTCCATTCCTAGCAACTACATAGTGGCTTACAACTATCTGTAACTCTAGTTGCAGGGGATCTGATGCTCTCTTCTGACCTGTTTGGACACCAGGCATGCAAGTGTTACACAGACACACATGCAAGCAAGGTATCAATACACATAAAATGAAATTGGTTTTGGTTCCAAGAATTTTGGATAAAGGATAGTCAACAACCTTTATTTGCTTCAGTGTTTTTTCCAAGACAAGGTTTCTCTGTGTGGCCCTGGCTGTCCTGGAACTCACTCTGTAGACCAAGCTGGCCTCAAACTAAGAGATCTGCCTGGCTCTGCTTCCCAAGTGCTGGGATTAAATGTGTGGCTCACCATGCCCAGCTCTTTTTAAATTTAAATTTACTTTATTTATTTAGTTAGTGCACATGTGTATCTGTGTATATGCGCCTATGCCATGGTATTCATGTGGAGGTCAGAGGACAACCTGCAAGAGTCAGTTCTCTTTTTTGACCACAAGGGTTCTGGGGACCCAACTAATCTTTTCCAAACAGTTCCACAAACTGGGGACCAAGTCTTCAAGAGCCAATGGTAGTCATTCTCATTCAAACAACCATAATGTACTTAACATTCTTTTAAAGAAAGATTTTACTTTATGTGTATGCATGATTGTCTACATGTATGTTTATGCATCATGTGGGTGCAGATGCCCATGAAGGCCAGAGGAAAGCATTAAACACTTGTGAGTGGAGTTATGGTTGTTTGTGGAATGTTTGATTTATCTTTTCTTTCTTTCTCTCTTTCTTCCTTCTTTCTTTCTTCCTACCTTCTATCCTTCCTTCCTTCCTTTTTTTCCTCCTTTTGTCCTTTCTTTTTTTTCGAGAAAGAGCTAAAGAGTTAGAGCTGAAAAAAGCCTCAGCCATAATAAAAGGTACCACTGGGGATGTTGCATAGTTGACAGAGTACTTGCCTCCCATGCACAAGGCCCTGGGTTCAAGCACCAAGATGAATTAAAACAGACATGGTAAGTAGCACTTAGCTGTAATCCCAGCACTTGGGATGTAGAAGATCACAAGAATTATTGGAAGAGTCTCGTTGATTCATTAGTTGATAAGGCTGACATCAGTTTGCTACCCTGCAACTAGTGTCTAGTTGTCATTGTTTCATGTAGCTAAACAATGAAGAAGAGAGTAAGGCCAATGGTTTGGAGGTAGACAGGTGGTTAACTTTGCACCCAGCATTGTTCTGAATACTGGGAACATACCGGGGACCAAGACACTTTTCTTGTCCTGATGTGTCTGGACCAGGCTCTGGGTTTCTGTCTCACAGTGACCAATGCAGCTTGCTCAAGGCACACACTCCGTAGAACAATTTGCTTCTTCAGGTTTGTGAAATAGTAAAAGCCATAATTCTGCTGGAAAGTTTGAGGACAGGTTATTGTTTGGGGGATGAACACAGGATCACAGTAGACAGTACAGAGCAGAAGTTACAAAGGATGGGAGAGTTTCCCCAGGAGCACGATGAGATCAAGAGATCCTTTTAAGGGGAGAGAGAATATTTTAGAAATCTGATGACAAGGCCTAAGAGTTGGCAGGACCAAGTGACAATGAGTCTTTCAAGTAATGTTAGGATGTTTGAACTTTATTCTGTAGACAGTAGGAAATCACAGTTATTACTTGGAGAAGGATGGTGATAGTTTTGAGTTTAGGAAGAAGTTCTCTGGCAACCATCACATAAAGAAGTTGTGAGATGGGACAAGACAATACTTTCTTCAGGGCTGTTAAAGCACAGGTAATGAGAACCTGCATGGAGGCAAGGCTGAGGGAGGAGGGAAGTGGCCAGAGAGTGACCAGAGAAGCTGGTCACTGGTCAGATGTGACGGGATGGGACAACTGCCTGTCAGTTGGTCATTCCTTCTTCCTTCAGCAAACTGGGTCAATGGTTCTGCATTTCATCCCATAATAAAGATAGCACCAGTGGAGAAGCCAGCACTCTAGGGGAAGTGGCAGGGTCAGTTTTAAAACTCACTGAATTTGAGATCCTTGTGAAATATCCGATGAGACAATGCAGAAGTTCATTTGGATGAGTTCTTTCCTAAGAGAAGAACTCATCCAAATTTTTGTTCGGGGTTTTGTTTTGTTTGGGGTGATGGCCCTGTTCAATCTATTTCCTAGACTCTTCTCCCAGTCTCCCTAGATTCTCCGTCACAGTTTCTGAGCTCCCACGGTTGCTTCTGGCCAAATAGTTGTAATGGATACCCCTGGGTAAAGGTTCTAGAAGGGATATTGTCTTCTTGATAAAAAAGGACAGCTTTCGATGTGTCTTTTGCCCTTGTCCATGCCCTTCTTTCCTCCAGCTGGATCACAGTTGGATGCTCGGACAAGCAGTAGCATCCTGTGCATGGGGCTCAAAGCCTTAGAGTAAGAACAGAAGACTTTCTGCGTTGGGCAGTTGAGGTAGGAACTTGGACCCTCTAGTACTTGAGGAAAAAAAAATTCTTTCTTTAGTTAAGGTGCTGGAACAGTTCTTTCTTTTGCCGTCATTTCCAGCAAAATATAATCTTAATTGGTTCAAGAGCTAAAGCCTTGGAGACAGGAATGTGGTTTAGAGATTGAGATTCAAGCCAGTATGGAGGTGGTAACTGACAACTGCGAGGCAGATGTAAAGAACGGGCACTTAGAGGTATGTGCCTGTAAATGGTACACACCTGCAAACGGTCCTTACGTGTTCAGGGACCGAGAGGGCTGGCTCCTAGTGATGTTGAAAGGAGGTATGCCTGTTCATAGGTCAGGAATCCTTAGGTAATTTTGATATTGTTGACATTTCTATAATCTCATTCGAAATGAAACAATCCATTTGGGGTTATTCAGTGACCCCTTAGCCCCAGGACATTAATTCAATTATTTCATATTCAAGGTGCTTAAGCAAACCTTTGCTGGCTCTGGTCCTGTGTAGTGATTATCTTCCAGCTGGCACATTTGGGGCTCAGGTGCTGATCTGGAAACCCCTGCACTCCTTTGTTTCTCACTAATCGGTGAGCCCTGGATGTCCAGCCTGAAAAGCTGGCAGAAGAACGGCCCAGGGCTGTGGTGCATGATCTGGCCAGCCTTCATCAAGATTATCTCCACAGCCCTTTGACTTGCTTGAATTTTCTTCCCTCCAAACCTAGAAACATACTCTGCCTGTCACACACATTTGATCATTTACCCCTCCCCCCCCTTGTTTTTTCTGGGATACATACAGTAAGAACCTCATTACAGTACATTAGGCCAGAGCTTTCAATCCTCAAGCTAATGATTGTTCTCACCCTGCCCCCACTTCTGCACACAAGCACAGCACTCTAAACGCCTCATTCTGTTTGCCTTTCTCTTGCCCTTTCAAGCCCTTGCATGCTGTTTTCTTGCCCAGAAATGTCTCTCCACACATTCTCTTACAGACTGCCCAATGTATGGTAGCTAGAGTCACTTTCTGTTTTGTCCAGCAGCTGGGAATGGCTAGAGCCCGACTCTCCATCTTGTCCCTCTCCCTTAACCCTTCCTTCAAGTTACTTTCAAAACCTACTGAGTTCTATGTGTTGAGAATCTGGGAAATGTGTGTTTCTTCATCAATGGTGTGGTTCACCTGTTCAAGAGCTTCAGGTCTTGCCCAGGTATGTTGATCTGTCTGCCCTCCCTTAGACAAATGTATCCACATCAATGTTATCTGCCCCTTTTAGCAAATGTACCTACATCAAGCTCTTGCTTAAGATCCTTGGAGCTTCAAATGGAATTGTTCCTGAAGATCTGCCAAGCCTTGTTTCTCCATACCAGCTGGAGAGTGAACTCACCACAGTGCTGGTCCTTAGCCCACAGGCCTCTCGTCAGCTTAGTTCAGCTCAGACCCCCTTCTTCTGAGCTCCTAGAGGACCAGCTAGGCACAGGAGATACAAACATGACCCTCTCATTAGACTGCCTAGGGTCCCAGCTATTATCTAGGTGTCCTAGGGAGACACTTTTAATTCACCAGGTCAGTTTCACCATATGATCAAGGCAATTCTTTATTTATAGGACTGCTATATTTAAAAATTATTTAGGAGCAGAGTGTATTAGGTACTGTGGTTGTTAAAGCCATTTGGATCCATGGGGTAGATAAATCTGCTTTGTCCTTTTCTATTGCCTACAACACTGTCTGATACATGGTGGATGTTTTTTAAGCATTTGTTGCAATACTAGTTTGCTAGCTTACTTGGCTAGGGTGCCTTGTTGCATTTTATTTTGGCAGTTAAAAATACAGAAGTGTTGCTCTCCTACTTTGCCTTCCCACCCCTGAGCTCAAGTCTTGGTTTCTAGTAGACGTCCAATTCATTTTCGCCAGTTCCCATGTAATATGATCTTGTGTGAGTGTTTGTGTATGTGCTGATACATGTGCATGAGTGTGTGTATGCAGGCCAGACGTAAACTTCAGGTGTCATTCGTTTTTCATATGGAGAAACAAAGTAAAACCAGACTATGGAATGGACTTCTTTGTCATTTGGGGAAGTAGTAGTCTGTTTGAAAGCTTTCAAAACTGGAGTTCTTTCTGTTAATTGAAAAGTAAATATAGGAGCTGAAAGCAAGCTTAGTGGTTAAGAGAACTGGCTGCTCTTCCAGAGAACCTGGGTTGGATTTCTAGCGTCCATTTGGCAGCTCACAACTAACTGGTAACTCCAGTTGGAAAATAATGATATCCTCTACTGGTGTCTCCTTGGGGTACAATGCACGTAACAGCAGGCAAAGCACTTATTACACTTATATTTTATTGATTATTCTTTTTTTTTTGAGACAGTGTTTCTCTATGTAGCCTGGCTGTCCTGGAATTCACTCTGTAAGCCCAGCTAGGCTCGAACTCAGAGATCTGCCCTGCCTCTGCCTCCCTGAGTGCTGGGATTAAAGGCGTGAGCCACCACTGTCTGGCTTAACTAATATATATATATATATATAATATTTATATATTAAATATTATATTATTAAAGCAAATACAGATGTACCTTGACTTTCAATGGATCACCTCTGATAAACCTGTTTGAACAGCATCCCATTGTGAATAACGATGCTCACCTCTGGCCCCTCCCCTTCTGTTGTAGCTCATCAGACTCATTTAGAAAATAACAGTTGTATCTCCCTGTTCTGTACTCTTCATTTCGTACTGTGTGGCCAGGCAGAATCTTGCAGGCTGGCTCATGAAGTATGAGAAGCAGTCCCTATTCATGGTGTCATGAGTATAGGATAAGAATGATGGGCCAAAGGCTCTCAGGTCTGAAAGTCAGGGAGGTCTTCAAGGAGCTGAATTTTAAAGAAAAGTGGGGACTCAGCCAAATTCAGGAACTAAGCAGCATCTTCATAGCATGGGGAAAGTTTGATGGCGCCAAACACAAAAGACAACAGGATATATCTATTATTTTTAAGTTTTTACTTATTTTATTGTGCCTGTGTGTGCGTGTGTGAAGACACGTGTGTGATGTTGCCTGTATGGATGTCTGAGGGCAACTTTATGAATCAGTTCTTCCCTTGCATTTTCCATGAGTTCCTGAGATCAGACTCAGTCTGTCAGGCTTGCATGGTAAATGCCTTTAGCCAAACACATTGAAGCCATTTCGCAGACTTTAATAGCCCAGTCTGGAGGTTGAGATGTGTTTCAGTTCTGATGCTGGCAGCAGTAAGAGGCCTGTGGTTGAAAAGGAAGTAAACCTCACTTAAGAAGGCTGAAAACGCTGTGCATAGACACCTAAAGGGAAGCCACAAACTTTTTAGTGCTTTACTCATTGTATACTTTTAAAGGACCCCACACCTATTTTTTTATTGTAACCATTCTGAGTTGTTGTCCCTTTCCTTTGTCTCTACAGGACACTCAGAGTGACGTCCTGGGAATCTCTGGAGCTGCCTGGGACTGTTGTTTCTAGTCTCTCGTTTGAGATCTGTGGTCAGAGTTAGACACTGAGGTGTCTCACTGTGCAAGTTTAATTTTGACAGAGAAAAGTTTCTTCTCATTCTTGCCCCAATTAAAACAGACTGCCCCCACACTAATAGAGGCTTAGTCCCATCCTGACGGAAAATTAGGTGCTGGAAGCCTCCGTTTTTGGTCCCCCAGCACGTCGAGGTTGTCTGAGTTTTTCTCCTCTCCCTCTTCCCTAACTCCTCCCGCTGATTACCTCTCCCACTTCTCCGGATTCCCACCCAGGGCCCTAGAGCTACAAATCATCCCGCGCCCGCCGTCAGGATGGGTCCTGTGCGCCTGCCCCGGGAGCGGTGGGTGGGACTGTGCAGGGGGCGGGACCGCCCGGAGGCTCGGTGGGCGGGGCCTGCCTCTGGGCAGGTTTAGTGACGGCTCTAGCCCCGCCTCTGCCCTTTGGGTAAGGGAGGAGGGAGCCAGAGAGCGCGCGTTGCCTGAGCCGGCCCGAGAGCGGCCGAGCTTAGTGTGGGGCGTCGGCGCGATGGCTCCGGCTGTGGACCGCAAAGGCTATTGGGGCCCCACGACCTCCACATTGGACTGGTGTGAGGAGAACTATGTGGTGACCTTGTTCGTCGCTGAGTTCTGTGAGTGGAGCCTGAGGCGGGGAGCGAGGGCGCGCGCTGAGGGGAGACTTGTGGAGAACGCAGAGGGCGAACCTGGCTGCGAGGGTAGGCTCCAGGCCGGGCCCGGGAGCGGCAGCTGGGCGTGCGCGGCCGTGGGAAGCCGGGGAGCGGACGTGGCCGCCAGTTGTGCCCGGGCTGGCTTCAGGAGGCCTTCAGGTTGGGGACGAAAGGGACGTACGAGCCGCGCCTGGACCTCGAAGGAGAGCATGAGGCGCACCGCAGGGAATAGGAGTTCTTACCTGAGCGCCGCGGCTGCCAGGCCGGGCACGACCCGCCCTGAAGTCGGGACTGAGGATGTCTCTGCCGGGAGGGCCCTGAACGCTAGCCCGACTGCGGCTTCCTGGCCTCAGCCAGCCGGGCACGGAGAAGGGGACTCTTACTAGCTTCATTCTCCCCCAATCTGGGAAACTCTTCAGGGGCCTTCCTTCCCTCCATCTCTCCGTTAGACCAGTCTCACTTCCAGGAGACAGTTACCGTTTCTCAATGCTCGAACCTCCCGCCCCATTCTCACTCCTGTTTCCACCCCAACCCGGTGCCTTCAAGTACTAGAGATCTCTGTTCATCTTGCACCAGAAGGGAAGCCAGAGTACCTTCCTTCCCCAGGCGCTCTCCCAAAAGACTTTAGCTCTCCTTGCTTTCCCTCTGTATCTAGCTTATCAGACTTTCTAGGGGTCAGTGGTCATCTGAGGACACTTATTTCCATGAAAGCACTTTTAGAGTTCACGATTTGCTGTTGCTGGACCAGAATTACAGGCCAGATTTGAGTTTTCTCGGTATGTGTTGGGTGTGTGTGTGTGTGTGTGTTCCACATGATTATTCCAATCAGGCAAGAAAGAAATCAGCCACTTCTTTCATTCACTTTGGTTAGCATTTGAGAACAGGGTGATTTGATCGTCCTTTTTTGGTTTCTGGCAAGGAGCAGAAAATAGTCTTTGGTTGCTACTGCCTTCTTTTGAATGGACCACTTTATTAGGCCGTGAGGCAAAACTCTTAGCTCTTAGTTCTGTTCTTGAGTCCTGGAGGACGAGTTTCATGCCAGATGATCCCACAGAAAGTCTTGCAGTTCTTCAGGACGTTAGTCCCATGCCCTTGAGACCATGATTTAGATTGAGCATCAGAACCACCAGGTTAAATTTATAGTTTTTATATAGTAAAGGAGAAAATGGGCAAAGGAGATCATTTATAGGGTAATTACTTGGCAACCCAAACATTGGCAAGGAAGCACTTTGCCTGTTCGTTTTTACAGTTTTGGCAGAGTACGAGGTCTGACCACCAGGGGACTTTTTTTTTTTTTTTTTTTGGTTTTTTCGAGTACAGGTTCTCTGTGTAGCCTGGCCATCCTGGAACTCTCTGAGACCAGGTGCCTCGAACTCAGAAATCGCCTGCCTCTGCTCCCAGTGCTGGATTAAAGGCTGCGCCACCACCGCCCGGCACCAGGGAGACTTAAAATCATGTTCTTTGAGCTGGAAGTGTGTAGCTCTTTATTTTTACTCTTAGGGGTCTTCAAATATTGGATGGGCTTGGAGTTCATTCACTTTCTCTAGATGGTAGAATTAGGTGCAGTGGGTAGAAGAAAATAACTGCAAGGGGAAAGATTTTTGTTTCAACATAAGACAAAACTTTCTAAGTAGCGATACTGGTATGGGACAAATTGGCATGGGTAAGGGAGCAAGAGTGGTTTGTCACTGAAAGTGCTAAAATAGGTATCACTCATTTAAGTCATTTATTTTGGGAGGAATCGTATAGTAAAGGTACTAGCCTTTTGCAATTTTACTAATCGACAATTGTAATAAAGACTTTTGGTTTAGAACCAAGGTTTTAGATTAGAATCAAAAGAGAAAACTGGCAGTTAGTCATGTGAGAACAGTTGAACTGTGAGAGAGGAAGATACTAGTGTTTTGGCAAAAAGCTCTGAGAAATGGGAAATGGTTTACTTCTTCATGTCCTCAGAAAAGGAAACTGAGTAGACTGTAGGAAGGTTTTGACATAGCAATCAAGGGGGTGAAGAGGGTAAATGAATGTGTTGGCAACCTTTTGTGTACTCCCTTGGGAGAAGATGACCTGAAGGAAGTTGAGTCAGATTGTCTGACCCTATAACATAGTGATGGATATATATCATTATTTGAAGTGTGAGAATTTGTCCTTTGAATAGTATCCAGATTTAAAAAGCTGAGTGTGTTAGCACATGCCTATAATTCTAGCACTTAGGGGGTGGAAGCAGTAAAACAGGAGTTCTAGAGCAGACTCTGCTCTGTGAAACACTTTCTCAACAAAACAAAACAAAATAAGCAAGCAAGCAAAAGCTGATTAATAATATCGTGTATTCCTGACAAGTGTAGTTCTATCACGTTTACATTAGTGAGTTTTAATGATAATATTTTCAAGGATAGCAATAGTTATTATCTAACTACTCACTAAGTATCCATAGTTTGATATGTTTATATCTCTTTTGAGTTTTACAGTAATTCTATGAAGAAGGTATTATTATATCCATTTCACAGACTAAAAACTTGAAATGTTTGTTAATTTTTAATTTTTAGCTTGATTTATTTTGAGAAAGGTCTCTCTAGCCCATATGCTCCAGGGGTTCAATGTGTAGGCTGGGCTGACCTCAAACTTTTGATACTCTCTGTCTTAGCATTCCAAGAGTGAGACTCAATTCCTGGAAGGAGTGTATATTTCTTATATTTTTGCTTATAAGCCTAGCCTTCAATGACTGAACCATCTCTCTAGCCCAGGAGCATATTTTTTAAAAAATAATTTATCTAAGCTTGCAGTAAGTTGTATTGAAACAGTATTCAAGTTGAGATTGCATTCTAAATCTATTATGCCCTTTTGATTCTCCATCAGGTTTTTTTTTTTGTTGTTGTTGTTTTTGTTTTTGTTTTTGCTCTTGCATTCAAGGGAGAATGGACATGAAATCCTATATTATCAGAAAAGACAAACTGGGCTACCATTCAAGTTACTCAACCATCTTTTGCCATTCAGTGTGTGCATTTTGACTAATAATTGAGCTTGAGGATGTGTTTGTGTGTGTGTGTGTGTGTGTGTGTGTGTGTGTGTGTGTGTGTATGGCAGTGGTAACTCTCAGTCCTGACAAGCTATCTTTTAAATATCAGCCCATAATGATTAGAACTTTTTATTTGAAAAGATTGTAAGGACCAGGAAAAAGGATAGAGACTCTCCCAGGACCCAGCTCCTGGGCTAGAGAGATGGTTCAGCCATTGAAGGCTAGGCTTATAAGCAAAAATATAAGAAATATACACTCCTTCCAGGGATGACTTTAGCCGAAATGTGCAGAGAAGGGGGAGATAGAACCCGTAGAGAACACCTTCAGTAGACAGGCACAGCCCCGGATGAGGGATGGGGCCACCCACACATCTCAAAGTTTATAACCCAGAAATGTTCCTGTCCAAAGGAAGAACAGGGACAAAAAATGGAACAGAGACTGAAGGAAGGCCAACCAGGGACTGCCCCACCTTGGGATCCATCTTGTCTGCAGACACCAGACCCAACACTGTTGCCGTGGTCAAGAAGTGCTTGCAGAAAGGAACCTGGTGTGGTAGTGCCTTGGGAGGTCTGGTCAGCAACTGACCAATGCAGATGTCGATGCTTGGAGCCAACCATCAAACTGAACTCAGGGAACCTGGTGGGGGAGCTAGTGGAAGGACTGGAGGAGCAGAGGGGGATTGCAACCCCATTGGAAGAGCAACATAGGCTGGCCTGACCACCCAGTTCTCCCAGAGACTAGACCACCAACCAAGGAGTGTACCTGGAGGGATCCATGGCTCCAGAAACATGTAGCTGCAGATGGCCTTGCCTAACAGCAATGAGATGGGAGGCCCTTGGTCCCTGGGAGGTTTGATGCCCCAGCGTAGGGAAAAGATGGGAAAGTGTGGGTGGGTGGGGGGAGCACCCTCATACAGGCAAAGGGGAGGGTAGAGGGTGAATGTGGGATGGGGTTTAGTGGAGGGGTAACCGGGAAGTGGGATATCATTTGAGATGTAAATGAATGGAATGATTAATAAAGAAGAAAAAAGAATAAAAAAGAAATAACAAACCCCTCAATGTGCCAAAAGTTGTAGGGATAAGTGGTTCCTGTTTTATATGAGACTATACAAATAACAGTGCAAGCTAGAACTGGGCAAAAGATACTTTGTTTATGTGGTAGAAGGAGTGTGCATGTACCACATTGTATGAGGACTGGAAGATGAGTTGCCTAAGTCA
Source organism: Mastomys natalensis (assembly GCA_021653895.1). Taxonomy (NCBI): domain Eukaryota; kingdom Metazoa; phylum Chordata; class Mammalia; order Rodentia; family Muridae; genus Mastomys; species Mastomys natalensis. Next base: position 916,188 of record JAJTUV010000480.1, read on the forward strand.
GCTCTTCCTTCCACCACATGGGTTCCAGGGACCAAACTCAGTTTATCAGGCTTGGTGGCCCAAAGCAATCTTATAATCAATAGTTGAAAAGTTATAGTTGTTTTGTAAACTTTAAAAGCTTTTATTAAACAGGATTGGCAAGATAGGTCTCTTACCTGCTGCCAACCTTGATGACCTGAGTTTAATTCCCTAAACATACAAGGTGGGCGAGAAACTGACTCCCACAAGTAGTCCCCTGACCTCTCCACTTGCTCCTCTGCTGCCACACACACGCACACACGAATGTATTTCTTGTGCATTGACAAATCCTTTCTGAGTTTGGATAATCTTTTAGTATTTTATTCTTTGCACTTTCCGTATTGTGAAATATCTCCAAGACTTCCTTTAGTTAGAATTGACTTAGGGTTTTTGTTTGTGTGTTTGTTTGTTTTTTGTTGGTCAGTATCATTCTTCTGGGTTATCTTCACTCTTTTTCTCCACAACTGTTGTGTTCTTTAGGTTGATAAGTTTGCCTTAACTAAGTTCCTTAGGCAGTACATCTTTAGCCTCTTAAATGATAGCAGCATCAATATTTCCATGGTTTTCTGTTTCTCTTGTATCTCTGTTTACATTTGTTTGGTTGGACTTTCTATCAAGTGAAGTTTGTTGTTTGCTCTTTTCTCATTATTGGTCAGTTATTCAATGACTTTGAAAGTGACCAACTTTGAAAGAATTGACTTAGTTGGTTACACACAAAAAATATTTATGTAGTTATATGTAGGTTGAAGATTTAGCAGTGAGGATTGTAGTATATTTAGTTGGATTGGCTTTATTTAACTAAATTCTGTCAAACTAAAATATGTACATATTGGAGCTCTGCTTGCTAAGTGAAGATTGTCTGTGTATTAATAATTTTCAAACATTCCTATTAAGAAGGTGATGCTACTCTACTTTAAAAAGAGAAATTAGGTCTGAAAGAAGTTACTGCTTCAGTTTACCACATTACAGAAGTGGCATTTCAAGTACTAGTAGTTTAATGGAAGAAATATTGCCTAAAGGAAGAGGAGAGTTCTAAGCTTTTTATTGACTTAGAGAAGAAATTACTCAGTCAAAAATTATTTAGGGATCTAGGTGTAGTGGCTCATGCTTATAATTCCAGGACTTGGGAAGTAGAGACAGGTGAGTCAGAAGTGCAAGGCTATTCTTAGTTAGCTAGTTTGAAGCCACCCTAGGCATTGTGAGACCCTGCCTTTAATTTTTTTTGTCATTTAGTAAATATTTATTGAGCTCTTTAGTCATTGTCTCAGATTGTAAAACAGTTATGTATAGGCAGCCTCTCTGTCCATATAGTTGAAAAGGCCGCCAGTAGGATATTTTCCCCCCAAGACTAGAGATTGAACCTAGGAACTGCATGCATGCTGAGCTGTATCTATGTATTTATACTTAAATGTCTACATTTCTATGTGTTGTTTTTCTGTCTCTCTATAAATGTGTGTGTAATATATGTATGTATGTATGTATGTATGTATGTATGTACTATCTATCTATCTATCTATCTATCTATCTATCTATCTATCCATCCATCCATCCATCCATCCATACACTGAACTAGAGCTCAACTATCTGTTTTTTATTTTGTGACGGAATCTCACTAATTTGCCCTAGCTAGCCTTGAAGTCACTATGTGTAGTTCAGATAGGCCTTGAACTTACTTATTGCCTTAGCCTTCAGAGTAGCTATGATTGCAGGCTTGAGATACCAGGCCTATTTACACTGCTCCTTTCAAGTGAAATTCACTTTAAAAATGTACTTGATAGAAGAATGTATAAGAATTTACATTTTATAGAAGTTATATTTCAGAAAGCTAAAGAATATTTTAAATTCTTAGTTATGGCTTTCATCTGTCAGAGGAATATGATTGGCCGCACCTTTACTGATGGAAAGAATGATTGGCACCCTTCATCTCCCTTTTGTTCTGGAGTTGGGATGGTATGAGCTAAGTATTGTGTTTCCTAATGGATTTGTTGCCACTCTAGATTTCTATTTATAGGACCCACAGAAGGAAGTAGGCAGCCCTCAGTCTCCATGGCTGTTATAAGATTTGCTTAAATGGGAGAAAGGTGTTTGTTTCCTTTCCTATGTAGCTCAGCATGAAAAGCTTTAACTAGATGTCTGTCATGCATCTGTCACTAGGGTATCATATTTCTTACTTTTTTTCCCCTTTTCTTTTCTCAGGCCTTTTCGATTTTTCTTGAAATATATGAGTATTCATTAGGAGTCTTTTAGTCCTGGATATCTGTGGGTTGGCAGATGTGACATTCCTGACACCTTAAAGAAGATCATTCTTTTGTTAAACATTTATTTATTTATTTACTTACTGACTTATTGTGTATGTGTGTATATGCATGTGACCATCAAAGGACACCTTTTTCTACCACCTGGGGCTTGGTGATGAACTTAGGTCCTCACATTTGATGACAGGTGCCTTTACCTACTGAGCCATTTTGCGTGTCTCAAGGTAATTCTTTACCTATGGAAAAGCAGATAGGCAGTACTGTATCCAACTTACAGCTCAAAAGCACCATAAGTCAGCTGAAAAAGGAAGGACAAATGAAAGACCAAATTTAGTGTACAAAAAGATTTAAGTTTAATATATCCAACTCAGAGATTGCAAATAAATGATTTTGGGTGTTGAGATGGATATATTTATGGATGCACTGAAACAGAGTGAAATGTTACCAACATAAACCTGAAACAGATTTATAGATGTAGATGTGCCTAACTTTTGACACTGCAACACACCAGCATTGCGTTGGCATCCACAAAGTTTATTTTTGAGAAACACACAGTTGAGTTAAAAAAAAATAGCACAAAACCAAAAAACCCACTGTCAATGTTTTCAGCAAATTTACAATTTTGTGTTGGGATACAGACATTTTAGAACTCAACAAAATGACAGAGCCAGAAAAGAGACAGCAAGAATCATTATGGTAACGTGAAAATCTTGAGAGTTTTACAGTGGAGAAAGCAACAGGATAAAAGAGGCCAGTACACTAGAGTCTGGAACTTTGCTCCAGTTTAGGCTTGTGACCATGATAAATCACTTATTCTTTGTATCATTTTATTTTCTATAAAATGTCTCTTTGAACCAGGACTTCAGGTATGTGAGATAAGCACTTTATATCTTGGTTGTTTTATCTGGTTTATTTTATTTTATATGTATTGGTGTTTTGCCTGCATTGTATATCAGTGTACCACTTGCATACTTAATGTACAACAAGGCCAGAGGACAACATCTGCACCTAGAGTTATAGAGTTGTAAGCCTCTGTGTAAGTGCTGGGAATTGAACTTGGGTCTTCTGGAAGAGCAGCCAGTAGTACCCTTAACCACTGAGCCATCTCTCTAGTTTTTTAACCAGTCTCTGTGTGTGTGCGGCACGGGAAGGAGAGGGAGAGGGGAGGGGGGGAGGGGGAGGGAGAGGGAGGATTTCAAATATGCCTATGCTCTACTTTAACATTTTATTGTAGTTTTATAATGTATTTATTCATTTACTGATTCTTCTCTCTATCACTTTATTTTTTGACACATTTCAGAGTAAATTGCAGACAATCATACATTTTCCCTAAAAACTTTCACAGTTGTTTCATTATATAATGTTGAACTTGTTACGTGTTTTTATTTTTGTATAAAGTCCTCATTCAATGGAATGCGTAAATATTAAACTAGTATTTGCTGAGAAATAAATACACCAGTGTAATAGCCCTTGTCAAGATAATGCAGCTTTGGGTTGGGGATGTAGCTCTGTAGTACAATGGATGCTTAGCATGTCTGAAGTTCTAGAAGCCTTATATTTTTTTCCAGCAAGTGTGGGGGCAGGGGAGAGGAAGAGAAAGAGAGAGACAGGGAGCTTTGCTTGCCATGAACCTCATGCCCCTTCTGTGTTATAGTCACCTCCTCCTCCTTCCTCTCCAGTGTAGCCATTGTTCTGATTTTTCCCCCTCCCATAAGGAAGATTTGCCTGTTCTGGAACTGCATGTAAGTAGAATGAATCATCTAGTATTTACTGTTTGATGTAAGACTTCTTTTGTTCAGCAGAATGTTTTTGAGATTCATCTGTGTTGCTATGTATTGGTAGTTTACTATAAATGAAACAGACCCATTTTCCTGCTTGGGTGGCCATCTGTTTTTGGATTTTGATAATTATCATAGAACTGCTGTGAACATTCTTGAACAAGTCTTTTTGTGTACATAGACATTTTCTGTTGTTTTGTTATTATTTATTTACTATTTTCATATGGTCTTGCTGTGTAGCCTGGCTGAATTTCTATTTAGCCCTCACTGACTTGAAATTGTGGCAGTCTTCTTTCCTTAGCCTCCTAAGTGCTGGCGTGCAGGCTGTGTCACCACACCTGCCTAATAGATGCATCTTTTTATTTTTCATAGGTAAATTCTTTCAATTGGAATATTTAAAGGACATAAAGCAAATATATATTTTCTTACATTAGAAACTACCAGGCTTTCTTTTTTTAGACAGTATCTGGCTATGTAACCCAGGCTAGCCTTCAACTTTTTATGCCGCCCACACTGGCCTTCCTGACTACTGGGAATACAAGCATGTACCACCTTGCCTGACTTACACATACATCATCTGGTCCACATTGTTGTCAGTCTTTTGCTTCAGTTAATTTCATTTTAATCATTTTGGTGAACATATAATCGTATGTCATGTTATCTAGTTTATTCATTCTTAGGTATTCAATCTTTTCCACTCCTCCTGCCCCTTATCCACACTACTCTTTTCAGAACTGGTATTTACATATACCTTATACATCTGTGTCCCTTTCATTGTTCATATTGTTCTAAGAGAGACAATAATAATTATCTTTTGAAAAATTGAAGTTTGGATTGGTTATTCAGCAATAAGTAACTGAAAATAGTGTTTGTAGTTTAGTTTTGAGTAATTTTGATTTCCTATTGTGTAAACTTGGTATCCAAATTATACTATGACTTTTTCCCCCTTCCCATCTCACCCCAAGGATTTTATTTATTTATTATATGTAAGTGCACTGTAGCTGTCTTCAGACACCTCATAAGAGGGCATCAGATCTCATTACGAATGGTTGTGAGTCACCTTGTGGTTGCTGGGATTTGAACTCATGACCTCTGGAAGAGCAGTCAATGCTCTTAACCTGAGCCATCTCCCAGCCCCTATACTATAACTTTTAATCTTAGAAGATGAGACTAAAAACTAAGAACAAAGTTTAGCACTTTCATAAGCTGTTTATCTTCTTAGAATTTTAAAGCATCCTTTTAGTGATCTCTATAATATATGCATAATAATCAAAAGAGCTATTTTACCCACTGAAAGTGAGTAAGTAGCTTAAAGTTGAAATAATTTGTTTGTGGAACTGGGAACAATTGTTGACAATTGTTGACTCATCCTAGAGGTGAACTGTTAGCTCTTAGATAAGTTTTCTAATTTCTCACAACAGATTGCTTTTAACAGCAGTGACTGGGTAGATTAGCAGAGCAGAGCAGAATTCCAGATTTAGACATAGTAAACTTGTGGTATTAGCATTGACTGTGTAAACACTTAACTTAAGCTTGAACAATTAACTCTTTACCTCTATGACATGTCATCTCTTTCCTCTGATAATAACTAAGTCCTGAAGTCTGCTTTCTTTGATACTAGTGTAATCACCCAGCTTTTTTTTTTTGTTCTTCATAGTTGGCCTGGGGTACATTCTAAGCAAATTCTCTATCACTAAACTACATACATTCCACATAAAAGTTCTTTTTAGTTATTAACACACAGTCACACTCATTAAATTGCCCAGGCTAGCCTTGAACTCATCTTGTCACCTAGGCAGTTCTTGAATTTTCTACCCTCCTGTCTTAGCTGCCCAAGTAGTTGGGGTTACAAGCCTATACCCCAAGCCCTGCTACACACATTGTTTTTTCCAACTATGTATGTATGTATGTTATATGTATGTATGTATGTATGTATACATACCTCTAACAAGGTCAATATGAATCAGCTCTCTTGCTTTTCTATGCTAGTTAATGGTAACTTTTAAAATTTCATATACCTGTAAATAGGTAGTTCCTTAAGTATACCAGGTAATCCCTGACCTAGTGCTCATTCCTGAAATGGTCCAAGGCCTCAGTGTTATTCCAGTATGAGCATTGCATCTCACCCTTCTGTGGTACCAAAACAGGCAACTCATGCCCTTCCCCTTACTCTTGGGACAGTTATAACCTGGTTACCATATTGGTTTTAAATTTCCTTTTGTGTCACATTCCTCAGAAGTATCTTGAGTTTTAATATTGTTTAATAATATATTCACTAAGCCAAGTGCTGGCACATACCTTTAATCTCAGCATTGGGGAGGCAGGAGCAGGCAGACTGGCCTCTGTGAGTTTGAGGCCAGCCTGGTTTACATAAGTCATTAGCCAGAGCTATATAGACTACATTAATGAGGTCTATATAGTGATACCCTGTCTTGAGAACAAAAACAAAACAAAGAATATATTTATTGAAAATTTCCAACATGTTTGCATATTTGTAGTGCAAGGATTTTTGGGATGTCTGCATATTGCTGATAGCTATTTTCTGTTAGCCAAGAATGTATATATTTTAAAACTAGCAGTTTTATTGCATGTAGACAGATTGATAGATATATGAGATAAGAAAGTCATCTAGGTAGTAGTTTACTGGGTTGCAACCATATAACTTTGTTAGTCTGCTGGTTTTTCTAAATTATTCAGAAAAGCATATTTTTTTTCTTTTCTTCTTTCTATCTTTTTTCCAAGCATGCTTTGAGCTTCCCCAACCTTTTGGGCTTCCTTACTCTCTATAAAGCTATCCTTTCTGTCATGTGTTTGACCTTCATGCCAACTTAAACTGCATGGTTTTATTTTTCTTCTCACCTTTAATCTTTTCCTCTAGACAGCTTCTGAGATTTACAGGTTGCCTGCTCTGAGGGCTTTTCTTTTAAACCCTAATGACATTATTCCTGAGCTTAAAGAATAACCATCTAAGCAGTATTGGCATAATAGGAATGTGGTGTTGAGGTATAACTACCATTTGCTTCCTTCTAATGTTCTCAGTTTTGTAAACACTTGTACTTTATGTGGTACTACTGTTACTTTCTTAAACAGAGCACAGCTTCATTGCTTTGTGTACTTGTTTAAGTGGTCCTTTCTATTGGTATGTCCCGGCCTTATCCTGCCTATCTTCTCTACTTGATTAATTCAGACATATTTTGATTTTTTTCTAAATTTACAATTATTTTAGTTTTTTTAAAAACTTTTCATTTGGGACTGGAGAGATGGCTCAGTGGTTAAGAGCACTGGCTGCTCTTTCAGAGGTCCTGAGTTCAATTCCCAGCACCCACAAGGTGGCCTATAACGGGATCTGATGCCTCTTCTGGCATGCAGGTGCACATGCAGCAGAGCACTCATACATAAAATAAATAAATAAGATTTTAAAAAGTTTTGATTTCTAGAGGATTAAGTTTTTCTAAGTCTCAGTGTTGGTAATCATCTTTTTCTTTTGTGCTTGCTTTTTGTTGTGACCTTTTATTTCTTTAAACATTATAAAATGCTCACATTTTAAATTTTCTCATCTTTTTGTAATTCTTCACTTGTTTTGCTGATGCCATTTTTTCTAAACTTTTTTCCGTGTGTGTGTGTGTGTGTGTGTGTGTGTGTGTGTGTGTGTGTGTGTTTAGTGTGAGTATATACCACATGACTTCTGGTTCCGGTGGAGGCCAGGAGGTGTTGGATCCCCTGGAGCTGGAGTTTACAGGCAGTTTTGAGCTACCCAATATGGGTGCTAGGAATCAAAATTAGATCTTCTGGAAGAGCAGCCTGTGTTCTTAACAGCTGAGCCATCACTCCAGCCCCTATTTGGCTGATTCTTTTGTTTAGTTTACGTATGTTGCTTTGCAGTGTTATACAGTAGATATTTTTTCTCCCACTGACGTCATACGCTGAGGTGTAAACTTAAAAAATGTAAAAAGGATAAATAGCAAAAAGGGGAAATGATTCTTTTGCCTGCTTTTTTATTAAATAGATTAATTTTGTTTTGTGTGTGAGTGTTTGCCTACATGTATGTCTGTGTAACACTCTGTGCTTGATGACCATGGAGGTCAAAAGAAGGCATCAGATTCCCTGGAACTGGAGTTATAAATGGTTGTGAACCACCATGTAGGTGCTGGGAACCAACCTGAGTCTTCTTCAAGAGCAACAAGTACTCTTAACCCCTGAGCCGTTTCTCCAGCCTCAATAAATGATTCTTTATAGCAGTGAAGAATTCTTTAACAGTAGCATTTTTTAAAATTATAAAGCATACAAGTAAATACATTTTAGAAGTGTAGATAAGTTCAGGATCACATATGTTTTGCTTGCCCTATACAATTATTAGTAGACAGTAACACTTGTTATTTGAAGCTTCTGTATTTTCATTTCTTTTTTTTTAAATCTAGTATGATACAAAGAACATAGTTTGTCTTTGATATGAGGTTAAATCCAGATTTCCAGTCTAACAGCAAAACAACATGGAACAATCTATATACTTTCTGTGGGGATCAAGTTCTCTGATAAATAAAATAAGGATAATAACTCCCAACCCACAGATGGCATTTATATCTAACGATGTCATATAAATCAGTTACTGTTGTGATTCCAAAAATATAAAACAACGGTTTCTGTTTCTTTTGTTTTAAGCTAACAGGCTTTTTTTAAAAATCTAATTTATTTCAAGCAAAATGTGAAATTCAGTATTTAGTTTATAACTTAATGGGATGACCATGGAAATATTTATTATGTGTGTTTGATACTGTCGCTTTACTTGGACCACAAAGAAACTTTCTGTTTGGTACCATGTCTCACTTGACTTGGCCAACCCATTCTGTTTTCTTTGTTTTTCTGTCAAACAGTTGTCCCAGACCTTAAGCTGACACTTGGGCAATGAATGAATACCTTAGGAGAAAAATATCTTGTTCCAGTGAAAGTTGGTCCAGAAATTCTGATAGAAGTAGTTTATTTGAGAGATTTTAGAATTAAAAAAAAAACAAAACAAAACTTACATTTATAGTTTTTCAGGTTTTTCTCTAGTACTTAGGACTTAGTTAAATAAATTCATAATCCTATATTTTTACTTAGTACTCTTTTAAAATTAGTACTTAGCTGCTTATACTGTTGAAGACTGAAACATTGCTACACATAAACAACCAGTTACATATTTTCAAAGGAACTCCACAGCTTATTTTCTATATAATTATATCTAAATATAATTATTTGGTTTTGTTATTCATATTCACAAGGAAGCTGACTAAAAAAATTATTTCATTTGTTGCATAACTTGAAAAATGTCTGAAATATATTTACTATTACTAGACTGGTAATGATACTTAATTGAATAATTTATAATAAAAATTTATAGTCATCAATTATGAAGAGGTTCAAATCTGTACTAAAACATTTAAGTAACATTTTATTTTAAAATTCTAAATTAATAGGATTTCTAAATGAAGTAAAGGATTACTGAATTTTTTATTTTCTAGATTAACAACTATATACACGTACACAAAATCCAGAACAACATAAGAAAAAATAGTTCATAAAATGGAATTAGAATAGATATCTCAAGATAAGAAATATGTATATATATATGTATATTTGTTTGTACACATGAATGCAGTGCTTGCCAGAGACTAGAAGAAGGCATTAGGTGCTCTGGAGCTGAAGTTACAGGTGGTTGTTAGCCACCTGACATGGTTTTAGAAACCAAATTCAGGTCCTTTGCAAGAGCAATACAGTTTCTTAACAACCGCTGAGCCATCTCTCCAGTTCTAAGAATAGAAATTTTATAATCAGTATCCTTGTATGTGAATACTGTCTTTTCCTTGAGGTATTTTTGTTTGTTTTTTGAGACAGGGTTTCTCTGTGTAGCCCTGGGTATCCTGGATGGATCTTGGTCTGTAGACTAGGCTGGCTAGTCTTGAACTTAAGAAATTTACCTGCTTCTGCCTCCTGAGTGCTGAGATTAAAGGCATGCGCCACCTTACCTTTCTGAGATATTTTATATAAGACAAATTGCTTAATTTTTCTTTAGCTGACATACTGGATTATCAATTATCTTATAGGCTTAGATAAGTAATGACTTCCATAGACCCTAAAGTAGCATATAAATGTTGGTTAATGGTTTAAAACTTTTCTATAAATTCAGAGTATGGTTTTATACTTTGGAGGCAAAGGCAGATGGATATTTGGGAAGTTGCAGACTAGCCCCTGGTCTACATAGTCAGACCCTGTCTTTAAAAAAGTCTTTACTATCTTTGAAATTCAAATTATCTTCCTTTTTGCTTATGAACTGCAAAGTTATTTATTTTCTTCTCAAAAATGTCTGTTTTACCAAAAACATTACTCAGTGCAATGTCTAAACCCTGTACTTATAGAATGAAGGGATTAAGATATTTAATCTCTTAGCACCATCGTATATTGTTATTAAAAACTACTCATTACCATAGAGGGGTTACCTTAAACCCACAAGAGTTATTGTGGCTATATCATAGGTATGTAATTGTTTCAGATTTGGAAGCAGTGCAATACAATCAATAAACTTAGTCTTAGGGTTGAATCTACATCTGCATTTTCATTAGTTGAACAACCATGGACAAGTCATTTTTTTCTTTTGATCTTTAGTGTCTTTACTAATTGAATACTCTCATACATTTATCAACTTATAGAATTGCTTTGGGAAGTGAGTATCAGTGGCCATGAATATATTTAGTATAAACTAGGAAATAGCATAAGATTTAGATATTTTTGTTTTATATGAATATGAACTGGCTACATGGCCTACTTTTACATTTGTGAAAATTATAGAAAATATTATTGTAAAGATTTCACAAGGTTGGGTATCTGAAAGGACTCATTCGTCTTCATAAACCATATTCACCATAGAGTTTTATTTAAAGGAGCATGAGAGGGCATAGCAAAAGAAAGGTCAGGCAGACATTGAAACTGTGGGAGATATCAAAGGCTCCTAATTTATGCACAGATTTGCTTATTTCTGAATTGAACCAGTGGGATTTGGGTTCTAAATTTAGTTTGTAGGAGAGTTCAAGGTTGAAATTCTCAGTGGGCTGTATTGTGTTGCTACTCATGTAGTACATAATGATTTTTTTAAAAAATTTATGCCCTAGTATTTTCAATACTTTATTCTTACATATTCAAAACTATATTTGAATAACTTAGTATAAGATATGGAAAAGGGATTGAGCTTAATTTTTCTCAAGATGATTTTAGTCCAGTTACCTTTTACCATTTGCTAAACCCAACATTATTTTATACTACATTCCAAATGTACTAGGGTAAGTGTCTGGACTTTCCAGTATCTTATTGAATTCTCTTGTTTTCCCATCATATTATTTTGATGATATATGTGTGTTCATATGCACTCACATGTATATGCATTTGGTTGGGCTCAAACTTAGGACATTATGCTTGCCATACAAGTGTTATACCATTGAGCAATGTCTGCTGCCCTGTTTTAATTTTTATATATAACTTCCTAATTGCTTCAACTGTGCTTCTCTCTATATCCATTCCCAAATTTTCTGTCACCAGCAAAAAACTCTGTAGAACTGCAGATAGTTAAAAAGACTTTGTATTTTTATTGAGGGTCAGGAGTAGAGAACATAATTTTATTAGACTTTTTTGGAACCAGGAAAGGAAAAATGAGAATGGTATGGTTTAAATATGTTTTATGCCCTCTAAAATTTATGTTGAAATTTAATTCTCAATGTAGCATCATTGTGACTTGAGACTTTTTGGAAGTCATTAGGTCATTAGGTCTTAAGCTCATGCTTAAGAGTGAGCCTGACATATCCCTTATTTTTATGTACATCACTTTCCTTCATCCTCCAGGTTATGATGCAACATGAAACTCTTTCAATCTTGAATTTCTCTGCCTCCAGAACATTGAAGTAAATAAGTTCTCCAGTCTCTAGTGTTTTGTTATTACAACAAACCATGTGTTAAGACAGGAAGAAAAATAGACTAGGGCTAAGGAAAGGGGCATTTCGTCAGGACACTAGTTTGGGATGACTTTTATTCTTCCTGTATAAATGTAGGAAAGTCAGTTGGTATGGGGTCTCTATCCTCTCATTTGTAATACAGGAAAGTGATTAGGTTAATGCTCCTTAAATTTTTCTGCTGAAGCACTTATATAGAGAGAAAAGTGAAAACAAGTGTTTGTGTCTGAAGTTGTAGCTGTCCACAGCCTGCCATTAGATAAAACAAAACAAAACAAAAAAAAAAACCAACCCCACCAAAGGGTTGTTTTGTGTGTGTGTCTGCCTTGTTGATTATACCATTGAACATTGTAGTAAAAATTGGAAACAAGCTTAATGTTGATTACTGGAAAATTGTGTAAATAAATTATGATGTAGCCTTCTACTGAAGTACTGTATAGTCAGTAAAATGAAATAAAATGAATATTTGAAGACCTGCTCGGGGCTTTGGTTCATGTTCATCTTTATATTTGCATTTTTTCATATTACTAAACAGCCATAGTTATCAACTGAGATATGGGGGAAACCCTAGAGTTGTATAGTATAAAAAGTTCTTGTATCTGGAGCCATTTGTGAATCCTTTTTCTACCACTAATTTTTAATTCTGCTCTTTTAAATTTCTGATTGTATAAGAAAGAGAATGAAAGAGACTTTGTAAAGAGATAATTGTTTTCAAGTGTTTGAATTCCTCATTTGTATCACCTATTGGATTGTTACTGTCATCTAAAAGCTCAAGCTTCCGAGCTACACTAGGAATTTTCATGACTTTTTTTTTTGTCCTCTATTATGATTAATGACCTGCAAAAGCATTATAGAATCCCCTGCTTTCTACTGGTCCAACTGAATTATTATTTTTTTCAAATGCTAAGGATTAAACCCATGATGTCCACATGCTAGGCAGGATTCTGTCACTGATCTGCATCTCCAGTGGAAATCTTTTAGACAGAAGTACATTATGGGAACTTTACTAAAAGAGATTCTCCCACTCCCAGTCCCGGCCAACACTGAAAGATCTGCCAGACTGTGGGAGTGTATTCATCTAGTGCTGTATCAGGTTCTTCTCAAACTTTATGCTTTTAGGATCTCTTCCTGCTTTTAAAAATTATTGAGAGGGCTGGTGAGATGGCTCAGTCAGTTAAGGAGCTTGCCTTGTGGATCTGATGACCTAAGTTGACTGACTGCCTGGAATGTGTAAGGTGAAAAGAACCAACCAACTTCACAAAGTTCTGACCTCCACATGTAGGCTGTGACATAGGCGCCTTACCACACACTTCATGCTTATGTGCACTCATCATCATCATCATCATCATCATCATCATCAAATTAGTAATAAAATGTATTTCTTTACATTTTTAGAAGGCTCTACTGTTAGTCATAATAAAAGTCAGCTATATTCTTCCCTTTTACTTTGTATTTTATAATAATAATGTTTTGGTTCAAGTCTATAAAAATATTAGTTTTTAAACACAGGTAGGCAGAAAAAGAAAGTATTTTGATAGTCTTTCTCAATAATTGTGGATGCTCTTTGATACTATACCAAAACTTAACAAGTTGTAGTCTTATGACTAGTTAAAACATACTCCCTCATGACTGTATATCATTAATCTTGCTTTCCTATGTCCCATTAAAATATATCAATTAATTTTTCTTGTACTTTGAATGTTCTTTTACCAAATCTGTATGACTTTATAGCATCATGACTCAGAAAAAAAGATTCACTGTTGATATAGGTCTTTATCAAGTAGTTATTTAATATTTTAAAAATCTCATTTGTTGAGCTGGGCAGTGGTGGTGCACATCTTTAATCCCAGCACTTGGGAGGCAGAGGCAGGCAGATTTCTGAGTTCAAGGCCAGCCTGGTCTACAGAGTGAGTTCCAGGACAGCCCGGGCTACACAGAGAAACCCTGTCTCGAAGAACAAAACAAAAATCTCATTTGTTAATATAACACTTTGGTGTTGCTTGATAAGCCTGTAAGTATTGACAAGCTATCAATCTCACAGTGGTAGTTACAAGATATTCAATATTAAATTTTGCCTGAAAGCTAACATTTTGTCATTTGGAAAACCAAAATCAAAACCAAAACCAAACATATAACTGTTTTTCTTGAAGGAACTTAAACTTTGCTCATTTCCAGGAAGATCTTGAATATTTCTAAGAATAAATAATCATGATTTATCTGTCATTTTTTTTCAAATTAAAATGGTGCTCATGAAAAAAAGCAGCTAGTTAAACTCACATCTTAAAACAGTCTCACAAATGCTTTTCCTAGAGAACAGCCATGTGAATCTGATGACTACATACTTCAGTATGTAGTAGTTCTTTGTATAAAATTTACTTCAGGAAAATTTCATGACAAAGCATTAAATTGTACACTCAAGAGTTGGGAGTACAATGCTTAAAAAACAGAACAAACAAAAAACAAAGAGCTTCAGGTTTACCTGATACCACTTTATGCTCCAATCTGCCTTCAGTTACCTCACCTACCTTGTTGATCTGGAACTTCTTGGAGTCCAAACCCATAGTCTAAACCATAACTCCAGGTAGAAACTTCCAGTTCCAGTTCATTTATAGTTAGTAAGCTTGCTTTTTTCAATCTCTGTTATCATAAGGTGTTTTATGGGGAAATTTTTCTGAGCTTACTGTTTTATATAGTATACTTGGTCTAAATATAGATGTCTAAACTTTAACTATACCACTTTCCTATAAATATCCAAAAGAGTGCTGCATTTACTGAAGGTGATTCTAATTTTCACAACAAAGAGTTTAGGATTGGTGTGAGAATTGGCCAGGGGAATGTAGGACTGTAGATGGTCTTATAACTTGCAGCCATTCCACACAGGGAGCCAGCTCTTCAAAAGAAATTCTGCCTAGTATCCAGAAGAAGATTCCACTGATAGGAATTCATCCTATGGGTTGCTAAAATATATAGATAAATATATTCTCAGGGCTGGAGAGGTGGCTCAGCAGTTAAATGTACTTGCCTCTATTGCAGAGGACCAGGGTTTGGTTCCCATCACCCATGTGGCAGGTCATAACCATAACTATTGTTTCAGGGGATCTAGCTTCCTCTTGTGGAATCTTTTGGCATTGAATATGTGTGGTGCACATAAACACAGGTAAAACAGTGATACACATAGGCAAACACACATACATATAAAATAAAATAAATATATTTCAAAAGAAATATGTTCTAGGTTATGTTTACTATATTATATAAGGCAATTAAGGAATTCTCAAGAAAAAAAATTCCTTGTTATTGTTTCACTTTTTTGGTAAACTATGTGGATGTTATAACTTAGTTTAAAAGCATTTTAGTTTGAAAAATAATATATTATGTTCATTGATAAGTACATTCAATGATATTTTGGGGTTTAAATAATGTTCACCTGAAGTTCATGTCCATTTGGCACCTCAGAGTCTGACTTGATCTGAATATAGGGTCTTTGCAGATAAAGTTAAAATCCTGGGATTATACTAGAACTAGGCTGTTCTAAATCCAATGACTGGTATCTGTGTAAGAAGAAATCACAGCGACATAGAGTCAAGAAAGCAGAGGAAAGTCGAGGCAGGGATTGGAATGATGCATTTACAAACCAAAGAGTGCCAAGAAATTCAGTAGCCACCCAACACTCAGAGGAATGAGGGGACCATTTTTTCCTCAGTGCCTCTACAAAGGAAACAACTCCACTGACACCTAGATTTAAGGTTTCTAGCCTTCTCAATAAAGACATTATTGTTTGTTATGACAAATGGTAGCTTGTTATGGCAGCCCAAGGAAACAAGATGGATGTTCACAGTATTTTTAAACAGCTTCTTTAAATAAGAAGCTTTTAACATAATTTTATTTGTGTGCATATTAGTCTGTGTCTGTGTGCCAAAAGAGATTAATCACACAAACTGTAATATCTCATACAATGTGATATTCTGCAATTTTCTTTTAAAAGCAGTGGTAGGGGGCCAGAGAGATTCTTCAGTAGATAACAGTGTGTAGTACTTTTGCAGAGGACACAAATTTCATTTCTAGATCCTACATTGGTGAATCACAAATTCTCACAGCCACCTGTAATTCTAGTTGTAGAAGTAGATGACTCCTCTGGCCTCCACAGACACCAACATCCATGTACACATACCCACATGCAGACCCATATACATACACATAATTTAAAAATAAATATTTACAGAGTGGAAAGATGGCTCAGCTGTTAAGAGCACTAACTATTCTTCCAGAGGTCCTGAGTTCAATTCTCAGCAATTACATGGTGGCTCACAGCCACTTGTCATGGGATCTGATGCCCTCTTCTGGTGTGTTTGAAGACAGTGAGAATGTACTCATATACATTAAATAAATAAATCTTAAAAAAAAAAAACTTTACATATTAAAGAAAACTTTTTAAGTTATGGAACCTGTACTACTAATATTTGGGAATACTTAAAGAGTCTTGAAGAATAACTAGGACACAGGAAAATATTTTTTCTCTTGTAACTACTTTAAGTTTATTTTTAAAACTTTTTTGGGATGGTAAAGTGGTTCAGAGGGTGAGTTAAAAGCACCTCTCACTAACCCTTGACAACCTGAGTTTGATCTTGGACCCACATGGTGGAAGGAGCGAACTGAGTCTTGCAAATTTTCTACATGCACACTTTGGCATTCAGGCCCCTTCTGTTCCCTTACACAAAGAAATAAATGTAACAAATTGAAAAAAACACTTTTATATGTCTTAAGGCTAAATCACGACAATGTAAAAGCTTTAATGAAAATAAATCATAAAAGTATAAATGGTATCCTTGATGAAATTTTAGTAGCATGAAATAGTCCCATTTTATTAATTAAACTTAAATGCATCTTTTAAAAAAGATTTATTTTCATTTTGAACTTTATGCACATATCCAAGTGTGAGTGCAGGGACCTGAGGATCCAGAAGAGAAGCAGTCTAAAGAAAGTACCTGATCCCCTGGAGTGAATTTACAGTTAGTTATGAACCACCAACTGTGGGTGCTGGGAGCCAAACCTGGGTTCTTGGGAAGAACAGTGAGTGCTCTTAAACACGGATCCATCTTTCCAGCTCCTTACACAGTTCAATTATAAGTAAATGAAGAGTGAGTTATGTTAGAGTTGAAGTATGAAATTGTTACAGCAAATAATACATTTGGGAGAAAGGAAATGACTCCATGAATTGTAATTGAATGCATTTAAAATAATGTCTGTAGGTTCATTTATTGTAGTTTCTAGTTTTTATTGGTATTTTTTTATGTGTGTGGATGTTTTACCTGTATACATATCTTCTATGCACCACTTGTGTACCTTGAGCTCCTGGATGCCAGAAAACGGCTTTGGATTTCCTTTGAGCTGGCATTACAGACCAGTTTTGAGTCACTATGTGGGTTCTAGACTTGAACTCACGTCTTCTGGAAGAGCAGCAAGTGCTTTTAACCATTGAACCGTTTCCCCAATATCTATTTAAGTTTCTGGAGTACTTTCTAAATTTGGTGTTAGTTTAATTTTCATGTAGGCTGTCTTAATTTTGTGTTCCTTTATAGCAGCGATTTTCAACCTGTGGGTCATGACTCCTTCGGGGGTTGCATATCATTTACATTATGATTCCTAACAGCAAAATTACAGTTATGAAGTAGCAATGATAGAACTTTATGATTGGGGGTCACTACTGTAGTAAAGGGTCGCAGCATTAGGAAGATTGAGAACCACTGCTTTATAGTATCTTTTAAAAAAAATTGTGTGTTTGTGTGTGTGCGCACACTCGAGAGCAAGTGCTTGCGTTTGTACATGCACCACAACACGTGTGTGGAGGGGAGAACAACTGGTAAGAGTTGTTCTTTTCTTCTGTTGTATGGGTCCCAGGAATTGAACTCATGTCATCAAGCAAGGAGTCAGGGCAGGTGGCTTTATCCTTTGTGTCATCTTGATGACTTTGTAGTGCCTTTTAGCACTTGAGTGAGTGAATGAATTTGAGGCCACTGTCCTTGGATACTAACACATATAGTGAAAAGAGATCTATGCAAGGTAGTCTGAGCTGAGTGCTGGGTGAGGGGTTGGAACATTATATGCTGTAAGAATAGCAGTCAGTTTTCTGTAAGGTGGTTGGGAAAAACTTCACCTAATGTCAGTAGACTTGAGCTGAACTCTGAAAGTTTTAACTAAAATGTAGGGAAGTTGGGATTTTCAAAATAATCATTTTCAGATTTTTACATTTCACTTGTGCTTCTTTGTTGCTTAGCACAGTTTGAAAACTCTTCCTTTTTGACCTGTGAATAAATCTGATAATTTCATTCAACAAATATTCTTCCAGTGAGTTGAAGACCATCTTCTCTTGTCCTTCTGACTTGTGTGATCTGTTTAAAGTCCTTTTCATTGTTTAGTGTTCACCTTGGACCTTTCTAAGGCAGAGTTAGGCACCCACAGTACTATTCTGCTGAGTCCCCTCCCCTGTAACTTCCGTCTTATAGGTCAAATTTCCTTAGCCATGATTTCATGGAGCTTTGGCTCCTCTCTTATCTTTTAACTTAGGTTTCTTCATAATCCTAAAATCTGCTTCCAATGCAATTTAATACGTATATTTCATTTTTATAGTTTATGTCTTTAAAATATTTAAAAATGTGAAAAATACTTTTTATAAGCCAGGGTGGAGTTATTTTTATTTCTTTCTTTGTTTTACTTTTTCATTTTTAACTATGCATATTTGTTTGTGTTCTTGTGTGGGTATGTGTATGAGTGCAAGTACTCATAGAGACCAAAAGGCATTAGTTTGGTCTATTCTGGTCTGTTCTGGCTGTCTTGTGAAGGATCTCTCTGCATAGCCCTGAAATAGACCAGGCTGACTCACAGAGATCCATCTGCTTCTGCCTTCCAAGTGTTGGTATTAAAGGTGTGTACTACCATACACGATCCAGAATATATTAGATATACCAAGACTGAATATACACATGTATTATCTGATCATATTTCTTTAATATGTAATTATTTAAATATTTTTTATTTATAGATTGTCAAACTAAGATGTTAACTAATAAATAAGTTGCCTCCATTGAACAGATGTTGCCTACTATAAATTGGAGAGATTGTTTCAAGATCCCCTGTCTCACAGCTCTGTGAGATGATTTATATAATTGTAAATTCATATAAACTCCAAATTACAGAATCTAGTCACCTCAGGGCCCTATGTATTTTGCCAGATACTGGCAATGAGCCTTCTGAACACACTAGCTCCACCTACTGTCATGCTGAGACAAAACATCTTGCTTGTTTTATCTTCATTCAGAGATCTTTTCTAAACTTATTCTTTACATATCTTCCTTTCCTTTCCTTTCCTTTCCTTTCCTTTCCTTTCCTTTCCTTTCCTTTCCTTTCCTTTCCTTTCCTTTCCTTTCCTTTCCTTTCCTTTCCTCTCTCCCTTCTTCCTTCCCTCCTCTCTCTCTCTCTCTCTCTCTCTCTCTCTCTCTCTCTCTCTCTCTCTCTTTCCATATATATTATTAGTTGCTTTGTGGACATTGTGACTACAATACATGACAATTTGAAGATTTATTTGATTTAGGCTTACTGTAGTAGGGTAGGCATAGAAGCCTGAGTGTGATCTAGAAGCAGAGTGCATGACAGAAAGCAGGTGCTAGGCATAACCTTCAAGGACTTAACCCTTAACGACCTGTTTCTACCAGCGAGGCCCATCTCCTACACATTCCAGAGCCTCCCAAAGTAGCATCAGCAGCAGAGGAATAAGAGGTCAAGTAATGAGCCTGTTGAGGAGCCATTTCAGCTTCAAATCATAACACCAAATTTTAATATGTGAGTCTCTCTTGAAAAGAAAGACTTTATTAAGCAATTCTGGAAATATTAGAATATTGCCATCCTGGTCTATAAATTGTATTATTTAAAAAGACTGTTTAAACTTTTTTGATTTTTGAATTATTATTACTTTTGTGTGTGTGCATGTGTGTAGAGAGCGTTCACTTACCCATGCATGTAAGTGTAGAAGCCAGAGATTAACATTAGGTGTCTTCCTCAGTCACTCTACACCTTACTGTTTTTGTTTTGAAACAGGATCTCTCATTGGACCTGGAGCTCACCATCTCTGCTAGATTGGCTAGCCAATGACCCCCTGGAATCTTCCAGTCTCCAGCCCCACCCCTAATTGCTAGGGTTATAGGTATATACTATCACACCCAGCCTTTACGTGGTTTATGGAGATCTGAACTCAGGTCCCCATGCTTATAAAGAAAACACTTTATTTATTGAGCTCTCTCTCCAGTCCTTTTTTTTTTTTAATTTTATTTATTTAGTTATTTAAATCACATCATATTTACCTATTTACACAGAGGTTATAAACACAAAAAGGCAGGATGTGGGGAAGGGAATGGCACCGGAGCATAGGTGTTCAGGGGGAGTACAGATATCTTTCAGAACAGGGTATCAGCTGGGTGTAGGTTCAGGGAGCAGGTCACTATGGCTCTGCCTATGATTCACTTGTCCTTATCTAAGTTGGTACTGTCCACTGAGGCTGCCTATTTATAAGATCTATGACTACTAGGTCTGGTAAATTTCCACAGAAGCTGCCTGTTTACAATAGCTTATAGCCTTCTGTTTTCAGTGTTTTTCTACAGAGACCCAAGACTTTGTGTTAGCATGTATGTATGTCAGGCCTATTGCTGACTTTAGGCCTATGGCTGATTTTAGGCCTTTAGTGTATATGCAGGGCTGCTCCTGACATCTCCTCCCTTCTCTAAGTATAGAAGGGCCTTGGCGATTCTATTCTTGCAAAGGCGGGGATAGAGGCCTGACCTCCAATAATTGAAGGGGACCTTGTAATGGCTCCGGTCCTCCTGTCGTTTGTCCAGTGAGGCATGAGGGCCATACCCATCCTGATGTCTTTTTCCTGGAGAGAGGATACTTTTGACATCAACCCCTATGCAGTCAGGCTTGTCCCTCAGGGAACCCAGATAGATATTTTTAAGTTTTATTTATATTCCCTTGCAGTGCTTAGCCTCGAAGCCTAAGCAAGAATTCAGATCACCAGTCAGAGAGGGTTCTGGGTAGCCCCTCTCTGTTTGGTCTAGGGGCAGAAGTCCCCTCTTTAGGTTGGGTGGAGATGGGTTTGAGGAACACCCTGGATAAAGTAACAACCTCATCTTGAGTCTTGTGATCCTACATAGCTAACTTATGATAATGTATCTGAATAGGTTTTGCTATCAAATTATCTATCTGTTGTATCACAAAGTTAATCAGCCTATTTAAGGCCTGGGACCAAAAGAATCAGCAAAAATAACCCAATTAATGGTCCCAAGATGGGAGGAAGTTCTCCAGTCCTTTTATAAAAGATTGTTTAATTCATTTAAATCTATATCCAAGAACAATATTTTTATTTAATATCTATCAGCTATTGTGTGGTATGTGAATGAATGTTTTATTTCCAGAAAATAAGCTGTTTTTAATATAACTTTCTAGGTATTAATACCAAACCTAATTAAATTCTTAGCAGAAGTAATTTAGCATTATTTTTCTATTTTTTATCTTTTTATTTATTTTTTTAATTTTTATCTTTTTAATACTTTAAATTAAAATACTATAGCTATATTGAAATATATACAGAAGAAAAGGAAAAATATTATTTCACCTAAACTCCTATTTTTATTGTGGTTGCTAGGTAACCCTCAGCACCCATAGTTGTGATCAGACACAATTGATGAAAGCAGTTTAACTGTGCTAGATATCAATTTATTGCCTATTCTTTGCTCCATATTCAGTATTCATTCTATATATTATTTTTAACTGTTCCTTTGACAACTAGTAGGGGTTAAACTTTATCAGTAGCGGGCACTAAGGATACAACACAGGAAGAAGGACCTTTCTTTCTTGGTGTTGCTCTGCTGGCCAGGCAATTTCTTAGCCTAAGTGGCATTAGTAGCATATAGCTCCCACAAGTGCAGGAAGCTTCTCTGGTACCCAGGTCCTGAAGTTTAGCCCAGAGTCCAAAGTAGCCAATAACTTCTCCCCGCCCACCCCTGTTAGGTGGTTAGCTTTTATTGGCACCTTAGAAGGGAGTTTCTGATGGGTAGTGTGTGTGTGTGTGTGTGTGTGTGTGTGTGTGTGTGTATTTTTGAAACAGGGTCTCACATATCCCAGGCTGGTCACACAATTGTAGTAATTTTTAATAATAAATCCTGGTGGGGCATTTCTGCTATCCGCCTCAAAAGTTTATGTTTCCAAGTGAAAAAGATACACACACACACACACACACACACACACACACACACAGCCTTTATATTTTGATATGCCATAATCAGTTCAATGGCTGGGCTACTTCATATCCTTCATGCAGTTAATCTCATCGATAATCCCTAGTTATCACTTACTAAATTCTGTATTCTATCTGGATGCTCTGAATCCAGAGGGCTGCTCAAGTGGGCCACACTTTCCTGGCTCCTTCACATGCCGGCTGTGCCTCCCTGTTCTCCTCTCTTTTCAGGCATGGCATCTCTCCTCTCCTCCCAACATGGTGAATCCTCCTCTTTCTCCTTTCTTGGTTCCAAGCCCAGGAATCCTAAATGTCCCACCTCTGTCTGCCCTCCCCTGCTATTGTCTGCTGGCATCTTTATTTACCAATCAAAACCAACTGGTCCTTCAGTGTCTTTGTGTGCAGAAACTCATGTAAGCAGTTTTGGGGACCAAAATTAACCTTAGAATACAAGCAGCATTAGGCCAAACCCACTACAGTTTCTCCTTTTTGTCCAATTAAAAAGGTTCTTTTCTCTCAGATATACATTGAACATAATTATAACATTATGTAAATTGTAAGGTATGATATTCACTTATAATATCCAGTTTATCATATTTAGCAGTTTAGATAAAGTATTCTATCAGAGTTTACAACTCTGTACCTCAATTAGGTTTGATTTTTTAACTTGTATTACCAACTGAAAACCATCCTTTCAAATCTAGATCATCTTAGTCAATGCTAAACAACTTAAGTTCAGTTATAAGACTATAACTAGTCTTCAACCCCATCAGAGATCTGAGAAGGAATTAAATATTACCTGAAAATGTAGGAAGCACAAAGACATAGCCTCCAAAACTTACACAATTTGTAGAGACGGCTAACTGCCGACAGACCCCAATTTCTTATAAAAGTGGAACATCTCTCTTCAGCCTGCTGGCCCAGAACCATCTGAGAGACCTTAAGTGAAGCAGGAACTATGAAGGACTAGCTTACTCTGTCTTGGCTGAGCTTAGCAGCTGAGTATCCCGAATCTGTGTCCCTTTTTGGACAGTAATTGTCTAATTGTCTGTAGAATGAAATTAGGGTATTTCTTACCCAGTGGCTAGCTTGCCACAACTGAAGCAACTCAATTGGAGGTAATGATGCTCAATATCTTCTTTGAAGTGGGAAGTAGGTACTATCAGGAGTGTACATGTCTCCTAGTCAAAGATCCATTAATAATGAAATGATTTTAAATGCCGTATTCTGTGGATCTCTGATGCTTTTGAAGACTAACTATATATAGTATATCTGAACTGTTAAACTTTGACTACTTTTAGTTATGTACTATTTTTAATAATTTGAAAACACTTTATTGTAATTTAATGAGAGTCTAATATTACCATGAGTTTACTATCTGACCTTTAACTTTCATTCCTTAATTATCCTAAACAGTTTGTAATAGCAGCTATTAGAAGGACTGGGTCTAAGCCTTGTATTCTTAAATGAGTTGCACAGGCACAATGCTTATCTAAGAGAAATTAAATTACTTTTGAATTTCATATCAATATACAAAGATTTATACCAATGAAAACCTTAAACCTGTATCAATATATAAATACTGTATCAATGTAAGAAACTTCAATTCTGCATCAAAATGTAAAAGATGAATTTTTAAGAGGTGGGAAGGGATAGGAAAATTGGAATGTAAGATTATGACTATAAAATGCTTTCTTTAAGAGTAAATTTAGTAATACATCCCCATATATCTAATTTCTTATAATATTACTCTATCCTCCTTTTTTCTTTTCAACTCCCTTCCCTTTACCTAAGAAAGAAAGGATAGAGACGAGAAAAGGAAAGACAAATCCTTGAGTCTAAGCTCTCTATTTAATTTCTTCCGTCCAATTCCAAATCATCCCTTAAAGAGACAGCCTGTGTATAATTTATAAAATACCATAACTAGGCACCCAGACCTAGGAAATTGAGATGATAATTCTCCATGGCTTCTTCCTGCTGAATTTGGACGATGAACTTTTTTTTTCAGGGGTGGGAGGAATAGGGAAATTGGAAAAATTGATTAGACTTAAGAAAACTAGCTTTAGCATTTGTTATCCAGTCTTTGTATGCCTTGAAAGTTCAGGGCTTATCTGAATTCTGACTGGATCCTTCTGAAAGGCTGGATAAACTGAGGTCATCAGGAATCAGCAGCTATTCCTGAAGCTGTTTTTGGATCAAGTCTCTGGAAAAAGCTTCAGGTGAGGCAGGGAGCTGGAGCAGCAGGTCATTTCGGCATCTCTAAGGATGAATCTTGTCAGAGATGCATCTTGGCATTTCATTCTGCAATATATGAATTTGGGGGTGCTATATAAATGATTTTTGACATTAAAAGATTTTACATATAAAATTTTTCACATCTTCACAGACACATTGGTTTCATTAAATAATTCTACACTGTCTTTATTATTTGGATTATCTGTGGTCAATACATGAATGGTGATAATCCTTATTAACAAAACCTACATATGGAATGTACCTGATATGTTTTAAGGGTGAGCACAGAAAATCATTAGCCTGAGTACAAAAAGAAAAATGAAGCAAAAGCAAGATTTTTCCCTTGTGTCCTCAAGGGAAAAGGGTAAATTTGTATGTATGTACAAGGTCTGTATTTGAGCTAATAACAGAAATTGCAGTTAAAAACTATTTCTTCCCAAATCCAGAAAACATTTATTTATCTGGTATTGTCAAGTACTCTAGTTTTTGTTAAGAATGTAAAATACAAAGAGATGAAATTATTGATTTTGTTCTTTTTCATAAATGTTCTGTTTCCCATACCATAGATATCTTCTCTGATATTTGCTCTGTTTTGGATATGTTAAAATTTCCCAAGGTATGCTATTTTCTTACTCACAGTCCTAAAATCTTATAGTACCATGCTTCTTCTTTAGAGAATTTAAAAGACATTGTAGAATAGAGTTTTGATACAGTTACTCTGTGGTACACTTGGTGCATCCATTGAATCTAGAGAATCTGTCTTCATTGGAAGAAGTTTGATTTTCATGAGTGGTCCTCATCTTTACCCTTCTGTGATGGAAATACTGAGTGAATTCCTCTGCTGTGTTTAGATTCTGTGGTATTCTCAACTATCTACGTAGCTGAGATAACATCCCTCTCAATGTCTCATCTAGTGATTTGTTTAATCAAATAGGAGCCCTTTTGTAGTTTCCCATTCTGAGTAGCTCAGCACTTTTCAATGTAGAAAAAAATAGGTACTAATCTGTTTTGTGAATAGCCATAATATTTGGAAAATACTTTCTAAAAATTTTACTTTTATGTATGTATTTTGCCAGCATTTATATATGTATGTGTACTACATCATTCTGCAGCCTCCTCTGTTTTTCTTAGTGCTTTTTTCTTCTTCAGAGCAATATGCCAACATTTGTTGTTGTAGGCCACATGAAGTAACAAGACACTTGGTTGGTTACTTCAGTCCTTGGCTATTTACTTACTTGCTTACTTGTTTAGCTTAAGGGCTTCCTAAAAACACACTGGTGGACATCATTTTGCAGTTTTTGTGTGTGTGGTGTGTGTTAGTGTGTGTTTGGTGTGTGTGTGTGTGTATATACATGCGTGTGTGTATGGGCAACCTATATATTAAATTCAGAAAAATCACATGGTGCATATTTTTGAATTGGTGATTTGAAATCTTTATTGAACTGGCCATTTTCATTTAAGTTTTTTTTCTATGTGGCTGGAGAGATGGTTCAGTGGTTAAGAGAACTTGCTGCTCTTGCAATGATGCAGGTCAGTTCACAGAACCCACATGTTGGTTCACAATCATCTGTAACTCCAGTTCTAGAGGATCTATGCCTTCTTCCAACCTCTCTGGGCAACATATGAATCTTACAACCAAATTTTTAGTTCTATAAAGATATTTGAATTGATTATACTAGGTGCACAGATCAATTAAGGATGAATTTTAGCTCTTTGAGTAGATGAAAGTTTGATCAATAGTTTGATCAATAATCAATTGTAATAAATCTTCATTCATGCCATGTCAAGAATGGCATGATCAAATTTAAGCTGAAGTTTTGGCTAGATACATTTTTATGTCTAACCCAGTTTCAGGTCTATTACCAAGTGGAGGGATCAACAAATCATATTACCTGTCCTGTTTGGTCTTCTTGAATTTTTCTTTCCTGTCTGTAGCCAAGAACTTCAGGTGGTTTCCCCCTATCATATCCAATCCTTATTGCTTTGGAAAAGTTCCAAAGCCTTTCTTTTTTCCTGTTAACACAAATACAGAGTCTCTCTCTCAAAACAGTATGTCTTTGGTCTGGCAACCCCAAATCGATGGGTTCAGTTTAGCAGCCTCCCTTTTCTTAGGGCCTGCTCTGCTCTGACTTTTCTCCCAGAAGATTAGTAATGTCATTAATACCACCAAACTTATAACCACCTTCATTTTGATAAGTAAAATAATCAAAGAACCATGGGTATTGGTCTACATCTCATCCTTGAGAGAATTCTCTTTGCTGCTCTACATAATGGGTAGGGATAGTAGCTGTACTCTCCTTGTACCTACTATTCCTTTATTCTGGAGAGTTCTCTTCTTACAAACTAGCTACTCTAATCCCTTCCTTTTGATTAATAATCTAGTCTTGAACTTTTGAGATCCTTCTACCTCTGCCTCCCAAGTGTTATATTATACCAGGTGACCTGGCTTCTTCTCTTTTTTTTGAGACTGAGTTCAAGTAGCCCAAGATGGCTTTCAATTCACTATGTAGCTGAGGATAACCTTAAATTTCTGATCTTCTTGCTCACAAGTAAAGGAATTCTACACATGCACCACCATTCCTGGTTAGTGTGATGCTGGGAATTATTTCCTAGCATTTAGTGTCTTATGCATGATAGGCAAGAACTCTGCCAACTGAGGTACATCTCAGCCCATTCAGTAATTCTTTATTGTAAACTTTTCCTGCTCAGATTGCTCCATGGCTTATCAATTCTAGTTAGAACATGAATAATCGCAGTTTTTAGTAAAAAATGTTTTTGAGTCTACAGTAATTATATTATTTTCTTTTAGTAAGTCTAAATTGGTTATCATTTGTATAATCTATTTAAAGAGCAATTTTATTCTTTTGTTTAAATCAACTTTTTAGTTTTCCCGTTGTTCCATTGCTCTCACCTCACCCTACTGTTGGAGGACTGAACCAGGGTGTTGTGCTTGTTAGGCAAGGACTTATCACTGAGCTAAATTCCCAACTCAAAAATAAGCCTTTTAAAAACATAGGACTGGAGAGTTGAGTCAGAGGTTAAGAGCACTTGTTGCTCTTGCAGAGGACCTGGTTCAGTTCCCACCTGGTGCTTGACAGTGACCTGTACCTCTAGTTTCAGGGAACCTTATGCCTTCTCCTGAGCAGCCAGTGTATATCAACATCTGCAGTTGCTCGTCCTTTATATGAAATGGCATAATATTCTCATATAATCTGCACAAATCTTTCAGTATGCATCATGGTCTGTTGATTACTTATAATACCTAACACAACGTAAATATTATGTTACTTTACTTTATTATTGAGGAAATAAAGACAAGAAAATGTCTGTGTTTAGTATAAACATTTAAAAAATATTTACAGTATGTGGTGGGTTGAATTCACTAATACAGAATTCCTCAGAGCTTTGTGTTTTTAAAGATGAAAACAAAAGTCATAAGATCCATTACATTACAGAAAAATTAAATTTTAAAAATCTGTTGCCTTGTATCTTGGAAACTAAGAACATTACCAGAAAAATGAAATATTACAAAAATACATAAAATGTGATCATTCAGTTGATTGCTTTTCAATTGCACAGTCAAAATAATTCCAGTTATTTATATTATCATTAATTATATAATACTATATTATAATGTCAGTATTTATATTATTATTCACTTGCAGAGAACCACACTTTGTGAAGCATTGGCATAGACTTCCATCTCCAGCTTACTGTTTTATCTCTGAATTTTTTCTGAGATCTTTTCCTTGCTTTCAGAATTTAGAATTTTCTCTTTAAGTTGGTATACTCTAAAACATTCTTAGTTTCATTTTTTAAGAATATCTTTGTTTTGTTTATTTTGAGAAATTTTTTGAATAAAGACTTTTTTGTAGTACTTTGATATCTAATCACAGTCTTTCCCGGGAATTTCTTACTTAACTATTGCTAAAGACCAGATGAATGTGTCCTTAAGTGTTACTGGTTAATCTAAATATCTTCTTGTTTTTTCTCCTGTAGGGAATACAGTGAGTAACCTGATTATGATCATACCTCCAATTTTTGGTGCAATTCAAGGCATTAGAGATAGACTGGAGAAACGGTATGTTGCTGCTTACTTAGCACTCACAGGTATGTAGATTACTTCATCTGAAAAAGGATGTGCGGTATGCATTGGATGGTTATTCTCATTTATTTCGAAATGCAATTACTTGGTAGACAACTTGAACACACTTTGAAACATTAAAGTTGAAACTTCACAGACCTTGCCAGTGACTTGGACTGTACTTTTGAATAACTTCTTTGAAAAAATTCAGACTATAACTGTACAGAATAGAGGTAATAAAATAAACAGATGTTTTTCTACCCAACTTTGCCAGATCAGAAGTTTTTCTTATTTGCTTCAGATCTTAACTTTTTCTTTTTAAAGAAAATATGCCACTGCAGATAAAATAGAAATTTCCCTTTTATTTCTGCCTTTTTTTCCTTCTCAGTCTAGCTTCTTACCCTAAGAGCTACACTCTATTTTAAATTACATCTTATAATTTTTTACCCACTCTTATGTTTACACTGTGTATATCTGTAACCTCTGAAGTAGTGTATAGGGACTGAGCTTGGTGGTACATGCTTACAATCCCTGCACTTTAGAGACTGAGGCAGAAAGATCAAGAATTTGAAATCATCATGGTATACATAAGCAAAACTCAGTTTCAAAGGAAAATTATATAATATTCTTGTCATAAAAACAAAATATAAAAAATTATATCAATGAAAGTTCAAGAGCCTTTTATACTAAGCATAGTTTGTAGCATTCTGTTAACTTTTGGATTTATTTGAAATTAAAAATTGTTGCATATAAACATATTATAGATAGCTGTAGATATTAAAAAACTCCATTATTTTGACAGAAGGGGGCAGCATGAACTAAGGTTCTTATAAACCATTCATAACCTTTACTCTGAATAGAATAGCCTTCTCTACTCTGAGAACAAAATTACTTTTTATAGAAAAGCAAAAGCAAAGCCTTCTGGTTGACAGAAATTCTTCCTTCAATAATTTAAAAATAGATGTTATAATTTTATAACTTGAGTAAACAGTCTGAAATGAAGAAATAAATGCTAAAAGATATGACATATGAGAGATAATATCCATAAATGGTGTAGTGTAATGAGAGGTTTCACATAACATCTATCCATGGACAAGAGTAAAAGCCTTAGGATTCAGTAGGAAGCTAAGCAAGTTTAATGTAGCCTTAGACCTAAGGATTGTTTTGAGAGTGCATACTCACAGCCAAGCCTGCCTTACAAGAAATACTAAAGGAATCTTTTTAACCAGTCGAAGAGGACATCAATGAGTAACTTAATTGTCTGAAGGTATACAATTCACAATTAAAGTATACAGTAAAATTTAGGATTTCTCAATGATGTGTAGTGAGCTATAAGTTAATTATATCTTTACTATGAAGGATAAAAGACAAAGCTACTCAAGTGATGGTAACTGTAATAATGATGTGGATAACAAAATATAAAAATTTGTGACATCAGAAATTAAAATTTAGTAAAAGTTAAAATATGAAGGCATTCTTTTTGCCTCTTTTATGTGATCAAATGAGTTTTTAATCTGCTTAGCATAACCTATTATAACTATAAGACGTTCTTGGTAAGTTTTATAGTAACTTCGAAGAGAAGAAAAGAAAATACATGGAATCAAAAAACACTAGCGAAAAGTCACTACCATGAAGGAAGAGAGCAATAGAATAAAGATGCATATACAAACAACTAAAAAGCTTAAAATATAGTAACAAGCCCTTACTTATCAATAGCTACCTTGAATGTAAATAGATTAACCTCTCTAATTAAAAAGCACAGAATAACTGGTTGATTAAAAAATAAAACTTGTAATTATATATTGCCTCCAACTGAGATATTCTATAGAAGTATATACTAAAAAGGAGTAGCTACATTGATATCAGATAAAATACTTGATGGAAAAATTGTAGAAAGAGACAAAGATGGTCATCACATAATAATAAACAGATCAATTCAACAATCATAGATATATTTATGTATCTAACATCAGAGAGTCAAATATAAAGGAAGTGACAGACTGTAATGCAATAATAGAAGGAGATGTCAACACCTTACTTTTAGCTGTGGTCAGACTGTCCAGGCAAAATTAACAAAAACTCCAGCAGATTACAATTAGACTATAGACCAAATACAATTAAGATATTTATAGAACATTACACCCAACTACTACAGAATACATATGTATCTCAATAGCACATGGAACATTCTTGAAGACAGATCATATATTGGCTCACAAAACAAGTCTTAACGATTGAAATGATTTAAGTATAAAACTACAAATAAATAACAGGAAAAATGTTAGCAACTCTACAGATGTGTAGAAACTAAGACATATGCTCCTGAATTAATAGAATGAAAAAAAAAAAAACAAGGAGAAATATAACATATGAAAACCTGTGGGAAATAACAAAAGCAGTTCCAAAAAGGACTTCTATATCAAGAGGATTACAAGTAACCCTCATGTTGCACATGAAATAAAAAAAAAAAAAAAAACAAAGGTAAAATAGACCCTAAAAGTACTAGAAACCAAGATATTCCATGACAAAAACAAATTTACACAATATCTTTTCACAAATCCAGCCCCACAAAGGATAATAGATGGAAAACTCCAACACAAGGAGGGAAACTACACCCTAGAAAAAGCAAGAAAGTAATCTTCTTTCAATAAACCCAAAAGAAGATAGCCACACAAACATAATTCCACCTCTAACAACAAAAATAACAGGAAGCAACAATCACTTTTTCTTAATATCTCTTAACATAAATGAACTCAATTCCCAAGTAAAAATACATAGATGAACAGACTGGATACATAAATAGGATCCAGCATTTTGCTGCATACAAGAAACGCACTCAATAACAAAGACAGACACTACCTCAGAGTACAAGTCTGGAAAACAATTTTCCAAGCAAATGGTCCCAAGAAACAAGCTAGAGTAGCTGTTCTAATATTGAATAAAATTGACTTTCAACAAAAGTTATCAAAAAGATATGGAAGGACACTTCATACTCATCAAAAGAAAAATCTACCAAGATGAACTCTCAGTTCTGAACATCTATGCTCCAAATGCAAGGCACCCACATTCATAAAAAACTTTACTAAAGCTCAAAGCACATATTACACCTCACACAACAACAGTGGGAGACTTCAACACCCCACTCTCAGTAATGGACAGATTATGGAAACAGAAACTAAACAAAGACACAGTGAAACTAACAGAAGTTATGAACCAAATAGATTTAACAGATATCTATAGAACATTTCATCCTAAAACAAAAGAATATACCTTCTGCTCAGCACCTCATGGTACCTTCTCCAAAATTGACCATATAATTGGTCACAAAACAGGCCTCAACAGATACAAGAAGATTGAAATAATCACATGCATCCTATCAGATCACCATGGCCTAAGGCTGGTCTTCAATAACAAGAAAAACAACAGAAACACCACATACTCATGGAAGCTGAACAACACTTCACTCAATGATAACTTGGTCAAGGAAGAAATAAAGAATGAAATGAAAGACTTTAGAATTTAATGAAAATGAAGGCACGACATACCCAAACTTATGGGACACAATGAAAGCAGTGCTAAGAGGAAAACTCATAGATAGCTCTGAGTGCCTCCAAAAAGAAATTGGAGAAAGCATACACTAGCAACTTGACAGCACACCTGAAAGCTCTAGAACAAAAAGAAGCAAATACAACCAAGAGGAATAGATGGCAGGAAATAATCAAACTCAGGGCCAAAATCAACCAAGTAGAAACAAAGAGAACTATACAAAGAATCAACAAAACCAGGAGCTTATTTGAGAAAATGAACAAGATAGAGAAACCCTTAGCCAGACTAGCCAGAGGGCACAGAGACAGTATCCAAATTAACAAAATCAGAAATGAAAAGGGAGACATAACAACAGAAACCAAAGAAATTCAAAAAATCATCAGATCCTACTACAAAAGCCTATAGTCAACAAAACTGGAAAATCTGGATGAAATGAACAATTTTCTAGACAGATACCAGGTACCAAAGTTAAATTAGGATCAGAAAAACCATCTAAACAGTCCTATAATCCCTAAAGAAATAGAATAGAAGTAGTCATTAAAAGTGTTCCAACCAAAAAAAAAAAAAAAGCCCAGAACTAGATGGGTTTAGTGCAGAATTCTATCAGACCTTTAAAGAAGACCTAATACCAATACTCTTCAAACTGTTCCACAAAATAGAAACAGAAGGAACACTACCCAATTCATTCTATGAAGCCACAATTAAGCTTATACCTAAACCACACAAAGACCTAACAAAGAAAGAGAACTTCAAACCAATTTTCCTTATGAATATTGTTGCAAAAATGCTCAATAAAATTTTCACAAACAGAATCCAAGAACACATCAAAATGATTATCCATCATGATCAAGCAGGCTTCATTCCAGGGATGCAGGGATGGTTCAATATACAGAAATCCATCAATGTAATCCACTATATAAACAAACTCAAAGGGAAGAAAAAACCACATAAACATCTCATTTGATGCTGAGAAAGCATTGGACAAAATTCAACACCTCTTTGTTGTAAAAGTCTTGGAAAGATCAGGAATTCAAGTCCCATACCTAAACATAGTAAAAGCAATATACAGCTAACCAGTAGCCAACATCAAACTAAATGGAGAAAAACTTGAAGCAATCCCACTAAAATCAGGAATTAGACAGGGCTGCTCACTATCTCCCTACCTATTCAATATGGTACTCAAAGTCCTAGCCAGAGAAATTAGACAACAAAAGGAGGTCAAAGGGATACAAATTGGAAAGGAGGAAGTCAAAATACCACTATTTGCAAATGA
Source organism: Mastomys natalensis (assembly GCA_021653895.1). NCBI lineage: Eukaryota > Metazoa > Chordata > Mammalia > Rodentia > Muridae > Mastomys > Mastomys natalensis. The sequence goes on from JAJTUV010000480.1 coordinate 949,632, forward strand.
TATGATAGTATACTTAAATGACCCCAAAATTTCCACCAGAGAACTCCTAAACCCAATAAACAACTTCTCCAGAGTGGTTGGATATAAATTTAACTCAAACAAATGAGTAGCCTTCCTCTACTCAAAGGATAAACAGGCTGAGAAAGAAATTAGGGAAATGACACCCTTCACAATAGTCACAAATAATATAAAATACCTTGGTGTGACTCTAACCAAGCAAGTGAAAGATCTGTATGACAAGAACTTCAATTCTCTGAAGAAAGAAATTGAAGATCTCAGAATATGGAAAGATCTCCCATGCTCATGGATTGGCAAGATTAATATAGTAAAAATGACCATCTTACAGAAAGCAATCTACAGATTCAATGCAATCCCCATCAAAATTCCGACTCAATTCTTCATAGAGTTAGAAAGAGCAATTTGCAAATTCATTTGGAATAATAAAAAACCCAAGATAGTGAAAACTATTCTCAGCAATAAAAGAACTTCTGGGGGAATCACCATCCTTACCTCATGCTGTATTACAGAGCAGTAGTGATAAAACAAACAAAACAAACAAAAAACTGTATGGTATTGATACAGAGACAGGCAGGTAGATCAATGGAATAGAATTAAAGACCCAGAAATGAACCTACACACCTATGGTCATTTGATCTTTGACAAAGGAGCTAAAACCATCCAGTGGAACAAGGACAGCATTTTCAACAAATGGTGCTGGTTCAACTGGAGGACAACATGTAGAAGAATGCAAATCGATCCATTCTTATCTCCCTGTACAAAGCTCAAATCCAAGTGGATCAAGGACCTCCATATAAAACCAGATATACTGAAACTAATAGAAGAGAAGGAGGGGAAAGAGCACCAAACACATGGGCATAGGGGAAAATTTCCTGAACAGAACACAGTGGCTTATACTCTAAGATCAACAATAGACAAATGGGACCTCATAAAATTGCAAAGACAAAAAATTCTGTAAGACAAAGGAAACTGTCAATAGGACAAAACCGGCAACCAACAGATTGGGAAAATATCTTTACCAATCTTACATCTGATAGAGGGCTAATATTCAATATATACAAAGAACTCATGAAGTTGGACTCCAGATAATCAAATAACCCTATTAAAAATGGGGTACAGAGCTAAACAAAGAATCCCCAACTGAGGAATATCGAATGGTCCAGAAGCCCTAAAGAAATGTTCAACATCCTTAGTCATCAGGGAAATGCAAATTAAAACAACCCTGAGATTCCACCTCACACCAGTCAGAATGACTGAGATCAAAAACTCAGGTGAGAGCAGATGCTGGTGAGGATGTGGAGAAAGAGGAACACTCCTCCATTGTTGGTGGGAATGCAAGCTGGTACAACCACTCTGGAAATCCATCTGGCGGTTCCTCAGAAAACTGACACAGTACTACCTGAGGATCTAGGTATACCACTCCTGGGCATATACCCAAAAGATGCTCCAACATAACAAGCACACATGCTACACTATGTTCATAGCAGTCTTACTTATAATAGCCAGAAGCTGGAAAGAACCCAGACGTCTTTCAGCAGAGGAATGGATACAGAAAATGTGGTCCATTTACACAATAGAGTACCACTCAGCTATTAAAAACAATGACTTTGCCTTTCTGCTCTTTGACATTGCCAACAAAGCATTGCTGAAGGCTCTCATCACTCTGCTGTCATGTCTAAGTCAGAGTCTCCCAAAGAGCCGGAAGCTCTTCATTGGAGGGCTGAACTTGAAACAACTGATGAGAGTCTGAGGAGCCAGTTTCAATAATGGGGAACACTAACTGACTGTGTGGTAATGAGAGATCCAGAGGCTTTGGGGTTGTTATATATGCCACTTTGGAGGAAGTGGATGCTGCCATGAATGCAAGACCACACAAGGCGGATGGAAGAGTTGTGGAACCTAAGAGAGCTGTGTGAGAAGATTTTCAAAGACCTTGTGCCCACTTAACTCTAAAAAAGATCTTTGTTAGTGGTATTAAAGAAGACACTGAAGAACATGACCTACGAGATTATTGTTACTGTCTAAGTAAAGGAAATGCAGGGACAAAGTGTGGAGCAGAGATTGAAGAACAGGCATCCAGAGACTGCACCACCTGGGGATCCATCCCATATACAGACACCAAACCCAGACACTATTGTGGGTGCCAAGAAGTGTATGCTGACAGGAACCTGGTATAGCTGTCTCCTGAGAGGCTCTGCAGAGCCTGACAAATACAGAGGCAGCTGGTCGCAGCCAATCATTGGATTGAGCACAGGGTCCTCAATAGAAGAGTTAGAGAAAGGACTGAAGGAGTTGAAGGGTTTGCAACCCCATAGGAAGAACAACAATATCAACCAACTAGACCCCCCAGAGCTCCCAGGGACTAAACCACCAACCATGGAGTACACATGGAGGGACCCATGGCTCCAGCCCCATAGGTAGCAGAGGATGACCTTGTTGGATGTCAATGGGAGGAGAGGCCCTTGGTCCTGTGAAGTCTAGATGCCCCAATATAGGGGAATGCCAGGTCCGGGTGGCAGGAGTGGGTGGGTAGGTGGGTAAGCACCCTCATAGAATCAGGAGGAGGTGAAATGGGATAGTGGGTTTCTGGAGGGAAACCGGGAAAGGGGATAACATTTGAAATGTAAATAAAAAAATATCCAATAAAAGAAAAGAAAAAAGTACTAGAAGGAAGGAAATAAAGATTAGAGCAATATAATAAAATAAAGAAAAATACATATGATCAGTGAAATGAAGATGATTAATTACAATTGATACAGTAATACAAAAGAATCATAAGAAATTATTATATTATTGCCAACAAATGAGGTAATATAATGAAATGACATATTCCTGGACACAACACAGCTTTCCATAATATTGAAAAAGAATGCCTACTCCAGTCATTAGGCCGAACGGCAAAATATTTTCATAAATGAAATGCCAGAGAAAATATTGACTGTATACCTTATATATACAATACACAAAAATAAATTTTAAATCGATCAGAAATATAAGTTTTAAAACTAAAATATTAAAAATGCTAAAAGGAAATGTGTGAATTTATGTCCAGCGTTTTGAAATGACTTTCTGTAATTTAAATTTAGATGTAAGGAAAAGTAGACAAATTGAACTACACACCTGGCAGGGTGTAGTGGGACATAATCCCCACCACGTGGGACGCTTGCCCAGATACATAGTGATACATGTGAGGCCAATCTGTACAATTTAGACTCTGTCTCATTCTACAATTTCTTTTTTCCTTGGGATGCTCAGTGGTAGAGCATTTGCTTACAATGGACACAGCTCTAGCACTAATCCCTAGTACTAGCAGAAAGTGGGGAGGGTTGTTTTTCTTTTTTCTCCTTTCAATTAGCATGGAGTGAAAAGTATGGATTGTTGATACAATATTTATTATGAAAGTTCTACCTAGCTGCAAAATTTTATTAGCCATGCTCACAAAGCCCACTTTTTGGCCAGAAAATTGAAACTATCTTTATGCCTTTTTGTACGTATCTCTGTAACTGTTTCCTCATATTTAAGTTGTATATAAACTATTATATAAAGAACCTGAGTTAGAATACCTTCTTTATTACTTAATGTCATGTATAATCCTTTGTTACCAATGAATTACATGAAAGCCAGATGGTAAGTGATAATGGTTCTCTATAAAGATGAAAGGAACTAGAGCATATATTGGTCAGCATACTTGGCATAGCATAAAACTTCAATATATAGAACTATTTATTGTGGCAAAGAAACACAGCCCAAAACTACCACCAGTGTCTGAGATGTTGCCTTGGATCCTTGACTGTGTCATGGAAAGAATTATAGAATGGGGCACAATGAAACAAAGTTAATTAAGTATTTATATATAAAGACTGCAGTACACCCAAAGGTGTTGGTATCTCCAGAAAAGTTCTTAAGAGAGTTGCATTTATGTGTCTTTACAGTAGTTTTGTATTTATGATGATATTGTGACTGTAAATTATATTGCTAGGTTTTATAGATCAGAGAAGTACAAGAGATTGCTAAAAGAAGCTGACAACTGTACACATTAAAACTTATCCTGAGCATTCAATACTTCATAGAAGTAATAGAGTTTGTTAGTATACTAAATTATTTAGTAGAGAGAATTGTAGAAAAATTATACTGTGCTTGTTTTCTTCTGTGCCAAAATCTTCAATCATAGCACTAACTCAGCATCAGCTGTATCTTGTCACAAGACCTTAATAAACTTACTACTTCCTACTGTCTTCTGAAGTCACTCTGGCCGCCAGAGAATTTCTTGTGAATCTTTTTATTTGTCTGTCTCAATTTCAGTGGTAGGAATGGGATCCTGGTGTTTCCACATGACTCTGAAATATGAAATGCAGGTGAGTAATGGCAAAAGTAAATGATTATTTCTTTCGGTTTAGAGACACTTGCAATTCAGGAAAAGAACACATAGCTAAAAGATAATAAAAGCAGGGACTTGACATCTTTGAAGTCTTTCATGAATCAAAGGACTCAAATTGACCATATAAAGTATTATGGCTTTCTATGTGTGTATGCCAACTCCATGTAGGCATATGTAATTTTAGAACAGCTTAAAGAAAACAGTCACATGGAGGTGTCCTAAAACGTTGTAAGCAGTTTACAAAAACATTTTATTCTTAGGTGCCTGTAGCCTTTCATGTATTGGTGGCATCCTTTTCAATGGGGTGAACCTTATTGTTTTTATCTTTGCTTCAAAGTGGTTATATATCTAGTCATTTGAACCTTTTGGCTTATCGTCACTAACCCTTTAATTCTGCCTACAGTTTAAACTCACAAATTTTGAGCTAAGTTTTGTGATCTGGACTTTGCCAGACTCATCTTTGTCTTTACTGTTTGTGGTATGAACACAGGCATTGCACATTTTAGGCAAATACTTGACCAGCTGCATCCTCAGGATTGTCTTCATAGACATACACCATCATACTTCAGAGCTCTGATCTTTTGCTGGTCTTAATTTTCTTCTAGTTTTGAAATGAGACTTTTGTATTTGCATTGCTCAAATTTTAAAATGGATGACTTGAAAGTAGGGGGACTGATTGCTGGGAGGAAAAGCACCAACAGATGAGTGATGAGGGCAGGTAGGGACAAAGTAAAATGATGTACCAGTACAACAATGTCAGCAATACATTTTATTACTGTTGTTGTTGTTTTGGTTTTTGAAGCAGGATTTCTCTGTGAAGTTCTGGCTATTAAAACTCAAAACTGATTATTTTGTATGCCAAGTACAGAAAACCCAGGTTTGGTTCCCAGCATTCATGTGGCAGCTCACAACTATCTGTAACTCCAGTTCCAGGGGATCCAACACCCTTTTGCAATTAAGATGAAGCTTAGTGAGATAATACAATAAGGGAAGGTGCTTGCTGTCAAGTCCAACTACCTGAGTGGTGATCCATATGATCCCAATGGTGGAAGGAGAGAACTAACTTCCCTACTTTGTCCTCTAACTCCACACATGTACAGGGTGCATGCATGCCCAATAATACCCCTCTTTCTGCTAAGTAAATAAAGTTAAAACAAAAATAAGCAAGATGTGATGATAATTCAGGAAAGTGCTTGCCATGCAAGTGTGAGAATCTGAGTTTGATTCCCAGAATCCACGTACAAGTGCCAAGCATGATAGTATAAGCTTGTAGTCACAGACCGAGACAGGCAGATTCTTGGTGCGTTATGGCTGCTAGCCAGTTCACCCTAATTGCAAGTTCTAGATCAGTGAAAGACTCTTGTTTCAAAAAACAAGATGGGGGGTGCCTGAGGAAAAACATCACTTGCCTTCACATGCATGTGCACACCAATGAATGTATATTTATACTTTGTAAATGTAATCCTTTTAAGTAAGCCATAAATATCTGGAGTTCAGACTTTTCTCTGAGCTACAGTTTGTCCTTCTCATGCTTGATTGACATTTCTGTATACTATCTATGTCAGGTACTTTAAACTCAGAATGCTGACAATCGTTCTTGTCATTTTCTCTGTTTCCATAATCTCATTAAACTGTACTAATATATTCTGAAATGTTAAGTGAGAAACTTGATATATCCTTTATAGTTTCTTTTTCTTCACTTTTCTATAAAATTAAAAGCAAATCTCTGTTTATTTTGCTTCCTAAATATTTCTCAAATCTGCACACTTACAATCATTTCTGATTTTGTTGGCCTGGACTCTGATTGCTCTTTGGGAAAGTCAGTCAGATGTGCCACTTATATGTGAGCCTTAGAAGGGGTGGATAGATAACTTTGATGGTTTAAAACAGCAAACTGTACAAGTAAATTTGGTGGTGATGAATATATTAAATATTAGTAAAAGAAATTAAATAAGACTTAATAATTCTAGGGGGAGCAACTAGGAGTTGAACCCAGGGCCTGTGCATGCTACACAGTGCACTGTGCAACTGAGACACTTCCTAGCTTAAGAGATGACCATCATAATCAATCTGAAGTTTTATTTTAACTTCCATAATTGTAGCTGTTCTATACTCACATCTTTGTTTCTCTGCTTTATGTAGCTGTTGGATGAGCTCCCTATGATTTACAGTTGCTGCATATTTGTATACTGCATGTGAGTACTTACAGTTAAACGTCAGTTCAGTGTGGTTTTTGGTCCAATTACATTACTAGGCTGTGTAAAGTAAAAGATTAAAAAAATGCGACATCAATAAGAATTTAGTTTCTGGTAAATTACAGTAAGGTTTTATATCAACAACTTATGATTTCAAAGCCCTAATGCTTGTTTAGTGTCTTAACTTGACTTAAACATTTTTCCTTTCTTGAGTGAAGAATGTGTTCAAATTGTACCATAAAATTGTTCCATAAAAGTTTGAGGGTAGTGTCTCTGTACTCTAGTATGAATGGATTCTTTTTAGTTAATACTTTTTAAAAAAGAAATTATTTTTATTTTATGTTGAGCATTTTGCTTGCATGTATGTCTGTGCAATATATGCATACCTGGTATAAGAAGGGCAAGAGAGGGTATGGATCCCCTGAAACCAGTTACAGAGGGTTGTGAGCTACCATAGATGTGTTAGGAACTGAATCCAGCTTTTCTGCAAGAGCAGCAAGTACTCTTAAACTGAGCCAGCACTAGTTTCTTTTAAAGAAATTTGCTTTTTAAAATTTGCATTTTAATTTAATTTTTTACTTTCACTTTATATCCTGCTCACTGCCGTCCTCCCAGTTACCTCCTCCCACAATCCTTCCCTCATCCCCCTTCTCTTCTCTGAGCGGGTGGAGGCATCCCTGAGTATCCTCCAACCATGGCTCATCGAGTCTCTGAGAGGCTAGGCGTATCCTCTTCCACTGAAACCAGACAGGGCAGCCCATGAAACCAAATAGGAGGGAGTACTATCTTGCCTCATTAGAACTGGAAAGGCATGTCCTTGTGCCTCTCTCTTTTCTTCATTCCTTTCTTTCCACATGGCTTTAAGTCTTCTATTTTTTTTTCATCCAGTTTATTTTTCTGCTCATTGTTCACTTGTTTGTTCACTTTGGCTGCCAGATATCAGCCTCAGGCTATCTGATATCATATTTAACTCCCATTACCTAATTGATTAGGTGTCTCTTTTAACTCCATATTTGAAGGAGACATTCATGTCTTTGCTGAAGTCTTGTGATTACTGCTGATCCCATTAGCCTCTTGTCATCTGTATATAGTTCAGTATTCCTTTCCTTTCCTTTCCTTTCCTTTCCTTTCCTTTCCTTTCCTTTCCTTTCCTTTCCTTTCCTTTCCTTTCCTTTCCTTTCCTTTCCTTTTCCTTTCCTTTCCTTTCTTCTCCCTTTCCTTTCCTTCCCCTTCCCTTTCTTCCTTCTTTCATTCCTTTCTTCCTTCTTTCTGGTTTTTCAAGACAGGGTTTTTCTGTGTATCTCTGGCTGTTCTGGTATTCACTTTGTAGGCCAGGCTGCTCTTGAACTCACAGAGATCCACCTGCCGCTCTGAGAATAAAGACAGGCACCACCACTGCTTGGCATTTAGTGTTTCTAACACAAAGGGTGGAAGGGTAGAAATTCTGAGTACTTTGAGTCATAAAGGCATGTGGGCAAATTGTAAGCAGCATTCAGTTTGTTCCTGGCTATACATTATAAAGTAATTTTCTTTCTCTCTTATTTTAAAGGTTTGAGTGCTTCAAGACAAAGAGCTCAATAAACTACCATCTTCTTTTTACCCTAGTTCTATTCAGTTTAATAGTAACCACGGTAAGTTATACTTTATCTCCAGTAAGGTGTGCCATGTAGGAGATTGGAACAGTCAGGTTTCCAGTGTTTATGTCAAGCTATTCAAACTGAAATATTTTTATGCAATTGGAATGTCTTATTTTTAGATTTTACATGTTTATTTCCTTTTCAAAAATTACTTTTAATTGAAAAACTTTTAAAATTTTATTTTAGGTTTATTTATTCTATTTTTTGTTTGAGTGGTTTTTTATGTGTATGTGCACCATCTGTGTGACTGGGGTTGCCTCCAAAGGTCAGAAGGCATTTCCCTGGAACTGGAGTTTCAGAGGGTTATGAGCCACCATGTAGATGCTGGGAACTGAATCTGGGTCCTTTGCAAGAATGGCAAGTGTTCTTAACCAATGAGCCGTCTCTCATCTATAGTCCCCAAAATAAATTTTCATTTTTTTAGAAGAAGAAAAGGTTGAAGAGTAAATATTTAGTTAGTAGCAATGGTTAAAAATGCTTTTCTTAAGGATAAACTTACTAAAAACAAGAAACGAAGTTTTCCACAATGGTCCTATAGTAACTGTTTTCATTATTAACCGTGAACTAAGAAAATATTAATTGGAACATTTGTTGAAAATCTATATCATGTACTAGAAATACAAAAGTAACTCAGAATCAGTTGCTGTCTATGGGAGAATTCATTCTACTAGGGAAGTTAAATGTGACAAAGAATAGCATCAAAAGATAGTGACTCCAAGAGCAAATGTCAAAACCTGTCATCTGGTGACGGGAAAAAAGAGGATCAATTAAGACCATGTGATTGCATTTAGCACAACATACATATGTGTAATTTTTGTCCTTATTTGTTTAACTAATTAATTTGGGGACTGGAGTGATGGCTCAGTAGTTAAAGTGCATCATACCCTGCTTAGAAGACTCCACTTAGGTTCCCCATCAGGTGGCTCACAAACCTTTAAACTCTAACTTTTTATTGGATATTTTATTTATTTACATTTCAGATGTCATCCCCTTTCCCCTTTTCCAAACCCCCTATCCCATCCCCCCTCCTCCTTTGTGCTTTTATACCATTTGAATAACATGCAACTAACTCTAACTTTTGATGGATCTGTTGCCTTCATGACACCTACACTCATGTGCCGCCATGTTCATTCATGTGTGCACATGTGTGTGCATGCACACACACAAAACATAATAAAATAAATTGCTTTAAAATTTAATTTACTCTTGATGCCAAGATGATGGAAGGTATATGCTTGCTATCCCAGTACGTGGAGGCTAAAGCAGAAGGATAAGCCTGAACTATACAGTGTGTTCTACACCACCTTCAGCTGTATGACTGTCTTAGCATGCCCCATTTCCCTCCTAATTATAATTAAAAAAAAAAAAAAAAAAAACAACTGCTTGGTGAGGATCACACATGGGCTTGAGGCCAGTTTGGTCTACATCATGTTCTGTTCTGAGCCTAGAACTTAGGGAAAAAAGCAAACAAGGATTTCTGCTTGAACAATGCATGGTGACTTGAGGACTATCCTGGGGTACATCAAAGACTATGTCTGAGGAAGCAAAAACAGAAACAAAAAAATTTACTGTTTGAGAAGTTCAGGACAAGATTCAAAGTGGGTTTCTTGAGTTAGATTTTGACTGATGAACAGGAGTTTTTCAGGTGTCTGGGCAACAGTGTGGTAAAGCACTTTTAGTCTTATATTTCCGTACACATAAACCTTAGAATAGCATTTTTGCTATTTTTTGATTGCTGTTTTTTTAAATTATGTACTATGTGCCAGATGTTTACTGTATACTTTGCCTTGATTGTTTAATTAAGTTATCGTTACAATTGAGAGAGGTTTTATATAGGTGATTGCTATGTGGTAAGGGAATGTAGTAAATGGCGCTAGTGAGTTAGACAAAAATGTCAAGTTATACAGTCCCATGCATGCTATGTATAAGAGTTTAAATTTGTCTATGTTTAGTTTTGATGCATAAAGTAAAAAAAAAAAATGTAATCAGACAAGTTTTAGAATGATTACTTGTTACATAACAGAATATAGATTAAAGGAGTCTGGAAATTAAATGCAGATTAAATTAAATTGCATACTTTGTAAAATATAGGACTAAGACTGAAGTAGTGTAGCTGAGGGGATGAAAAGAAGCTGATGTACACCGTCAGTGGGATGTGGGACCCATTGAGTAGAGGAGGCGGAAGCAGAGCAAAGACAGAACGGCTTCTCCTGTAAGTGATGGCACATGCCTGTAATCTCAACACTTAGCAGGCCAAGGCATGGTAGTCCCAAGTTTGCAGCCAACGTAGACTATACAGCAAAACCTTCTTTTAAAATTAAAACATGGAGCCCACATGTTGGGACAGACCTGTAATCCCAGCACTCAGGAGGCAAAGGCAGGAGGATCATGAGTTAAGGGTCATTCTTACTACATAGCAGATTCAGAGTCAGGCTACATGAGTCCCTTTGTTAAAATATAAAATTAACTTGTGGGGCAGTGGTGATGCACACCTTTAATCCCAGCACTTGGGAGGGAGAGGGAGGCAGATCTCTTGATTGAGGCTGTTGGGGTCTAGAGTGAGTTCTAGGAAGGCCAGAGCTACACGGAGAAACCCCTGTCTCAAAAACAAACAAACAAACAAAAAACAAAACAAAACAAAAAATCAAAATAAAACAATAAAACTAAGAAAAATACATTAAAAAAATTAAAATTGCAGTTGTAGTTCAGTTGGTAAAGTGCTTACCAGGCACACAGAAAGCCCTAAACTACATCCTCAGTACTGAATATAACTAAGTGTGTTGTTTGGATGTCTGCATTCTCAAAACCTGAGTTAGGAAGGTGGAGGCAGGAGGATCAGATATTTGAGGTCATCTTTAACTATATAATGAGTTTAAGACGAGCCTGGGCTATATGTCCTTAAAAAGATAATAAACTGGACCAGCAAAACGGCTCAGTGAGTAAAGAGTCCTGCTTGCTAAGCCTAAGAACCTAAGTTTGATAATTGGAACCTAAATGGTGGAAGAAAGCTAAATTCTTTCCTGCAAGGTGTCTTCTTGTTTACACACACATGCCATGGCATGAGTGCATGTGTACACACACACACACACACACTAAATGTAATAAAAGGGAAACTTTTTTTTTTTTTTTTACAATATTAGAATTGAAAAGGGAAACTTTTTAATTGAAATTGAATAATTGAACTATAAGCATCTTTTTCAGGAAAGATAATTAGTAAGCTTTTGCCATGGTATAGGAATGGATAAATTTGGTTTATGATATGTTGAGTTTGAAGTATTCAGTATTAATGATTCTGAGGGCTTAACAGGTAGGCTGGGCTAAAGATGTAGATTTAGGAGTTGGTTGGGTGTAGGTTATATCAAAAATATGGGGATAGGTAAACTGTTACCAAAATAAAGTGTGCCATTGAAACTAAAAAGATACAACCCTATAGAATGCAGACATTTGAGGACTACATAGAACTATGACCAGCAAAGGAGACTGAAAACATTAATCAGAGATACAGGAAAAGAAAGAAGCCTCATGTCACAGGGTACAAACATTCTAGAAGCGAAAAGTAAGCAGGAATGGTAAGATGACTCAGCCGGTAAAGATGCTTGCCTTCAAACCTGGCACCTTGAGTTCAATTCCTGAACCCACAAAATGGAAGGAAAGAATTTCCCCTTGGAAGTTGTCTCTGGACCTTCACAGTCATGCCATAATATACATACATACATACATACTACATACATATACATACATACAATAAATATAAAAAGATAAAGTAACTATTAGTTGTCTCTGAATAGGTAAGAAAAATAAAGATTAACAACCTACTAATGGAAAATGTCAACTGGTTAAGATGCTAAATAGAATATTCACTGTTTTCCTGAGTTTCTATATTCCTTTGCCTAAATTCTGTACTAGTTAATAATGAAAGAAGCCTACAGACTCAGAGATGAAAAGAAGTCATGCTATCGTATTAATGAAGAGAATAAAATCTAGAATATCAGTGACTTGCCTAGCCAACTAAGTTTATCTAGCAAATTGGCATCAAAATCAAGACTAGACCCATTTGTTAAAAGTTAAAGTTAAAAGATATTATAATTAGAAACAGATTAAGCTTTGGAATCAGTTGGATGTGAGTTTGGATCTAATATTTTTACTTAGTTCTTTCTCACCTTTAATTTTTTTCTTACCATAAAATGAAGAATAGAACTATTTTTATACTAACTATAATATTAATACGTGGCACATGATAAGGACTCCATGATTCTTAGCATAAAAAAACAGAATGTTTCAGAAACATACCCTTAAGCCTGGCCTGTTGGTGTTCACCTGTAATCCCTATACTCAGGAGATGGAGGCTGGAGGATTGTGAATTCAATGCCAGCCTAAGATACATAGTGAGTAAGCCGGGCAGTGGTGGTGCACGTGTTTAATCCCAGCACATGGGAGGCAGAGGCAGGTGGATTTCTGAGTTCAAGGCCAGCCTGGTCTACAGAGTGAATTCCAGGACAGCCAGGGCTATACATAGAAACCCTGTCTTGAAAACAAAACAAAACAAAAAAGATACATAGTGAGTTCCAGTTAGTATTTTGAAATAAAGACAGATTAAACACATTCTCCTTATTGATTTAGAGTTACAGGTAATATGTCAGTCAAAGCCCTTTGACTGCTAAAAGGAATTGTGATCTTTTTATAGTAAGAAACTTACTTCAAAAATAAATTTTCAGCTAAGTTTTAAAACTGTATTGTTTCATTAAATTATTACATTAAATGAAGACATAAAGATGTCTAACCCCAATTCTAGATATCAAAGAAATTGCTAACTTATAGGGGAAAGCAACAAACTAGTAGAATGCCATAAAGCAGGAGTTCTTAACCTGTGGCTCATTACAGATACCCTGCACATTAAAGTTCATAACAGTAGCAGAATTACTGTAATGAAGTAACAACAAAAAAATTTTATGGTCATGGCATGGTCATGGTCACCACAACAACGGGAACTGTACTTAAAGTGTCACATGATTAGAAAGGCTACTGCCATAAAGCTTATAGGTAGATGGTGAATAGTTGCATCTGTTGGAAGTGGAAGAGATCAGAAAGGACTCCAAAGAGGAATAATTTGTGTTGAATTGTTAAAAGTATTTGCCAGTTGGGGAATATTTCTGAACAAAGTAAAGAGCAGTCTGTTTACAGATGCAGAAGCATGAAAGTGATGTACTCAAAGAAGCACAGTGCTTTCTGGAGATTAGATGAGAAGAAGACAGCATTGAGGCCAGATAGGAAGGTGGGAGCAGCAGGAGGCTTTGGATGTCAAGTTAAGAATCTGAACTTTGTCATGGTAGTGTAAGAGTTATTGAAGGGTTGATTTAAATTTTGATTCCTCTGTACTATGTCATTTAAAACATGTGCATCTGTGGACAGTGTTTACACAGGCATTGAACTTAACACTCACAAAACACTGAAGCCTGAAACTTGGGTTTGTGTAACTGGAAGTTCATCTAGGTAGTGAATAGTTGGAAGCAGAAGTGGGTACAAGAAATTTGTTTAAATGTCTTCTCTTACTGATAATCTAATATATCTAGATCCTTTCATGTACTTGGGCTTAGCATTCTCCATTCTTCAGGTAAGAACCAACTCTTTTAAGCTAAAAGACATTTGGCAAAGGCCTGTAGCAAACAAGTAGCAGAGCTAGAAATTTGACTTTGGTCTCTGAATACAGTTTCCTTTCTACTGTAGAATAGATATGGTAAAGGGATTGTTGACATAGTTTATTCACCCTTCATGAATAACCTTGTATCCTTGACCCTCCCTGATGGTAACACTAAGACCAATGCTAAAGTAGTCTATCACTGATTTGAAATATTTCATTATTTCATTTGCTATGGCAGGGCTAGTCCTCCTGTGCCATGCCACTTAACCTGATTGGTTTTATGTGGCTGGAATCTGGTTGGAATAACATGGGGGAAGAGGAGGTTTGGAATTTGCAGAGTGGTTGGAATAGGTTTTTATATACCTTCCTTCACTTATGTTTCTTCTAATATTTTTCAGATTTACCTAAAAGTAAAAGAGCCTATATTCCATCAGGTAATTTTTAAAAAAGATGTATTCATGTTATTTATATGAGTGTTTTGCTTATATGTATGTCTGTGTACCATATGTGTACTTGGTGCCAGTGAAGGTCAGAAGATGCTTTTAGATGACATGGAACTGAAGTTATGGATGGTTTGGGGCTGCCATGTTCCAAGTTCTGGGAATCAAACCTGGGTTCTCTATAAGAACAAGTGCCCTTAACTACTGAGCCATTTCTCCAGTGTGATAATTTTTTAAGTTATGAAACATTTAATTGTTTAACAGTACATGCCTGTTGTCTGTGTTTCCCTTCTCTAGGAAGTTATATGCAGATACAACTTTTGAAAATGAAGTGGTAAAATGTCAAAAATTTACAATTAGCTTAGATCACTGATTCTCGACCTTCCTAATGCTGCAACCCTTTAATACAGTTCCACATGTTGTGGTGACCCCAACCATGAAATTATTTTGTCGCTACTTAATAATGGTAATTTTGCTGCTGTTATGAATTATAATGTAAATATCTGCTATGCAGGATATGATATGTGACCCCTATGCCATAGACACTCAGTAGAAAGTTCCTTGGCATTCAAATTTTAAAAAAAATTAAAATAAAAGATAAAAAGAACATGATTTAAATAAATTTGTGGTGTACGGGGATATATCTCCTTTTTTATTTTATGAAGATATTGTCTTAAAGTTCCATGGGCCCATTCCACAGTCTCTTGTCCTTGATAATTATAAGGAATCTCTGTCATTTGAGGACACAGCATCATTTTAATAAATCATGAAGAGATATAAAAACAAACCCAAACTAAAGGAAATTCCCCCAGAGTAACTTGATTATAATCTTTAAAAATATCAGTCATAATCCAGACAGTATATGCCTGTAATCCTAGAACTCTAAAGGTTTAGGAAAAAAGGATTATAAATTCAAACCAGCCTAAGCCAAGTGTTTGTTACAGGATATTTGAACCTGTTTCTAGTTAAGGTATGGCTCAACCCTTAGCACATACCTTTAATCTGGCTGGAAGTCAAACACACCCTTAGTGCTCCTTTAATCCCAAACAATGAAAGTAAAGTTAGTTTATAGAAGGAAGCACCCATGTTTGAATGTGATGTCTAATAAAGTTGCAGAAAAAGGTGATGAAATCAGAGAAACATTTGACAGAATAGGATATGCTCAACTCTCAGGAGAAAAGAGAGGAAAGGAAAGCTACTTAAGGGAGAGATAGACAGTACAGGAGAAGAGAGTACAGGACAGGAGTACAGTAGAGTTCATGGAGAGCAGTGCAATTGAGAGGGAGAGTAGAGCAGCACAGAGGGAGAAGGAGGCAGTTTTACCGGGAGAGTTTTATAGAGACAGATTGAAGAGAGAACAAGCTAGACACAGGTAAAAACAGAATAATCAAGATAATGAGAAGGAGCCAGAAACTAGAAAAGATTGCTAGAGATAGTTTGAGGTCAAGCAAAGGTATTCAGAGGCCTAGAGAAAAGCCAGATTGAGTAAGTCGGCTGGGAGAGGAATTTGAAGCCAGAACAGTTGAGTTGAATCAGTCAGCTAGAGTTCAGAAAGAACAAGAAAGGGTAAGCTTACTCAGCAGCAAGTCTGAGAGGCTGAAAACATTCTAGGCCTAGATTAGATTGTACAGAGTCCTTAGCAGACAGAGGCAGTAAGCCTACCAGACAACAGTTATAACTGGCAAGTAAAAGTTACTTTTATAGCCATGTAACAGGATTCTGTGGGCCACAAAAGCTAAATTCATCAAACACAAGGAAAGAGTGAGGAACTAGTGTGGACTAAGAAGACTTCAGAGAGTATTCTAGCTTGCCTTCTATTGCTGCAATAAACACCAGACCAAAAAACAACTTGAAAGGAAAATAAGTTTATTTCATCCTATAGCTCATAGTCCACCATGTACAGAAGTCAAGGCAGGATCTCAAGCAGGATCTTGGAAGTAGAACTCAAGCTAAGATCATAAGATTTACTGGCTGCCTCCTCATGGATTGCTCAGCTTGCTTCTTCTTTTTTTTCTTAAAGAGATTATAATATAATTACCCTTCCCTTTCCTCCCTCCAAACCCTGTCATATATTCCTCCCACTCTCCTTCAAATTCATGGCCTCTTTTTAAAAAACCAATTGTAATTGCATGCATATATGTATATGTGTATACACATATATTCTTAAATATAATCTGCTTGTTCCATATACTGCTACCTGTATATATGTTTTCAGGAAGATCATTTGTTTGGTACTGGACAACCAGTTGGTGTATTCTTCCCTTGGGAAGGCCATTTCTCCTATTTCTAACTTTCCTTGGTTGCCTATAGTTCTTTGTGTAAGGTTGAGGCCTCATGGGCTTTTCTTTGTCCAGTTTGGCATCCTGATCGGTGTCATTCTTGTTCAGCTCATATTTGGACAGTTGTGTTGGTGAGACTTAATGGGTGTAGCTTCTGATATTACTAGGAGAGTCACAGCAAACTGCCCAATTTTCTGTTCTTACAATCTTTCCATCTTCTCTTCTGAAATATTCCCTGAGCTTCAGGTGTGGGAACTGTTTTGTAGATGTATTTATTGAGACTGGGCTCTACTTCTCTGCATTTTGATTGCTTGTGGTTATTGGAGGAGAATCTACAACCACTTCTTTACTAAACTAGCATAATCCCTAACAACAATCTATAAACATTTGTCCCTATACCCACAGGTAA
Organism: Mastomys natalensis; assembly: GCA_021653895.1. Lineage (NCBI taxonomy): Eukaryota > Metazoa > Chordata > Mammalia > Rodentia > Muridae > Mastomys > Mastomys natalensis. The sequence continues at coordinate 966,626 of JAJTUV010000480.1, forward strand.
GTGTAATCTTCACCCATCATCAACAGATCACCCTCGCTTTGCAACAGATGGAGACTATTACAAAAAAACTCAGTTTGCTTTTTATAGTAACTCAGGACCACTTACCCAATGCTGCCACCACCCACAATGGGCTGGGGCTTCCCCATATCAATCTTTAATCAAGAAAATGCCCTCTAGATCTGCCTATAGGCCAGTCTTACAGGCATTTTCTCAGTTAAGGTTCTCTCTTCTCACGTGACTCCCATCTTGTGTCAAGTTGAAAAAAAAACAAAAAAACCAACCAGCACAATTGAGAGGTGTGATGACTAAATGTAACTTTCATGCCCCGTATAGTGGTTTTGTGTGTGTTAGACAGGGTCTTACTATGCAGTCTAGCTGGCCTGGGACTCACTATGTAGACCAGGCTGGCCACTGCCTCCTGAGTTCCGGGATTAAAGGCACCAACAAACACGCCCCACTTATTTTTCTTTTGGGTTTGCCTATTACAAATATTAAGACAACTTGTAAGTTTTAAATTAGGCCGTTTATTATCATGCCACCAATATTATAGTCTCTGTGTTTATACTTTGGATATATAATGGAATATCTTTGTTTAAGGAGAAACATGCATTTAAATGTTTAGTTATAGATACATAGTTAGGTAAAGAGAGACAGAGAGTGAAATAATGTAACAAAATATTAAATGTTTGCAGAATCTGAATGACAGCTATACTAAGTAATACCATTGTTTTGCATATGTTTTCACTCTTTTTTGGTGTTTGGTCTTTTTAGAGAATGTCTCACTCTATAGCTCAGGTTGTCTTCTATTGAGCTACTTCTGCCTCGGCCTTCCAAATGTAGGGTTACAACGTGTGCTACCACACCCAGCCTGTTTTCATTCTTCTAATGGTAGCTTTTGTTGAATCTGATTGCTTATTTTAAGATAAACAGTTAGTGGAGCTGGAGTGAGAGTTCAGTGGTAGAAATATCTGCCTAGGAGTTAAAAGACCTTGGGTTTAATCCCTGGCACCATGAAGAAACAAACAAACAAAAAAGCCAACAGTAAATGAGTCATCTGGTCTTTGACACAACTATCCATTATTTGAAAAAAGAAGGGGAAAGCAAACTTATCTAAAGAAACACTGGCTGGAAAGTTTAGAATCTTGATCTTGTGACACTGGATAAGCTGTACAGACCTTTCTTCTTGTCTTTAAACTTTTAATTTTCTTGATTTATAAAAATAGTGAAAATGGGACAGCAAAATGGCTCAGCAGGTTAAAAACTCTTACCATGCAAGCCTGATACTGAATTCAGTCCCTAGGTCCCATGATGGAAGGACATTTCTACATACATGAATCCAGTCACACATATTTCTCGAGTACAAGCATACCCAATAACAGTACATTTAAAGCCTTGTAAAATGTTGAAAATAAGAAAATGTATTATTTGTAAGTATCATGAAAACAATGTAAGAAGGCAATTTAATAGTTACATTCATTAAAATTAATAGTACAATTTGATAATATCCTATATAGAGCTAGAGAGATAGCTCAGTGGTTAAGAACATTTGATGCATTTACAGAGAACTAGGGTGCAGTTCTCAGCACCCACAGGACAGCTCAGAACCATCTGTGACTCCAGGTCTAGGCAATCTGATGTCCTCTTGTGTCTCTGTGGGTACCAGGCATGCACATAATATACATTCATACAGGCAAATCATTCATATTCATAAAAATAAATGAATATCTTTAAAAAGTATGTTAAGATATCAAATGACACGTGAATTCCTGCCCATGATAAATGATGACAAGCTTCTAAAGGGTATTTGACTTAGCTCTAGAGATGAATCATGATATAAAACTAAAAGGAAAGGGTTAATAAAACAGCAAAGCTAGCCAGTTTCATGAGGTGGGAAAGTACTGATAGCAATTCTACTTTATTATAAAGTTCAAGGTGATCCAGAAATCTCCAAATGAGAGCTCAAATTCACTAATTTAATGTGATGGTCTTTCAAATAAGATAATACCCTAATTACATAGCTGCCACATTAAATAGACACACCAGTATATCTTAAAGTGAAGAAACAAAAAGAAAAGCATTTGTAAGAGTAGATTTAAAAAAAAAAAAAAAGATTACCTAAGGAGCCAGTGAAGCCGTTTTAGCAGCAAATTGACAAATCAGTAATTGATATCTCAGAGTGAGCCCATCTGTTGTCTCAAGGAGACCTGTTATTGAATTTTCCTGGCAGAGTAGATGTCTATTAAAGATTGATTCCCAAATGTGGTACATCAATATATGGAGACTTGTCTTTTCTCACTTGACCTTCAGATTTTGTTAAAGCATAGTGTAAACAATATGAAAAAAAACGAGAATCTGCGTAGTTTGGGTTAACTTTTTCTATTATGTTTCTTTGTACATTTTATTATTAACTATGCATCTTACATTCTTTATGTGCATTGGAATTTGGCCTGCATGTATGTCTGTGTGAGGGAGTTGGATCCATTGGAACTTGAATTAAAGATAGTTGTAAACTACTAAGGTGGTGCTAGGAATTGAACCCAGGTCCTCTGGAAGAGCAGCAAATGCTCTGAGCCATCACTCCAGACCTTTATTATTAATTAGGAATGTCAGGAAACTGATGTGATGAGCATATTTGGAAAAAAGATAGCTAGTAATTTTGATCTGTTATATGCTACATTGTATATAAATATGTACACATGCATATTATATAGTTTGATTTAACCAGTATCATACTAAAATATCTTTCTTTATAAATAAGTGAGAATTTGAAAGGATATTGATTTGTCTGCTTTTTCTCATCTTGTTAATGATGAAGCTAGAAAAAAATCTTTTAAAAAATTTCATAGCCTATATTATTATATGATACTCTGATGCCCAGTTACTTTGGAATCTTATTTATTATGAGAAAGACCAGTGCTATGTGTTGGTTGACTGCCTTTGAGATAGGATCTAGCAGTATAGGCCAGGCTACCCTCAAACTAATGATCCTCCTGCCTCAACCTCCTGAGTAGTGGAAATACAAGTGTGTGCTACTACATCTGTCTCTCCTATCTTTTTAAAAACTGACTTTAAACTGGACATGGTATCATACAGCTATAGTTCTAGCACTTGTGAGACTAAGGCAGGAGGATCCAGAGTCAGGCCAGTCTAGTCTACATATTAAGCCGTTGTGTGAAATAAAAGAAAAAAAAGGAAAAGAAATGGGAACTATGGATATATTATCTCAGTGACAGGACACTTCCCTAGTATAGATGAAGCTGTGGTTCAATACTTGTCACCACAAGATAGATAGATAGATGGATGGATGGATGGATGGATGGATGGATGGACGGACAATGGATGGATGGGTGGGAAGGAAGGAAGGAAGGAAGGAAGGAAGGAAGGAAGGAAGGAAGGAAGGAAAGAAGGAAGAGCTGTACTGACTACTTTCTTTTTCATTCCTATTCAGGTCATGTATGGAATGTTGGTCTTTACATTAGTACTTCGTTCTATTTATATTGTTACATGGTAAGTAGTTTGGGTTTGCCATCAACATTCTGATAAAATAAAAGGCTTGTAGCAGTAAGTCTATATTCTAAGTTGGAATAAAATAAAACCTACCTGTAGCAAGATAGTGATAGAAAACTATAACCCAGCATTTATTTATGATGTATGGAAGACTTGTTCTTCAGGTGACTTATTAATGTGATCATATAAAAGCAAGAGTTCTAAAATTAAAGAAATTTGAAGAAAATATATATGAGACATCTGCTTTAATACGTGTAACATTAACTAGGATGTTAAAGACTTTGAAAAATAATACATTAAAAAAATGTTTTCGTTGTGTTGGAGAAAAGACTCAGCGGCAGTTAAGAGCACTTGCTGCTCTTCCAGAGGTCCTGAGTTCAATTCCCAACAATCACATGGTGGCTCACAACCATCTGTATTGGGATTTGATGCCACCTTCTGGCATATAGGCATGCATGAAAATAGAGGACCCATATACATAAAATATATTTTTAAAAATAATTAAAATTTAAGCAATGAAAACAAATTTTGTTTCTTTCTCAGACTTGCTTGACTAGGTTAAGTAGCACCTCTTAAGGAAGGCTGTAGTGTCATCAAATGTTTCACAGGCTAGAAAAACATCTCAGCAACAGAACCCACAGCTAGCAGGCACATGGCCAGCTCCATCTGCCCTGCGTTCTCCCACCATGTATTTCACAGAATCATTTAAGAACTATACACAGTCTCTAATAAGATTTATGAAAATTACATAATATTCATGAGAGTACTTTAAATAGGTCCTAGCCATACAATGGGTGCTCAGCTCAATAAGTAGTATGATCTGTACAGTTTTCCCATTTTTGTTTTTAAAACAAACCTTTTATTTTATTTTGAGGTAATGTATAAATGCATGTGTAGTATAGTATCACAAGGCAGTTGACACTGACACAATTGAGATACAAGCAGATCAGCAGAAGGACCTGTGTGGCTCCTTTATCTACTCCCTGCCCCCAGCTCCACTCCATCCTTAATCTGGACACCTGCTGGCCTTCTATTTTTATAATTTTGCTATGGTAAAGTTTTATAAATAAGATCATATAGAATATAAACTTATAGATTGAGGTTTTTTTTGGTTTTTGGTTTTTTTTGAACCTCAGTAACATCCTCTGGATACTAGTGTAGACGTTTTCTCTTGCTGAATAGTATTCTGTAGTAGGATGCTATAGATGTACCACAGTTGAGTAACTTCCAGATTGGGGATGTCATAAAGCTACTGTGAACATCTGTGTGGAGGGTTCTATGAAAACACGTGTGTCCTTTTCTCTGGAATAAAGTGTCAGAGTGAAATTGCTGGGATGTATGGTAATAACTGCAGAAATGTTTTCAGAGTGGCTCTACCATTTTTGCCTGTAATGTATGAGTGATTTTGTATCTCTGCATCCTCACTAGCAATTTTTATTCCAACTGTTAAGAAAGTACATACTAATATCTTATACTTTTAATTTGCATCTTCCTAATGGTTAATGATATTGAATGTATCTTTGTATGTTCTTTCTTTTGCCATTACTATGGTCTCTTTAGTGAAATATCTATCATGTCTTTGCTCATTTTTTTCTTGTATTTACAAGAATTAACAAGGATATTTTCTTTTAAAAATTTTAAGATTTTATTTTTTTGGTTGAATATGTAGTTTACAAATATTTCCCACAATCTGACTTTGTCTTTGATATTCTTTTCAGAATCTTTTTAGTAAACAAAAATTCTTACTTTTCATGTCATTTTCAGTTTTCCTTTTTATTGTTATTTGGAGATGAGTTTTTACTATATAGCTTTGGCTGTCCTGAAACTCACTATGTAACCAGGCTAGTCTCAGACTCGTAGAGATCTACCTGCCACTGTATCCTGAGTGCTGGGATTAAAGGCATATGCTATACACCCAGCCTGGCCATGTTTTAAGAGTTCCATTCCAGCATATCTGTAGTGCTTGTGCTGTGTATTCTGTTTGCTCTCAGTATACATTTATAGCCTATTAATGTCTAGTGTTGGAAGTTTCTAGTGCAGTCCAGAAACATAACCTCCTTTTATGCCTGTGTTAGTTTTCTGAAGTTGTCCACCAAAGTTCTGAAAGCTGAGTGACTTGTGTATGGAGTAAGTACAAATGCAGGTGTCTTCCTTCCATTCCACTCTCCTGTCTTCTGGTGGTTTGCTGCCAGTTCTGGCTTTTCTGTTTTTGCAGTTTCTGCCTTTGCTGTCATATGGTCTTTTCCCTGTGTCTTCACATGGCCATATTCTTGTAAGGATATCAGCCTTCTTGAAATGTGGATCTGTTCCTGTATAATCTCATTTGAAATATCAGCAGTGATCCTAGTTAGAAGTCACATTCTGAAGTACTAAAGACTTCAATGTATTTTGGGGGTGGAGGAGAGAATAATTCAAATAATTCATATATAGTGCCTTTATCTTGCTCCATTTAGGATATAATTATCTGAAACATTTTCTCTACATAAATTTAGAACCACATCAGGTAACATTAAGATTTTTGCCTCAGTTACAGTATGTGTTTTGTTGTTTTATTTTTAAACACACATAAAAGGAAAATGTATTTTCTGGTTTTGTTGTTTGAGACAAGACAGTCTTGCTGGTATTACCCAAGCTAGCCCTGAACTTGTGATCCTTCTGCCTTTACTTTCTGGATAGAAGTCTGGGCTCTCCGTTTACTAGGCCCGGGGAAGGAACTACATTTCTACGTGTGCGTGTGTGTGTGTGTGTGTGTGTGTGTGTGTGTGTGTGTGTGTGATGCCTGACTATAGCAGTTGATTATTATCTTATGTTTTCTGTCTTGCTAGGCTGGCCCTTTTCATGATTCATTGGCTGGAGAAAGTGGGTTTTGTTGGGACCTTTTCTGTCTGTGCCCAGACTTCAGTTACTGGCTTGTTCCATTCCAACTCCAAGTCTACTAGCCTAAAAGAATGCATATGGTACCAGGCAGTGGTAACACACACCTTTAATCCCAGCCCTCAGGAGGCAGAGGCAGATAGATCTCTGAGTTTGAGGCAGCCTGGTCTACAGAGTGAGTTCCAAGACAGCCAGGGCTATACAGAGAAAGCCTGTCTCCAAAAACCATTAAAAAAGAAAAGAAAAAAAGGAATGTATGTGGTAGATGAACCTGAAGAGCACTGTGCTAAGTGAAGTAAGCCAGGTTTACATAGAAATACCACTTGAGCTTGTAAGATGGCTTAGTAGATAATAGGTGCATGCGACTAAGACTGACATTCTGAGTTCCATCACTGGGACCTACATGGTGGCAGGAGAGAATTTACTCCCATGAGTTGCCCTTCATGTGAGCCTCATTGTACTTGTGTGCACACATCACACTAAATAAATAAATGTAATTTTAAAAGTCAGTTTTTAAAAAGGAAGAAAAAGAATGTTAAATATACCACACAATCTTTCTTACATGTAGAAAGTGAAAATGCTGAAGTTTTCTTAGTGTGCATGGTGGTTATCAGAGGCTGGTGTGGGGCAGGGAGGCAATGAGGAAATGTTGATAGAAGGGTACAAAGTATCAGACAGGAGGAATAAGTTTTCAAGATCTATGGCACAACAGTTTACTATGGTTGGTAATGTGCATTTCAAACTAGCTAAAAGAATAAATGTCAAATGTGATACCACAGTAAAATGACAAATGAGATAATAATTAGCTTGATTTAATTATTCCATGTTGTATACATAAAACATAAGCATGTATCCTGTAAGTATATATAATCATAATTTGTGTTTTGTAATTTGTCAATTAAAATAATATTAATTTAAAAAGAAAGCATAAGGAACTTACCACTATCATTTCTCAGGTCTCGTGGAAAGAATAGGAAAAAAATCAGTTTACTCCATCTTTCCAGAAGCACAAACTCCCACTTTATTCTGTTTTCAATATGAGAACTTTAGGAAGATGTAAAGAAACATAAAATACATTTATCAGCTTAACTTCAATCTGATAGGATATAGGTATGCTGAGAAACACATATATCTTTTAAAATGGGCCAGTGAGTTGGCTCAGTAGGCAAAGGCACTTCCCTCCAAGCCTGATGGTCTGAGTTTAATGGACAGGACCCACACGTCAAATCTTAATTTTAACATTTAAAAGGAAAGAACCAACCCTCAAAAGCAACATGCCAAGGTACCAACAAAACACACACAGATTCACAGATACCTGCCCTCTCATATAATAAAAGATTTTAAAGTATTTATTATTGACAGTCTTTATGAAATAAAGTTATCTTTTATCTGACTGACCATACCTTCTTTCTTGTATCTCTGTTTAGTGATCATTTAATTTAGTATTGTACATTTTCTCTTTATGTGACCCTGACTATATTGCAAGGTTGTTGTTGTTGTTTCAAGACATTATAATTTAATTACAATGTAATTATATTATCATTTAATTTTAATTATTGTAATTATATAATAATTGTAATTATAATTACAATGTAATTAATTGTAATGTTGTTGTTTTTCTGTGTACCCTGGCTGTCGTGGAACTCACTCTGTAGATCAGGCTGGCCATAAACTCAGAGATCTGCCTGCCTCTGCCTCCCAAGTGCTGGGACTAAAGATGTGCTCCACCACAGCCTGGCTCATTATGAGCTAACTTGATAATTTCCAGAACTCAGGAACATGCTTCTGTGTAAAGGTTCTTAATATCAAATAGAAATTTTTAACTTTTGTTTTAAATTGTGACTGAGATCTTAAAATTTCTCTGTAACAAAACACCTAGAAATTCTGAATTAAACACAATAAACTTTAAATACCAGTTAGCTTAAAAAGATGTAAGAAGAGATTCAAAAATCCAAAGAAGCTGTAAAGATGAGTGGTTATATGATAGTTAGTGTGAAGGAACTGGAAGATGCCAGCACATTAACATCTTTAGTTTCAATCTCCTCAGAATAAACAGAAAATCAAAGTTTTTAGTTTAGGGCCTGAAGATTGCTCAGTGAATAAAGGCACTTGCTGCCAAACCTGATGACCTGAATTCAATCCAGGACCCACATGGTAAAAGAGAGAACAAAATTCTGTGAATTGGCTCTGACCTCCACATCTATACCATGGCATTCATGTATGTGTACACTTGTGTGCATTTACACACAAAATAAATATATGTAAAATGATTTTTAAAAACCCAGATAATTGGGACTGTTTTCCCATCACCATTGGCACATATAATAGATCCAGAAAGATTGGGACAGGAAAAAAAATGCCCTCTAGTAAAAGAAAATGTTAAATTGTCTTTTAATCTGAAGTTTTAGAATGTATGTCACACACACACACACACACACACACACACACCCTCCTGTTGTTTTGAATAGGTTTGGCCCCAATAGACTCATGTGTTTGAATTCTTGGCCCATGGGGCATGGCAGTGTTAGAAGATATGGCCTTGTTGGAGGAAGTGTGTCACTGTTTGGGTGGGCTTTGAGGTCTCGATGCTCAAGCTATGCCCAGTGGAGAGTTCCAGTCCCCTTCTGGCTGCCTGCAGAAGACAGTCTCTTCCTGGCTGCCTTTGGATCAAGGTTTAGAACTCTGAGTTCCTCCAGCACCATGTCTGCCTGCATGCTGTCATGCTTCCTGCCATGATGATAATGGACTAAACCACTGAAACTGTAAGCCAGCCCCAATTAAATGTTGTCTTTATAAGAGTTGCCCTGGTTATGGTGTCTCTTTACAGAAACCCTAACTAAGACAACTTCTTTGAGAATTTATAAAGAAATGTGCCCTTCAGTCACCATCATGCCAAAGGGGCCTGGCTGTTTCCAGGCTGCCCTGCTGGCAGAATCAGAGTGATGCTAGTTGGTCACATTTATTCCAATTACTACATTGCCAAATGGAGTATACACAAATCCCAATTATGTACAGACAGTTTATAAGGGAATACTTATTGTTCATCTTTCTGAAATACCCACTTTACTGTGCAATTTTGAAGATAGAAATTTAAGTGATTTTCAAGAACTGCCTTATCCCTCAACAAAATGTAGAAGAAAAGACAGAGAATAGAGTGGAGGAAGAAATGCCTCAGGAAACAAGATCTAGTCTCTGTAATTTCTTCAACTCCAGTTCATGACATAGGAAGTTTGTTGGGAAATGGTTCCCTTGATCAAATCTATTTCAGTGTATAATAGTTACTTACACAACGAAGGACATGTATTAAAGGAACTGATCAGAATCTCTCTTGAGATGAAAGATGAAGGTACTAAAATTCTTCTCTAATGGCAGAGGTTGTGCAGCCCTGTGCTCCCAGTAGAAGTGTACTTCCTTGTGAGGCAGGAAGACCACAAGTTTGAAGCCACCATGGACTACCTCTTTCAAAAACAAAAAGAAGGGAAACCAGGCATGGTAGCATATGCCTTCAATCCCAGTTCTTGAGAGGCAGAAGCAGGAGGATCTATGAGTTCAAGACTAGCCAAGGCTACATAGTAAGAACTCAGCTCAAAAGGGGGTGAGGGGCAGTTAAATAATGATTTAAGCTTACAACTTCAAGAATTAGAAAACAAAGGCCAGATGTGGTGGCACTTGCCAGTAACCCTTGTACTTGGGAGGTGCATCAGAAGAACAATGTTATCCTTGGTTATATAACAAGTTCAAGGCCAGCCTGGACTGCATGAGACCGTGTCTCAAAACAAGAAATTCTAAATCAGATAAATAGAATGAACCTGAAGAGAAATGAATGATAGAAATACTAAAGAGCACAGCATTTCAAAGTACCAGCATCTGTTTTCCTTCCGTCTAGCTTTAAGACTACAACAAAAACTTTCTTTTAAATGCACAAGGCCACAAGGAAAAGATTCAGTAAAGTCTTCAAAACTGAAAGGTAAATAGATTTCTTTAAATTCATTAGATTGACCTAGAAAGCCACATCCTAAGCCAAGAACCTCACCTTGTATGACAGAATGTTTTTAAGTAATATTTTAAGCAGGAACAAGGAGTCTGGGAAATACTTGGAAAACATGACTAGGAATCAGAAAGTTTTTAAATTTCCAAAAACCACATAAGAAACTTGAAGACAGTAGACCAGTGCCATTGAATTTCTAAAGAAACTTTTCCAACCTAGAATTCTATGGTTAGTTACACTATCAACAAAATAAGGAGAAATGTTTTCCTATATTAAAGTTTTCAGAAGAAGTTTAAATTCAATAAACTATTGGTGAGGAACACCCTTCTACTAGAAAATTTGTTTCACCAAAAAGAGAACAATACAAAAAGGAAGAAGGCGTAGAATTCAAAACAGAGACTAACCCAGGAGAGAAGTGAAGGCATTCCCTAGGGAAGAAGAAGAGAAAGGATTTCTTAGATAAGAGCTTTACACCATGAAGGCAGTCAATGTAGAATGAAGGCTAATCACATCAGACACAGATATTTCGAGAACTCTATGTATTTTATTCCATGTCCTATGCTGGATGGGTAGTATATCTCCTGGATCTTGTCTGTGCTGAGCATGAATGGACCATGTGCTGATGAAATTCTTGCTCTTTCCTTCGTGCCCTGCTACCTGGATAACCAAAGACATTCATTTCACCCTACTGAAGAATTTTGCTTTGTACTTCTTCTGAGAACTGAAGATTTGCCATGGTAAGTTTAGAAAATCATCATTAAGCCAAGGATGGTAGCACATACCTGTAATTGCAGCACTTGGTAGGCAGAGACAGGAGGATCCAGAATTCAAGATCATCATCTACTGAGAGTTCCAGAGCTACCCTTAGCTACATGGCTGCCCCACCTCAAAAAATTTAAAATATAGATAAATACATAAAAATAAATTACTATTTACATGCAGATATTTACAGTAAAACAATAAAGTTTTTTGAAAATCTGGCATTATTCTCTACCATATTTTAAAAATAAAAGATTAAAAACTGTAGATTTACATAAAGTATCCTATAAAATTCAGCACATGTTCACAATCTAAAAACAAAAGACCTTACTAATCAATCAATAGTAAGAAGGAACTTTCTTAGGCTATAAATTCTGTGGCATATAAAATATCTAAAATGTGTGTTTTTTCAAAGTCTTGTAGTATCTAGAATAAAATAAGATTATTATATTATTGCCATTTTACTCAAAATTATGCTGATGGAAGTCCTGTCTAACATTGTGTTTGAATATAATACAAGTATGTACCAAAAAACAAACAAACAAAAACAAAACCACAAACATGTACCCCAAAGATTACTAAAAAACTAGTAGAAGTAAGTGAAAATTTTCAATTATAGGTGTCTAGTCAAGATTTCAAAGAAAATTCATTTTTTAAAGATTCACTTTATTTTTATCTATGTGTACATGTGTATATGTGTATATTAGTGTAGGTGCCCTTGAATGCCAGAGAAGGTATTAGATTCCCCTGGAGCTAGAGCTGAAAGTGGTTTTTAGCCACTGGATATGAGTGCTGGGAATCAAACTTGGGTCCTCTGGAAGAACACCAGGCACTCTTAACCACTGAACCATCTTTCTAGCCTGAGTTGGTTGGGAAATCATTTCTGTATATTAATGGGAATGAATGGAAAGTGAAAATTTTAATATACAATTTACAACATCATGAACTGTTTAAGGTAGAAGTGACAAATGTGTGCCTGTCTACTGCTCTAGAGGTGATGAGACTGGGGAGAATGGAGCTGATAAATGAGACTGACTAAAGTCTCATGCAATAGCCAGCTTTATTCAGAGAATCAGGCAATTTATACTGTGACAGTTAAGAAGAGTCACATAGTAAAGTATACAACCAAAGGACAAGCCACACAGCAAAAACGTGTTTTTCCATAGAGGTATATAAACAACAACAGCTAGTTGTAATGAATAATCTGAAATAAACTCACTCCTATCTGCTATACCTGGGAGGGGCACTAAAACACATTCCAAGAACAATGTGTTTTTGAAGAAACTCTTGTCTTGTTTTCTTGGAGTTTTCTCCAGGTACTCAGAATTCTTTTCACCCAACTCCGTTCTTGAACAGTGTTCCAGCATGTGCCAGATTATGCATTGCAAGCAACAGTTCTTTGCTGAGACTAAAGGAACTAAATAAATTGAGAAATATACTCCCTTACTGGTTAGAAAAGTCAGTATCATTAAGGTGTCAGTTTATCTAACTTTGTCTGCAGGTTAAATATAATCACAATCAAAGTCTTTCAGGCTTTTAGTGAAAAATGTGAAGTTTGCTGGGCATAGTGGTGCATACCTTTAGTCACAGCACTGGGGAAGCAGGCCCACCAGAGAGTTCCAGGTGCTCCTTCCAGTACTTGGGAGGCAGAGGCAGTCGGATCTCTGTGAGTACAAAGACAGCCTGGTCTATAGAGCCAATTCTAGGACAGTCAGGACTACACAAAGAAACCCTGTCTGAACAAAACAATAAAAAGAAAATATAAAGAGAATTCTAGACCAACTTGGACTGTATTATGAAACTTTGTCTCAAAACAAACAAATAAACCAGGCCAGACACACATCAGGCATGCACAAGGCCCTGTGTTCAACACCATAAGAACTCTTGCTGCTCTTCCAGAGGACCCAGGTTTAAGTCCCATCACCCACATATTGGTTCACAATTCCCTGTAACTCCAGTTCCAGGGGATCTGATGTCTTTTTCTGGACTCTGCTAGCACCAGGAATATACATGGTGCATAGGCATATATGTAGGCAAAACATTCATAAACATAAAATAAAAGAATTAAAAATGGAGAACTTGATTCTGGTGTTTACATAGGACACAAAAGACCAAGAGTAGATGAAATGGTTTTTAAAGAGAACAGCCTTAGGGGCCTGGAGCTAGGGGTGTGGTACAGTATGTTCTTTGCATGCACAGGCCCTGTGTTCAGCACCAAAAAGAGAGGGTGGGGAGAACTGAAGAACTTGATTTATTTGTTCTACTATTCCAGTCAAGGTGGTGGTGTACTATAGCTGGTAAGGGTAGAATATAGAACATCTAAACTAGACTAGCATACCATACTGGCCGGATCTTCAATAAAAATGTGTGAAAGTAACTTAATAGAAAAGATTGTCTTTTCAACTACTTGTACTAATTCTTTTTGAAGCAGAATTCCTCTTGGTTTGTAGCCCAAACTGACCTCAAATTTATGAAACTGTCTTAGCCTCCCAGGTAGAGAGGTTACATGTGTTGGCCACCATGCCTAATCCTGTGAGTGAAGATAGCCTTACACCACATACCGTTATATGCCTGCTATGGAAGCATATATGCCTATCTACCCCTGAACTGGGTTATCAGCCCATTATAAAAATATAGCAGAGGTGAGTCATATCTCTAAATGTAAAAGCTAAAATTACTAAATTCTAGTAGAAGTCCTTGTAAATTTTGATTAGGCAAAGATTTATTAGGACACAGTAAAGAAAAAATGATAAATTCAAAGTTTGAAGTTAATTAAAATTACAAACTTTTGTGAGAGTAAGTGGCATGAACAAGAAACCAAGCAGGAGGATAACTTGAGCCTATAGTTTAAGGCCATCCTAGGCAATCTTAGCAAGAACTTGACTTGAAAAAAAAGTACAAGCTTGGTTCTTAGAGACTGTTCAAAAAACAAAAGGCAAATCACAGACTTGGAGAGAATATCTCCAAAATATATATGCAATAGAGGACCAGAATTTATAAAGAATAATTACAGCAATAAATATTGAGGAAGATAGCAGATAATTAAACAAAACAATGCCCCTTACTAATTTGGGGGAAAGTACATAAAAAACACAATGAGATACCACTGCACTACTAGAGATATAACTGAAATGAAAGGTGTGCATGGATTCAGAACAACTGGAACCACTTGTACGTGGCTGGTAGAAATGTAAATTAGTACCACCGCCTACCCCCAATGTCTGAGGGATTGCCCAGTGGTAGCAAACTTGTCTATCATGTTAAGGTCCCTAGTTTTATTCCAGGACCAAGAAAGAAAGAGAACAGAAGGGTAAGAGGGGAGAAAGGGAGAAAGGGGGATAATGCTTGAATGGTGTCTTGAAAAGCTAAATATTCATCTCATACAACCAAGCCATCCCTTCCCCACCTCCTTATCAAAGAGAAATGACAGTATATTTCAACACATGGTCTCAATTAGGAATGTCCATAGATGCTTTATTTGTAATACTCAATAACTAGAAACAAAATCTCTTTCAACATTTGGACATCCAAACAAGTTGTGCTATATTCAAGCTGTGGAGTATTAGTAATAAAAGAATTGATGTATTGTATAAATGACAGAATGGATGAATCAATGCCAAATGAAAGCAGTCATAAAATAAGAGGAACACAGAGTATGATTCCATCCTCAGTCTCAGTCTCCAACTCCCTCTTTGTCTTCCTCTCCCCTCTCCCTCTTACTTTCTGAGATAATGGATATGCTATTTTTTTCTCTTTTTCCCTCTTTTTTAAAAAATCGGCTATTTTATTTACATTTCAGATGTGATCCCCTTTTCCCATCCCCCCACCCAGGAACCCCCTATCCCAGCCCCCCCTCCTCCTGCTTCTTTTTTTTTTTTTATTAGTAACTTTTTTTTTAATGTTAATCAAAGGCTTTATAAGTTTGGTAATGCTCAATAACAAGATGCCCATACAATCAGAAGTGTAACCCAATATCCAACCTAGATATACCAACTATCTTTGACTGGCGGAGACACTCGAACATCCATCCGCCTCCATGTTCCCCTCCCTCCACCCCCACCCCCGCCTCATCTCTCTCTGTCTCCTAGCTCCTCCTCTTCCTCTCCTTACTCCTCCTACCTTAGCTCCTCCTACATATCACCCTTTCTGTTAAGATAAAACTTTTCTCTCAAAATACAATTAGAGCATAACTATACCAATTTGTATCAGTAAAGTACAAGATAGACTTAATACCCAGTCCATCATTTTGTTGACTAACCAGAATCTCTGTCATCTCTCCTAACTAAAAGACTTAGTTCTGAACCTGGCTTTTTTCTTGGCTTTGGAATGAATGTCGGCTGAAAACCATCCTCTCAAGTCTTTTCTCTCAAAGTAAATAGCTGGGATTGGCTATGAGACTATCAGTCTTCAACCCTGTCAGAAATTCAGAATGACTGAATTAACTGAAATTATGGGAAGCACAAAGCATAGCTTCTAAAACTTAGACAATTTATAGAGACTGCTGAAACCTGGACAGTTCCTATACTACAAAATGTTGGAGCATCTGATCTTCAGCCTTCTGACCCAGGATCATCTGACAGACCTAGTAATGCAGAATTATTAAGGGCTGATTACTCGGTCTTGGCAGATATAATCAGTCGACTATTCCACAAGTGTGTCCTTTTCAGGACAGTAATTTGTCTGTAGATGAAAAGAGGCAATTCTTGCCTAGTGGCTGTCTCACCACAACTGGAGTAACTCCAAAGATGCTCAATTTCTTCTTAGAATCCAAGACAGGAAGCTGTCAGGAGCAGACAGGTCTCTAATCAAAATGAACCTTAATACAGAAATGTTTGTAACGTCAATTCTGTGGACTTGTGACGTTTCGAAAACTAACTATCCATGTAAGGCAATCTGGACTGTTGTCTGTTAACTCCTCTCAGCTATTTCTAAATAAAATATGAGAACACCATAACAATAAACTCAGAGCCATGAATTTTCTATAGGCCCTTAACTCACAGGTTAACCATCTCGAATCAGTTAAAAAAGTTAAAGAAGGACTGGGTCTAAGCCTTGTATTCCTAAACGTGTTATATAGGCACAATGCCTATGAGAGTAACAATATTAATCTCACTTCTATATCAATAAGAAACTCAAAGCAATGAAAACCTTAAATTTGAAATCAAAGCAAATTTTGTACCACTTAAGAAATTATAACTTCGCCGGGCGGTGGTGGCGCACGCCTTTAATCCCAGCACTTGGAGGCAGAGGCAGGCGGATTTCTGAGTTCGAGGCCAGCCTGGTCACAGAGTGAGTTCCAGGACAGCCAGGGCTATACAGAGAAACCCTGTCTCGAAAAACCAAAAAAAAAAAAAAAGAAAGAAAAAAAAAAAAAAGAAATTATAACTTCAGCTTAATAACAGTTATATAGATTCTACCAATAGGTTATGGGCTATGCAATTAATCCTAGCTATTCCTCCCTGTTCCAACAAAACCACTACTTTTCCCTAGAAAGACAGCCCAATATTAACCACCTCAGTTCCCAAGCCCAGGAGTAGGGGCACAGACTCTTCATTAATGTCTTCAAGCTGGTTACTGGCATTAAGATATTAGAAGAGGGCGGCGGGAGAGTAAATTGATAAGCCTCTGACGTCTTTGTCTTCACTGCATTCAGCTAAGATTCCAGGACATAAGAGGTTCGAGCAGGTCTGTTCAGCTTGCTTGATGAGTAGATACACCAAGGCTGTGTATTCTGCAATATACAATTCTCAAAACAAATTTTAGTATCGAGATATTTTTTGTTTGAATTCTGGAATCTAGTCTTCTGGTGGCCTGTCTCTATCATATCTAATCCATATAATTCTGGGAGTTTTTATGAGGGTGTGCTCCCACCATCCTCCCATTCCCACTTCCCTGCTCTCAAATTCCCCAACACTAGGGAATCCAAACTATTGGGTACCAAGGCCCTCCACTTCCACTGATCCCTGATAAGGCCACCCTCAACTACCTATACAGGTGGAGCCATGAGTCCCTCCCTTTGTGTTCTTGGGCTGGAGGTTTCAGAATGGCTACTCCAACATGTTTTTTAGGACCATTTGCTTGAAAAATTGTTTTCCAACCTTTTACTCTAAGGTAGTGTCTGTCTTTGTCACTGAGGTGGGTTTCCTGTATGCAGCAAAATGCTGGGTCCTGTTTACATATCCAGTCCGTTAGCCTATGTCTTTTTATTGGAGAATTGAGTCCATTGACGTTAAGAGATATTAAGGAACAGTGATTGTTGCTTCCTGTTATTGTTATTAGAGGTGGAATTATCTTTGTGTAGCTATCTTCTTTTGGATTGTTGGAAAAGTATTACTTTCTTGCTCTGTCTAGGGTATGATTTCCCTCCTTGTATTGGAGCTTTCCCACTAATATCCTTTGTAATGCTGGGTTTGTGGAAAGATACTGTGTAAATTTGGTTTTGTCATGGAATATCTTGGTTTCTCCATCTATGGTAATTGAGAGTTTTGCCGGGTATAGTAGCCTGGCATTGTGTCCTCTTAGGGTCTGTATGACATCTGCCCAGGATCTTCTCACTTTTATAGTATCTGGTGAGAAGTCTGGTGTAATTCTTATAGGTCTGCCTTTATATGTTACTTGGCCTTTTCCCCTTACTACTTTTAATATTCTTTGTTTTGTGCATTTGGTGTTTTGATTATTATGTGACGGGAGGTATTTCTTTTCTGGTCTAGTCTATTTGGCATTCTGTAGGCTTCTTGTATGTTTATGGGCTTCTCATTCTTTAGATTAGGGAAGTTTTCTTCTATATTTTTGTTGAAGATATTTATTTATTGGCCCATTAAGTTGGGAATCTTCACTCTCATCTATACCTATTATCCTTAGGTTTGGTCTTCTCATTGTGTCCTGGATTTCTTGGATGTTTTGTGTTAAGAACTTTTTGCATTTTGTGTTTTCTTTGACAGCTGTGTCAGTATTTTCTATGTTATCTTCTGCACCTGAGATTCTCTCTTCTATCTCTTGTATTCTGTAGGTGATGCTTGCATCTATGACTCCTGATTTCTTTCCTAGGTTTTCTATCTCCAGGGTAGTCTCCCTTTGTGATTTCCTTATTATTTCTACTTCCATTTTTATGTCCTGGATGGATTTGTTCAATTCCTTCATCTGTTTGGTTGTGTTCTCCTGTAATTCTTTAAGGGATTTTTGTGTTTCCTCTTTAAGGGCTTCTACCTGTTTACCTGTGTTCTCCTCAAATTCTTTGAGAGTGTTATTTATGTCTTTCTTAATGTCCTCTATCATCATCATTAGAAGTGATTTTAAATCTGCATCTTGCTTTCCTGGTGATATGGGGAATTTAGGACTTTCTAGTGTGGGAGAACTAGGTTCTAATGACGCCAAGTAACTGGGTTGCTGATGTTTATGTTCTTGCGCTTGCCTTTCGCCATCTGGATCACCTTAGTGCTACCTGCCCTGTCTCTTACTGGAACCTGTCTTTCCTATTATCTTGGTTGTTTCAGAACTGTGTGGGGTGGGTGTTACTACTGGGGTTAGAGCTGGGGCCCAAGATCTGCTTAGTGCTTGGGCCCAGACTGGAAGGAACCAGTGCTCTGGGCCAGGAGTGAATTCCTGGGTCCTAGTGGGTCCCAGTTACTCCCTGTTTTGGGGGTTAGAGGGTGGTTGCTGTCACCTTACCTAAGATACTGCCTGGGTTAGAGCTCCTGGGAGGCCCACTTCCTCTGGGATTTGTGAGATTGGGTGCAGAGCTGCCACCCGGGATCTGCTCAGTGCTCAGGCCCAGACCAGAAGCAGGATATGCTGTTTTTAATCACAGTAGTAGTTGCATGCACCTTCTGCTCATGTGTTTTTTGTCTTGAAAGATGTTCTCTCTTCATAGCCCAGGGTGGCCTCCCACTATGGCATCTTTCTCAGTCAGTCTCCCAAGTCTGAAATTAGAGATGTAAACCACTAAGCCTGAATTCATATGTACATTTTTAGAAATTTATTTTATCCTTAATTGTGTTTATGTGGGCGTATCTGCGTGTTGAATAAGGACAAGTGACAGTATTTTCAGAGGCCAGAAGAGGGAGTGGAACCCCTGATGTTGGAATCACAGGCAGTTGTGAGCAGCCTAACATGTGTACTGGGAACCAAACTCCGTGTGTGCTCTTAACATTGAGCCTTCTCTCTAGCCCCTAGATGTACTCTATAAATATATATGTTCTAAACCAGGTATGGTAGTATATGGCTTATAATCCTAGTACATTGGAGGCAGAGTCAGGAGGATAGTTAAAAGTTCAAAGTCAGCTTGATTAGCCTAGTTGCAGGCCAACCAAGACCCTGTCTCAAAACCAAATAAATAAGTTGGCTTTTTTTTTTTTTTTTGTGGTTTTTTG
Organism: Mastomys natalensis; assembly: GCA_021653895.1. Taxonomy (NCBI): domain Eukaryota; kingdom Metazoa; phylum Chordata; class Mammalia; order Rodentia; family Muridae; genus Mastomys; species Mastomys natalensis. The sequence goes on from JAJTUV010000480.1 coordinate 986,123, forward strand.
AGACAGGGTTTCTCTGTGAAGCCCTGGCTGTCCTGGAACTCACTCTGTAGACCAGGCTGGCCTCGAACTCAGAAATCTGCTGCCTCTACCTCTGCCTCCAAGTCCTGGGATTAAAGGCATGTGCCACCACTGCCTGGCATAAGTTGAATTTATTAAAGCTATAAAAAGTGATTAAGCTGCTGTTAATATATTTTAAGCAATTCACTACCCTTTAACTTCCTTAGCAGTGAAGTGAAAAGAGTACTTGCATCATAGGTGTATTTACAGAATTGACAGAGAGATTCCCCACCTAAACACTTCTTTATCACTTCCAAATTCCTTTACTTTTCTTCAAAACACTTATAACCAATACTGTTTTCATTTCCTGCTCCAACATACTATAAGTTTCCTGAGAGCAGGGCTTTCTTATTGACTACTTCCCACTGAAAGGCTTAGAACTATGTCTGACACATTAAGATCTTAGTATGTTCTGTGATGTGATGTGATGTTCTGTGATGTGATGTGTGTGTGTGTGTGTGTGTGTGTGTGTGTGTGTGTGTGTTCAATACCTGGCAGAAAATGTGATTCAGCCTATGTTAATTCTAAACCCATCTTCCCCCTATCTCTTCCATGCCATTGAAAAATTGTTGGGCAAGTATAGTGGATTATCTCCTTCATGTACTTAACAATCTTGATGAACCATTTTCTTTCAGTACCTTTATATAGCTAAGTGTTCAGCAAATATCCAGGCACAGTAGTAAACTGCTGTAGTCCCAGCTCCTTGGGAGGCTGAGGCAAGAAGAGTGTGGGAGCCTTGATATTTGAGACCAGCCTGAGGAACAACCTAGCAAGACACACTTCAAAAAGTCTTTTTAACGTATGTAACACTTGGTTGTCAAAGGTGTTACATTAATAAATGGGTTTGCTCTTAGTCTCCTGAGGACTTTCCTTGCTCATAAATGTGATGACTTCCAGCTCTTACCTCTGATCAGGATACGACTTGAAGATTTGTCATATTGCTTTTCTTTTCCCCACAGGGTTTATCCATGGCTTAGAGGACTAGGTTATACGTCCTTGACTATCTTTTTATTAGGGTTTTTATTGTGGAATGTAGATAACATCTTTTGTGATTCACTGAGGTAAGATATATTTTCATTCCTAGAAAATAAATTTGGAATCATTATATTAAACAGAGACTTTAGTAGGCATGTAGAAACAACAATGTCCTATGAAATTTTACCAATGTTGACTGTATAACACAGTAAAATTAAACTATGGGAATACCTATTTAAATTACCTAAAAGTTTAAACCTCAGAATATTTTATAATCGAGTTATTTTTTATGTGTGCATCACAAAACTATACGGTTAATCACAGATTTACTATATCTTTGAAAACTACCTAATCAAGCTGGCATGGTGGCACATACCTTTAATCCCAGCACTTGGGAAGTAGAGGCAGGCAGATCTCTGTGAGTTTGAGGCCAACTTGGTCTACAAAGTGAGTTCCTGGACAGCCAAGGATATCACACAGAGAAACCCTGTCTCTAAAAAACAAAAACAAACAAAGAAAACTACTTAGTTTGCTTCATCAAGTAAACAAGAATGATTGTAATTGGCATTTAAAATGCATGTAAAACTTTCGAAGAAATGTGTCAATCAGTAGCATTTAGACTATTTGGAAACTTAGAAGTTGAATGACTTGGTCTCTACAGCAAATAAATTACAGGAAGGGAAAAAGAGAAAGAGGTATAACCAAGTTTAAAAGACTTAAGATATATATTATGGGAGCTAAGGATATAGCTCATATGGTTGAGTGCTTGTCTGGTATGTATGAGACCCTGGGTTCAATCTCCACCACCAAAAAACAAAACCAAGGAGTGTAGGGAAGCCATTGGTTTACAGTGTTAACCAAGGAGTATAGGGAAGCATTGGTTTACAGTGTTATTAGCCTTTTGTGATCTTGATTCACTGTGAAAACATAAACAGAAATGTTGAGCTCAATTAATAGTTAACTTTTATAATAAAGGGTTATTATTAATGTTTTACATGTGAAAATAATTTTGTAGCTATGGTCAAAAGAATTTTTCTAGTGACATATACTGAAATATCTAGTGATAAAATATGATACCTAGAATTTTCCTCAATATAATGTGGGAGAGAGACATAGATGAAGGTTCAGATGACATAGATTTAACATAATTTATTATTTATTGAAGTCTGGTAATAGATTATTATGCTTACTTTTGAGGAGAGTGTTTTCGTTGTTTTTTGGGTTTGGTTTTGGTTTTTTGAGACAGGTTGAGAAATAGACCAGGTTGGCCTTGTGATCACTAAGTAACTAAGAATGATCTTGAGTTCCTTATCCTTCTGCCTCCATCTCCAAGTGTTGAGATTACAAATATATGCCACCACATATAGCTGTTATTTTGCATCCTTTGCATATGTTTGAAATTCTCTATAATTCCCTGTATTAAAGTTTTATATAAAATGTGAAACTTTAAATGTAGCTAAGTAATTATATACTTTGTTTAGATCTGTGTAGTAAAAAACAGTTGTGTAAGTAAATGTAGACAAATAAATACATTCCTTGCTTAAACATTAAGATTTTGCTGCATACAGTAGTTCATGCCCATAATCCCAGTACTCTAGGCAGGAGGTTCAGGACCTGACAATAGCCTGACTACATGAAACCCTAGATGTGGGGTAAAAAGAAGAAAATACGAGACTAAGATTGAGACCCATGCTTCTGAGTTAGAAATATCCAACATAATGCCTAGGAGAGTGAAGCCTTCATACTGAGAGAATAGTCATCCCCAGGTCGGATCCACTAACCTACAGTTGGGCCTCGGGTTGGCATTCCACATTGGTATTCTTTTTTTTTTGTTTTTTGTTTTTTTTTTTTTTTTTGGTTTTTCGAGACAGGGTTTCTCTGTGTAACCCTGGCTGTCCTGGAACTCACTCTGTAGACCAGGCTGGCCTCGAACTCAGAAATCTGCCTGCCTCTGCCTCCCAAGTGCTGGGATTAAAGGCGTGCGCCACCACCGCCCGGCCCACATTGGTATTCTTTAATAAGTTATTAGTATGGTATATACTTCTTTAATCAAAAGAATTTGAGACCCATCTGAACTACTAGGTGTCAACCTGGAAAACTAAATTAATCAAGCATTTTTTTAAGTTCCTGCCATATATAGCTTTTCTAATGGCTGCTTCCCTAAAGAAACACTTAGATATGAAACCATAGATATTATAGGAATTCATAGACTGTATAGTAGTATACTGAGATGAAAGGAAGTACATATGTATTCTTTCCTGAGCAGATAGCTAACTGGACTAGAGTTTCTCAAAGTGTGTTACAGAACGTTCCAGAGTATGAAGAAGTATTACCTTAAAAACAATTTCCATAGATTAGTGATTACCCAGAACAAAATGGTAGATTCTATGGTAAGACTTTTCAAAACCTTTAATTAATTAATATTCATTAAAATTAATAAGATGTCAATAAATTGTTATCTATATTAATTTGAGTCATTTCTTCATAAAATTCCTGGAAATATTGTTTGTTCCACAATATACTTTTAGAAAACAATACAGTAAAATAATTGTCATATTTTAGAATATTTCAAAATACAATGTTGTCAGCACTAGTATATCTTCATTGTAACATTGCAGTCTCCTCCTTCTCCCACAGGAGCTTTCGAAAGAGAGTGCCCCCCGTCCTAGGTGTTGCGACACAGTTTCATGCGTGGTGGCATATTCTAACTGGCCTGGGTTCTTATCTTCACATTCTTTTCAGGTAGGAAATAAAAGCTTTTTAACATAATATTGGAAGAATTTTGCTTTTTTTTGACTTTACACTTGAAGTAGGAAGGTGTAAGTGTAAAATGTTGGAGACAGAATCAGGATTTATAGCCCATCATTGCCTTTGCCACTAGGTGACCATAAAAAATCCTTTCTCACATTTATGTCACGTGTAAGGAGTCATGGAGCAGCTGATAATCGGGGATTCTATTATGTATATTCTGAAAGTGGATGGCTCACAGCTAACAGGTATCCAAGAGACCCAGTTATACCCAAGTCTTGATGAGTGGCAAGAGGGTATTATGGTGTATGATCTTAGAGTTTTCAATCTGGACCTTCTTAAATAGGAGTACCCTTCTTCAGAAATAAATTGGTTATTACTTTGCCCCTTTTGTTCCCCTTAAAGAGACTATTTAGGATTAGACACATACAGCACAAATGGATATAAGTTCTCACTGGTCACCCACCCAGTCATACCTTCACATCATCCTTTCCCATTTATCAGGCCTTATCTTCTTCAAATCATTCACTCATTTATTTGTTTGTTTGATTTTAAAAAATATTTTTATTTTCTATGTTTTAGCTGCACATATTTCTGTGTGCTATGTGTGTGCCTGGGTATCAGATCCCTTGGGACTGGAGCTACAGATGATTATAAGCCACTAGTACTCTTAACTGCTGAGCTATCTTTCCAGCTCCTTCAAAGTGTTTATGACTAGTTATGTTTGTGTTTACTTGTTTTCCTCCCTAGCTCTGGTGTACGTTCCTACAGAACAGGGACTTACCTATTTATTGCCACTTTTCAAATGTGCAGAATGTTGCCTGGCACATAGTCAGCGCCCAGTATATAATGTTGTTTAATGAATGAATGTGTACATGCTGATCTCTTCACCAGTGGCACATTTAACCTTCGATCTTCTTGGAAACAAGCTAAAATATTTATAGAAAAAGAAGTCAGGCAGTAGTAATGTACACCTTTAATCCAGCACTTGAGAGGCAAAGGCAAGTGAATCTCTGAGTTTGAGGCCAGTGTGGTATACAGACAGAGTTCCAGGACAGCCAGAGCAGGGCTACGCTGAGAAACCCTGTCCAGACAGACAGACAAACAGACAGATAGAGTAAAAAAAAGAACATTTTCTTAGGTTTTTTTTTAACCCAAAATTCATGTGTTCTTTAAGATGAGCAAGTGCATGAGAAACAAAACAGAGGGACTCTTGTAGCTAGGGAAAACAAACTTATTAAGGTATAGCCTGTTGCTATGTCTTATGCCTGGGTAAGAACCTAGCCAGAAAGAAAAGGAAGTCCTTGGGACAGTTAAATAGAAATAGGGTGTAGCTTGGATGTGTATTAATTACCTACTTAGAAAGGTTGTGTTATGATAATTTAGGAGGGTGCCTTAGTTTTGTGGAGTACTCTGGATGTACACTGGAAATCTCTGGTATGATTGAGTATCTTTGTAAAAACACTATAGACTATATTCTGTAGAGCTATACCAGAAAGTACCACAGGACCTAATGGCTTCAGTTCTATCTTTGAGGTACTAAAGAGCTTCTGGTTTTAATTGGGGAGGAACAAAAGTAGAAACAGGATCAAGAAACATGCATAGGTAAGCAGTCTTTGCCTTATTGATCATTAACTTCTGATGGCCATATAGATCTGAGGGTGGGGGTCTAGTTGCAAATCATTACAAATTGTTGTTGTTTATAAATAAGGCCTATTGATGGCAATGTTCCTGGGATCTAGGAGAGAATGACTGAGGGAAAAGAAGATCAGAAAGGACCGTGCTGACATAAATTTTTTGTAACCTACTTTATTTAATAAGCATTCAACCTCTCCTCTTGCCACCACCTACCTCTGGGAAAAGTTATTAGGATAAGGGGAAGTGGACCTGTTTACCAATAGTTCTTTGGTGGCAAGCTTGATCTTCTTTGTCAGCAGTTCAGTCCAGTAGCAAACACTAAATACAAATTAGCAGCTTCAGTCCAGTCCTCTAGGCAGGCAGACACCACACACAAACCAGCAGCTGCTGTCCAGTCTTGAAGAAACTGCAAGGATCACCAACTTGCCTGAGGCAAAGCCACAGAAGCTACCAGAACCTCACAAGAAGTTCTTGGGCTAGTTTCTTTCAATGATGATATTACCACAAGCTGAGCTCAACAATGCTATGTAAGGCGAATCAATACATGCATGTTGTTAGCGAAGAATAGCGATGTGCGAGGTGCGAGGTGTTCCTCTCCCACTGTCTGCGGGGTCATATTTATACTCCTTCATCATGCATCCTTTCATTTGTCCGCTATAACAAAACATCCTTTCACCTGTGCCTGCTTCAGAAAAACATTCTTTCACATGTCCGCTTTAGCAAGACATCCTTTTACCTGTGTGCCCCAGCGAAAAATCATTTGACAAAACTGACTTTCCAAACAAACCAGAAGTTTCCACTTCAGGACAGATGGACTTAGTTAAGCATTTGGGTTTAAGGTACCTATCTGATTGTCTATAACTGGATACTGTAAAAAACTGGCCATTGGTAATGTAAAATCTTGACAATAACTTAGTTTCTCTTACCTTAATCCTTTCAGCTTTGTGTGGTATGGCATTAGCAGCATTAAGTGAATACTCCTTAAATACTTGGCATGTTCACATGAATTATCTGAGAAAACCTCTGATCCAAAACTTTAAAGTAGCAAAGGACACGGGTTTTACAAAGTGAAGGTAGAAGTGCCAGGTTTTTTTTCAGCTTTAGAGGATCACTGGATCTGTGCAAGCAGAGTGAAGAAGAGTTAGTGCTTTCACTATTAAAGTCCACACTGCAGCTCCTTCACTCTAAGACTGTGTAACAGTTTTAAGGCAAATTATCCAGAATTTTACTCGTTGTCTTTAAGTTTAGTGGGTAGGAAATTATTTTTTGGAGGAATCACATTGTCTTGCTTTTTCATGTTTCTTGTGTTTGTGTGTTGTGATTTGACAAACTGTTACTTTGGATATCTTTCCAGTTTGTTTTGTCATTGATCTTTGTTTCATTTGGCATTTTTTGTGTGTGGGGGTTGTTGTTGTTGAGACAGCTTCTTACTAGAGAGTACTTGCTGGCTTGGACCTCACCATGTAGGCTGGCTGGCCTCAAATTCAGAGATACATGTGCTGGAATTAAAGATGTGTGACACCATGACAAGCTTTCTTCTAGTTTTATTCTGGGATCTGATTGGTCAGCTTGCTCTTAAGGGCTCAGTTCACTAGTAGCACTGACAGCAGAGAAAACAGACTGCTGTAATTACAACAGTATTAAGCAAAAAACAATCTATAAATACAGTTAGCATTGATTAAAACCCAATTCTGTATCACTGACCATAAAACAGAAAATGGCAAAACTAATATTGTGTGCTACAGAGTTAAAAAAATTGCAAAGGATGAGATGGGGATGTTCAAAATACATTGTATAAAATTCTCAGAAAATTAATAAAAATTAAAAATTGCTTAAGATTGATGTGAAAATAATGAATGAAATAAAGAAAGGAAATAAAAAAAGAAATAAAAGAGAACCAAGGTTAAATAAAGGAACAGAAAAAAGAAGAGTGAAGAAGACTGTTGTGAGGGGAAAGAAAAAACAGTCAACACAGCCTAGAAAGATGGCTCCTATCTCTAAAAGACCTGAAACTCTCTTCTGGCTTCTGCACACACGACACACACAGATAAACACACATAATACCTTCCAGTACATTTGTTTTAATTTTTTTAAAAAATGGGAAAGATTAAGAGATCAGAAAAGAAAAAACAAGCTGAGCACACTGGCACATGTCTGTAGTCTCAGTCCTTGGAAAGTAGGGGCAGGATGATCAGGAGTTTGAGAGTTCAGAGGTCATTCTCAGCTGTACATAGTGAGTTTGAGAGCAGTCTTGTTCATATGGTAACCTGTCTCAAAACAACAGCAGCAAGAGTGTTCCTATTATTCAAATTTGAAAGCAAAATTAGATAAATGTAAGAAAGGAAATTTTGAAATAAAAATATAAAAGCTTTTTTAAAAATATGGCAAAGCAAAAATATATATTATAGTAGAAAGGAGGGAAAAGGGAAATCAGAGGCAAAAAAGAAAAGGCTCTAGGAATGTAGCTCAGTTGATGGATACTTGCTAAGCATGCACAGAGCCTTGGATTCCATCCCCAGTGCCACGTAAAATGGGCATGGTAGCGCTCAAAAGATAGACATAGGATGACCAGAAGTTCAAAGTCATCCTCATCGACATAGTGAATTGCAGGCCAGCCTGAACTGCATGTAACCCTTCCTCAAAATAACAAGAAAAGGGGGATAGGAAATCTGCTTTTTAAAAATATAGGTAGTAAAGTGGAAATACTACTAAAAGGGAAGCAAAAAGAAAAAGGAGGGTGCAGAGGCAGAAAAAAACAGGAAAGAGAAACAGAACAAGCCTTGGAACTGTGCGTCTTTCTATATTGTCAAACTTGGAGAGTCTATAATAGACACAAGGTTGGGGTGCCTACTTTTGCTTGTAGACACTCATCTTTGCTATGGTTTATGCTGTTGAGGAACTTACATTAGACAAGTGTCTAAGGTTCAGTAGAACTGTCTTCACTTTAGTGGCTTCTTAGTGTACAAAGAGTCTCAGCTAGCCACACTTAGCTTTGTTGTCAGTCCGTGAGCTGAGCAGATTCTCTGGAGACTCCCAGTATTATATTCATGAAATGGATAATGTTCCCACTTTGTAGATTATGATAATCTGAAATTCACTAAGTATCCCAGGTCGGCCTCATACTCAAGGCTCTCCTGCTTGTCTCTACTAAGTACTGAAATTATAGGCAAAGACTATCATGCCCAATGAAGACTTTCTTTTGCTTTAATGTCAGTCTAGATTCTGCTAAAAAACTTTCTGCTAAAGGCAATTGTTTATGGTTTTTGTTGAATAAATACCTAAAAATACCAGAAATTAACAAGTCCAACGTCTTACAGCTAGCAAATGTCCAGGTAACATCTAAACTGCCATTTGCTGCAGTTCCAGATTTAGTACAGGAAAGTGTAGTACAGCCATATTCAATTTTATAAATTTAACTAGTAGGTTCTTTTGATCTTTGCATTCTTATTTGAAATACTAGGATAATAGGCTTTGCATCTGTTGTCACAATATTTTGTTACTATTATCCACAACACAAATATACTTAAGTAGTGCAGTATACATAAAACTACATATGTTGTATGTTACAGACAACCTAGTGACTTTCCGGGACTAATTGAGCAGTGTTTGCCATATGCACTACTTTACAGGTCTAACTAATCTCACCTCCAGCAGCGAATGACTCACTTTAATGACAGATGCCAAAGAAACTGTTTACCTCTCTGGGTTTCTCACACCTTTATTTAATGAATGCTTACAGTGCGCTTTTCAAAGATGGAATTGTGATACCAACCACATGAAGCATTGCCATAATGCCATGCTTGGTTCTAAACTACAAACATCCTGAAGTTATAGTCTGAGTTGATTTTTCTAAGAAGTTTTCCGACTTTTCTTTCAGTTTATATACGAGAACACTTTACCTGAGGTACAGGCCAAAGTGAAGGTAAGTATGTTGTAAAGGGAAGGGTGGTGGTAGTCTTAAGAAGATCAAGTGCAGGCCAGAGACAACAGGAGTGGTGGAGCAGTCGAGGGGCAGCACAGACATCAAATCTGAAATGTGTGTTGTCCACTTGCTACCCTGTGATCCTACTATCCTAGTATTTCAAATAAGAATGCAAAGATCAAAAGAACCTACTAGTTAAATTTATAAAATTGAATATGGCTGTACTACACTTTCCTGTACTAAATCTGGAACTGCAGCAAATGGCAGTTTAGATGTTACCTGGACATTTGCTAGTTGTAAGGCCTTATACAAATCTCTTCTTTAAGCCTGAATTACCTCAACAGAACGGAGCTCTTAAGTACAACATTACAGCATTAATTTTAGAATTGAAGATTAACGGGGTGGAGAGATGACTCAGCAGTATAAAGCATACCCTGCTCCTTCAGAGGACCAAGATCCATTCCCAGCACCACGCCAGGTGCCTCACAACCACCTCTAATTCTAGCTCTGGGGGACTCAGTGCCCTCTTCTGGCCTCCACAGGCACTTGATTTATACACACGCACACGAACATGCATGCATGCACGCACACACGAACACCCTCTCTTCTGACCTCCACAAGCACTCCATTTACATACACACCATGTGCACACACACTCACACAACAAAAATTTCTTTAAGATTACAGATAAAATGCCTACTTCCATGCTTGACAAAGTAGATGCCTAATGTATTTAAATAAATTAAGTGGAAGTAGCTTTTGAGATCTGATGCAAGTCAGAAAGGCAGTTGCTATGTTCAGGCTACTAATACTAACAAGCTTAACATTTGTTACAGCCCAGACCCTTAGAGATTACTCTCTCTCAATTTTTTTAAGGCATATAATAATCTCGTTCTATCTCATTTTGCCCTCACTTGTTTCCATAGTTTCTCTTTGGAATCTGGCCAGTGGTCATGTTTGAACCTCAGAGGAAGCACTGATGAATTATTCTATCAAGAAAACAAAACGCACCTACTGTATGTAGTTCTGGCAAGATGGTCAAGAAATCCCCAAAGACTTGTACATTCAAAGACACCATGCCCATCACAAGAGATGATCAACTCAGCCACAGAGAATGGGCAATTGGTCTGTTGGGTGTTTAGCTCCTGCCTTTATCTCGTTTGTCCTGGACCTAAGATGCTTAGAGAGAAACAGAAAGTGTATATTTATATTCTAGTATGGTGGAGAAGTTGGGCTTTTCTTAACAGGTTAACAGTTTGTGCTGATCAATCATGAAAAAATAATAATTTTTCTTTTTTTCTATTTTTACAAGAGTTGCATGTTAATTGTACTTTTATTAATTTTTAATTAAATATTGAACAAGTCATTAAGTACTGGCAAAATCCCATATCCAGATGGTCGACTGTGAGCCAGCACTTAGGCGTGTCAGCTTTGATTTACATTATTATATTAACTTCACAGATGGCTTCCCAGTAATAAAAAAGAAAAGGCGTGGGATTCTAGGCAGCTCCTTACGATCTGCCTTGGTGCTAGCTGGAGTCTTGGAAGCAAACTCCAACCTGCCAGTGAGTGGGCTCTGTTCTCATCACATCCAAGATTTTGTCTTGGGCTCTGTGGCCCACAGCCAATCAGAGGGGTGGGCCATCCAACACCCCTTCAGAAGCTTTCCCATGGCACCTGTGGAATGTAGCCCTCTCACCAGTTAAAGGCTGTTGTTTTGCTTTCTTTGATCTTCAAATTATTATTATTATTATTATTATTATTATATTATTATTGTGTCTAGCAAATTTAGCTGGTAATCTGTATGACAACACAGTTTAATTGACTTTATCAGGGAAAGTTGTGAGTTTTTTACTTTTTTGCATTATGCAGTATGCATAGTGAAGCAAATAGTTCTAATTCAGATTTGAGTGTATACAAAATTGAATTGTTTATCACAAAACAGTAAATGAAAGATCATATGTTATATATGTTGATTGTATCCTGAGCTATGGCCTCAAAAGAAAAGTAGGGGTTTTTTCTCATGTAAAATGGGTTTTAAAAATATTCTCATCTTTTCAGTATTCATTAACTAGCCTGGCAGGGTGATGCATACCTTTAATCACAGCACTTGAAAAGCAGAGATAGGCAGATCTCTGTGAATGTAGGGCCAGCCTGGCCTACATAGTTCCAGGACAGGCAAGGATACATAGTGAAACTGTCTAAAAACAGAAAAACAGTGTTTGGTTCATTAGGTAGCCTTGGAATATTTATAAAACCAAAAGTATTTCCTTCACCCTCTGGCCTTAGTTTTTTAAAGCCCAAGTACCAGTTTCCTTCCTTTACATCTCAGATGGCCATTAAACAACATACCTTTTATAAAAGCAAGACATGCCAGAACATAAATCTAAGAGAACCTTACTTGTACTTTGATTATAGGCATGGATAAGAGTCTAGAGCACATCTACTGAATTTCCCAGTTTCTTGTGTTCAGAAACAAGAACTGGACCAAGGACACATGGATCGTGATGAAAATAGAGACCTTTTAGGAAGAAAGAAAAATATTCCCTAGCATGAGAGTATGTCCAAGGACTTGGAAAGGTCTAAGGCTGAAAAGCCTTGGACCAAAAGAGTCTCTGCTCTTTATGGAATCTTTGCATAGCCTTCATCTTTTCTGACAATTAGAGAAGGTAGGGCTTTTTTTTTTTTTTTTTGTAAAAAAAAGCATGATGTTTTGTTATGAATAGATCTGTTGGAGAGGTTTCCAGTCTTCCTCTGGGATTGGTTTTTGTTTGTTTGCCTCTAGATTTTCTATTCTTCTACCTCACTTTACCCTGTCGTCAGAGCTGTGGTTCCAAAATCTTTTTGAGGAGCTAAAGGATAATAATCTATTTTGTATAATTTCCATGTTAATGAAGGATGTAGTCTTTGCCAAAGAGAGACCAAAGCTGTCTTCCTATTTTATCTATTAATTGGAGAGGAGGCTTTAGAGTTTTTGTTTCGGGAGTTGGCTTGAATCCTTGTATCATAATGATAAATTGTACATGATTTTTTTAAAAATGTAAGAATTTGGGCTGGAGGGATAGTTTAACATTTAGGAGCACTAATTGCTCTTGCAGAAGCCTTGAGTCTGATTCTCAGCACCCTCATCGTAGCTCACAATCATCCATAGTTGTAGTTTCTAAGGATCTAACAACTCTTCTGACATCTGCTGGCACCAGACATGCACATAGTACACATACATATGTAAGAAAAACATCCATATACCTAAAAATAAATAAATTTTTAAAAAATCATTAATGAAAAATAATATGATTATGTTAACCATTGGCCCCAGAAAGGATCAGAGTCAAGAAAAGCATAGCTATGCTTATGTAAATTATTCTGAATATGGTCCTGTTAAAACAACAGTTAAAACTGTTAAAACAACAAAAACCAAAACACAACAAAATCCACAAACAAAAAATCCAAACTGATGGTTATGCATTAAGATTATGGCAAAATACAAAACAGAACAATTTTTAGGGAAAAAAATCCAGTAGTGAAATAGATTAAAGAGAAGAAAATATGGGATTGTAACCATTGAGTACTAACAGTGCCAAAAGAAAAAAATGAAAAACCAAAACATAAAGTTGTAATTATTGATAGTTACTTTGACTTTAAGAAGCTAAAGCATCCTGTTTGTTGTCTGAAGAGATCCTTTAAGTTCTTCAGCCTTTTAACGGCTTGTACTGTAGGTAGCCTGTCTTTAAGGTGTTCTTGAAGCTATGGACTTGGGTCTTATGGACACTGGTGCCACTTCCTTAGAATGACCTCTAACAGGTTATATCCTGTCTGCAAACATCTATTGCCCTTCTTTAGCCAACTGTAATACCCTGTCAGATACAGTATATTGTCTCTGCCCAGGATCTCCAGAGAAATAAGATTTTAGCAATGTGCTAAGTTGTAACCAAAATAAGGAAGACTTTTCCTTTTTGGTAAGACTTAGTAGTATGTCCTTTTTATTACATACAGAGTAAGTATACTCAGTTTGATGTTACTGCTTGATAGTATTATAATTCCTATAATTTTCATTATGGAAAGGAAGTTCAACTTAAAAATCTTTGGCAAATATAACCACCATTCTGATGTACCTTGGCCTTACCAAAAATCTTGCCTCCAGCACTTGTACTCTAAGAACACTCCTATAAAAGGAATTAGTTCAACAGAAGAATTCTTAACATGGCATTCAGAGCATTGGATCAACATAAAGCATTTTGATGCTGTTTTATTTTTGTTACCCCTGGCTTTTAAAAAAAAATGAAATAAAATTTTAATCTTTCACAGGTCTGGTTTTGGAAGAATATCTTTACCAAAATCTATATATTCCTTGTAAGATTTGGCAGTTTAATGAAGCTTTTATGTTGTGATACCAAAGAATTCTGCATAAGTAGCATTTTAAGGTCTCATAAAACATATGAGAAGCAAAAAATATTTTAATAAATTTCAGGGAGTTAAGAGTACCTACATTTATTATAAGGCAGTGTGTACTTGTCAGGCCTTTTATTATATCTGTCAGACATGCGTGTTCACTTACATGTTTTAAAACAGGCATGGCAATGGGGTGGAGTGATAGCTCCACAATTAGGAGCATTCATTGTACTTGCAGAGAGCCTGGGTTTAATTCCTAGCTCCCAAAGGTGGCTCACGACCATTGTAACTCCAGTTCCAGAGGACCCAATGCCTTCTTCTGAACTCTGAAGGAACCAGGCATACATATAGTATACACATGTACATGTAGACAAAATGTTTAAACAATAAATGTTTAAAAATATTAAGCATGCTAAAAAAAAAACACAATAAAGTGTTTTTTTTTTTAATGTATGATGAAATGGCCATAGACTTTTGACATTTAATTCTTTCTGAATACAAAATGACAATGATGCTGTCATGAAACAGCTATCATGAGCAGACAGGACACAGTCAGAATAGGCTATACCCAACAAAAGGTACCCTACAGTAGAATTAAAACTCTACCTCAGTGAGATAGAAGAAAGGGCTACTGAGAGGAAAAAGACTCAAGGTGAAGCTGTTAGGTGGACTGGGAAGTTTAGAATGGGGTCTCTTTTCTCTTTAGGTTTTATCCTTAAAACAGACTGCAGTAGTTCTTTGATAGAGAACAGTCAGGGCAGAATGCACAGCCCGAGAATGCTTAGGTTTTTATTATTTTAGAATTCATCTTTAGTTTTTTACACAATCTTAAAACCTTTTATTAATATTTTACTAATTTTTAGCATTTCTTTATCCTTGATGTAGTTTTAAAACTCAATTAATTATAAGTTAAAACTTCAGTTTCTCTTTAGATATTTTAAATTATCAGTTAAAGTAGGCTGTCCATTTGTGATCTTTAATTCTTGTTGCCCAGGTCTTCTAATTTAGTTGGGGGAGGGAAGAGGAATCAAGTATTCCTTATTATGGGAAGCATAAAATCAAATTATCTATAGTTATATTTATTTAATTTTTAAGGATTTGTAAATTGAATTGACACAGTTACCAAACAAAATCATCTGGAGTGTCAAATGACAACTTTTTAAATATTCTTCTGTAAATTAGACTCTAGAGGAGTGTCAAAGAGATAAAAGGCTGAATGCTAGCAAGTTAATAACCAAATATTCTGAAAACAAAATTAAACCAAACATTCTGAAACTGTAGGCACCAAAACCAAACATAGTGGACACCATACTGCCAGCTACTCACCAATCAAAATAAACCAAAGGATTGTGGTTTATCTGTGTTAAGCAAGTCCAAGTCCCCGAAAAAGCTTACCAATATCTACTTGATGAGATAACACTAAGTGGTTGGGTATAGTTCAAGTATCTAACACCAATCCAGGCTACTCTTCTGGTGAAAGGCGATCATCCTTGGAGCACCATGGTTAGGTGTCAAAACATATGTACATGGGGCTGGGAAGATAGGTCAGTGGAGAGAGCACTTACCCATCATGCATGTATAGTCAGTGGAGAGAGCACTTACCCATCATGCATGTAGACGTCAGTGGAAAGAGCACTTACCCATCATGCATGTATAGGTCAGTGGAGAGAGCGCTTACCCATCATGCATGTAGAGGTCAGTGGAAAGAGCACTTACCCATCATGCATGTATAGGTCAGTGGAAGAGCACTTACCCATCATGCATGTATAGGTCAGTGGAGAGAGTGCTTACCCATCATGCATGTATAAAGCCCTAAGTTCAATTCCCAGAAACATACACACAACACAGATCTGACTTCAAAAGAACTAAGAGTTTATTCTGGGACCAAACGTGAGCGATCATGACCTAGAAACAGATTCAGATTGACTATATTCCCACATGGTAACCGCTTCATAAGATTTTTATAGCTAACAGAACATGGGGCTAGAGAGATGGCTTGAGAGTTAAGAGCATTTTTGCTCTTGTAGAAGACCCAGGCTTACTTCCCAGCACTCATATCAGGTAGCTCCAACTGCCTGTAACTCCAGATGCAAGGGATCTTCTTCACTCCTGCTGAAGGTTTGCAAAATGTGTTACAGACATAGATTCATCTCTTCAAGTAATAGGAACTTCTTGGACCATCTTATAGAACTAGAATTGAGAAAACAACCAGCCAGAGAATATGTTACCTCCTTTAATTTTTATTTGAAGTTCATGCCAGTATACAAAAGCAGCTTTGTTGACCATCACATTCCTCTGTTCATTTCTCCCAGCATGGGCTTGTGAGATGACCTAGTATGTTAAGATACATGTGCTAAGCCTGATGACCTGAGTTTGATCCTTGGGATCCATGTGGTAGAAAGAGAGAACCAACTCCTGCAAGTTGTTCTCTGACCCCCACTGATGTGGCATGGCACACACACACACTAAATACGTTTAATTAAAAAACAAAAATGCTGTCTCTTGCTATTACTGTCTTTAACTGGCATTTTGGGAAAGGTGTTCGAGTTTGAACTTGAACACTTAGATCTCCCATAAATTCCATCCTGATCAAACACACCACAGTAGATTTTAAATTAACTGCTTCCTTTTCCCACCCCCACTTCCATGACTGGAGCCCAGCAGCTCTGTATGCCCAGGCACAGTGGCAACAGTTCATTCTGCCTCCAGTCCATCCCATGAGCAGTGAATGAAGGGTGGGCATTTGAGAATGGCTCTGCCATTGGAGAGATGACTTGGCCTACTCCCAGGGAATGTCATTGTGGAACCACAGCAAGGTGACCCTCAAGAGGGAAGTGCAGATTGCTAAAGCACAGGAGCAGGCCCTGTCCTTCTAGCCCAGGATTTGGCAGGCAAATTCAGCTGTGTGGATGAGGGGCATGGGGCTAGTTAATGTTGGGTAGATAAGTGTCGTGTACTGTCAGGGCCCAAGGCAGAGTGACCCACCCCAGCTACTTTTCCCATGGGCCTTTTCAGTTGTCCTGGAATCAGGTATGGCTCAATGCACTTAAAACAGCTAAGTGCTGCTGAGGAATAGCCTTCCATCTGCCCCAGCCCTGTTCACTTGGAGCCCATGAAACTGTCAGCTTGAGGAGGATGCTACTCCATCAAGTCTTGGGGTCACTGAGCGAACCTTACCTTTTTTGTAATGGTTGTATATGGCCAGTGCTACAATGGTTAGTCCACATTGCCAGCCCCATAATGGCCTGCTCCCCGCAGCTACACTCTACTTGTGCACAAAAGTCAGCTCCTCGTCTTCCCAGTCTTAAGTATAGGATTTCCTTGGCAACATCTAGCTCCTTGGTCTATGGCCGTAGGACATTGTCCTAGTCAGCATTCTGTTGCTGTGAAGAGGCTCCATGACCATGGCAACTGTTATAAAAAGAAACCGTTTAATTGGGGCTTGCTTATAATTTCAGAGGTTTAGTCCATTATCCTCATAGAGTCAAGCATGGCAGCAAGCAGGCAGACATGGAAGCTGAGAGTTCTACATCTCATTCAAAGGCAGCAGGAAGAGAAAGCCACTGGGCCTGGCTTGGGGTTTTGAAACCTCAAAGCCCACCTCCAGTAACACACTTCCTCCAAAGCCACGCCTCCTAATCTTTTTAAATAGTGCCATTCCTTGGATGACTAAGCATTCAATATATGATCCTATGGGAAGCCAGTCTTATTCATATCACCACAAACACTATAAACCAACAACAACAGGAAAGAAGGGTAAGGGCTAGCATAGAGCTAGTGCTTTCTGGTTGGGAGCTTGCCTGTCATTCCCAAGTGCTCCAGGGAAAGTGAAAGTAGGAGGGGATGGAAAACAGGAATATTCCAGGATGAATCTTGGTAAGAAAAAAAGGTTGAAGGCGTTTTGTGAGTCTTTAACTTAAATGTTTTGTTTGTTTAGTTTCTGTGTGGGAGTTTATGTAAGAGCCAAAGTTAACCTGTAAGTCCCACTTGCCCAAGGATAGATAACTTCCTGGAATGTTAGGGGCTATGCTTCTTGGGAAATAACAAGCCACATATTTTTACTCCCCTAAACAATTTGTTTGTACCAGATGTGCTTGCTTGTGGGTGAGAGGTACATGGGCAGGATATATGTCAAGATACATGCTTGCCCCTAATTAGGCTGATGGGAAATGCAGTGTGGGCTTTGACTTTTAAAGCCTCTGCAAAATGTTACCTGTATTGGTTTCCTGGGAAGCCAGGAGTGGTCCTGCCCTGATTTCATCTTCCTGGCCAGCATTTAATTTAATTAATTTGGCTTAAAATTGTGGAACTGTTTTTCTCTAGTGAATCTCAAGTTTAACATATTCCATGTGTGTAGGGGAGGACCCCTCGAAAGCCAGAAGAGGACACTGCTGGAGTTACAGGGTGTTGGGAGTAGCCCTAAGTTGTAGTGCTGGAAAACAGCTAAGTCCTCTGGAAGAACAGCAAGCACTCTGAACTGCTATGCCATTTCTACAGCCCCTGAATTAAAGTTAAGATAATACATACAGGTGTAAGTGTGTATCTGTATTCCTGGCCAGTGCTCACCAAATGTGTTATAAGCATAGATCAGAGTCTAGAGGGACCTCACTGGGATTTCCAGATTCTCTATTTGAACAAAGAATTGCACCTAGGATACATGGTTAGTGATTAAAAATAGAGGCCTTTTACTAAAAGAATATTTCTCAGAATAGAAGTGCTTCCCGACCCAAGGAACTGGGAAAAGTCCAAGGTTCAGTTCTTTGTAGGAGATTTATTTTCTCTGGCAGTAGGAGGGTACGTTTTTTTTTTTTTGCTCATGCTCATTTTTTGTGTGTAGCCTATAGTTGGAAGGATTTCTAGTCTTCCTTTGCTATTGATTTTATCATACATTTATCTATGCCTTATTCTCCTTCATTTTCTATGAGGGAATAAAGCCAGAGTCCCAAAACAGTTTGTGAAACTGTATTTTGCTTTACAATTCTGATTTCTGACTATACTTAACTTGGAGCTGACATGAGGGATCACTTCTAAAGAATGCATTTATTTTATACCACTTTATTTCTGTACTTTTCAGCCAAGTATTATTCTGCATAAAATATGTATAGTAAGAAAGAGGCACATCCTTTGTGACAAAGCTATTAAATTTATAAGACTCAGGTTCTGTAGCATCAAAGTCAGATTAAGAATAGAGCAGCATACCCTAAGGCTGTGGGCTTTTAAAACAGGTTTTTGAAAGTTCATTTCAGTATCACCACTAGGGATGACTGGAATAAGCTTTTCAGCACCTCGTTGGAGACACCCCTAGGGGACAAGATTGCAACCACTTCTTCAAAGACTTCATTGTTAAAAGGACAGACTATGAAAGCCAAAGCCAGGCTCTTTCAATTTCCTCACATAGTCCCCTTGTGTGGAGATCACTGCTGATTTACAAGGCTGTTGCTAATTCACTTTCACTCCAATGTCTTTTAGTTTTTCACTCCAATGTCTTTTAGTGGGTTCCATATGGATATTACAAGGTTTCTACATTATTACCCTCCCTTCCCTTCCTTTGACTTCCTCATAACCAGAGTGTTAAATACCTAGTGAACAAACCATGCTTTGTCTGTGTCCCACAAAGGTAAACATGGATACTATGCGACTGTGTAAAAGGGGCATCTCCTTTCACATGGGAATATCCTGTGTTGCCGTTTTCACTCTAGAAAACAGAAATCAATTCCACTTTAAATGTTTTAAGAAAGAAAAAAACTAAGTGAAAGGTATGGGTGAGCATCATTAGTCACCATACATGCAGACCCCTTCTTGGTGCTGTCATGAAACATCCCCACCAGAGGATGGAATCCTTTCCCCTTGTGATATACTGGAGATCACAGATAAGCATGTGTATAACAATCTACAGATGAAAGACTGGTATCAAGTCTAACAGAAGTAGATCAGATGTTATAGTTTAGCCTTAGTCAAGATTCCAAGACAGTCTGTGTAAGGAAAAGTATCTGCTCAGGACCCCCAGTCCAGGTTCTCAGCACTGAGATTTCTTTGCCCTAAAGGGATAGGAGACAAAGAGAGGAGATAGAGAATGAGGGAGCCAGGAAAAGAATCAAGGGAAAGGGGACAAGTCTATTTGTCCCGAATGGAACAAAGGACTTCCTCTGGATAGGGTGGAGAAAGATGTGGCAAATAGGAAAATTAGAATGAGGTGTTTCATTTTAATTGAGCATGTTAATTAGGATAACCAAAGGGGCTTTTGATTGCTGGGTTTCAATACTTTAATAGCTGGACCTTGGTGGTCAGCCTCAGAAGGATGAAGTGGCCAATTAGAAAAGTAATGTAATGGCTTTTAGCAAGGCAGAGAGAATTGGAAAGAAGAACAAGGCCTGCCAGAGCCATGCTCGCCATGGCCACACTGGAACTGGCCAGAGTCCCTTCATCCTGGGTTTTCCTTACTCAGGGAACTTTTTTTTTAGAATAAGAGGTCAAAGAAAATGGGAGACAAAACCTTTAGTACACATAGTACATAAAAATTTCTAGATAACTACAAATGTCTATAATACCAACGTCTGAAATTGGCCAGCATCCCCAAAACTGTCTTCATAATTTGTCTTGGGTTTTGTTTTGAATTCTTTCACTCCATATTATTCTGCTCTTGAAAGCAATTATTTGTTAAATCTGCCCGTTTTAACTCCCAACTCCACTCCACATTTTCATGACAGGATTTTTTTGTCCCCAGTTGGGGACAAACAGTTGGGAGAGTGCTTGCCTATCATACAGGAAGCCCTGAATCCCCCATAAAACCTGATATGGTGATGCATTCTCTAGTCCTAGTACTCGGGAAGTAGAGACAGAAGTGTCAGAAGCTCAAGGACATCTTTGGCTACATAGTAAGTTTAAAGCCAGCCCAGGCTATGTCAGATCCTGTCTGAAAAACCAGAGAGAGGAAGAAGGAAGTACCAGTTGATATTATAATTGGCAGTGATAGCTCTCTGTTTATTTATGTGCTCTGCATTGTATCAGTGATATAATGGGTTTTATAGTTTCATTGTCTAAAATTACAGTTTAGTCATCATTTGCAAGTAACTAAAATTTTATAACTTTTTGAAGCAGATGTACTTCCAGATGTTTACGAAGGGGCCATTTTCATCTCATTGTTGCAGTTGTTTGAGTCAGGGTCTCAAGTGGCTCCAGTTTGCTGTGTGGCCACTGTTAATCTTAAAGTCCCTCCACCTCCCTCTCCTACTACTGAAAGTTACCCTACCCTTGCTTTATGTAAGCAACTGCAAAGTCAAAACTTGTCATTATTCATTTTTCTGGGAAGTTTTAGTGATATTTAAATCAACACACTTCCTTTAAGAAAGAGGAAAGGATATCTTTTTTAAATTATTATTTTATTCACTTGTTTATTTTGCTTTTTGTACATGTCTATTTCACCCAAACTGGGCTCCAACCCATGATCCTTCTCACCTCAACTTCCTGAGTCACTGGATTACAGGTGTCCACCACTGCCCAGCTCGCTTCTTTCCTTTTTGAGCTCTGATTGTAGATCCACATGGTGAGCTGTTGATGTTGCAGACATCTGAGCATGCTTCTAGACATTCCCAGTTCCAAACAGTCACCACTTGGTAAGGAAGGACACTGTTTATCGTGAAGTTTAAATTAAAGGTGCCGCTCTCGCCATGGATCCTAAGCACTGGCTTTGAAATCTTGAGACTGTTGAAGAAAATGTGGAAACTGTAAGAGACCTTTGACCAATGTGTACTCCAAGAAGAAACAGATTCCAGCTATCCAGAGTAAAAGCTAAGCAGACCCTGACCACCATCCTGAAGTTTATGGATGCTGAAATTTTTGGTCTCTTACTTCTCTTTGGCTTACACTTCTAGAAGTGTAAGCCCTATTTAACTCTTTATTTTGTAAATTGCCTTGGTCACAGTGTTTTATCACAGCAACAGAAAAGTAACCAATACGGAATGGTTATGTTTGTGTGTCAGGTTAACAAAAGTTCAGTTGTACTGGTTGTTTTTTGTCAACTTGACCCAAACCTACACATATTTGACAAGAGGGATTCTTGGGTGAGAAAATGCTCCATCCAATTGGCGTGTAGGTAAATCTGTGGAGTATTGTCTTGCTTAATGATTAATGATTGATGTGGGAGAGCACACATACTGTGGGTAGTATCACCCCTGGGTAGGCGACTGAACAAGCAATGGAAAGCAAGCCAGCCGGCAGTACTCCTATGCCTTCTGCTTCAGTTCCTGCCTCCAGATTCCTACATTAAGCTCCTGCCCTGGTTCTTTTATCAATAGAGTGTCACCTGAAAGTTGCAAACTGAAATAAAGCCTCCCCGACTACCACCAAGTTGCTTTTGGCCATGATGGTTTTTTTTTTTTTTTTTATGTGAAGTAGTTTATTTTATCATAAAGAATATGATTACAGGTGAACACAGTAAGATTGAATTTTATAAGGAGATATAAGAATAAAAAATTGTGCAATTAGTCTTTACCTTAGTTTTTGTTACAACTGTGTTTTTCAAATGGTTAAAACTTAACAAAGTTATGAAAGACATAAGGGGTTATCTTAATAATATATATACTTCAAAGTCAGTTTTTATTACCATAAATCACTGTGACCTTAGGAACTTATAAATCCTAATTTTTTTTTTCTTTTTTAATTTTATTTTTTTTGCTTATTCACTTTATAACCTGTCTCAGTCACCCCCTCCCACAATCCTTCCCCATCTCTTGTTTTCTGAGTACCCCCTCCTCCTGTATCCCCCACCCTGCCACTTTAAGTCTCTGAGAGGCTAGGTGCTTCCTCTCCCATTGAGGCCAGATGAGGCACCCAGCTAGAAGACCATACTCCATATACAGGCTGCATGTTTTGGGATAGCCCCCACTCCAGATTGAATTTTCTTACCAGTACCCAGAATGACCTCAATTTCTAGATTATTCTATCTTACTCCCAAATAATCATAGACATGGGCCACCATGCCCAGCAGGCTGAGCATGCTAATGGGAAGTATAATATTGATAAATAGGTTCAAAGTTCAGCTGAAATCTAAGCTAAAGTTATAAACTTGAGGAACATAGATAATAATGGAAATAAAGGGAGGCCACAGAAGAGATTTCTGGCTGAGACCTGGAAATTGAGTCACCCCAAGATGTGGGGAGGAATGGTGACAATGGTGATGGATAAGTGACCTTGTCAGAACAAGGTCAGAAGAATGATATGTGGTGAACAATGCCTTGAGGAACTGTGAGAGAGGCTCCAGGAAAAAGGCCAAGGGCCTTTTACCTCAAGTGCATTTTGTTTCCTGGTTGTTCTTGGATGTAATTTCATGCCTCTTGCGACAAATATTTGCATTCGATTTATAATATGTTTATTCTCGTTGGATGTCAGATTATAGCTATAGAACCCAATCTGTTGAAAGGATATGCTGAGTGCCATGTCTGACTGCTCTCTATCCAGACACAGTCCTTTGTCTCACTCCAGGACAAATACTCCTTCCCCTTGTCCCTTGCCCCTTTTCTCCCCTCTCCTTTGTTTCCTGCCCTGTCTCTCTCTTCCTCTGTCTTCTGTCTTTGTCCCTATCCCTCTGTCTCTCTGAGGCAAATAAGTTTCCTTAGTGCTGAGAACTTGGTCTTTGGGGTCCTGAGCCAATACTTTTCCTTTCAATGTTCTTACTGTACCCTGAATCTGGATATGACCTTCTGTTTGCTTTCCCAGATACAATCTATAGTATGTGCCAGCCAGTTGTGTTTAAATTGGTCTGTCTTGAGAACGTCCTGGGAAAGGGCTGCTCTGTTAATATTTAGTATGTGCGTTCTGGTGTTTATTTACATATTTTTTCTGATCATGTTTTTCTGAACTCAACTAGCATTCCTTGGATCACTGCTTTCTTTGTTACATTCATGTATAAAAGCACACCAAACCTGAAGTAAGGTTGTCTACAGCATTAGACTGTAGTCAGTCCCATTCTTTCAGGTTCTCAGATCTCAGGCCTTACAGACACAGATCTGCAGAGGCCAACAAAAGTCAACAGACCTTCAACCACTTCCAAGAAAGCCTGGAGAGGCCCACTGGCTGAGCAGGGTATGGCTGACAGCAGAGCTAGGACAGGGTTGGCATAAGCCGGCTTAGCACACAGCAGGAGCCCAGGGGTATTAATCCTGTCAGGTCATCCTCTGCCAGATACATCATTTCCCTGCTGTGTATGTGAAAACCTGGGGTAGGATCCTGGTCCTCCACTGAAGAGCTGTAGTTGTGGTCAAGTCACTTAACTAATATTTAGATTCTGTGTCTGTTAAATGTAGGATTGACATTCTGTAATATAAATCCTGGAGTGGCTTCTGAACAGCATCCTTGTCGTAACATTACCTGGCCTGGGACTGTTGAGTACCTCATAACTTCTGGGCAGACACAAAGAGCTAGCCCCTGTCCCAGTGCCCACTCACTGATCTATGGTCCAGAGCAAACATCAGGGCTGGCCTGTGCCCACAAAACCTGTTTGCACTGGAAGAAGTAATAAGTAAGGCTCTTATACTCCCACCTTTCACACTAAGGTGTGGCAGAATAGATATTGGACCTTTTACACCCACCACCTGCTATAAAGGAAAGGCTAAGAAAGAATTGATTTGCTTTAATAATCCCTCTGAATAGCACATCCATTTTCAAAGCTACTCTTCCCCACACCCTTGTCTACATCAGTTCTGACCAGAAACTTCTTAGAGAGGTCATAACTGTTTGCCTTAGTCTTCATTGTATTCTAGTAACCTTACCCCTAGGAATCCTTCTCCCTTCCTCAACTTACTCTCAAATTTCACAGAAGATTCTGCTAAGAGTTTTCAGGGAACTTACAGAAAATGGGTTCAAATCCAGTCAACTACCCAGCCTCAAAAATGGGGGCCCCATTCAGGAGAGGAATGTGGTGAAATTCTTCTGGAGACTGGTCCTGCCCAGCCCCTTCAGAAGGTCACCCTTTCATGAAGTTTCTAGTAAGTCTTCAGACTCCCCTGACCTTCTAGACACAACCCATTAGAAACCTTTGCTCTGCCCCTCCCTCCTCAGTCTGCCTCCCATGCTCCCCCTGCTCCCACCCCTCACTCATCTCATGCAGACCCTCACATACCCTCTAGGTAAGAAGAACTAGGAACCTGAGAAGTGAGCATTCTCACGGACCCTCCAGTAAGTCTCCAAGCCATGAAGACGCCCACCCCTCTACTCTGAGAGCCCCTACCTATTTAGGCCTCAGAACTGTCCCCTTCCCCTGTCAACCTTTCCTCCAGTGTAGGCTATGACAACAGACTCATGAGATAGATAAGGACTTGTGAAAAGATTTCAAAGAATCTGGTAAAAGTCCAAATAAGACATTCAAGGCTCTTCTCCCCAGCCCTCTCAGCTGTCTTTCTATCTCTAGGCCTAATAATTTGCCTCCATCCATGGTAGAGTTAGAGCACCTCATAGGCGTGCTCCCCTGCCCAGTGCTGCTTCCTCCTCCTCCTCTTCCTCCTCTACACTGTTCCTTGTCTGCTGTGGGAACCCATTACCATCTTCAGACCTCAGTGTGATTGGTTATATATCACCATGAATTTCCGGAACTCTCTGCCCCTTTCATCTGGGGTGCTCTTATGACACCCTGAAGCCACTATGCCATGCAATTCAGCAGTCCCAGCTGGGCCAGTCTTTAGCTTACCACTCACAGAATACAGATGGCCAGAAGAAGAAGCTAATGGGTCCAGCATACAAAACTTGAATCAAACCACAGAGATGTGCTGTCTGCATTAAGCTCTCCACCTGACACACAGCATGTGACGTCTTCTGGGCTCACTCCAGTGCCCTTCCCCTAGCTCCCCCACCATGCTACTCATGTCCTGTAATCTCATTTTTATTTTGCATATGGTTTCCAACTCATGAGACATGCTGAGTTCTCTGGGGGACTAGGACTATGTCTAATTCATGTCTGTCCTGAGTACTCTCAGAAGCACTGAGATAAACTCTTCACTGCCAAATTCCGAGTACTCAGGGCTGGGTGAAACTTTTCTAAGAATCAAGGGAAAACTAGGGCGGGGGGATAGGAAGCTCAGCAGGATACCACATACTTGTTATGCACAAGGCCCCAGGTTCCAGTGCCCCTATGTATCTATGTGCAGGTAGGTGTATGTGCAGACCAGAGGTGAAGATCAAGTGTCTTCCTCCATCACTTTCCCCCTTAATTTTTGAGACAAGGTCTCTCACCATTAACCTGGGGCTGACCAGCAAGGCCCCAATTACTCTTGTCTCTGTCTCCCCAGAGCTGGGATTCCAGGTATGCACCACTATGCCTGGCATTCTACAAGGGTTCTGGGGGTCAAAACTCAGGCCTTCATGTTTATATAGCAAATACTTTACCTACTGAGCTAGTTCCCAAGCCCCTATATGCAACTTATAAAGACTTTAAAGAATAGTCTGCTACCAGCAGCTCCTATACCTGGAGTGGTTCTAATCTGGCAGAAAACTCCAATTGTGACAGAAAGCATTAAGATGGTTTGTTCATCCTATCAGCAAACGCCAGGTAGAGGGGTTAGAGAATAGTCTCCCAGAGGAGGCAACATCCAAGCTTGATCTGAAAATGCAAGCAGTTAGTTGCACAGATTAAGAAAGCTTATGGCTACCTTCAACCCTACCCCTGAAGAGGAGGAGTGATGGCCTGGATTGGTCAATTGTAAGAATACTAAACTAAGCCACTGTCACAGGGGTGGAACCCAGTGTGGAACAAAGGTTGTTCTGCTCTGGGATGCACAGGCCCGAATCTCCTCTCTCAAAAACACAAGGTAAGATGGAGTGGGTGGGGTCTTCTTATAGAGAAAGAATATATTTGTGTGTGAGAGAGAAAGAGATGAGGGGGCAAGGAAGGATGGAGGAAGAGAGAGAGAGACAGACAGAGAGAGAGAAACATAGAGGTCAGAGGACAACCTGGAAGAGTTCTACCATGTAGGTCCTGGGACAGCAGGGCCATCTACTGAACCATTTTTGCCAAACCTCAGGGTTAGTCTTTGGGGATTAATTTACCCTCCTCTCTCCCCACTCCCTTCTTAAAGAAGAAAACTGCACAGTCCATGAAGTCCCAAGGGGTCTGTGGAGTGCTGGGGAGGGGCCAGACACCAAGAGACAGCAAAAGTTACTTTGCATATCATGTCTTCTATTCAAATACTCCCTCCTGCCAGGAACACTGGCATGCTGCTGCAGGACTGGGGCAGCCCTGCCATCTGGGCTTCAAACCAAAGGAGGGAATAGCCAAAGTAGTTCTTAGGAAGGAAGAGGATAAATCCAGAGCAGAGAACTTTATTATAAGTATAGAGCAATAAGCAGTGGGCTGCAGCCCAAGGACCACAAAGCACCAGTGAAATGATGGATTCCTTCAGAGGATGGCTAGCCTGGCTCCGTGAGGGTGCATCTATTAGCACTAAACTTACTGTGGTTTTAACCCCTGGCAGACATGCTTCTAAGTAGTTATCCTTAGATAGTAGAATTCTAAGAATTCGCATCAATTCACAGCATGAGCTATTGAGACAACCTGCCCAATCCCACAGATTGGCTCAAGAGGCTTCTTTCATCCAAGTTCAGTAGCCACAGCACCAAGGAGACAGATCTGTTGACCTGAACTTACCAGGAGGTGACCTGAAGGAGCTGGCACTGGAGCTGAGTTCAAGCTGAGGCAAGGGAGCAGGACCCATGGAGACCAGCAGAGCTTTAGGTTAGGGCTCTGGGCACCTAGAAGAGTAGTGCTAGAAAAAGGAGTGCAGCAAAAAGGACCAAAGAGGAGACAGGTGGTTTTGAGTTACAGCCAGGTCAGAGGTTGTACATCTTAAGCACAGAGCGAGCCAGCTCCGCCCTCAGAAAGGGCTTGCCCATCCCCACATTATTTCCCTCTTTTACACTGTAAGTTGGCTATGCTCCAGGTTCTTCAGACTTATTAAAGTAAATGAAACCAATCTACTGATGCATTATTCCAGGAGACCTCCCGGCCCGGAGAGGGTAGTGGCAGGGCCACAGAGTAGGACTCTGGTGATGGCTTTAAATCTGAGGGTCTCAGGGCTTTCTGGCTCTCTGACCTGTACTGAGATGCGGATGATAACTTCTAAAAAAGTCCTAAAAACTTCTTCTGAGGGTAAAAGACTGCAGGCTTAGGTGATTAACACCTGTAGCGTGACAGCAGAGGATCAGGCAATGTGGCCTTTGTTCTATCTCAGCAGGAACTGCTGGGCCCTAACTTATGCCTGCTAGTCTGAAGCCACAGGAAGAAAAAACACTTAGAGAAGTATTATAGAGTTTATTACTAAGTGTAAAAAGTTTCCTATGAAAGCTATCTAGGGAAAAGTGGGAAAAAGGGCCTAAGTGGGGAAAAGGAAGAAATTCTAATAAAGGAAAAATTCTAAGGAAAAAATTCTAGGCAGGAAAAGGAAGGGAAGGACAAATGACCCTCTTTTTGTCTTTGTCTTCAGTGCTTTACATCTTTCAGAATCCGTGGTCATATGTTACAAAGTTCATCACAAGTTCATACCAAAAATCAAATCATAAATTGAAATAGAAGTTTACAACAGAGAATGTTTACATGCATATCCATTAGGAGTAATTATCTGGCTAAACAACCATCACCTGTCTAGTTCCACAGGTTCACTGAAGGTTTAAAACTATGAGAAATTGTGAAGTTTTGTATAGATAAACCCAGGCAATATTTATCTTCTGTCCCAGCACCTATAATAATTCATTAGTTCCCTATTTAGTGACCTTTGGTTAATTGTTTTACAACCTCTTAGAATCTGCTCTGAGTAGGAGAAAATCTGGTTACTATCTAAGAGCAATTAACTGATAGCACTTGGGAGACTGGCAGAGTTCCTCATTGTAGTTTTGACTATCAGAAAGGGACCTAATAGCAGTCCCACTATAAAAGAGCTTAATAATAATCATTGATTAATTTTAGGAATTCTTATAGGATCATCATTAAGACTTAAGAAGTCATCTATTTGTCTATATAGCATCACCACAAGACAGTACATCTTCGTGGATCCGCAGAGATCTGCTCCAAAGGGGTGTGCTATAGCTTAGTGATTGTTACATATGTTTAATAATAATAAGAAAAAGCCTATTAAAAGCAGGAATCTTTCCTAAAATAAGTCCCTTACAGCCTTGCTGAATAAGGGAATCACTTGTCGCAGATTGTTTAATAATCCAAGGCAGGCCATTTCAGGATGATCACCTGCTAATTATTAGCATGTGCTGTTATGGCTCCCGACAGCATTAAGTTTGAGAAAATTTTCTTTCTAAAAATGACTCTACTCAAAGAATTTAAAACATGCATTTAACAAACAAACAACAAACAACAACACCCACAAAAACATTTTTGTTTATTATAGGTCCAGTATGGTCAGTCCCTCCTGAATGCTGGATTACAGTCATGACCACCCATCACAATGATTTAGAGAAATGCCTTTAAATCATTTTAAGATGAAAGGATAGTAGGTGAAGGCAGGGAGATCAGAAGTTCAAAACTAGCCTAAGCCATATAAAACCTTGTCTTTAAAAAGCTAAAATAACCAGGACTGGTGGTGCAAGCCTTAAATCCCAGCTCTTTGGATTTAAGGGGCCCGCTTTTTTTACATATGGTTTCACCACCCGTCTCAAAAATAAATAAATAAAAAAAAATAAATAAAAATAAAAAAAAAAAATAAAAAAAGAAAACCTTTTTTAAAAATATTTAAAAACAAAATTTTTTTAAAAACCCCCCAATTA